>OX451736.1:1250006511-1250617813 GCA_948472305.1 Vicia faba
AGATATAGGCCAAAATATTACAGGCCATTTTAAAAGTCAACAAAAAGACATCTTTTGTCAAAGCAGTTTACATCAACTTAAAGACTTCAAATGAAAAAGTGACCAACATGAGAGTTATAGGGGATATCTAGAGCTTTCCAGAAAGTTCAAGATCACCTTCATATGACAAAATTTGAGAGAACAACAAAGACGAGTAAGGAAGAAGCTTTAGGGTTTCTGATTTGGCCTCAAAGGTCCACACGACGTCGTTTTGCGTTCATGGCCAATATTTTCCTTCATTTTTGTTTTCTTCAATAATCAGAAAATCAATTATGTTAATAAAAATACTAGAAATAAGGCTGGATATATTTGGGTTGGGCTTAGTGCCAATGTTGTTGTACCAAACACCCCGGCCTAGAATTTACACCCCCTCTGTTTTACTACTTTTACCTTTCCATGTTATTAATTTTAGCTTCATTTTTTTCATGATTTTAATGATGATAATGATACAAAAATAGTAGAATGTTTTATAATTTTATTAGAGTTCTCTATTATTTTATGTTTAATAACCATCTTCACATTTTTAGCTAAGATTTTGTGATAAAATGATTGATGTAATTTTCACAATGTGGAATGCTCGAGGGTTAATTTTATGATCACTCGTGCGGAGCAACTTCTGTAGAGTTTTCTTATCGCTTACATGGTTTTGAAGAGGCAACAGACTCTCCGTTCGGTATCATCGTGACCTTTATTTTATCCCTCATTTATGCACTTTATCGTATTACTTTACTACTTTTCTAGATACCAAGAGAAGTGGGAAATAAAGAACGTGCGCTCGAAGTCATTGTTTAAAGACCTGTAGCAGGCATTCTGCACCTCATTTGCTATATGTGTTGTGCTTGTGTTTGTTTCTTTGTTTGTTGATCGATGAGTCACACAATTTAGGAAGTGAGATCACGACTTCGCTCTTAGTGCATGATGTGATCGGTGGGAATGAGAACTGACTATTTTGGAATGCTGGTTCGCGTTTGCGTTTGTTTTTGCAAAATGTCGCGGTAAGCAAGAGTCGCCACCGTCTTTTATTTTATCCAACAAGGAAAGGACAAAAGCACAGAAAAATTCCTTTTTGAGATGTTTCTCGGGTTCGGGAGGTAGATTATAGAAAGGGAAGGTGTTAGCACCCTTTCTATCCGTGGTTATCCACGGGCTCTTAGGTACTTGCTCATTGTGTTTTCAAAAAGTTTTGCTTTTCTTGTGTTTGTGGGTTTTGAAAAGAGTTTTGTTTGAAAACTTCAATTTAACTCTTTTTTCTGTCCTCAAGAGTGTATGAAGTGTTGTTCAAAACTTTGTTTGAAAAGTGTAAGTGCGAAAAATTTGTTTTGTTTTGAAAGAGAAAGTACCTAAGAACATCTACCTACTCAAAAGGGAATTAAACTGCGCAAATGTCCTTTAGACAGTGCTATCCCACTATTGAGGAGTAGGTAGCACCGTTGTTGGAGTTTTCGGGTCAATTCGATTAAGGGACATGTGGTCACTAAAGCAATGTTAGGACGCCTTAGCGGTAACCCTAATGTCTTAGATCATTTTATCCGAGGCAACTGTTTCGAGGAAACTTATGATCTTTGGACAAGAGGGTGACCTCTAAAACTTTCTATACTCAATGACCACGTTCGAGGCAACCAAGTGAGGCGTACCCTAGGAGTGGCATGTGCAAATGTGTCCATTTTCAGTTATGTTATCTTTTTACAAGTTATGGTGAGCTACGGTTGATTTTAAGTTAAGATAGATCTTGTCATGCATAGCCTATTATTCATACATCTAGCAGTTAATGGTTGCGGAAAATAAAACTAAGCTATTACAAGGCGTCGGGTATTTACATCGCTAAAAACAAACCCTTGAAAAAGTAAATGCGGAAAAGTAAATGAAAGCGGTAAAAAGTCCTAAGTCCAAAACTATTACATCCTCGGAGCAATTACAATATTGAAATATGAATCAAAAAATAATATGCGCGAGAAAGTTGAATCGGAGAGTTTTTTAGGGTTTTGACCCTTTTTCCGAAAGAAAGAGATTTTTTTTTGTTATTTTGAATTAAATTAAACCTAAACTAATTAATTAATAAAAAGAAATATTTTTTGGGTTTTTGAATGTTTAAGGAAAAAAAATAAAAAAAATGATTAAATACATTAAAAACCTAATTCTACACCAATTTTAATTTATTGCAAAAAATATTAATATTATGCCTAATTAAAACTAAACAAATTATGTTAATATTTATTTACAAAATAAACTAATGAAATTAAATTTAATAAATAAAAATATTATATTTTTTTGTTTTCTGATTTTATTAAGAAAATGTTAATTATTTTTGTTAGTAATTAATTAAGAAAATAAATCAAGTAAATAAAAAAATATAATGAAAGAAAATAAAAAAGGCAAACTCAGGGGGTCTGGGCCCAAAGAGGGTGTTTGATCAGCAGTTTTTTGAGGCCCACTTTCGTCCAGCCTGCTTGACTTTTGTGATTTGCTATGCGTGCGCTGACCTGAGACCATGGTGGTCCCTCATTCATGACCATTGGATTTACTTTATAGCCACCTGGCGTTTGAGATCTGGGCAGAGTATGATGGTCCACGCCTTGAATGATACATGGGATAATCTGAAACAAAATCATAACAAATATTGGGGGACTTGGGATTCGAACCCAGGTCCCAAGGGATAATGCTTCAACCTGCTTGCCAACTCAACTGCGCTGCTTCTTTGTTATTATAATAAGAAGAAACTATTATATATGAAAACAATCAAAACGCTGTAAATAAAAAAATAAAGCGCGCGTTTTTCAAATAGACCAATGGGAGGGCGACGCGTGGTCGTCTTCTCCAACGAAACTATGGTTTTGTTACCTGCGGATTTTTATCCGCAGGAAGATCCGTGGGGCGATTCAAAAATGCGTTTTAGGCCATAATAATCCCATCCAAGCACATGGATGTGGTCGCCTCTTCCTCCTGAGTTCAACCATGGCCAAGATTCATCCTAATTGTCCCTGCAAAATGAAACCCCAAATGGAAACCTCCAAAACCCTAGGTTCGGGTAGGGAGTTATGGGCTAGAAAAAAGCAATTGAATGATGTAGAATGAATGGAAATTTAGAGGCAAGCATGATTATACAAAAATATTGGCAAGAGGATGCAAGGAAGTGGTTTTATGATATCATGTTCAGAGCCATAATCGTGACAACTTACAGTGCGTTTCAAGGGGTCTTAGGTTCCGGTTCTGGTTGCTATGGCTTCAGGAGATTGTAAGCAAGAACACCACGTTGATATTTTTGATTGAAGCAAGCTCTAACCAAGAATTCGATCTCTCTCTTTTTCCAAGCTTTTTCAGTTTTTGGTTTGGCCGTTTTAGCAGTTCTTAGGTCGTGAATTAGGTTTGTGTGCCTTGTGTGAATATAATAGAATGGTTTTAGGTCAAGAGTTGGGCCAATATCCATGTGTATTGAAGAATTAGGATTGCACTTTGATCACCATTAACATGTTTCCAAATATGGGCAAGATCTGATTTTTTATGCTTGTTCTGACTTGATACGAATTGGTTGAGTGTCACATGGTATTTGCAAGCTGTACAAATCACAAGAATCCTTTTACATTAATTTTTGGATTTTATTTGAATTAATATAGATTTAAAATGAATTAAATCAATAAAAATTAAATAAAATAGAAAAAAAATGTTTGGTCTTGAAATTAAAGATGGGACACGTATGTGGCATGACAAGACTAAATCTAGTGGAAAAAAGTGGGCCCTTTTGTCAAAAATTGGAGTTTTGAGGATAGTTGACTTTTGGCAAATTTGGAAAAATGCCCAACTTCAACAATGCATAACTTCTTCAATTTTGAACTTTTGGAGGTGTTCTTGGACTTTTTATAAACCTTGAGATGTCCTCTAATCAACCCTTTTGGTCTCATCGCATTTTGATCTTCCATTCCCAAGTTATAAGCTTTGGCAAAAAAGGTGTTTTTGTTTACTTTCAAAAAGGACCTATAATGTCCAAATTTGTAACTTCTTGTGAGTGCATTTTCTGATCTTGGGGTATGAATATGGATTGTGGGAAATTGAATCCTATTCAAAATGAGCTTTTGATGGGTCATTTCTCATAAAGTATGAGAAAGGTATGCTTCGTCAAAGTTGAGTTGACTTTTCTTGTAAAACCCTAATTTAGCAACTTTTGAATCTTGATGAATCTTGAGCAATCCTTGATGAATCATGATAAACCCCTGATCAAATGAAGAATTATCCTTCAAAATGAGAATGTTGACAAAAAATCTTGAGGTTTGACTGTATTTAGGTCACAGTTGACTTTTGACCCAGCACAGTCGATTTTTGGGCCTCTTGAGCAATTGACTGACCAAAGTTTCTCTGCAAGGCTTGAAATTTGTCATGGATGGACTTAAGAACATATTAAGATATTGGGGAGCACTTGAGGCCATTTGGATGTAAGGACCTTGATGCAACACAAAACCCTAATTTTGAATTGACTGCCTTAGGAGATGATTTGACTGTGCAACCCTTGAGCCAACTTGAGCAACTTGAAGATTATTCTTGACATGTCTTGAGGAATATGGGAGGGCAAAAATTTGGGGTACAACAGTTGCCCCTGTTCAATTTTCTTAAACCTGAGGATATGGATTGGTTTTTGAGCCTTTCGTGATCCGAAGGTGGAAGATAATTGAACACTAGAGTGCCCAGGAATTTGCACTCGCATGGTGTAGTATCAACTTTGTGATGTCGGGAATGGGCTTACAGATGCCATTTGGAGATTGTTGGTAGGAGGATGGGCTTATAGATGCCATCTGGAGATTGTTTATTGAATTGTAATTTTGTAAGTTGAAAGAAGGATCCTATGTAGGGTTACCTGATGATGAGTCCGTGTAAAACTGCATCTGAAAGAGAAGGAACCGGTGTAGGGTTGCCTTATGATGAGTACGTGTAAAACTGCATCTGAAAGAGAAGGAACCGGTGTATGGTTGACTGATGATAAGTCCGTGTAAAACTTCTAGAGGAACCTGAGTAAGGTGATAAGTCCGTGTAAAACTTCTGAAGGAACCTGAGTAAGGTGATAAGTCCGTGTAAAACTTATGGAGGAACCTGGGTAAGGTTACTTTGACAATGAGTTCGTGTGAAACTGCATCTTGGAACGAGAAGGAGCCGTTGTAGGTTCGCCTGATGATGAGTCCGTGTAAAACTTCATTTTGGAAAGAGAAGGAACCTGTGTAGGGTTGCCTGATGATAAGTCCGTGTAAAACTTCATCTGAAATTGAGAAGGAACCGGTGTAGGGTCGCCTGATGATGAGTCCGTGTAAAACTTCATCTTGGAAGGAAGGAACCTGTGTAGGGTCGCCTGACGATGAGTCCGTGTAAAACTTCATCTGAAGGAGAAGGAACCGGTGTAGGGTTGGCTGATGATGAGTTCGTGTGAAACTGCATCTGAAAGAGAGAGGGAACCGGTGTAGGGTTGCTTCATGATGGTCAAGTAGGTAATTGTCCTGTCTGGTTTCAGGTATTAACCTACAATCAGTCGTCCACAGAATTTTCATGGCTTGTTACAGGTATTAATCTGGAACTTGAAAAGGTTGGCCGATGAGATAGTTGTCCTGGCTGGTTACAGGTATTGATCTCTGACCTGAGAAAGAAAAATAGTTTTCCTGGCTTGTTACAGGTATTAATTTTCAATCTCTTCGTGTAGGTGGTTTTCCTGGATGGTTTCAGGTATTAACCTACAATCAGTCGTCCACAGATGTTTTTCCTGGCTTGCTACATGTATTAATCGGGAACTTGAAAAGGTTGATGGTAGCCATCTGTTGATTGACTTTTTCTTGAAAAAGGAAAAATGTTAGCTGTATGCAATGTCATGATGTATGAAATGCATGATGTCATGATGTTCTAAAAAATAAATGAGATCGTGTCGTATGCACTTTATCATGTATGTAAATAGGAGGTATGAAATGTGAAATGTTTATGAATGTATTTTCGTCTGGGAAAATAAATCCCGGAGCTGCTCGAGAACAGAGTTGAGTTCTTCGTTTCCGCTGGGGATGATGAACGAAGATGATTGTGAGAATAAACCTGTAGGAGAAAAGAACTTCGTTGGGGAATAATCTGGTGAAGATATCACTCTGCGGGGAATTACTCTGTGGGAAGATATGCTTTTCCGATATTTTAACGATAACTCCGCTGGGGATTCCATTGATAAGCTCTGTTAGGGATTTTGATGATGAACTCCGCTGGGGATAGAAGGAACTTCGCTGGGGATGATCTTTCAGTTGCAACTTGCTGAGGATAACCCAGTTAGACTCTTGTGGGGATAACCTCTGAATTTGGCTGAGGAGATGCATTTGTATTCTGCAGGGGACAAGCTTCCAGAATCTACTGGGTAAGATGATTCAATTCTCTATTGGGGAAACCTTTTTTAGACTGCGCTGGGGAAATGGCTCCACTGGGGGTATTTTGTATTCTACCGGGGAACATTCTTATATTTCGTTGAGGAATATTAAGACTGCCAGGGATGCTCTTTACGCTTGCTGGGGAATATCTTTATACTCCGCTGGGGAATATTAAGACCTCTTGGGAATACCGAGCCTTTTCGGGACTGACGGTAGACTGACTATGCTTGGGGGAGGGTATTGCTGATTCCTTCGTAGTTGTAAGTCTCAGTGGGGAGAGCTACCAATACTGTCTTACTCTGCGGGTAGTGAGGATATCTTGGTCATACTCTTCCACTGAATCTACCTTGTACCTGGTGGACAGAATAGCTTGTACAGTTCGGACAATTCTTATTGCCCCAGTTTCTGCGGGAGAAGAAGGCCTATGAGGTGCTTGATAACTGCCGATTGACAAATCTTCTTCTGGTAGGCAAGTGACGAGATGACGGGACATAGTCGTACGCTTTGATCCCTAATTTTTCCTGGACCGCCCTTTCGGGTTTTCAGTCCATCGGGATACCCTTTTTTGCCCAAGCCGCCTTTTCAGGTTTTCGACTTGCCGGGTGTACAATTTTTTTTATTTTCATCCCTTATTTTTGCCCGAACCCTTTTGGTTCGCCGGGGAGCCCTTATTTTTGCCTAGGCCAGTCAACCTAGCGGGTCTTTGATTATGCGTAGTATTTTTTTGACTATGTCCATGCTCTCAGGATGTAGGGAGGTGTCACTGTCAGTAGTGTTGTGTCGCCATATTACCAGAAGATGCTTGATCGTGCAAGATTCGTCGCTGGAATTCATGTCCAATGCCCCAAGTGATTCAGACGGAGATCTGCCCCTGGCTATTTGGCATCTTGAGAGATCCCTTGAATCTTGACTTGACTGCCCCAGATGATGGACAATGGTTATGTCTGCCCCTTGGTTGGAAGTGTTTTTTCCACTTGAGGTGACTCTTTTTATTGAGAAGATTTTTGTTCACTAGATATTCGTCGTGCGAATTTCTCTGCTGTTTGAACAAATAGCCATATGCAAACAATGTTATTTTAAGAATGCAAAGCTTATGTCTGTCTTGAAGTTTTTTTTTTTTTTGAAAATGCAGTTTTCAATAATACAAGTGAATTTTTATAAAATGTGATGTCAACTCAGGATTTTACAGCAAGCCCTTCAGGAGTCAGGATACCCTTTGTAACAGTATGCTTTCGAACTAACCCATGCTTTAGCTAGGACTTTTATGGGTTATAACGTGGCCTGGTTCACGGTTTAAGAAACAAAGGATAAAGGCTCAAATTTTATTTGTACCCACCCGTTCTTCGTGATATTCTTCAATCCTAAGCTCAGCTGATCATGCATTAGATCTTGTTTGAATCTTTGCTCTGATATTCCGGTGATGGTTAGGATACTGATAGTTTATTTTGACCAGGCAGTCATTTCTTTTTGTTGAGGGTTTGTAGGACCTCTTCCTTTTTTATTGTGTTATCCCTGTCTTTTTTCCTGAACTATTTCTTTTGTGATTACAGTCAGCGGGATGCCCAAGTTTTTTTTTGTAAGTCTCCTTTGTAGGTTTTGACTTATTGGGCTTTTATTTTGAGAGACAATGACTGCCTGTCCTTACGATTATACGGAACCATCACCGTCTTTTGTCTCAGAAGGACTTCTTTGATGCCATTCATTGTGCACCTGGATTAACTGAGAAAACTACCCTGCCCCAGGTTATAATTAAGGGTTTTAATTTTTGTGAAAAGAAAAACTCCAACTTCTTTGGCTCGAAGGGGTTGAAGAGGGATTATCTTCCTTATAACTCCACTGTTTAGGATTTGAAACAATGCCTGTACATCATCAGCGGGGTCTGTTCAAAATCATACTGTAAAGATCGTGGTATCGTTTTCGTCATCCTTCCTCAAAAGGCTTAGAATTTTTTAATCGAGAGTTGAACATCACAAAAAAGGAAATATGAAGCAATTTTAAGCATAGTGAAAACAATTAATTCAAAACAGACACGTGTAATGCATTAATGAAATAAAAGAGTTTGACATGATAATTGTTTGAATAAGCAAAGAAAAATACAACTTCAGAATTCAAATGAACAAAAGTCTCTCAATCCTAGCCATGTTTTGGCAAGGGAGCAGTGATCACATTGGGAGTCTCAGGAGGCTCGAATTCGATCTCCTTAGCGCCAATCATATTCTGAATCTTGTATTTCAGCGCCCAACAATCGTTAGTATCGTGCCCCGGGCTATCGGAGTGATAAGCACACCTTGCATCTGGGTTGTAGTTAGGAGAAGAAGTCTTAGGGTTCGGAGGAGGGTTTATCACCGTAATCAGATTCATCTTCAACATGTGCTGCAATGCTTATGACAATGGCATGTTGATATTGGTGAACTGTCTTTTAGGCTCGTCCGGCCTTCGTTGACTTCCCTTTTGTTGTTGTCGGTGTGACGCAGAACCAGAGATCAAGACTGCCCCTACGTGTTGGTCACGACGACTCTTTTGACTGTACACAGCATTGGACTCTTTCTTCCCACTGTAAGGCTTTTTCTGAGCATCAGAAGGTGTAGCTTCTTGAATCTTCCCACTTTTGATGTCGGCTTCAATTCTCTCACCAGTCAAGATAAGGTCTGTAAACCCGGCTGAAGAGTTTCCAATCAAATGGTTAAAGAATGGACCAGACAGGGTCCCCAGAAACATATTGACAAGTTCACGATCAGTTAAAGGTGGCTGCACCCTTTCGGCAAGGTCTCTCCATTTTTGAGCATACTCTTTAAATCCTTCACCCGTCCCTATTGACATACCCTGGAGTTGGGTACGCGTAGGTGCGAGGTCGGAATTATATTGATACTGCTTATAGAACGCGATGGCCAAATCTTCCCAGTTACGGATACTGGCTCCATCCAGCTGATAGAACCACTCAAGCTGAGTCCCTAAAAGACTGTCTTAAAAGAAATGGATCCACAAATTCTTATCAGCAGTGTAAGGCTGGATCTTCCTTACATACGACCGGAGGTGCAGCTTTGGACAGGAAGCTCCGTCATACTTGGCAAAGGCAGGTGCCTTGAATTTATGGGGAATCACCACCCCAGAGGATAGGCCTAGGTCTCCAAAGTCCAACCCGGGCACGTTCTGTATCTCCATAGCGCTCAAGCGATCCTCCAACTGTTTGTACCTATCCTCAACAGGAGGATACTGTTCTTCATCATAATCCGTCTCGTTGTCGGAGACTATGGGGCTAGGAACCCTTCTCTCTTGTGGGCTGTCTTTCCCTCTAGATGAGGTGGTCAGATCAACCTCATTCTGCAGTCCATTTCCAAACCTGCGTCCAGTGTTGAACAGGACGGTCCTCTTCTTCTTCTTCTTCCTCTCTTTCAAAATCAAGGTCTTCAAGTCCTGTTGACCCTTAGCTAGGCTCATGACCAACTCTTGAAATTGGGAATTCTGGGCCTGGAGGGCCTTGATAGCTTGCTCAGTGGAAGGTTCGGTAGACATGATGATTGCTGAAATAAACAGCGAAGAAGATAAGAGACCTGTAATGCAATGATATGTATGATATATGTATGCAATGTTTTCAAGGATCTCGTGGGGTAAACAAGAAACTGTTAGAATCTGAATCTGGTAGCTTTGATTGAAGGAAATTCATGTTGCTAAGAGTCCTTCTTCAAGAGTCAAGCTCACCATATCGAGTGGGTCATAGCCCCTGACTCAAGTTATCGTGTTTTGATTTCTGGACACCTTTGGCCAGAGGAAAATAAATCCCCTTTGCCCCTTGCTAGACATTTGGCTCATCATGACCTACATCACAAACCTTTGAGATCCTTGAAATGGTTAAGGAAATGTTAAGGTATGATGTTATGATGTGTTATGATGTTATGTACATGTATGCAAAAGTAAGCAAGTGTATATACAGGCAGTCATATTCACACAAAGCAAACAAGTCCTTAGGTTTAGGCTTGCATGGGGTTCGTAGGTAAATACCCTCTTGAAGTTAGTTGGCTCAAAACCTGTCCTATAAATAGTAACCAGGTTCTAAGGAGCTCAATATCATTGGATTGCTTTCTATGTTCATTGTTTTGATTTAGCCACTTAACTGGCGACCAAAATATTCCAAGAAAACAACCCTCAATGAGTGTAGTATCGAGTATCTACCAACTTCGGACTGCACCAAAGTCGGTCAACTCACTACTCCTAAAAAGGCCAAGATGGTCAAGTAAGGTTCTAAGGTCAATTGATGCTTCACGACACCATGCAGCAGCCCCGTACTCTCCTTGACTCGACTCAAGGGTTACCGGTACTCACCAAAGTGCCACATCAACGTAGCCACTGCTTCAACCATGTAGGTATACCCCACACAGTTCCCCCACAGTTCGTTGCTACTTCTAAGGGGTATCCCCAGATCCGGGTTAGGATCTATAGAACTCCGATACAAACCCACAAAATTTAAAGCATACAAAGCATACAATTGAAAACACAAGTGATCTAATCCTAAGGTACACCTCACTTATTTAAAATTCCCCAGCAGAGTCGCCAGTTCTGTGATCGGTGGGAATGAGAACTGACTGTTTTGGAATGCTGGTTCGCGTTTGCGTTTGTTTTCGCAAAATATCGCGGTAAGCAAGAGTCACCACCGTCTTTTATTTTATCCAACAAGGAAAGGACAAAAGCACAGAAAAATTCCTTTTTGAGATGTTTCTCGGGTTCGGGAGGTAGATTATAGAAAGGGAAGGTGTTAGCACCCTTTCTATCCGTGGTTATCCACGGGCTCTTAGGTACTTGCTCATTATGTTTTCAAAAAGTTTTGCTTTTCTTGTGTTTGTGGGTTTGGAAAAGAGTTTTGTTTGAAAACTTCAATTTAACTCTTGTTTCTGTCCTCAAGAGTGTATGAAGTGTTGTTGAAAACTTTGTTTGAAAAGTGTAAGTGCGAAAAATTTGTTTTGTTTTGAAAGAGCAAGTACCTAAGAACATCTACCTACTCAAAAGGGAATTAAACTGCACAAATGTCCTTTAGACAATGCTATCCCACTATTGAGGAGTAGGTAGCACAGTCGTTGGAGTTTTCGGGTCAATTCGATTAAGGGACATGTGGTCACTAAAGCAATGTTAGGACGCCTTAGCGGTAACCCTAATGGCATAGATCATTTTATCCGAGGCAACTGTTTCGAGGCAACTTATGATCTTTGGACAAGAGGGCGACCTCTAAAACTTCCTATACTCAATGACCATGTTCGAGGCAACCAAGTGAAGCGTACCCTAGGAGTGGCATGTGCAAATGTGTCCATTTTCAGTTATGTTATCTTTGTACATGTTATGGTGAGCTACGGTTGATTTTAAGTTAAGATAGATCTTGTCATGCATAGCCTATTATTCATACATCTAGCAGTTAATGGTTGCGGAAAATAAAACTAAGCTATTACAAGGCGTCGGGTATTTACATTGCCAAAAACAAACCCTTGAAAAAGTAAATGCGGAAAAGTAAACGAAAGCGGTAAAAAGTCCTAAGTCCAAAACTATTACATCCTCGGAGCAATTATAATATTGAAATATGAATCAAAAAATAATACGCGCGAGAAAGTTGAATCAGAGAGTTTTTTAGGGTTTTGACCCTTTTTCCGAAAGAAAGAGATTTTTTTTTGTTATTTTGAATTAAATTAAACCTAAACTAATTAATTAATAAAAAGAAATATTTTTTGGGTTTTTGAATGTTTAAGGAAAAAAAATAAAAAAAATGATTAAATACATTAAAAACCTAATTCTACACCAATTTTAATTTATTGCAAAAAATATTAATATTATGCCTAATTAAAACTAAACAAATTATGTTAATATTTATTTACAAAATAAACTAATGAAATTAAATTTAATAAATAAAAATATTATATTTTTTTGTTTTCTGATTTTATTAAGAAAATGTTAATTATTTTTGTTAGTAATTAATTAAGAAAATAAATCAAGTAAATAAAAAAATATAATGAAAGAAAATAAAAAAGGCAAACTCAGGGGGTCTGGGCCCAAAGAGGGTGTTTGATAAGCAGTTTTTTGAGGCCCACTTTTGTCCAGCCTGCTTGACTTTTGTGATTTGCTATGCGTGCGCTGACCTGAGACCATGGTGGTCCCTCATTCATGACCATTGAATTTGCTTTATAGCCACCTGGCGTTTGAGATCTGGGCAGAGTATGATGGTCCACGCCTTGAATGATACATGGGATAATCTGAAAAAAAATCATAACAAATATTGGGGGACCTAGGATTCGAACCCAGGTCCCAAGGGATAATGCTTCAACCTGCTTGCCAACTCAATTGCGCCGCTTCTTTGTTATTATAATAAGAAGAAACTATTATATATGAAAACAATCAAAACGCTGTAAATAAAAAAAATAAAGCGCGCGTTTTTCAAATAGACCAATGGGAGGGCGACGTGTGGTCGTCTTCTCCAACGAAACTTTGGTTTTATTACCTGCGGATTTTTATTCGCAGGAAGATCCGTGGGGCGATTCAAAAATGCGTTTTAGGCCATAATAATCCCATCCAAGCACATGGATATGGTCGCCTCTTCCTCCTGAGTTCAACCATGGCCAAGATTCATCCTAATTGTCCCTGCAAAACGAAACCCCAAATGGAAACCTCCAAAACCCTAGGTTCAGGTAGGGAGTTATGGGCTAGAAAAAAGCAATTGAATGATGCAGAATGAATGGAAATTTAGAGGCAAGCATGATTATACAAAAATATTGGCAAGAGGATGCAAGGAAGTGGTTTTATGATATCATGTTCAGAGCCATAATCGTGACAACTTACAGTGCGTTTCAAGGGGTCTTAGGGTCCGGTTCTGGTTGCTATGGCTTTAGGAGATTGCAAGCAAGAACACCACGTTGATATTTTTGATTGAAGCAAGCTCTAACCAAGAATTCGATCTCTCTCTTTTTCCAAGCTTTTTCAGTTTTTGGTTTGGCCGTTTTAGCAGTTCTTAGGTCGTGAATTAGGTTTGTGTGCCTTGTGTGAATATAATAGAATGGTTTTAGGTCAAGAATTGGGCCAATATCCATGTGTATTGAAGAATTAGGATTGCACTTTGATCACCATTAACATGTTTCCAAATATGGGCAAGATCTGATTTTTTATGCTTGTTCTGACTTGATACGAATTTGTTGAGTGTCACATGGTATTTGCAAGCTGTACAAATCACAAGAATCCTTTTACATTAATTTTTGGATTTTATTTGAATTAATATAGATTTAAAATGAATTAAATCAATAAAAATTAAATAAAATAGAAAAAAAAATGTTTGGTCATGAAATTAAAGATGGGACACGTGTGTGGCATGACAAGACTAAATCAAGTGGGAAAAAGTGGGCCCTTTTGTCAAAAATTGGAGTTTTGAGGATAGTTGACTTTTGGCAAATTTGGAAAAATGCCCAACTTTAACAATGCATAACTTCTTCAATTTTGAACTTTTGGAGGTGTTCTTGGACTTTTTATAAACCGTGAGATGTCCTCTAATCAACCCTTTTGGTCTCATCGCATTTTGATCTTCCATTCCCAAGTTATAAGCTTTGGCAAAAAAAGGTGTTTTTGTTGACTTTCAAAAAGGACCTATGATGTCCAAATTTGTAACTTCTTGTGAGTGCATTTTCTGATCTTGGGGTATGAATATGGATTGTGGGAAATTTAATCCTCTTCAAAATGAGCTTTGGATGGGTCATTTATCATAAAGTATGAGAAAGTTATGCTTGGTCAAAGTTGAGTTGACTTTTCTTGTAAAACCCTAATTTAGCAACTTTTGAATCTTGATGAATCTTGAGCAATCCTTGATGAATCATGATCAACCCCTGATCAAATGATGAATTATCCTTCAAAATGAGAATGTTGACAAAAAATATTGAGGTTTGACTGTATTTAGGTCACAATTGACTTTTGACCCAACACGGTCGATTTTTGGGCCTCTTGAGCAATTGACTGACCAAAGTTTCTCTGAAAGGCTTGAAATTTGTCATGGATGGACTTAAGAACATATTAAGACATTGGGGAGCACTTGAGGCCACTTGGATGTAAGGACCTTGATGCAACACAAAACCCTAATTTTGAATTGACTGCCTTAGGAGATGATTTGACTGTCCAACCCTTGAGCCAACTTGAGCAACTTGAAGATTATTCTTGACATGTCTTGAGGAATATGGGAGGGCAATTGGGGTACAACACATGCTCCCTATAGGATTTTATTGTTTTTATTTATTTCTTGTTCATCGACGAGTCACTCAATTTAGAAATTGAGATCATGACTTCGCTCTCGTTGCATGTTCCCTATAGGATAGTTTTATTAGACTTTCTTTGGCATGCTAACCTAGATAGGATCCCTTTAGGTGTACTCTCTTGAGCTTATTAGCTTGTTTGATTTATCCTTGTACATACCATGCTCCCTTAGGACGTGCTTGCTCCCTTCAGACGCAAGTTAGACCTTAGGTTGTAAATAATGCATGCTAACATTAGGTAGACGTTTCCCTTTTGTTAATCCACACCTTAGGACTACTATTGTATGATAACATTAGGTTAGAAATAGGCTAGTCTCCCTTAGACTCTTTTCTTCCATTTTTGCATCCTTTCATTTAAAACTAAAACCTTTTCCTTAGCAAATCAAAAACATCATAATAACACTTAAACCTTTTTTCGAGGTAACAAAAATACAAACCAATTCAAATATTTTTGTGCGTCCAAGCACCCTTTCTCAGAAAAACATTTTCAGGTAAGGACATGATTAGTTTACTTCTGTGCCAATGCATAAGTCTCCAAAGGTCGAGCTGCGGCAGAAGGCGGAATTAGCATCGTCCATAAAAAACACAAAACAAACAAAAACATATGAGCCTAACTACGGTAGCTCTGATTCCTCAAAAGGGATACATAGGCATTGGGGTAGGGCCTAAGCGAGTACAACTTTATTTTCCCTACATTATTTTCTCATTTTTTTGCATGCATTCTTCCTCAGTAGTAAATAGTAAGCATAGATTAAACACACCCATGAGATAGACAACACGAGTGGAAACCGTAGAGTACTACAGGCGTGTGGGGTGCTAATACCTTCCCCTCGCATAACAGACTCCCTTACCCGATCTATCGGTCGCAAGACCGTGACTTCTCCCTTCTCAGTTTTTCTCGATGTTTACCTTTCCCTCCATATGAGATAAAATACGTTCGATGGAGACTTTTTTGTTTGAGGATTTTCAGCCAGTTGTTTCAATTATCATGGGATAAAACAAGATTCTTGGATCAACAAAGATGAAGCTGATGTCATTAATATTGCAGGTTCTAGTAAAGTGACAAGAACATGGAGGATCTTTTCCTCTGAAATTTCACCACCCACTACTAAAACAATTCCCGTCCGTATAACCAATAACAAGTCTAGTGCCAACACTAGAGACAAAGAAAAAAAGGTGAGCCTGCTGGGATAGAGGCATCTACCAAAGATATTGATGCTGAAGAACCCTTCACTCGAGAGATGGAGGAAATCCTGAAAATCATAAAGAAGAGTGACTTCAAAATAGTTGAGCAACTGGGGAAAAACCCCTCCAAAATCTCCATGATTTCATTGTTACTCTGTTTGGACGCTCATGCCCAGGCTCTAATCAAGTATTTGAAGAAAACCCATTTTTATACAGTGGCTGAACTGACTGTTTAACACTGGTTTTTGCGTTTTTTATTCACAAATGTTGCGGTAAGCAAGAGCCGCCACCAACTTTTCTTTTATCCAAATTAAGGAAAGGGTGAAAAGAACAGAAAAATACCTTTTCAATATTTTCTGAGTAAGAGGGGTAGATTATGGAAAGGGAAGGTGTTAAGACCCTTTCCATCCGTAGTTATCTACGAGCTCTTAGAAGTTTGATCATTTTGAAATAATTTTGTACTTTTTATGTTTGGAAATGTTTTGAGAATGCCTTAGTACGGAGATTTGCTTTGCGTTTAACTCTTGTATCAGTCCTCAAGAGTGTCGACAAAGCAAATGTTTTGAAAATTGTTTTTGAAAAGTAGTATTTATGTAAGTGCAAAAATGTTTTTGAGCAAATTTCTAACAGCTATCTACTTTTATACTCGAAAAGGGTTATTCTTTTCCTCCCATCCTTTAGACAATGTTATCTTACTATTAGTGAGTAGGTAGCCCTATCGTTGGATGTTTGAGGGACAATCGAAGGGATGTTACGGTCATGAAGGCAACTTGGCAAGAAATTTTAGTAATTATCCTAAAGTTTTAAGATCAGTTTTAACCGAGGCAACATTGAGAGGATCATCGAGGGACTTGTGATCTTTCAAACTAGAGGACAACCACTAAAACTTCTCACGTTTCGAGAATTGTAACCGTTTTCCAAAGGCAACCGAAGTGGGATACCCTAGAGGTGCGCGTGTGTAATTGTGTTTGATTCATGTTATTTATCTTGTGTATTTAAGGTTTGCTAGCGTTTTAATTTCAGTCTTGCCATACATTCCTAGTTACTAGCAGTTAATATGTACAGAAAAATAAAGTGTGGGAGGTATAAATCTAGACTATTACATGACTTTGGAGAGGTGGTGTTACACTGTACAATGCTTTAGGGAAAAATAAAGAAAGCGGTAAAAGTCCTAATTAGTCTATTACATCCAGTATACAGGTACTATAATGAATAGAAATTGCAAAAATAATGCACGTGAAAGTTGAAAATACGTCTAACAACCTAGTAAGAAAATCTTTTTGCTTATTTTTATTTATTTAAGAAAATAATTATTCTAAAATCTATTTAGAAAATCAAATTAATCAAGAAAAAAAAGCCTAAGTTTTTTTTAAAATTTTATTATGAAAAGAAAATAATTAAATCTAAACTAAAACCTAAGTTATAATTTATTTTAAATTAAAGAAAATATTTAAATATTTATTTAACTTATTTACAAAATTAGTTTAATATTTTTTTTGTGATTTTTTTTAATTATAATTAAAAATGATTAAGAAATGAAATAATTGAATAAAGCAAAAAGAAAAGAAATTGGGCTTTATGGCTGAGGTATAATGGGGGGGTGCACTTTGGAAATGGTTTGGCCCATACGTTGGAGCCCATATTTGTATTATTGGATCCAGTGTGGACTGTTTCTTGAGGGCACATGGTGTTCTGCATATTGAAACCCTTTGATCTAGATTAACCAAAATGTAGTGGTTGTGATCTAGAGGCGTATACTAGACTTACATAGTTAATTCATACTGAATCTGTAATCAACAAATGTTAGAAAATAAAATGCTTGACCTGGGACTCGAACCCAGATCATCTCCTTCACATATGCGAGCATTTACCAGCTGAGCCACCTGTTCATTTGTATATGGGATTTAAACACAAAATTATAATGTAAAACAAAGACAACTGATGAGTTGTCACAAGCGCGCCTCCAGTGGGTCCCCTGCATTTCAAATAAACCAATCACATGCAGAGAGAGAGAGAGAGCATCCGTTTGAATCTAGGCAATGGGGTGATGTCGTCCAGCCACGCCAGCTTGTTGACCTAGGGCCGGCCAGTCCAACCACCGGAGTCGGTGGTTTCCACCGTCTTCTCCGGTGGTGTCACCTGAAAATTCAAACAAACAGAAATATAAACAATGCAGCCTGCCTTAAAAAGTCCCCTGATCACGATTATAGCCTATAAAATGTCTAAATCCTCACGCATCATTGGGTTCAATCTTGAAACCCTAACGACGGTCAACCATGGCATAGCGTGATTCTGGGCCCTAGTTTCCCATGTAACACGTTGAAACACACATGATATATATATATATGAGCAGTAGTAGTTTAAATTAAGTATTTTATGAGTTTGAGATTAAGGAAGTTTTACCAAATGGTGAGATCCAAATTTGATGATCTGGGACGTTGCATGCTTTGAGAATAATTGGAGAAAGTCCCTAGGAACCTCAGAAGCAATGTATGATCACTAGTTTGACTTGAGAGTATCTACAAATTGTGTTTCAGTTTTGACAACTTAGAATATTTTTTTGAAAATTTTCATGTGGCTTTTTGGGGTTGTGTAGTCGTGGCTAATGCTTGCTAAGTCCTGGTATTTATAGAGTAGAATGAGGAGACAAGAAAACAAGGAGTGAAACGGCCAATAATCACGTTCTTCATGGCCATGAATGGGAATTTCAATTTTGGCAAAAGACATGGAAATCTTGTCTTTTTTCAAATTTGAATGAATGTGGACAATTCTTCACGAAATCATGGGCTTCAAGGCAAACCAAAACATCAGCCCAACGCTCCAAACCCATCTCTAATTATTTTATACATTTTATTTTATATTTACTTGAAATGAATTAAAATAAATGTGTAAAAAACAAGTAAAAAATATAAGGCATGGTAAGAGTGTTTTTGGAGGTCCTCTATAATCTTAGGAAGATGTTTGAAGTCCAAGAAATTGAGCCCTTGCCTTAAAACTTCAAATTTGCTCAATGCACTTTTCTTGAAATTTCCCAAATTTTCCCAACTTGGGCAAGCCATAACTTTCTCAATTTTGATCTCATGATGATGATCTTTGACTTTTTGGAAATACCAATATGTATACTTCAATCCCTCTTTTTATCAATTTTGCATTTGAAGACTTTATCTTGATGTAAATGGTCTTGACAAAAAGTGCCTTTTGTTGATTTTCTAAAATTGACCTGTAATGTATGAGCTTGTATCTTTCAAATGGTGCATTTCTTGGAATTGAGGGATGAAGAGAAGTTGTAGGGAATTAGATTCTATTCAATATGATATTTGGTTGGGGAAAAATGGATGAAGTATGTGAAAGTTATTCTTGGTCAAAGTTTAGTTGACTTTTCCTATAGAAACCCTAATTTACCAATTTTTGACTTTTGATGAATTAAGAGCATTTCTTGAGGAATCATGATCAACCCTTGATCAAATTATGGATATCACTTCAAAATGTTGATGTTGACCAAAAATCATGAAGTTTGACTGTATTTGGGCCACAATTGACTTTTGACCTAGTATAGTTGATTCTCAAGCATTTGAGCAATTGTCTAAGCAAACTTGTTGTCCAAGGCATGAAACTTGGCATGAAGAAACTTGAAGGCATATTAGGACCATGGAAAACATTTGAGACCTTTGAAGTTCAAACATCTTGATGAAAATTGAAACCCTAATTAGAGGTTCATTGCCTTAGGAGGAGAAGTCTGGTCAATTCTTGGTAAACCTTGAGCATGCTTTTAGTAAAAATGGGAGGGAAAATTTTGGGGTACAACACCCATGTTCCCCAAGAAACCACAGCTAACCAGTTCGACAACTGTGTAGCAAGTTTGACAGCTGACAACGGATTAGGGTTCTCCAACACTGATTTGATTCCTATAGGAAAGAACCACAATAAAGCCTTACATGTTTCTATTGAGTGTAAGGGAACCACCCTGGCTCATGTCTTTGTTGATACTGCCTCATCTTTAAATGTGTTACCCAAAGGTGCTTTGGACCACCTAGATTGTGAAGAACTAATACTGAAGCCAAGTGATATTGTCGTAAGGGCTTTCAATGGGTCTAAGAGAATGGTTCATGGAGAGGTGTATCTCCAAATTAAAGTTGGCTCACACATCTTCAATTCTACCTTTTATATAATGGACACACGCCCCGCCTATTCTTGTTTACTTGGACGCCCTTGGATCCATGGGGCAGGGGCAGTAACATTCACCCTTCATCAAAAATTAAAGTATCCAGTCAAAAGGAGGATCTTTACTGTTAGCGGCAAAGAAGATTTTATGGTGAGCCATCTTAATTCCTTCAAGTATGTGGAAATGGATGGAGAATTCATAGAGAATCCATGCCAAGCCTTCAAAATTGTTCCTCCTATGGTTACCTCCACCAAAATCTCCTCCAACATATCAAAAGTCGATGAAGTTATACCAAGAATGGTCTCGCTTAAAGATGCTCGTGCCGTGGTCGAAGATGGAAACTGTACTATCTGGTGACAACTTCCCGACATTCCATTTAAAGCAGATAAATTTGGTTTGGGTTTCACCATCAAAGCTCAGAAATAAGTCGGGCGCGCTCGCATGGGAAAGACACCTCTCTGCATCGAGAATCATGAAGTGAATGTTGTAGAAGACTCTGATGATGAATGCACTTTTGAAGAATGGATCTACCCTACTGCCGAAGGAAAGCTCAACAACTCTGTGATACGGTGGGAGAACTGACTTAAAGGTTTTGCATTTGATTTCAAATGTTGCGGTTAGCAAGAGTCGCCACTGACTTTTCTTTTATCCAAAAGGAAAGGTGAAAAAGCACAGGAAAGACCTTTGAGATTGTTTCTTGAGTTTGGGGGGTAGTTTATGAAAAGGGAAGGTATTAGCACCCTTTTCATCAATGGTTATCCATGGGCTCTTAGTTACTTGCTAGATCACTTGCTTTTGTTTGAAAATGTGCTTTGTGTGGTTTTTGAAAGTATTTTGTAAAGAGGTCGTTGTTTTAGGAAATCTTTGTAATGATTCTCGTTCGTAAGAATGTATACAAAGATGTTGATCTTTTGAAAATGTTTTTAAGTTTTGTAAGATGTTTTGAAAGTGTAAGTGTTTGTTTTTGAAAATAGCAAGGATGTTTGTTTTGAAATAGAGCAAGTAATTAGGAGCAATCTACCTACTCAAATGTCTTTCTTGTTCATTTCCTTTTCCTTTGACATTGTTGTCTTACCATTGATTTGGTAAGCAACCTTATCTTTGGATGTAAACGGGACGGGCGTGGGTCATTGTATAACCATGATTAGAAATGTTGCAAGGTATCTTAGCATTCTTTTTGAGGGACTAAGATCATTGGTAAGACAACTTAGATAGCGTCATCGAGGGACTATGATCTTGTATTTGCTTGTTTTTGCTAAGACACCTCACATGCATAATATGGCTATTTTGTATAAGGCAACCAAGTGGAATAACCCTAGGGGTGTTTGTGTACAAGTGTATTGTTTTCATGCTTGTTTTTGTCTTGAATTAGGGTTTTCTAAGCATTGAGTTTAGTCTTTTCATACAAACCATAATTACTAGCATGTTATATGAAAGTGATAAATTGTGAAATTTAAAGTTACTACGCTATTACAACATTTGTGGGGAGGGGGTGTACAATTTGTAAATGGGGATTGCAAGAATTTAAACCTAATTAGTCTATTACAACCATATTGAATTGGCATGAATATACAAGGAATTTAAATACAAAGTATAAAAATGAATAAATGTACAAGGATGCAAAATGTGAAGAAAATGAATTTTGTTTGATTTTCATGAAAAAAAGATTTTGTCTTAACCTAATTTAAATAAAGAAAATAATTAGTTAAGTTTGAATTTATTAAGAAAAAGATTTTAAAAGAAAACCCTAATTCTATTAATTAATCAAAAGAAAATAAGTGTAAGAAAAGTATATTTTTTTTTTGGTATTTTTTATCTTGAAAATATTTGTAGTATTATAAAATATTTTTAGTCCTTTTTTATATTAAAATAATATATTTTAAATGGTGTGAAGAAAAATAAATAAACAATATAATATTAATTAAGTTTATAAAATTTACTTAATAAAATAAATGAAGTATAAAAATATTTTTATTTATGGAAAAAAATAAAATAAAATATGTCAAAATATAAATATATCATTTTTTTTATTTTTATGATTTTTTAATATTAGAAAAATAATTTAAGAAAATAAATAAAATGAAAATAAGAAAAGAAAATAAAGTTGGACCAGGGGTGTCAATGGGAAACAGGGAGGTCAACTAGCAAAAAATAAAATAAGCCAGGCCCAAAGGGCCCAACACCTGCCAAACAAAAAAAGGGTCAGAATTGTGAAAATATGAAGAAAAAAATAAAAAAGGGTACCATTGGGGCTCGAACCCAGGTCCCATAGGTTACATGCGTGCGCTTCTACCACTGGGGTGGCTATACATCTGTTAATACAAATGAAACAATAAATATGTAAGACAAAACGTGTTCTGAAGACTTCATCTTCAACCTCCAGCCAGACCAACTGTAACTTGCTCATTTCTCATCAAAAATGAAAATTGTAAACATGAAACTTGTAGCAAATTTTCTCACGATTCCAGAAATGTAAAGTATTAAAACTGTAGATTAAATACAAGCAAGAATTTTAATGGACCTAATCTGAACCCTAAACATTTCAGAGATTTAAGTTTCAAAATTCTCTAAGCTCAAGCAAAATTAATGGAAACTATGGACATGGTTAGCTTCAGGGTAATGATATCTACATGTTTTATTCACAAATAAACTATTGATGATGCCTGTATAAAGAGTTCCAAGTTGAGAAAACTTACCTCAAAACTGGAAATTGTGTTTGGAGTTTGAGCTTGTTTCAAGTGATGGTGATGATCAGGTTAGCTTCCTTGAGGTCCTAGGAAGCTAATGCAATGGTTTGCTTGAGTTGAGAGTGGCTGAAATGACTTGGAGAAGTCCAACTATAATGCTCTATTTTTGGCTATGGAAGTTGAGGAAGTTGATGTTACAGTCGTGTAACAGGGACAAGGACAAGTTATATTTGATGTATAGGAACTTTAGGAACTAAAAGGCCAAAGAACGCACGAGGGAAATAGAAGAGACAAGTTCAAGGTCAGAACCTGCACAAAAATGGAGTTTGTGTGCAATTTTTGGATAGAGGGATTTTGAGAGAGTTTCAGGCTTTCCCAAAATCGTGTCTTGTGTTGCAATTGACTTGTTAATATGTATGGAAAAGATTAGAGCACAAAATCACTCAAAGTTTCTGAGTTATAGGGTTATGGCTCTATAACATGCTTTTTAAGAAAAGTGAAGTGACAAATCTCAAGTATTGTACAAGTATGTTCTGAGCTTCTTGAGACCTTAAACACATTTCTTTTGGTTTATAGGGGTTGTGTGTGCATAAAGAACAAGTTAGAAGCTCAAGACAAGTTGACTTTGTGACTAAAGCAACTTTTCAAGAATGGAATGTTAACTTTCTTCCTAAAATGGCAAATTGGTTTGGACAATGCTTGGAACACTTGGATAATAGCTCAAAAGCAAGTGTAATATTCTGATTATGGATAGATCTTGAGGTTTAGAGGCCTGAAAAACAAGATTGTGCAGCATAGTTTTGAAATTGACTTTTTGTTCATCACAAAATGGCTTGTAATTTAAGTGACAAAACCCTAACTTCATCTCTTCGATTCTCCCTACTCAAGAATAATCTCAAGGAGTTATTGGACATTTTGGAAAGCTTGTAACATCCTCTACAACCCCTATTTGAGTTGATTTTGAAGATTCCCCTTGGAACCATGTGAAAAAGTGTCATGAAGTTAGGTCAAAATCCTGTCCAAATTAGGGCAAAATTTCACTAAGTGTTTATGACCCTATGTTCATAAAATTGTAACTGGAGATCCAAGAATTTTTGGAAGAAGTTGTGTGAAAAAAAGTTGTAGATTTCATGGAGATATACAACTTTCATGTTGGAAGTTTCTCTTGAATCATCTTGCATCATGGTGAAAACTTGGCTCAAAGTTATGAATTTCTACATCAAAAGATATGAGTTTCTACATTATAGGTCCTTTTGAAAAGTCAACAAAAACACCTTTTAAGTTAAAGCTTCTTACATGAACATGGAAGACGCAATTGAGATGAAACCAAAATGGTTGTTTAGGGGACATCCTAAGCTTTCTAAAAAGTCTAAGAAAACCTCTCTAGGGTTAAAATTGAAGGAGATATGCCTTGTCAAAGTTGACCATTTTTGGAAAATTGTCAAAAGTGAAATGTGCTCAAAAGTGCATTTTTTGTCAAATGGGCCTAGCATTTCGTGATTGTATCTTGTTGGAAACATGGTCCACGACCCAAATCAGCATCCACACATTTTTTGCTTTATTTATTTATTTATTTTGATTTTTATTTATTAAAAGTTAGATTAAATCAAATTAATTGCAAAAAATATAAAAGATTGATTTTTGATCTGATTTTTTGTAGGAATCAAATCCAGTTAGGCTGGTATATCATATCAAATCGTGAAAGGGATAATTGAAGCAAAATTGGTATGATTATGCTTGTTTTGGAAAGATATAATACAAGAGAAAAATCAAATCCAATTTCCATGATTCACAAAGATTTAATTTGTTTTTGTTAACCTAATCAGTTCTACTACATATATAGAACATACACAAACCAAAAGAAGAGGGATTGCAGTCGTGAGAACCCCAAACAAAACTCAAATATTTTGCAAAAAGTGTGGATCAATTTCTAACCCAGAGGACAATTCAAAGCAATTCAAAGCCACAAATCCCTTCCTGGATATCTCTTGAAGCTAACAAAACTAGTTGCGCACCTCAAAGCTCCAAGAATCACCACATAATCCTCACGGTTTGCACCCTATGAACTCAAACTTGTCCCTTTAGTTTTACGTACTTTTAATCCAATTTGCTTGCATATACATGTTCATGATCATGCTGGGAATCTTTTTGATAGCCTGGTTTTGAGTTTTGACGCAGGAATGGTTACTTGCCATAGTTAGGGTTCGTGAGCTCCAGATTGGGGAACCCTAGCTAGAGGCAAAATTGGGCCAAATTAAGGGCCTATTCATGTTCAGGAGAGGAAATACATTTGACTTATGCCCTTGAATGGAATTTATATTGGTTGAATTTTGTTTTAAATATTTTCAGGTTTATAGCTACAGGCAAATACCGTCACTATAGCATATAGCGACGAATTTGACAGTAGGTAAAGAGTTGGTGTGAAAAACGACAGTCTTGGGGAAAGATACAATCACGTGGCAGCCATATATTGGTTCGTTTGAAATAGCGCGCGTTTTCTGAAACTTGTGATTAATTTATATTATGTTATTTTTGTTTCAATATTATAACAACTAAACACTACAGCCCAGTGGTCAAGTGCGCGTTTGAAAGTGGAGAGGACTTGGGTTCGATCCCAGGTCCAGGCGTTTTATTATTTTCCTAATATTTGATTACAAATTCCATACTCCATGCTTCCAGGTGCCTACCATGCAACCCAAAATCCAACCAATGGATCGTTCATACTCTATATCTAGAATTTAGTCAAGATATGACCATGGTGCACCCTCCACTTTGGCCAACATTGGATCCAGAGCAAGGAATGGGCTTGACAAGTTCAACAACACACCCCCATTCAGCTTATAACACAGGCCCAATTCTTTTCTCTTTTCTCTTAATTTCTTTTTAATTATTTGATTAATTATTTCTCTTTTACAAAATAACACAACAAAATCATTTTTTTATTAAATCAAAAATCATAAAAACATCAAAAAAATCATTTTTTTCATAAAAATATTTTATTTCTTTAATTAATTAGGTTAATTAAAATTAGGGCAATTTAATTCTTTTTTCATAATTTAAAATAATTAGAATTAGGGTTTAATTTTGTACATAACTTAATTTTTCTCAAAAATAACCTAAATATTTTACAATTAGATTTTTTAGGTTTCTACTTATTTCTCGCATTTAATTCGCCGCGCGTATTTTTAATTCCTTTTTCTATTATTGTAACTTCTCCGAGTTTGTAATAGATTTAATTAGTTTTTTCAATTCCGCATTTTATTTTCAGTCAAAATAATTATGTATCTGCAAAAGCCTTGTAATAGCTAGGACCTTTAACTTTGTCGCCTTAATTTCCGCAAACTATAAACTGCTTAGATGTATGTTGATAGGATTGTATGGAAAGACAAACAAAAAATTAATACGGTAGAAAATCCTAATTATGCAAAGATAAATTAACTGAAAATTACACTCGCACATGCTCACTCCTAGGGTTTACTCCACTCCGGTTGCCTTCGGTAAACGATCATGAAGTATAGGGTTTGTTAGTGGTTGCCCTCTAGCCCCGGAAGATCTAAAATGACCCATTCAGATGTTGCCTCAGAAAAATATCTTTAAGGCTTTAGGATGACTACTAATATTTCCTAACATTGCTTTTATGATCGTACTTGTCCCTTCGAACGTCCCTTAAAACTCCAACAACGATGCTACCTATTTCTCAATAATGGGATAACATTGTCTAAAAGGAAAACGAACAGACTTTTTTCGAGTAGGTAGATTAGTTCCTAGGTACTTGCTCAAACAAACAAAAACTTTTTCACACCAACACTTTTCAAACAAAGTTTTCAAAAACAACTTTGTAACACTCTTGAGGACAGAAACAAGGGTTAACACGAAGTAAAACAAAACTTTTCAAAACAAAGCACACACAGGCAGTTTTCGAAATGAGAAAGTACCTAAGAGCCCGTGGAAAACCACAGATAGAAAGGGTGCTAACACCTTCCCTTTCTATAATGTACCCCCGTACTCAGAAACATCTCGAAAAAGGTTTTTTCTGTTCTTTTTCCTTTTCCTGATTGGATAAAATAAAATTCGGTGGCGACTCTTACTTACCGCGACATTTTACGAACAAAAAACGCAAACCAGTATTAACAGTCAGTTATGCCACCGTATCACAGAACTGGCGACTCTGCTGGGGACTAAAATATAAAGTGGGGTAAACCTTAGGATCTAGGTCATATTTAATTGCTTTCTCTTGATTGTCTTGCTTGCTTTATATTTATGGGAACTGTTTGGGTTACCTACACCCGGATCGGGAAACACCTTTTAGGTAAGTAGCAATAAACTGTGAGGGAGCTATGCTGGGGTATACCGACATTGTTGAAGTTGTAGCTACATTGATGTGGCACTTTGGTTGGTACCCAAAACCCTTGAGTCAATCAGGGAGATGTACGGGGCCGCCGCGTGATGTCATAAAACATCAACTGACCTTAGAACCTTTAATTGCACAACTTGGCCGGTAGGACGTAGCGAGATGGCTGACTTTGGTGTATGCCCAAGGTCGACAAATACTCGATGCTACACTCATTGAGGTTTTAGTTTTTAGTTTTGTTTGATTACGAGTCAATTGTCGATTGAACAAGGCTTGGGGGAAAGATCAGTGATATTGAGATCCCTTTAGAACCCAATTAATATTTATAGGACAGGTTAAACCAATCCAACTTCAAGAGGGTTTGACCTTAAAACTCAAGCATGCATTAAACCTAAGGACTTGGTGTGATTTGTCTGTGTTTCCTATACATGTAATTTATCATGACATCATAAACATCATACCATAGCATATCATACTAACTGTTTCAAGGGTTTCTAGGGCTCATCTTTGCTCTGTTTTATAGGATATGGCATCCGCCCGCAGGAACACTATTCAGATTAACCTAGTGAAAGTATCTCCCCAATTAAGGCACTTGGCAGTAAGGATTCCCGAAAGCTCTCCTTTCACTGAAAAGCATGGTCAGTTGCTCAACTTGGTCAATACAAAACCTGACAAAGAAATGTTAACAGTGTTATTTCAGTTCTTCGATCCTCTGCATCACTATTTCACCTTCCCGGATTACCAGTTAGTGCCTACTATGGAGGAATTTTCTCAGTAACTAGGGGTACCTATTCTTGATCAGCTACCTTTCAGCGGTACGGAAAGACATCCCAAACCTGAAGAAATTGCTAAAGCTCTATCCTTACAACGGTCTGACATAGTGACAAAGTGAGAAACCAAAGGGAGTGTTCAAGGAATTACGGTTAAATTTCTGTTCGAGAAGGCTTACTATTTTTGGGATAACTTGGATCTACAAGCTTTTGAATAGGTTTTGGCGCTCCTTGTCTACGAGATGATACTATTCCCTAATTCGGATCAACTCGTATATGTGAGCACAATCAAGGTTTTGCTGTCTCGGAATCCGATACCTACATTACTCGGGGATATTCTACACTCTCTGCATGCTCGCACTCTAAAAAGAAGGGGGAACTTCCAGTGTTGCACTTCTCTATTGGCTAGGTGGTTTATTTCGCACCTACCAAGATATACTTTGAAGAATGAACAGGGTAAAAGATGGTCTTATCGACTGATGTCCCTTACGCATTCAGACATTCATTGGTGTTCACGGTTCTCAGAAGATGTTACTATCATCGATCGTTGTGGTGAATTCCCTAATGTCCCTCTCTTAGGCATTAGGGGAGGAATCACTTATAACCCTTGCTTAGCATTACGACAGTTTGATTATGCGAGAAGGGATGGTCCTCATGATACACTTATTCAAGGAATCGCCTTCAACTATGAGAATGATGTTCAGGGTTGCCGCAAAAGGTTCATACAAGCTTGGAGTATGATACATAGGGTTGACAGCAAGACACTTGGGCATAAGAATTCCATACCTCTCGAGTCTTATCTTAGATGGGTCCGAGCCCGCGCTCAAACTCTTATGATTCCTTATCCCGCTATCCGACCTATGATTATGGAACCAGTTGCCGAGGGAGACACTCCTCATCTTGTTCTTCATCCAGACATGCCAACTGATCACGAAGAGGAGTGGGATACGTTTGAAGCCCAATTCTACGCCAGCGAGAAGAAGGTCTTGGAACTCACTAGGATACTTCATGAATAGAGGAATATCAACACCTATATCGCGCCAAAGAGGATGTGCTCATGGGAAACCTAGTCTTCTTTTTGTTTTATTTTGCTTAATTGTACTCACAAAATACATTCTTTGTAATAATTCAAGTTTACTAATACAATTCGTGTTTGTTCCTTTTTGTTTAAGAAAATTTGAGCCTTTAAGAACCCTTGAAAACATTGCATACATATCATACATATCATTGCATAACATGATTCATAACAGGTTTCTCATCTCCTCCGCTGTTTATTTCAACAATGGCTCTTGAACAAACTGTGAAAGATCTTCAGACTCAGAACACGCAGTTCCAGCAAATGATTGTGGCTTTGGCCAAAGGACAGGAAGAGCTGAAGGCTCTGATTGTTAAGAAGAACACTAAGAAGACCAAGAGGACAGCCAGTGTGGCACATATCAACTGAAGGTTCAGAGGGCCTCCAAGACGGGTTGTTGATTTAGCTTCTTCATCTAAAGAGGGAGAGAATCAAGAGGGTGAACCCAGAGAAGAGGACCCTAGTTTTAAAGAGTCTAACAATGAAACTGATTATAATGAGGAGCAGTACCCTCCGGCTAATGAAAAGTATAAGCAGTTAGAAGAGCGTCTGAGTGCTATGGAAATCCAGAAGGTTCCTGGGCTGGATTTTGAAGAGCTGGGTCTGGTCTCCGGGGTTGTCATCCCTCCAAAATTCAAGGCACCGGTATTTGCTAAGTATGATGGGGTCTCTTGTCTTAAAATGCATCTTCGTTCCTATGTGAGGAAGATACATCCTCATACTGCTGACAAAGACTTGTGGGTTCACGTCTTCCAAGACAGTCTGTCTGGAACACAACTGGATTGGTTCTATCAGTTGGAAAGAGCCAATGTTCGTAACTGGGAAGACCTTGCTGCTGCATTTTATAAGCAATATCAGTATAATGCAGACCTCGCCCCCACCCGTACACAACTCCAAAATCTCTCTATGGGTTCGAACGAGGGTTTCAAGGATTATGCTCAGAAGTGGAGAGATTTGGCTGGAAGAGTTCAACCTCCCTTGGCTGATAAGGAGCTCGTGGATATGTTTCTGGGAACTTTTACTGGGCCATTCTTCAACCATCTGATTGGAAGTTCATCGGCGGGTTTTATTGAACTGATCTTAACAAGAGAAAGAGTGGAAGCTGGAATTCGAAGTGGACAAATTTAGAAGGATGCCTCTTCTAGTGCTGCAAGGAAGACGTTTGCAGGTAAAAAGGAAGTCAGTGCCATCTATAACCAAAAGAATCAGAATCGAACTGAGCGCCGTCCGGCGGTAGGGGCTGTTATGATTCCCAAATCTGCACCTGCTCAGCAAAGAAACAATCAGCCAAGAGCAGAAAGACTAGCTAGACAGTTCACTCTGATCAACATGACGCTGTCTCAGGTTTTACCTCATTTGTTGAAGTCCAATCTGGTTACTCTGAGGGAAGCTCCGAAGAATCTGAACACCATCTCTCCCTACTATAAACCGAATTCTCATTATGCTTACCATTTAGAAAGTCCAGGCCATGATACCAATGACTGTTGGGCTTTGAAGAACAAAGTACATGATCTGATTGATGCTAAGGAGATTGAATTTGATCCTCCGGAGACTCCCAATGTTATCACTGCTCCTATGCCGAAACATGGTCGAGGTGTTAATGCCATTGACGAAGGTGTGTTTGTGACCTCTGTGGAAGAATTGGTGACCCCACTCATGACTATCAAGGGGAATTTGTTGAAGGCCGGTTTATTTCCGGGTTGTGGTGAAGGTTGCCACTTTTGTTCATTTCTACCGACCGGTTGCCCTTTGTTGAAGGCATGTGTTCAGCGCCTGATGGATGACAAAGAGATTCTGTTTGAGAAGACCCCTATTCCGACTGTTTCTTGTAAATACATTTCTATCATAACCATTTCCGCCAATCCTCCCAGGGCCTCCTCTAAGATACCCGTCAGGATTACATCAGTTCCAAAGGTGACTCCGTTGATCATAACCATGCCTGGACCAATCCCATACTCCTTGAACAAAGATGTTCCTTGGAACTAATGGGGCTGACGTCTATTACCACGGCGTAAAGCAGGACATGCTAGCCATTGAAGACAAGATTGATAAAAATGCTGATTCCAACATCGTCAATATTGCCAGAACCAGTAAATTAACAAGAAGTGAAAGAGTGTTCTCCCCTGAAATTTCTCTCCAGAAGACTGTTACCGGACCTATGATCATTCCTGCTGTGGTTCCACCCAAGACTACTACTGCAATTCCAGTAATCACTCCTGTTGACCCTCCCATCACCGAGTCGACCAGGACTCGAGGCAAAGACATACTGATTGAGCCTCTCCTGACAAACGCCAACTCAGTAACCATACCAGAAGCTTCCAAAAAAGAAATGGAAGAAATTTTTAAGATAATAAAGAAGAGCGACTACAACGTGGTCGAGCAGCTGGGGCAGACCCCATCCAAAATTTCTATGTTGGCTTTGTTGTTGTGTTCTGAGGCCCATGCGAAGGCTTTGGTTAAGTTTCTGACGACGGCTCATGTGCCACAAGAGACATATGCTGATCAGTTTGAAGATTGTGTGGCTAGTATGACTGCCGATAATGGTTTTGGTTTTTCCAATGCGGATCTGACACCAAAAGGGAGGAAGCATAATGTTTCTCTTCATGTTTCCATTGAATGAAGGGGCACGACTCTGGCCCATGTTTTGGTAGATACTGGCTCCTCGTTGAATGTGCTACCTAAAAAAGCTCTGGACAGATTGGACTACGAAGGCTTGACATTGAAGCCTAGCAATATAGTAGTGAGAGCTTTCGATGTTTCGAAGAGGATGGTGCACGGGGAAGTGGATGTCCCTATCAAAGTTGGTTCCCAGATCTTCGACTCCACTTTCTACGTAATAGATATCAAACCATCATATTCTTGCTTATAGGGACTCCCTTGGACACATGGAGCTAGGGTTGTTACTTCTACCCTCCACCAAATGTTGAAGTACCCAGTAAGAGGAAAGATTGTCACTGTGCATGGTGAAGAGGAGTATATGATCAGTCACTTGAACTTCTTCTGGTACGTGGAAATGGATGGCGAGTTCATCAAGACTCCTTGCCAGAACTTTGAAGAGGTACCTCAGATTATGGCTACAATAGAAACTACCGACAATCCTCCAAAGGTCACCAAATCTCCCTCGAAGATGGCTTCTCTCAAGGATGGACGAGAAGTGGTTGAAGAAGGTGCTCAAAAGGCTGTTCTTCGCGCTCGGGCTAGAGGACCTCCCCTACGCATCAGCAATCCTAGGGTCAATGCGCTAAAGACAGTGATGGTGATTCCGACATTGACAGTTGGATCTTCCCGACTACCAATGGCAGACTCAGTAACTGGACTGTCAAGGACTTTGTACCAATTACTTTTGTTCAGGAGTAATTGTCTTTCTGATTTTTCGGATATGTAATTTAAAAAAAATCTAAACTCTATAGCCATGTGTCTTACCCGGGGCACAATGGTTCTATTTGTGAGGGTTATCATGTTTCATTTTCATATGACATCAATAGAGCATTGGACGTTTGCATACAATTTTTTCCCTCTCCGTCTTTCTTTTCTTTTATTATGTCTATACAACTATGCTCTTACACACACTCATGTATCCAAATGCAGATACATATCCACTCTAGATCCCATTGATAACAGTTCTGCTACTGCTCATTATGACTTTGAAAATCTGATCAACCAAGCCGAGGACGAAGGTGAGGAAGATTGTGAGGTACCCAGAGAACTTGCTAGACTATTACAGCAGGAAGAAAGGGCCATACAGGCTCATGAAGAGCCGGTTGAGACAGTAAACTTGGGTACAGAGGAAGACAGAAAAGAGGTTAAGATAGGTGCAAATCTAGAGCTTAGTTTCAAACAACGGTTGGTACAGATGTTGAATGAGTATGTTGAAATCTTCGCCTGGTCATACGAAGACATGCCGGGACTAGACACAGATATAGTGGTTCATCGTCTGCCGACTAAAGAAGACTGCCCTCCGGTAAAGCAAAAGGTCCATAGTATGCCCCCTGAGATGTTAGAGAAGATTAAAGCAGAGGTTATTAAGCAGTTCAACACAGGATTCTTAGCTGTCACCTCCTATCCGCAATGGGTTGCTAATATGGTTCCAGTACCTAAGAAAGATGGTAACGTACGAATGTGTGTGGATTACAGAGACCTGAATAGGGCAAGCCCCAAGGATGACTTTCTGGTTGACAACACCACACAACACAAAGTCTTTTCCTTCATGGAAGGTTTCTATGGCTACAATCAGATCAAGATGGCACCTGAAGACATGGAGAAGACAACCTTTGTTACACAGTGGGGCACTTTCTGCTACAAGGTGATGCCATTTAGGTTGAAGAATGCTGGGGACACTTATCAGCAAGCTATGGTAGCTCTGTTCTATGACATGATTCACCATGAGATAGAGGTTTGCATCGATGACATGATAGCCAAGTCTAAAACTGAGGAAGAACATCTTGATCATCTACAAAAGCTGTTTGACAGGTTGAAGACGTACAAGCTGAGGTTAAATCCGAACAAGTGCACCTTCGGGGTAAGGTCTGGTAAGCTTATGGGATTCATCGTCAGTGACAAAGGTATTCAAGTAGACCCTGCAAAGGTGAAGGCAATATAAGAGATGTCGGCTCCCCGTACTGAGAAGGAAGTTAGAGGTTTCTTGGGACGCCTAAATTACATTGCTAGGTTCATTTCACATCTGACTGCTACGTGTGAGCCGATCTTCAAGCTTCTGAAGAAAGATTAAGTGGTAAAGTGGAATGACGAATTCCAGGTCACCTTTGATAGAATCAAGCAATACCTCCAAGAACCTCCTATTCGGATGCCTACGACTGAAGGAAGACCTTTGATAATGTACTCAACCGTGCTAGATAATTCAATAGGGTGTGTGTTGGGGAAGCATGACGAGTCTGTTCGAAAAGAGAATGCAATATACTACCTTAGCAAAAAGTTTACCGACTGTGAAACACAATACTCACTGCTCGAGAAAACTTTCTGCGCTTTGGCATGGGCTACTCGCCGACTGAGACAGTATATGTTGACCCACACTACTTTGTTGATATCTAAGATGGATCCGATCAAGTACATTTTCGAGAAGCCCGCTCTCTCTGGAAGAATAGCAAGATGGAAAATGATTTTGACCGAGTACGACATCCAATACACAACCCTAAAAGAAATCAAGGGAAGTGTGTTAGGTGATCATTTGGCACATCAAGCCGTGGATGACTACCAGTCCATGAATTTTGAGTTCCCGGATTGGGGTTGTCGAAGCTGCTAATAAGAATATTAAAAAGATCATATAGAAGATGACTGTGACATATAAAGACTGGCACGGGATGTTACCGTTTGCTCTTCACGGGTACCGTACTTCAGCACGTACGTCGACAGGGGAAACACCCTATTATATGGTATATGGCATGGAGGTTGTCCTACCCATGGAGGTCCAGATCCCTTCTCTACGGATTATGAAGGATGCGGGTTTGAGCGAAGACAATTGGATCCAGACTCGACTTGATCAATTGAACTTAATCAACGAGAAAAGACTTACTGTTGTCTGCCATGGTCAAATGTATCAGAAACGGATGATCAAGGCCTTCAATAATAAAATTAGAAAGCAAGTGTATCAGGTAGGGGATCTGGTAATCAAGCCCATCATACTGCCGCAAGGTGATCCCAGGGGAAAATGGACTCCCACCTATGAGGAACCATTTGTAGTCAAGAACATTATTTCCGGTGGAGCCATGATTCTGACCACCATGGATGGTGACGACCTTCCACACCCTGTCAATGGGGACATAGCGAAAAATACTACGCATAATAAAGACCCGCTAGGTTGACATACCTAGGCAAAAATAAGGGCATCCCGACAAACTAAAAGGGTTCGGGTAAAAATTAGGGATAAAAAATGAAAAAATCTGTACACCCGGCAAGTTGAAAACTCGAAAGGGCGGCTTGGGCAAAAAAGGGTATCCCGGTGGATTGAAAACCCGAAAGGGCAGTCCAGGAAAAAATTAGGGATTAAAGCATATCACTATATCCCATTGGATCACCTTGCAATCAGACCTCAGTAATCAGATATCAAGCTCAAACGATATTGATCAATCCAGTAAGCTTTGGACAAGCAGCAAAGTGATGAGATGCTCGAAGACATAGGGGCAATAGCAGAATTGAAACCCAATGGGATCACTACATATAACTGTTTTCTTTTTGTACACAATTTTTGTAATAATTTCCATTTTTACAGCGGCGTTCTCTTACTAGAGCGTCAGCCTCCTTGTAAAAAATGCCTGTTATAGGAAAATTTCAAATCAATACAAAGCTTCTTTTGAGTACAAAAATCTGTGTTTGTTTTTTCCGTTTTCTGTTTTGTTTTGCAAAAAAAAAGGTTCAATGTTTTATTCTTGACATATGCATTTGAATATGATTACTGTTCACGAATATCTGCATATAAAAAACAGAAAGACAGTTGCCAAGAACATAAAGAAACCGGTACAAAGCCTAAATGCCAACAGTTACTCCTTCCATCATGGTACAGGGGCAGAGACAGTTGGAAGCGAAGTCACTATCATATATATAAGTCTATGATATTTATATTCCCCACAGAGTGAAGACAGCCGAAGTCTGACCTCCGTGTCCCCAAGCAGGAATTACTTCCCCAGCAGCTTCCTTCAGAAAACTGATATCTGCATTCCCCAGCCGAGTTTTATAACCATGAGCAGTTTATAAAGCCATCTCCCAAATAGATTTTATTTCTCTAACAGCAGAAGCTCAATCTCCAACATAGCTCTTCTCTCCAGCAATGGAAGTTCATCCCCAACTGAGTTTATTTCTCCAAATCAGCAGATCTTCCAACAGAGTATCTTTCTTCCCCATAGAGTCATTCCCCCGCAGGATTATTCTCAGACAGAGTCTCCTCCGGCAGAATGTTCTCAAGCAGAATGGATGTAAATCCCCAACTAATCATCTTCGATCATTATCCCGAGCGGAAACGAAGAACACAACTCCTTATACTCTCCAGCAGCAGTCTAGGATTTATTTTCCTCAGCTAGAGAATATTACAATAGCATTGCATATCCATACATCATGGCATGTGCATACATATTATACAACACAATCTCATTTATTTTGAGAATATCATTACTCAATACATTTCATACATCATGACACTACATACGACTAACTCTTTACCTTTCAGGGAAAGATGCAATCAAGTTCTTACAAGTTCTCTCTGGTCCAGTCAAACTGACACCAAGGCTTATATTCTAGTTGAAGATATTCCAACACTTTTCAAGATTTTCCCTGGTTCAGTCAAATCGACACTAAGGTTTCTATTCTAGTTGAAGATGTTCTAAGACTTTCGTCTGGGTCAGCCGAATCGCCGCTAAGATTCCCCTGATTTCTATGCCAGTCAAAGTTAATCCGAGACCTCTCCTGAGTTCAGTCAAATCGATACTAAGATTTCTCTCACAGTTGAAGACAACTCGAGACCTTTCCCTGGTTCAGTCAAATCGATACTAAGATTTCCATTCTAGTTAAAAAAGCTATGAAGCCCGGAAACTGGCCGGATAACAACTTAATTTCCCCAAATTACTGAAGCCTGGAGCACGACCAGATAACAGTATAAGACGCTGTGAAGTCTGGAGCATGACCAGATAGCGGCAAGAGACAATGTGAAACCTGGAGCACGACCAGATAACAGTATGAGGTACTGCGAAGCTTGGAATTTGACCAGATAGCAGTTTACTCGTCCAATTACTATTGAAGCCTGGAAACAACCGGATGTTAGTATGCCTTAAATTCAAATTGAAACCCGGATGCGACCGGATAACCACTTAATTCCTTCTGAAGCCTGGAGCACGACCAGATAACAGTTTTTGATATTGCAAAGCCTGGAGCACGACCAGATAGCAAGTTTAATCTCATATCCCCAGTAAGTCACTGTAAAACCTGGAGCACAACCAGATAGCAGTCAGTCTTATTATCCTTAGCAAATCACTGCAAGGCCTGGAACGCGACAAGATAACAATTCATTTTCATCTCCTCGACTAAGAGATGATTCCCCAGTAGAGTAACGGACAACTGAAGTTCCTAAAATTCCATTTCTCCTAAGACAGAGATCAACATTCCTCAGCAGATTCCTCCTCAACGACATGAACAGAAATTCTCATCAAAGGAATATCTCGGGAAATCAACATCCTCTAGATGGCATCTTTAAGCCCATCTCAGACGATTCTCCGTCATATCTTCCGGATGGCATCTTTAAGCCCATCTCCGGTGACCTTCCGTCATCTCCTCCAAATGGCATCTGTAAGCCCATTCCCGATACTACCTACACAGTCCAGCACCATCTCAGACGAGTGCAAATTTCTGGGCACTCTAGTGTTCAATCATCTTCCACTTTCAGATTACGAAAGGCAGACAACCAATCTACATCCTCAGGTTTAAGAAGATTGAACAGGGGAAGCTGTTGTACCCCAAAATTTTCCCTCTCATTTTACTCAACACATGCCCATTGAGGTCCTCAACTTGCTCAAGGATGCCCAAGAGCTGACCAGACAAACTCTCTCCTAAGGCAATGTACCTCAAACTAGGGTTTCCATTTTCATCAGGGTGTGGAAACTCCAAAGGTCCCAAATGCCTTCCATGGTCCCAATATGTTCTCAAGATCATCCATGCCAAGTTTCATTCCTTGTACAAGAAGTTTGATCAGTCAATTTCCCAGATGCCTGAAAACATGGTCCACGACCCAAATTCCATACAGGAAGTTTTCAAAATGAGAAAGTACCTAAGAGCCCATGGAAAACCACTGATAGAAAGGGTTCTAACACCTTCCCTTTCTATAATCTACCCCCCGTACTCAGAAACATCTCGAAAAGGTTTTTTCTGTTCTTTTTCCTTTTCCTGATTGGATAAAATCAAAGTCGGTGGCGACTCTTGCTTACCGCGACATTTATTCCGCAAACCAGTATTAACAGTCGGTTCTGCCACCGTATCACACCTATCCTTCGAAATCAGGTTCCTTCCTTCCTTCGAATTCAAGAATATTCAGGGCAGGAACTCAAAGTTCAAAACACAAACTCCAGATTCAAGGTAAGTCTTCCTGACTTTAAACCTTTCGTTTCAAGCATCATTGATAACTTTTTGTTTGTTTTCGTTTCTACCCTTTTGTTTGTTTTCCTATATTGGAGTGAAAAATTACAGCATGGTTCGACACAAAGCCTTAGGCTTCGATACACACTGATTTGCAGGCCCAACCAAAAGAAAACAAAAAAGGTCTGAATCGAAGGGTGTATGCTTTGATACACAATGACTTGCAGGACCAAACGAAAGAAAACAAAAAAAGGTGTGAATCAAAGTGTGTATGCTTTGATACACACTAACTTGTAGGACCAAACGAAAGAAAAAAAAAGGGGTGTGTGAATCGAAGGACACATGCTTCGAACGTGCTGCATGAATCGAAAGACTTGTTCTTTCTCTCTTTTGCGCTATTTTTTATCTTTATATTTTCTATATATTTTCTTTCATTGCTATTCAATATGGTTGCAATAATTAGGAATTTTATTGCTTTACACCCCCATTTGTAAATTTGTATACCCCATCCTCAAATTATGTAATAGCTTAGGACATTTTTCCCCCGCAATTTACTGCTATTATATAAAATGCTAGTAATTAGGGTGTGTATGGAAAGAAAAAATCAACTGTTAAAAAACCTTAATTTCAAGACTAAACCAAGCATGCAATCAAACAAACCATTCACACGTGCACCTCTAGAGTAATCTCACTCATTGCTTCAGAAAATAGTCTTGTCCCTCTGTGATACAGTGGCAGAACCGACTGTTGTACTGGTTTTGTGTTTGTATTCGCAAATGTTGGGGTAAGCAAAAGTCGCCACCAACTTTTCTTTTATCCAACAAAGGAAAGAGTGAAAAGAACAGAAAAATACCTTTCGAGAGTTTTCTGAGTAAGGGGGGTAGATTATGGAAAGGGAAGGTATTAGCACCCTTTCCATCCGTAGTTTTCTACGGGCTCTTAGATGCTTAGCTCAATTTGAAAGACCTTGTGCTTTGTGTGTTTTGAAAATTATTTTTGAAATGCCAATAGTAAGGCGATTTGCTTTATGATAACTCTTGTATCAGTCCTTAAGAGTGTTGATAAAGCATTTTGAAAATGTTTTTGAAAGTTGTTTTGTGTAAGTATAATTTTTTTTGAGCATAACATCTAGGAACTATCTACTTTTACTCTAAAGAGTCGTTCCTTTCCTCTTTTCCTTTAGATAGTGCTATCCTACTATTAGTGAGTAGGTAGCCATAATCGTTGGATGTTTGAGGGACATTCGAAGGGACGTTTATTGTCACAAAGGCAATTGGGCAAGAAACCTTAGTAACTACCCTATGGATTTAAGATAATTTTTACTGAGGCAATGTCGAGAGGGTCATCGAGGGACTTATGATCTTTAAACCGGAGGGTAGCCACTAAAATCTATCATGTTTCAAGAGTTATGACTGTTTTCCGAAGGCAACCAAAGTGGGGTACCCTAGAGGTGTGCTTGTGCAATTGGATTGTTTTAAGTTATTTTAGTCTTGTGTTAAGTTCACTAGCATTTTGTTTTTAACTCTTGTCATGTAATCCTATTAATCATACATCTAAGCAGTTAATAATTTGCAGAAATTAAAAGTGCGGGAATTGTAAATCCTAGCTATTACAAGGCTTCAGGGAGGGGGAATTATTTACATGTCCAAAACTTGGGGAAAATTTAAAAAGCAGTAAAGTAAAGTCCTAGTTAAGTCTATTATATCCCAGTAAGCAGATACAATAATATGCAAAATTGCGAAAGTAAAGGTAAACGCGCGAATTGTAAATACGTCTAAAATTCCTTAAAAAAATGAAATCTTTTTTGTTTGTTTTTTACCTAAGGAAAGAAATTTAATTTAAAATCCTAAGTGTATTTATTTTTAAATTAAGAAAAGTGTTCAAATAATTAATCAATTAATTTTACAAAATTAATTTACTTGAGAAAATACTAACCTAATATTTTTTGTGATTTTTTATCAGATTTTACAATGCTATATAAAAAAAACAATTAAAAAAATAAAATGGGTCAGGATAGTAAACATAACAGGGGGTGTGTGTTGTACCCCAAAATTTGCCCTCTCTTTCTTCAGGAAATCATCTTGGATTTTCAAAGTCCCTCTGAAACAAATCCAAATCCTGAATTGTCCACTTTCGCCCAAGAAAACCACTTACAAGAGCAAGATGATCACACAAGCTCTAAAGACAACGCTTTTAGCTTGAGAAAAATTAAATTCTAAGTACTTGGAATTTTTCTCTAAAAAATGAGTGTTTAAGAAGAAATCAGCGCTTTAGAACTTCTGGACCAAACTCCAGATAGAAACGGTCAGAAGTTGCAAGCTTGGCTCAACGCAGTCAGAAGTTGGCTCTTCAGCAGCTACATCAGCTCAATCAGAAGTTGTAAACGTCGTTCAATACGTAAGTCTCAGACAAAACGTGACTCTTTCAGCAGTTACGCCAGCTCAGCCAGCATGTGCTAAAGGAATGCAAAAGGAACAAGAACATGCTGAAATCAGAAGATGAAAAGGTCAGAAGAGTGGGCGTTACACTGGTACAGAATCTCTAAGTCCAGGATTTCCAGAAGCAAATCCAAGGAACGTGTCAGAAAATCAGGAGAATCCCCAGAATTTGCTAAGACAACAGGAGGCCAAGACCAGAGCATGGTTTACGTTGTTTTTGGTAAAACAGAACTGCTGGTTCAAGTTTCCTATCACCAGAACATTGGTGTTGATGAGTCTCATCACCATTTAATTCTCATTAATGCTCCCAACCACTCCTGAACATTCATCCAAGTAATCCCTTCACGTGTGGCTGGGAAAACGCCTTTATGCAGGTTCTGGCATGGGTCTACACGCCAACGTCCACCTAAGAGGTCACTTCTCCCCAATCCACGCCTGCTGCTGCAGCCTAGGCTGAAGGCTATCTGTTATCACAACTTCCCAGGAATTTCTGTCAAAGAACAATTCAAACTCTGTTGGCGCCTTTAATGACCAAGAAATCCACAAGAGCTTTGCCTATAAATAGAGAACCATTGTCCACTGAAAAAGGGCGTTCAAGAAACAGAACAAATTGCTAAGAGAGAAACAAAAATCTTTAGCAAGAAAGTGCTGTGAAACTCTGCCAAAATCTCCAGTGTTTCATAACTTTGAAGTTCTCACCTTCAAACTTCATCAAATACCCATTTTTTCTTTGTGAACCAAAAACACCCTTTTTAAACTTCTGACCCTACATACGCACACACCTTCACCTACCCTTTTCAAAAGAATCTGTCCAGAATACCACCAGAGCCAAAAGCTAGCCTTCATCCACAAACTTTTCCAACAGCCAGGTAAGCACCTGCTGACCTTCATCACGTTGCTAAGGATCATCAGCTGTGCATGCCCAAATAATCATAATGTAAATATCATGTTGTTGCTGTTTGTGTTCTGAGGATTTTCACCTCAGAACGTTTTGAGCCAGTGTAGAACCTGCCTGTGACCCTGTTGATTCTGCCCTCTGAAACACTTTGACATTTGCTGGAGCTACTCCAAATATGTTTTCTATTTTGTAGAAAAATAACAAAATTGCAGATGTTCTGATTAGCACAGGGAGGAGCCAAGTGCTGACTTTGACGTTAGCACATCTGAAGCCTGCTTTGCTGACAATAATATCAGAACTTCTGAGAGTTATTGTATTTCCAACAGGATCAGAACTTCTGGTCTCCCCACTAACAAACATCTGTCTTGCAGCGCAGGGGGGTCAGAACTTCTGATTTCCCCACTAACAGGTTTCTGTTTTACAGGTGCCAGAGTCAGAAGTTCTGACTCATACAGTTTAACCAAAAGGTTGATCATCTGGCAGCGGGTCTGAGTCAGAACTTCTGATGACCTCAGCAGCGCGCTGGCTCCCTCTCTCTTTCTCTCTATCGTGTTTTTTTCTATTTTCTTTTTTGTCTATTTTTCTCGTTGAACCCCCCATGTACAAATGTGTACCCCCACCCCCTAATTGTTGTAATAGCGTAGGATTTTATATTTCCGCTTCTTATTGCTAGTAATTAGGATATGTATGGCAGGATAAAATCAATGAAATAGAAAATCCTAATTCAAAGATAAACTCTTGTATGCAATAAAACACACTTGCACACTAACACCCCTAGGGTTACTCCACTTATTGCCTTCAATAATGGGCCATGTTGCATGTTAGGTGTCTTTGGCAAAACAAAACAAATCAAATGATCATAGTCCCTCGATGACGCTTTCGAAAGTTGCCTAAAAATGATCAAGTCCCTTAAAGAAAGATTGCCCAAAGACACTTGGCACCATTGCAATCATGGTCTAAACGATGACCCGCGCCCGTCCCGTTAACATCCTAACACAAGGTTGTCCACCCAATACAATGGTGGAACAAAATTGTTAAAAGGGTTAAAACATAGCAAAGATCTTTGAGAAATTTAGGGTAGATAGCTCTTGGTTACTTGCCAACCTGCAAAACAAAAACCCTTGCTTATTTTTCAAAACACACATCACAAACACACTTTAAAAATAACTTTCAAGAACATTGAAAACTTTTCAAAAGATACACGCCTTTGTATACATCCCAACATGGATCATTACAAAGGTTGCCACAACAAATGGCCTCTTTTCAAAAACATTTTCAAACCCACGCACACAAAGTACCATTTCAAAGAATTGAAAATCAAGGCAAGTTGATCTAAGCAAGTAACTAAGAGCCCATGGATAACCATGGATAGAAAGGGTGCTAATACCTTCCCTTTCTATAATCTACTCCCAGAACCCAAGAAAACATCTCAAAAGGTTTTTGCTGTGCTTTTTAACCTTTCCTTAGGATAAAATAAAAAGTCGGTGGCGACTCTTGCTCAACCGAAACATTTGCAAAAACAAACGCAAAACCCAAGTCAGTTCTCCCACCGTATCACAGTGTGAATTTGATTTTTGTTTATCCCAAATGAAAATAATCCCAGGCCACGTTGGGATCCTGTGTTATTGGCCATTAAGGGTCCATTATGAGGTGGTACTCCTGGGGCATTGGATCTGATCCCCTTGTCATCCATTGGCTGGAGCTTGAAGGCGCATGGGAAGTGTTTGAAACATAGCACACTGGATTTGTAAGACAATTTGTTAGAAAAAACATAATACACGACCTGAGTATCGAACCCATGCCCTTTCCACTGCACACATTCCCCTTTACCATCTGAGTTGTTTATTCATTCGTTGATATAAATAAAATCATGAAATTATATTAGTAAAACAAATCAGATATATATATATATATATATATATATATATATATATATATATATATATATATATATATATATATATATATATATATATATATATATATATATATATATATATAATTCAAAACCAACACATGCGTATTGCACAAGCCAAAAGGAAATTGACGCCTGGATTTTGAGATTCGAAGGACTCAGTTTCAAATGCCCTAATAATGGTGTCTTGTTACTGATTTTCACATGTAACACGTTAAAACAACATCATTCATAGCATGGATATATGATCAATATGGATTTAAATTACATATTGAATGAGTTTGGGATCAAAGGCAAGTTACCAATGGAGGGATTATGTGAGTGATTCTCCTGCGTGTGTTGGACCTTCCGAATGCTTGGAAACGTCTTCTAGAACCTTCAAGGAGTGAGTGGAATGCTTGTTTTGGGTTGAGGAGGCCTGCAAAGATTGTTTCGATTCTGATAACTTTGTGAAGGTTTGGAGAATTTGATGTGGTTTTCTGGCAATGTCTTGTGTGTGGGGGAAAGGTTTTGTCCGGACCCTTGATAGACAATCCTATCTTGTATTTATAGGGGTGTGGTGGTGGACAAAAATGACATGAATCAGCCATTAACCATGGCTTTGAAAGCAAAATCGAAAGTTTTAAGAAGTTTCCATTTTGAGATATTTTCTACCATTTTGGACTTTGAGTGAACCTGGACAGTGTTCATTTCAACTTTTCACATATTGATTCTTTAGAATGCTCCTAAACTTTGTTCTTTTTGATGGCTCTTAGTACCAATTAAAATGGTTCAAGGCCTCATCATTATGGCCTCTTCGATTGGGTCTCTATCTGCCTTAGTTGCTTAATCTGAAAACTATCCAATTAGCCCAATCAAGCTCAGCTCTTGTTCCTTTCGAATCTCTTTTCCTTCAATCAGACCAATCGAAGCATCACCTCTTCATCTTGGCCTGTCAAAGCTTCGTTTTATTCTTTCTTTCAAATGCAGTTGTGTAAGTGGTCCTTCGATTCCAACTCCCACCTTTTGCTTTTGTCTACAAGAATATATTTCTTGCTCACTAGTTCATCTTGGATTGGTGAATGCAGCTTGTATGCACCAATCGAAATGTAACCTATGAGCATCAGGATTTCACTTCAATCATCCAACACCTGTTCAGGTACATGCCAAAAGATCTAAGGTGACTTATATTTTGCTGATTCGTCCTTAACTGTCTTTCGATCATGCCAAGATTGCATATCCTTCGAACCATTAGACTTCCACGTGCTTCTTTGGATAAGATAAAATCTTTTTGAATTCCAAATATTCTTCTTTTCAAAGCGGCCATTCAAACACCATGTCAGTTGAAAGGTATCTCCTTGTAATGCTTCAGATGGCCTATACTTCAACGGTTCGAAGATGACCCCTTCGAAGACACTCTTTACTAGCTCTTCCTCAATCGAAGACTTCATAAAAGCCTCCTCATGATTTATTTCAAATTATCCTTCCTTCAATCCTAATTCTTTGTTGGGCATTAAATTAGACTGCATATTGCTGCTGAAGCTGTTTCAACCCAAAAGCTCTTAGGCATATTTCAGCTTTCGACCAACACCTTGTTATGTACACTTCTTCTCTTTCTCTCAGTTGTGCCATTATGCTGAGGCATATAGGGTGCCATGGAAATAATTTTAAGCTTCTTGAGCAATTGAGGACCTCAATGATCATGTCTTGAGTAAAAATGGGAGAGAAAATTTTGGGGTACAACAGCTACCCCTGTTCAATCTTCTTAAACCTGAGGATTTAGATTGGCTTGTATGCCTTTCGTGATCTGAAGGTGGAAGATGATTGAACACTAGAGTGCCCAAAAATTTGCACTCACATGAAGTAACACCTTTGGTTGATGATATCAGAAATGGGATTACAAATTCCATTTAGAGAAGATGACTGAGAGTAGTCATAGATAGGCTTAAAGATGCCATCCAAAGTAGATGCTGACTTCATAAGAGGTCTCTTTGTGGGGATTCCTGTTCCTGTTGTCTGAGGAGGACTCCACTAGAGAAGGTTGATTTCTGCTGTTCTCTTGATTCATGAAAACTCTATGGGGAGTAGAGTCCAAGAGCTTTAGTTGTCCATCACTCTACTGAGGCGTTATCTCTGGACTGGAGAGATGAAAGTTAGTTGTTTTCTAGTTGAAATCCAGGCTTTGCAGTAACTTACTGGGGAAAATGAAATTAATTGTTATCTGGAAATATATTGGAAGGAGCCTGTGTAGGGCTGCTTCAGGATGAGTCCGTGTTAAACTTCATCTGGAGATATATGAGAAGGAGCCTGTATATGGCTGCTTCAGGATGAGTCAGTGTAGATAGTCACCCCGTCTTGTTTCGGTAATTAATCCATAATCAGCTGTTCATAGATAGTTGCCCTGTCTGATTTCAGGAATTATTCTGGAACTTGCTTTTGTTGGTCGTTGAGATAGTTGCCCTGGCTTGTTTTAGGAATTAATCTCTGACCTAAGAGAAAGAAAGATAGTTTCCTTGTCTTGTTTCGGGAGTTAATATTCAATATGTAGATAGTTTTCTTGGCTTGTTTCAAGTATTAATCTATAATCGGTTATTCACAGATAGTTGTCCTGTCTTGTTTCAGGTATTAATCTGGAACTTGTTTTTTGCTGGTAAGTATGAAGTTTGACTACGATGTATAATGAAGGAATATTTGGAGACTACTACTTCAACAAATAATGAAGGAATCTTACGACTACTACTTCAACAGGCAATGAAGGAATCTTGGACGACTACTACTTCAACAGGTAATAAAGGAATCTTGGATGACTACTACTTCAGTAGGTAATGAAGGAATCTTTGACGACTACTACTTCAGTAGTTAACAAAGAAATCTTTGACGACTACTACTTTAGCAGGTAATAAAGGAATCTTTGATGACTACTACTTCAGCAGGTAATGAAGGAATCCACACTTGATTTCGTCTGAATGATGCACTAGAAGATGTCTACATCTGACTTCATCTAGAAGAGATATTTTTCAGAATGACTTTCTGGGGAAAGCCTTTAAGGGAAGCACTTGTCAGAATTTAGTTTCTGAAGAAATTTGTCTGCTTGCGAACTTTCCTGAAAAGGTAAATTCAGTTTCATGTGATGTCATGATGCATGAATTGCATGATGCTCTCAGAATAAATGAGAATGTTATATGTGTTTCAATTATGCATAAGCTACGTTGTATTATAAAATGATGTATGAATGCAATATGTGAATGTATCAGTTGTTCTATTGCAGTGTTGTTGAACTAGGGAAAATAAACCCCTGATTGTTGCTGGAGATGAAGAGTATGTATATCTTCAATCTTCTGGGGATTATTTCCTGCTTTCTTGTTTGAGGGAACTCCACTGGGGAACATTGATTTCTTTCTTTTTGCTTGAGGAAACTCTGTTGGAGAGTGTTAATTCCTTCTTGGGAAGAAGACTTTAAGAATGTTGGTGATTGAGGAATGAGCTTTGTTGGAGAGGAGTAATCTGCAGGGGCCTTTATAGTTTTGAAAAATCAGCTGGGGAGAGGAATTCCCTTGGACTGTAATGTTGAAAATTCGTAGATTGGTGATATTTCCAGAAAGATGTTTGCTTGATCACACATGGACCTCATGTTCAATGACCCAAGTGATTCAGACGAAGGCCTAGCCCTGTCTATTTGGCACTTTTGAGAGATTCCTCGAATCTTGACTCGACTACCCCCAGATCATGTTGGACACCATATCATTCCCCTTGATTATGAAAGGCCTGTTATTGGAAATGTCTTTCCATCTGAGGTGATTCTGTTCATTGAGAGGATTTTCATTCATTAAATATTCCTCGTGTGAATTTCTCTGGCGTTGAATAATTAGTTATATGCAAACAGTGGTATTAAAAATTCAAAGCTTATGTTTGTCTTGAAGTTTTTGAAAATTCATTTTTTAGTAAAACAAAATTTGCAAGAATGTGGTATCAACTCAGGATTTTAAGCCTTACAGGAGTCAGGGTACCTTTTTATAACAGTATGCTTTTGAACTAACCCATGCTTCAGCTAGGAATTTTAGGGGTTGTAACATTGCATGGTTCACGGTTTAAGAAACAAAGGATAAAGACTCGAAATTTATTTGTACCCAACCCGTTCTTCATGATGTTCTTCAGTCCTATACTCATTTAACTGTGCGTTTAGATCCCAATTGAGTTCTGGAATCTTGGCCATGATATTCCGGTAATGGTTCGGATACTGAAAGTTTATTTAAGAAGGCAGTCAGTTTTTGTAATATTTTCTTTTTGTTGAGGATTTGTAGCGACCTCTTTTTTTTATTTTATTATCCATATCTTTTGCCTGAACTGTTTCTTTTGTGATTTGTGTCAGCGGGATGCCCCAGTTTTTTTCTTAAGTCTCCTTCATAGGTTTTGACTTAGCGGGCTTTTCTTTTGAGATATAATGACTGTCTGTTTCAATGATTATGTGGAACCATCACCATCTTTTTTTTTGGAAGGATACCTCCGACACTAATCGTCATGTACGAAGGGAAATCTTGCGATTGAATGCACCGTTGAATTAACTGAGAAACTACCCTGACCCAGGTTATGATTAAAGGTTTCAATTTGTGTGAAAAAGAAAACTCCTACTTCTTAGGCTCAAATAGGTTGACTAGGGATTATCTTCCTTATAACTCCACTATTTAGGATTTGAAACAACGCCTGTACATCGCCAGCAAGGTCTATTCCAAGGCATACTGTAGAGGTTATGGTATTATTTTCGTCATCCCCCCTCTAAAGGCTTAAGCTTTTAATTGAGAGTTGAATATCATAAAAAGGAAGTAAAAATACATTTTGAATATAGTGAATACGAATGAATTAATTCAAGACAAACATATGTAACACGTTAATGAAAATAACCAAGGTCTGACATACAGATAAGTGTTTAAGTAAACAAAGAAATTACAACTGATAATTCAAATGAAATAAACACGCTCAATCTTGGACATGATTTGGCATGGGAGCAGTGATCACATTGGGAGCCTTAGGAGGGTCAAATTCAACCTCTTTGTTGTCAATACTATCTTGAATCTTGTTTTTCAAAGACCAACAATTGTCGCTATCGTTCCTAAGACTATTAGAATGGTAGGCATATCTCGCATTCAGATTGTACTTAGGAGAGGAGGTATCGGGTTTTTGAGGAGGATCCCTTAGCATAATCAGTTTCGCTTTTAGAAAATGTTGTAACACTTGAGACAATGGCATATTAATCTTAAGGTACTGCCTTTCTTGGAACTTTATCCTACGCCTATTACCTTGTTGTTGAACAGGAGTAGGATTGGAAATCAACACTGCTCCCACGGACTGATGGTGGCTCCTTTGACCATAGAAAAAATTAGTTTCTTTTTCACCAACAAAGGGCTTTTTCACATCATTAGAGGTTGATGCCATTGGGATCTTCCCCCTTTTGATGCCGATTTCAATCCTTTCCCCAATCAAAATCATCTCTATAAAACCAGACGATGAACTCCCAATCAGCAAATTAAAGAATGGACCTGTCAGGGTGGCCATGAACATGTCTACGATTTCTTGATCAGTCAGAGGAGGTTGCACCCTACCAGCTAAATCACTCCATTTTTATGCATATTCCTTGGATCCTTCTCTTGAGTCCATGGACATATTCTGCAATTGCACTCAGGTTGGTGCCAGGTCATCATTGTATTGGTACTGCTTGTAGAAAGCAACAACCAAGTCTTCCCAAATATGAATGTCAGTTCCTTCCAACTGATAGAACCACTCTAGTTGAGTGCTAGCCAAACTTTCTTGGAAGAAATTGACCCATAACTTCTGACCAGCAGTGTGAGGATGGATCTTTCTGACGTATGATCTCAAGTGAAGTTTAGGACAAGAGACCCCATCATATTTGGAAAATACAGGGACCTTGAACTTAGGTGGGATGACCACCCCTGGTACCAGCCCTAGTTCACCAAAATCCAATCCTGGTATCTTCTGGATTTCCATGGTGTTGGGATGATCCTCTAGGTGTTTGTATTTGTCATCAGTAGGAGGATACTGTTCCTCAGAGTAATCAGCTTCATCCTCCTCAGACCTCGAACTGTTGTCTTCTTCCTTGGTCTTCTTGTTATATTCATCTTGAGTGTCTCCCTCCTTAGATGGAGTAGCAAAATCTAGAGCTCGCTTAGCAGGTCCTCTGAATCTTCTTCCGAGGTTCAAGACACCAGCCTACTTCTTATTCTTCTTCTTTTCTTCTTCTTATCTTCTTCTTCTTGTCTTCTTCTTCTTGTCTTTCAAGATGAGAGCCTTCAGATCCTCTTGCCCTTTAGCTAGAGCCAAGAACATCTGCTGCAACTGAGCATTCTGGGCTTGAATATCCTTGACGTTTTGTTTGAGTGCCATTTCTTCTTGCTGAAATAAACAACGGAGGGATAAGAAACCAGTTTTGGAACACCTGTTTATGTAATGATATGCATGATATGCTTATGCAATGTTTTCAAGAATCTCGCGGGGTAAACACAAGAAGATGTCAGTGGTTGAATTTTTACTGCAACTTTGACAGAAGAACTTCGTATCGTTGAATGTTCTTCTACAAGAATCAAGTTCACCATGTCGAGTGGGTCATAGCCTATGACTCAAGTTGTTGTGTTTTGGTTTTTTGACAACATTGGCTAGAGGAAAATAAATTCCCTTGCCCCTTGTCTGGTTCATCATAACCTACATCACTGACCCTTGAGATCCTTAAAATGGTTAAGGAAATGCTATGGCATGATGTTATGAGGTGTATGCTATGCATCAAGCAACAATGTAAGGTGATGAAGACAAGTAAGTCTTGCAAGAGGTTTAGATGACTATAAACAAGTCCTGCAAGGAATTCATGTTGTTAGATAATGAAAGAAAACAAGTCACACAAGTAGCCTTAGGTTTAGGCTTGCATGAGGTTTGTAGGAAAGTACCCTCTTGAAGTTTAGTTGGTTCATCCTATCTTAGAAAAGTAACAGGGTTCTAAGAAGTCTCAATATCACTGATCTTTCTTTATCAGGCATTATTTCAGCTCAGGCGATCTTTTCTCGCAGCCGAAATATCCCGAAAGTCCAATCTCAATGAGTGTAGCATCGAGTATCAACCAATCCTTAGCTTTATACCGAGGCCGGCTATCTCACTACTTTCTAATGGCCAAGTTTGTTCAATTAAGGTTCTAAGGTTTGTTAGTGCTTTATGACACCACACAGCGGCCCTGTATTCTCCTTGATTTAACACAAGGGATACCACTACCAACAATTGTGTCACACTAACGGAACCATCGCTTCAACCATTTCAGTCTACACCGTACAGACTCCACGATCTATTGCTACTTACCTAAAAGTGCCCCAGATCGGGGTATAGGATCTTTACAAGAATACCCCAACATAAACCCAAAAAGTAAAGCACACAAATCAGACAAGGAAAGCAATTTTAAATATGATCTAGCTCTAAGGTAACCCCACTTTTAAAAATTCCCTATCAGAGTCTCCAGTTCTGTGATACGGTGGCAGAACCAACTGTTGTACTAGTTTTGTGTTTGAAAATGTTGCGGTAAGCAAGAGTCGCCACCAACTTTTCTTTTATCCAACAAAGGAAAGGGTGAAAAGAACAAAAAAGACCTTTCGAGAGTTTTCTGAGTGAGGGGGTAGATTATGGAAAGGGAAGGTATTAGCACCCTTTCCATCTGTAGTTTTCTACGGGCTCTTAGATGCTTAGCTCAATTTGAAAGACCTTGTGCTTTGTGGGTTTTGAAAAGTATTTTTAAAATGCCAACAGTAAGGCAATTTTCTTTATGATAACTATTGTATCATTCCTCAAGAGTGTTGATAAAGCGTTTTGAAAATGTTTTTGAAAGTTGTTTTGTGTTAGTGTAAAATTTTGTTTTGAGCATAGCATCTAGGAACTATCTACTTTTACTCGAAAGGGTCGTTCTTTTCCTCTTTTCCATTAGACAGTGCTATCCTACTATTAGTGAGTAGGTAGCCTTAGTTGTCAGATGTTTGAAGGACATTTGAAGGGACGTTTATAGTCACAAAGGCAACTGAGCAAGAAACCTTAGTAACTACCCAGGGGTTTTAAGATCATTTACTGAGGCAACATCGAGAGGGTCATCGAGAGACTAATGATATTTAAACTAGAGGGTAGCCACTAAAATCTCTCACGTTTCAAGAGTTATGATTGTTTTCCAAAGGCAACCAAAGTGGGGTACCCTAGAGGTGCGCATGTGCAATTGGATTACTTTCAGTTATTTCAGTCTTGTGTTGAGTTCGCTATCATTTTGTTTTTAACTCTTGTCATGCAATCCTATTAATCATACATCTAAGCTGTTAATAATTTGTAGAAATTAAAAGTGCGGGAATTGTAAATCCTAGCTATTACAAGGCTTCGGGGAGGGGGAATTATTTGCATGTCTAAAACTTGGGAAAAATTTAAAAAGCAGTAAAGTAAATCCTATTTAAGTCTATTACATCCCAGTAAGCAGATACAATAATATGCAAAAGTGCGAAAGTAATGGTAAACGCGTGAATTGAAAATACGTCTAAAATTCCTAAAAAAATGAAATCTTTTTGTTTGTTTTTGACCTATGGAAAGAAATTTAATTTAAAATCCTAAGTCTATTTATTTTTAAACTAAGAAAAGGGTTAAAATAATTAATCAATTAATTTTACAAAATTAATTTATTTGAGAAAATACTAACCTAATATTTTTTGTGATTGTTTATCTGATTTTATAATGCTATATAAAAAAACAATTAAAAGCAAAATAAAATGGGCTAGGATAGTAAAGATAACATGGCGTGTAAATTGTATTTTTGTTTAGCCCAAATGAAAATAAGCCCAGGCCACATTGGGATCCTGTGCTATTGGCCATTGAGGGTCCATCATGAGGTGGTACTCCTGGGGCATTAGATTTGATCCCCTTGTCATCCATTGGCTGAAGCTTGAAGGCGCATGGGAAGTGTTTGAAATGCATCTCACTGGATCTGCAAGATAATTGTTAGAAAAAACATAATACACGGCCTGGGTATCGAACCTAGGCCCTTTCCACTGCACACGTTCCCCTTTACCATCTGAGTTGTTTGTTCATTCGTTGATACAAATAAAATCATGACATTATATTAGTAAAACAAAACACACACACACACACACACACACACACAGAGATATATATATATATAATATTCAAAACCAACACATGCGCACTGCATAAGCTAAAAGGAAAGAGACGCCTGTATTTTGAGATTCGAAGGACTCAGTTTCAAATGCCCTAATAATGGTGTCCTGTTACTGATTTACACATGTAACACGTTAAAACAACATCATTCATAGCATGGATATACGATCAATATGTATTTAAATTACATATTGAATGAGTTTGAGATCAAAGGCAAGTTACCAACGGAGGGATTGTGTGAGTGATGCTCCTGCGTGCGTTGGACCTGTCTAATGCTTGGAAGCATCTCCTAGAACCTTCAGGGAGTGAGTGGAATGCTTGTTTTGGGTTTAGGAGGCCTGCAAAGATTGTTTCGATTCAGAAAACTTTGTGAAGGTTTGGAGAATTTGGTGTGGTTTTCTGGAAATATCTTATGTGTGGGGGCAATGTTTTATCTGGACCCTTGATAGACAATCCTGTCTTGTATTTATAGGGGTGTGGTGGTGGATGAAAATGGCATGAATCAGCCATTAACCATGGCTTTGAAAGAAAAATTGAAAGTTTTAAGAAGTTTCCATTTTGAGATATTTTCTACCATTTTGGACTTTAAGTGAACCTGGACGGTATTCGTTTCAACTTTCCACATCTTGATTCTTTCGAATTCTCCCAAACATTGTTATTTTTGATGGCTCTTAGTCCCAATCTGAATGATTCAAGACCTCATCATCATGGCCTCTTCGATTGGGTCACTATCTACCTTAGTTGCTTGATCAGAAAACTATCCAATCAGCCCAATCGAGCTTAGCTCTTGTTCCTTTTGAATCTCTTTTCCTTCAATCAGATTAATCGAAGTATCACCTCTTCATCTTGGCCTGTCGAAGCTTCATTTTGTTCTTTCTTTCGAACACAGTTGTTACGTGGTCCTTCGATTCCAACTCCCACCCTTTGCTTTTGTCTACAAGAATATATTTCTTGCTCACTAGTTCATCTTCGATTGGTGAATGGAACTTGTATGCACCAATCGAAAGGTAACCTATGAGCATCAGGATTTCACTTCAATCATCCAACACCTGTTCAGGTACATGCCAAAAGCTCTAAGGTGACTTATATTTGGCTAATTCGTCCTTAACTGTCTTTCGATCACACCATGTTTGAAGATTGAATGTCCTTCGAACCATAAGACTTCCATGTTCTTCTTTGGATAAGATGAAATCTTTTTGAATTCTAAATATTCTTCTTTTCAAAGTGCCCATTCAAACACCATGTCAGTTGAAAGGTCTCTCATTGTAATGCTTCGAATGACCTATACTTCAATGATTCGAAGACGAACCCTTCGAAGACAATATTTACTAGCTCTTCCTCAATCAAAGACTTCACAAAAGCCTCCTCACGCTTTCTTTCAAATTATCCTTCCTTCGATCCTAATGCTTTGTTGGGAATCAAATTAGACTGCATACTGATGTCGAAGTTGTTTCGACCTAAAAGCTCTTAGGCACATTTAAGCTTTTGACCTACACCTTGTTATGTACACTTCTTTTCTTTCTCCCAGTTGTGCCATTTGCTGAGGCATATAGGGTGCCATGGAAATAATTTGAAGCTTCTTCAGCAATTGAGGACCTCAATGAGCATATCTTGAGTAAAATGGGAGGGAAAATTTTGGGGTACAACACCCTCGATAATGGGCGTTTTAGCAAAGACCCTCAATAAAAATATCGTATTCCCTCGAGGTCCCCGATGTTGCCTTTCGTAAACAATCTAGTCCCTTATGAAAATTTCTAAAATGTCTCATAAGTTACCTTCTATGACTATACGATTACCCATACCCGTCCCTTCACATCCAATGATGGGGCTTCTTACCAAATCAATGGTAAGATGGCAACATCTAAAGGAGGAGGAAAAGAACATAGACCTTTTGAGTAGGTAGGATGTAACTCCCGTAATTTAATTAATTATTTTATTAATTTATGTTTGGAATATTTGGGAAGATGTATGGTGATTAGCTGGCTTTAATCATTTTATTAAGTGGTGGAATAATATTATGAGAAGGATGATATTATTTAATGTGGGCTTGTTTTAAAGGAATGGAAGTAGTAAATAGGGGGTGTATTAGTTTTAAGCCCATTAAGGAATAAAGAGAATAATAGGTTAATTTATTATTGTTAGAAATAACAAGAAAGAAGAAGCGGTAAGAAGAATAAGGGTTGGAAAGAAGAACATGAAGCTGTTGGAAAAGAGGAAAAACGGAAGAAAGGGAATTCAACCGGAAGTTATAGAGAGACCTTCAATCCAAGGTAAAGGTGGGGTTCTGACTCTATAATAGGGTTCATGATAATTGGTATGTAGGGTTAGAGGTAAACTGTTGTTTTGTTCATGATTGAATTATATATGATGTTGTATGATGAGAATTGATGAATTGTAGATGAATAATGATGTCCCGATGCTTTTAATTGATGTAGAATTATAGGATAATTGTAAGTGAGGATTATCTATGATTATAGTAGGTTTTTAGGGCCTAAAATATGGAACCCGTAGTGAAAACGCAGAGAAAATCACAGAAATTAGCCATGACAGAGCAGTATGTGTCGATACAAGAAGGTCTGTAGACTCAGGATGAGTCGACACGAAGGAGTCATGTGTCGATACATGAGGGCTTTCACACTCAGGATGAGTCGATACGTAGGAGCATGTATCGATACATGCAGTGTTGCAGACTCAGGATGAGTCGATACAAGAGAGGATGCATCGACTCATGTGGCGTGTTAAACTCAGTACGCGTCGACCCAAGGCGTTATGCATCGGTTTATGTTGTCTTGATTTTGGCAAAATCAGTTTGAGAATGCTGTAACTTGAGTTTTCAGACTCCATTTGAGGTGTCGTTCGAAGCGTTGATTAGATAACGTGATGAACTTCATTCTTAAGGATTAAAATGAAGAATAGGAATTATAATCCTAGTATCAAAATTAGGATTATAATTAGTTCCCGTGGTGATCGCTACGTAATTTTTGTGAAGCATGATGAGGATAAGATGTTTATAGATTACTGTCTGAATTGTAACAGTAGGATTAATGATGATAATGATGTAGTATTACAGAATAGTAATATGTAGAGGTCTAGTGATTTAGAAGTAAGCCTTAGTTGATTAACTAGTTATAGGCGAATCATGTTGTAGGCCTATGGCCAACGTTGCGAGATTGACGAATTGCTGTTGTAATGTTGTTGTGGCTGAATTGCTGCGAAATGTATGTTGTATGTATATATGATATGATGAATTATATGTTGATATATGATGTTGATGAAAGATGTTGATATTCCTCTAATGATTGGCAGCTTTTAAGATGTAGGCTTTTGGCCAACGATGGTGTTGTGTGAAGATGTTGATAATTATGGTGTTGTCATTACATACATGATTGTATTACATACATTGAATTTCAAGATGGAGTTTATGCTTGTTAAGATGGTCTGTGTTGGCGAATATTAAGATGAAGGCTTATGCCTTGTTGATGCCTCTATTTATTGGCAGATTTTTAAGATGGGAGTTCTGCTTCAATGGTACCACATGCATTTGCATAGTATTGAGTCGCATTATATGATTGCATAAAGAGGTTGTGTATTGATGTTGTGAATGTGTATTATTGATGCGATTATTGTTGATCATAAGATGAGAAGTGGTGATGTTATGTGATCTAATTCAATATATTAATTATCATATGCTTTATTATATTGTTAGATATCTCACCCCTTATGTTTGAATGTTGCCCTTATGTTGGTAACGTGTAGTTAATTGAGAGTGAAGGCTGTATACCTTCAATAGTTCGAGTCGGTGTCATTGCGCTGATATGTAACACTCGGGGGGATGAACGCTTGTTGCTTTCGATTGTTTATTATTCAGTTATTGAACTTTAAGTTGATTATTATTAAGTATGTGTTGTTTTGAAGTTGTTGTAACGATGATAAAGATGTTATTATGAATTCTGCTGCGTAGATGTTAAATTGTTAATTTAAGAGATTTAATTATTATGCTGATGGCTCATCCGAAGTTTTAAAGTGTTATGTATCCACGCTGAATGCAATGAGTTTTTAATGATGAATTTGTGGCATCCCGATTCGTTTGCTTGAATAATTTTATAACTCTGATTTATTTATATAATTGTCGGGTAGAATTGGGGTGTTACAAAGTTGGTATCAGAGCAAAAGGTTGCTCTGACCTTATCGTCGAGTCGTAGTTGTCTAACAATCGAGTATTGTTAGTTTGAGTTCTAACCGTTGTTTATGTTATAGTGATAAGTTGAGATGGCTGGAAGGAATGATGATGCACTTGTTACTTCTTTAGAAGCAATGGCTCATGCGATACAGAATCAGCCAAATACTTACGGGAATGCTGGATCTCATAGCTTAGTGACTTTCCAGAGAGAGAATCCGCCTACGTACAAGGGATAGTATGATCCTGACGAAGCATTAGAGTGGTTGAAAGAGATTGAGAGAATCTTCTGTGTGATGGACTGCACTCCAGCGCAGAAGGTTCGATATGGTACGCATATGCTAGCAGTCGAGGCTGATGACTGGTGGCTAGAGACTTATCAGAAGTTGGAAGATGCGGGTGAGAATGTCACTTGGGCTGTGTTCCGTATGGAATTTCTGAGGAAGTACTTTCCTGAAGATGTCCGTGGTAAGAAGGAGATTGAGTTCCTTGAGCTGAAGCAAGGGAATATGTCAGTTGTTGAGTATGATTCCAAGTTTTCTGAGTTGGCTAAGTTTTATCCGCACTATGCTGAGGCAGATGCTTAGTTTTAGAAGTGTATCAAGTTTGAGAACGTGTTGTGCCCGGAGATCAAGAAGGTAGTTGGATACCAGAAGATCCGTGTCTTTGCTGATTTGATTGATAGTTGCAGAATTTATGAGGAGGATAATAATGCTCATTACAAGATTATCAATGAGAAGAGGGGTAAGCACCAATAGAATCGTGGTAAGCCTTATGACACCCCAGCTGGTAAAGGTAAACTGAAAGTTGCTCAGGGTCAGAGGACTAGTGAGGGAGATGCTCCTGCTGGTGTGGTTTGTTTTAAGTGTGGGAAACCTGGGCATAAGAGTAATGTGTGTACTATCGAAGTGAAGAGGTGTTTTCGTTGTGGTAAGAACGGACATGTTGTATCTGAGTGCAAACATAAGGATGTGATATGTTTCAATTATAGTGAAGAAGGGAACATTGGAAGTCAGTTTCATAAACCAAAGAGGGCGCAGACAAGTGGTAAAGTGTTCGCTTTGGTTGAGGATCAGACAGCTACTGAGGACAGACTTATCAGAGGTACATGTTTCATTAATGGTACTCCTTTAATTACTATTATTAATACCGGTGCTACTCATTATTTTATTGCTGCTGACTGTGTTGAAAGATTGGGTCTTATGTTGTCTTCTTTAAATGGAGAAATGGTCGTCGATACTCCAGCCAAGGGGTCAGTGACTATTTCTTTTGTGTGTTTAAAGTGTCCCTTGTCGATCTTCGACAAAGACTTTGTTGTTGATTTGGTTTGTTTATCGTTAAGAGGTTTGGATGTGATTTTGGGTATGAACTGGTTAGAGCATAACTATGTTCATATTAACTGTTATGACAAGTCTGTGAGGTTTTCTACTCCTGAAAAAGAGGAAGATGGTCTGTTGACTTCTAGAGAGTTGTTATGTTCTTGTTGATGGCGTCTCTATCTTTAGAGACTCAAGCTATAATTTAGGAATTGCAGGTGGTGTGTGAATTTCCTGAAGTTTTCCCCAACGAGATTCCTGATGTACCGTCGGAGAGGGAAGTTGAATTTGCAATTGATCTTATACCTGGTACCAGACCTGTGTCTATGGCACCATACAGGATGTCTGCATCTAAATTGTCAGAGTTGAAGAAGCAATTGGAAGAGTTACTTGAAAGAAGTTTGTAAGACCAAGTGTATCGTCGTGGGGTGCTCCAGTGTTGTTAGTAAAGAAGAAAGATGGAAGTATGAGACTTTGTGTTGATTATAGACAGTTGAATAAAGTGACGATTAATAACAATTATCCGCTTCCAAGAATAGATGACTTAATGGACCAACTGGTGGATGCTCGTATGTTTATTAAGATTGATTTGAGGTCGGGTTACCATCAGATTAAAGTGAAGGATGAACATATCCAGAAGATGGCTTTCAGAACGCGTTATGGACATTATGAGTATTCGGTGATTCCTTTCGGTGTTACTAATGCACTAGGAGTATTCCTGGAATATATGAATCATATCTTTCATACTTATTTGGATCGGTTCGTAGCGGTGTTTATTGATGATATTTTGATTTACTCTAAGTCAGAAGAAGAGCACGTAGAACACTTAAGGGTAGTATTGCAAGTTTTGAAAGAGAAGAAGTTGTATGCAAAGTTGTCCAAGTGTGGGTTCTGGTTAAAGGAGGTTAGTTTTCTTGGTCATGTGATCTCAGGTAGTGACATTGCTATAGATCCATCGAAGATTGATGTTGTGCTGCAATGGGAAACTCCGAGGTCAGCTACTGAGATTATAAGCTTTTTGGGATTAGCTAGTTACTATAGAAGGTTTTTCTAAGTTGGTACTTCCACTGACTAAGTTGACTTGTAAAGGTAGAGATTTTGTATGCGATGTTTAGTGCGAAGAAAGTTTTACGGAATTGAAGAAGAGGTTGACGTCAGCTCTGATTTTGACGTGGCCTAATCCAGGAGAGCCTTTTGTGGTGTATTGTGATGCTTCTAAGATGGGCTTAGGAGGCGTGCTTATGCAGAATGATAAGGTAGTTACTTATGCGTCAAGGCAGTTAAGGACTCATGAGAAGAACTATCCTACGCATGATTTAGAGCTTGCTGCAGTTGTCTTTGTGTTGAAGATTTGGAGGCATTATCTTTATGGTTATAGATTTAAAGTGTTTAGTGACCATAAGAGCTTAAAGTATTTATTCTATCAGAAGGATTTGAATATGAGGCAACAGAGATGGTTGGAATTGTTAAAGGATTATGATTTCGGTTTGAATTATCATCCAGGAAAAGCGAATGTGGTGGTTGATGCGTTGAGTCGAAAGACTTTACATATTTCGGCAATGATGGTTAAAGAGTTGGAATTAATTGAACAATTCAGAGATATGAGCTTAGTTTGCGAGGTTACGCCGCGAAGTGTTATGTTGGGTATGTTGAAGATTAATAATGAATTTCTAGACAGTATCAGAGAATCTGAGAAGTTGGATGTGAAACTGGTAGATTTGATGGTTGGGATCGATCAGTCTGAGAATAGTGATTTTAAGCTAGATGCGCAAGGTGAGTTGAGATTTCGTAACCGGATTTGTATTCCTGATGATGCCGAGATGAAGAAAGTGATACTTGAAGAGAGTCATAGAAGTAAGTTGAGTATTCATCCAGGAGCTACAAAGATGTATCAAGATTTGAAAGGTTTGTTTTGGTGGCCTGGAATGAAGAGTGACGTGGCTCGGTTTGTGTATGCATGTTTGACTTGTCAGAAGTCAAAAGTTGAACATCAGAAGCCTGCAGGGTTGATGCAATCATTAGAAGTTCCAGAATGGAAATGGGATAGCATTTCAATGGACTTTGTGACGGGGTTTCCTAATACTATAAGAGGACATGATTTGATTTGGGTGATTGTTGATAGGCTTACGAAGTCGGCTCATTTTATTCCTATTAACATCAGTTTTCCAGTATCGAAGTTGGCTGAGATTTACACTAGTGTGATTGTGAAGCTGCATGGTGTTCCTTTGTGCATTATGTCAGATAGAGATCCAAGATTTACTTCTGATTTTTGGAAGAGTTTGAAAGAAGCGTTGGGTTCTAAGTTGAGGTTGAGTTCAGTGTATCATCCTCAGATAGATGGTCAGACTGAAAGGACTATTCAATCGTTGGAAGACTTATTGAGGGCATGTGTTCTTGAGCAGGGAGGTTCATGGGATACTTATCTTACGTTGATAGAGTTTACTTATAATAAAAATTACCATTCTAGTATTGGGATGACACCTTTTGAAGCGTTGTATGGTCAAATATGTAAAACTCCTTTATGTTGGCATGAATCTGGTGAGAGTGTAGTACTTGGACCTGAACTTGTTAGTGAGACTACTGAGAAGGGGAAGTTGATTCGAGAAAATATGAGAGCTTCCCAAAGTAGACAAAAGAGTTATCATGACAAGCGAAGGATAGATTTAGAATTTCAAGCGGGTGACCATGTGTTTTTTAGAGTTACACCTGTGACTGGTGTTGGGCAAGCGTTGAAGTCTAAGAAGCTCACTTCTCATTTTATTGGACCATATCAGATTTCGGGGAGAGTGGGGAATGTTTCTTATATAGTGGCTTTACCGCCTAATCTTTCAAATTTGCATGATGTGTTTCATGTGTCGCAACTCTGGAAGTATATTTCGGATCCATCTCACGTGATTCATATGGACGATGTGCAAGTACAGGATGACCTTACTATGGAGATGATGCCTGTACGGATCGCGGATCGTAAAGCTAAGACTCTGAGGGGAAAAGAGATTGCTTTGGTTAAAGTGGTTTGGCTAGGAGCTGCCAGAGAAAGCATGACTTGGGAGTTGGAGAGTAAGATGCGAGACTCCTATCCTGAGTTGTTTGATTAAGGTAAATTTTCGAGGACGAAAATATTCTAAGTGGGGGAGAGTTGTAACGCCCGTAATTTAATTAATTATTTAATTAATTTATGTTTGGAATATTTGTGAAGATGTGTGATGATTAGTTGGATTTAATTATTTTATTAAGTGGTGGAATAATATTATGAGAAGGATGATATTATTTAATGTGGGCTTGTTTTAAAGGAATAAAAGTAGTAAATAAGGGGTGTATTAGTTTTAAGCCCATTAAGGAATAAAGAGAATAATAGGTTATTTTATTATTGTTGGAAATAACAAGAAAGAAGAAGCAGTAAGAAGAATAAGGGTTGGAAAGAAGAACGTGAAGCTGTTGGAAAAGAGGAAAACGGCAGAACGGGAATTCAACCGGAAGTTATAGAGCGACCTTCAATCCAAGGTAAGGGTGGAGTTCTGACTCTATAATAGGTTTCATGATAATTGGTATGTGGGGTTAGAGGTAAATTGTTGTTTTGTTCATGATTGAATTATATATGATGTTGTATGGTGAGAATTGATGAATTGTAGATGAATAATGATGTCCCGGTGCTTTTAATTGATGTAGAATTATAGGATAATTGTAAGTGATGATTATCTATGATTTGATTAGGTTTTTAGGGCTTAAAATATGGAACCCGTAGTGAAAAAGCAGAGAAAATCACAGAAATTAACCATGACAGAGTAGTATGTGTCGACCCCAAATGGTATGTGTCGATACAAGAAGGTATTTAGACTCAGGATGAGTCGACACGAAGGAGTCATGTGTCGATACATGAGGGCTTTCAGAATCAGGATGAGTCGATACGTAGGAGCATGTGTCGATACATGCAGTGTTGCAGACTTAGGATGAGTCAATACAAGAGAGGATGCATCGACTCATGTGGTGTGTTAAACTCAGTACGCGTCGACCCAAGACGTTATGCATTGATCCATGTTGTCTGGTTTTTGGCAGAATCAGTTGGAGAATGCTGTAACTTGAGTTTTCGGACTCTGTTTGAGGTGTCGTTCGAAGCATTGATTAGCTAAAGCGATGAACTTCATTCTTAAGGATTAAGATGAAGAATAGGAAGTATAATCCTAGTATCCAAATTGGGACTAGAATTAGTTCCCGTGGTGATCGCTATGTGATTTTTGTGAAGCATGATGAGGATGAGATGTTTATAGATTATTGTCTGAATTGTAACAGTAGGATTAATGATGATAATGATGTAGTATTACAGAATAGTAATATGTAGAGGTCTAGTGATTTAGAAGTAAGCCTTAGTTTATTAACTAGTGTGATACGGTGGGAGAACTGACTAGGGTTTTGCGTTTGTTTTCGCAAATGTTTTGGTTGAGCAAGAGTCGCCACCGACTTTTTATTTTATCCTAAGGAAAGGTTTAAAAAGCACATCAAAAAACCTTTGAGATTTTTCTTGGGTTCGGGGAGTATATTATAGAAAGGGAAGGTATTAGCACCCTTTCTATCCATGGTTATCCATGGGCTCTTAGATACTTGCTTAGATCAACTTACCTTGGTTTTCAATTGTCTGAAATGGTGCTTGATGTGTGGTTTTGAAGATGTTTTGAAAAGATGCCTTATATAGGCTACCCTTGTAACAATTCTTTACTCGAATGTTTTACAAAAGGTGTTTTGTCTTTTGAAAAGATGTTTCAAGGTTTTTTGAAAGCTTGTTTTGAAAGTGTTTGTGAAGTGGGTTTTAAAAATAGGCAAGTGTTTTCTTTGCAAATTGGCAAGTACTTAAGAGTTATCTACCCTAAAGTTTTCTCAAAGATTTTTGTTATGTTTTAAACCTTTTGACAATTTTGTTCCACCATTGCATTTGGTGGACAATCTTGTCTTAGGAGGTGAAAGGGACGGGCGCGGGTCATCGTTTAGACCATAATTGCAATAGTGTTAAATGTCTTTGGGTAATTTTTCTTTAAAAGGGGACTTGATCATTCATGTAGGCAACAGTTTGAGGGACTATGATCATTTGGTTGTTTGTTTTACCCAAAGAAGTTCAACATGCAATATGGCCCAATTATTTGAAGGCAACAAAGTGGAATACCCTAGGGGTGCAAGTGTGAAATGTGTTGTCCATTTTCATGCTTATTTATCTTGAGATTAGGTCCAACTATTTTGTTCGTTTTATTCGCATTCAAACCCTAACTCTAGCATGGTAGGTTTAGAAAGCGTTAAAGTGCGAAATTTAAATTCCTACGCTATTACAACACAATAATATGGGGAGGGGGGTACAATGTTTCAAATGGGGTATATTTAGACAAAAATTTAAACCTAACTATTACATCATTTTCTTTGAATATTTACAAGACAAATAATTGTATAATTAAATGGAAATTGAAATAAATATGCAAAATGTAAAAAGAATTTTTATGTGTATGAAAAAAAAGTATTATTTATGTAAAAATAAAAAGAGAAATAAAAAGGTATTATTTTTGGAGTATTTTCAAATTTAGGGCAAAACCCTAATTTTTAATCAAAGGGGTATTAATCAATTAATTCATATAAAGTTTATTATTTACATACAAAAATAAAATAAAATATAGTATATTTGTAAAAAGGGAATTTTCTAGTATTAAATATTAAAAAATAAAATATGTACATTTTTTGGTATTTTTATCCTAAGCATATTAATATATACCTATATATTTATATTATTTACAAAATGTATATTATATGTATTAGTTAATAATATTTAATATTTAAATAAAAAAAGTAATTTTCTATAAAATATTTTCAGGAAGTAAAAATAAGATAAAAATGTATATAAAAATATATTTGTACTATCTTAATATTTTAAACAAAAAGTATATATATATATACATATTTATTTATTTATGTACAAACTAAAGAAATAATCAAATAAATACTTAATAAATTCAAAAAATGATGAGAAAAATATTTTTATATTTTTAATATGCTGAGAAAAAATAAATGAGTCAGTTAAAAAAAGAAAAAGTCAAAAAACATTAAAAATGAAGCAAATGGGCTCAGGGGTGTAAAACCAAAAAGGGTGGTGTGAAAAGGAAAGTCAACATAAGCCCAGCCCATGAAGACCTTTCCTCAACCTCTGTACAACAACATTCAAAAAACGCGCGCCCTGTTCTTGATCTTCTAACTCCTGATTCCTGGCTTTTCAATGAAAACTCATAACATAAAAAATGTTCAGCATGAAGAGACGAATCCAACCATATGCAGAACTTGATCTAACTCTCTAAGATGAGGGAGAATTTCTTCTCCCCCAAATCCTAACCTAGATTTTCTGCCATTTTCAAACCTCAAATTCTCACAGCTCAAGAAAAAGAAATGAAAAGTAAAAACATGTACATGTTCAGTGGCATGAGTAGAACATTGTTTATTCATAAACTTAGAGCTAATGATGCTTGATAAGAGAGATAGAAGTTCACCAAGATACCTGTTCAGCTGAAGTTCTATCTGGCAATGAGGGAGCTTTCAGTGCAAGGTGATGATTGAAAAAGCTTCCTTGAGGTCCAGGGATGCTATTCCAATGTTTACTTTGTCTTGAAAGCTTCTGAATCGTGCTAGAGCACTTCACCTGCAAAACAAGAAACTGAAAATGGTGGAAGTGATTAGAGGGATTACAGGTCGTGTTTCAAGTCATGGTTAGCTTGCATAGGTGCTAGGGAATGTATGTGAACTGGTTTGGGCAAGAGAGCTTGAGGGAAATGGAAGATGGCACTCAAACTGCAGGCCTTGCCCTGTTTTTGCAGTTTGAGAGTGATTATGGCGATGGGGAGGTGTTGATGGTCTTAGGGTCGTGCTTCTGCTTGGTTGGGATGTTTGGAATGTGTCTACAATATTTGCTTCTGTGTTCTAATGCTGAGATGAAAGATGTCATATGTTATGGTACTTTTCTTCACACTTAAGCAAGCAAAGCCAACTTAGTGTTTTAGGCAAGTAGGGGACCCCTAATGAGCTACATAATCTCTCCTTGATCAGAGTGATTTGCCCATAATCTTGTGCCAATTGGATTTGGTTTGTACTTGTGGATTTGCATCATGACATAAAGTGAAACTTTTGCAAAAATGGATATAATGCTTTTTCCAATTTGGGATTAATCCATCATACAATGCTTTAGCTCATGAAACAAGGTCTTAGCACAATGAACATGCATTAAATTATTGAGTGTTGGATGGTTTTAGGACCTGTAATCAAGGGGCATGCTGGTTTGAGAAGTTTGCACAAATTATGAACATGAAAAATAGCCAATTCAAAAGTGAGTTTTTGCCAAATTGTGAAATTCGAATCTCTCAAGTCATGAGGTTGTTTGATGAGTTCTTGGACATTTTGGAAAGCTTGGAATGTGTACTACAATCCATCTTTGAAATTCAAATTGAAATTCCAAGTGGAAGTGTATGGAAAATGTCCTTGAAGTGGGGTAGAAAACCTTGTCAAAAAAGGGCAAAAACTCACTAAGTTAAGAATGGTTTAGTGCCTTTATTCAAAAATTTGTAACTTGAGATACAAGCCTCAAATGGGAAAACTTTGTGAATCAAAGTTGTAGATTATGCAACAAGCTACAACTTTCATGTTTTGACTATTGTTTGAATCCAAATGGATCTTGGTGAAAAAGTGGGGCAAAGTTGGGAATAAATTAGGGTTTTTTATAACTTAGAAAAATTCTAAGTTATGAAAAATTCTAATTTCTAACCCTAATTTGCATTTTGTGATTTCTTGATGAACAAGTTTCATGATTTCGCATGTTTTGATTAAAAAAATGAATCTTGACTCTTGATTTTGACCAAAAAGTCAAAGTTTGACTTTTCAGTATACAGTCAAAATTGATCAATTGACTGGGAAATTCAACTGTCAATCTTGTGTACTTGGGATCTTTTGAGTTTGTTGAGCATGTCAAGATAATTCCATGGGGTCCTTGAGTCCATATGTGAGCTTGGCTTGCCATTGGCTAGGTTAAACAGTCAAAATTGCCTTTGTGCAGTCAAAACCCTAAAAATGACTATTTTGCCCTTTTGGTGATCTGATCAAATTTCTTATGGAATTGTGATCAAAACTTGATCAAATGGTCCATATGAGTTCATAATGTTGATGTGGGTCAATTTTCATGAGATTTGACTGTCAATTGGTCACATTTGACTTTTTCCCCAATACAGCTGATTTCTAGGTCAACTGTCCAATGGACTGGGCAAAACTTGGAATCAAGACTTGAAACTTGATGAGGATAAACTTGGGAGTCCAATATGAAGCATGAAAGTCATCTTAGGCATTTTGGGTCAAAACATCTTTGTGCAAACACAAACCCTAATTTGGGTCAGCAGTGCAAGGAGAAGTCTTGAGCAGATGAAACCCTAACTGGATCTTGGGCTTCAAAGGTTTTGTGATGAGAAATCATTGAGAAATGGGAGGGAAAATTTTGGGGTACAACAGTTGCCCCTGTTCAATCTTCTTGAATCCGAAGAGTTAGATTGGCAAGTTTGCCTTTCGTGACTCGAGGTTTAAAAGGAGATTGGACACTAGAGTGCCCGGAAATTTGCACTTGTCAAAGTAATGGATGCGGGAATGGGTTTAGAGATGCCATTTGGAGATGGGCTTAGAGATGCCATCTGGAGGGGTGACAGAAACTTGTCGGGGATGGGCTTAAAGATGCCATTTGGAGAGGAGTATCAGGAAGGTGTCCATGCTTCGGACCATCTTCGAACTGGGGGTCTGAATAAGCAATAGATTGACATCCGTTGTTGGGAGGAATCCGTAAACTGTTTTTCAGAAATTTGAGAAGAGTCTTAACAAGCGATAGGTTAACATCCATTACTTGGAGAACCTGTGAACTGTTTTCAGAAATCTTGAAGTTTGAATAAGCAATAGAGCAGCATCCGTTGTTGGGAAGCGTCCGTAAGCTGTTTTCAGAAAGTTGCATCTGAACAAGTCGATAGATTAACATCCGTTGTTGGGAAGAATCCATAAACTGTTTTCAGAGGTCTTGAGAAGAATCTGAATAAGTGGTAGGTTAACATCCGTTATTTGGAGAACCTGTGAACTGTTTTCAGAAATCTTGGAGTTGAATAAGCAATAGAGCAGCATCCGTCATTGGGAAGCGTCCGTAAACTGTTTTCAGAAGGTTGCATCTGAATAAGAACCGGTGTAGGGTTACTTGATGATGAGTCCGTGTAAAACTGCACCTGAAACTGTTAAGGATAGCTTTTTATTCTTATCCTGAAAAGGACAAAATGTCAGCTAAACACCAAATTATGTTGCATGAAATGTATGATGCAATATATGTTATGTCAATGTTTATGATATGAATGTAATGAATGCGCATGTAAGCCGATGAGCTGTCTTGCTGGGGATAGATGAATCCTGGATGGCTGAAGATAAAAACATCGTGACTGCTGCCGGGAAGAATAAATCCTTGGCTGTGACTGGGGAATAAGGAGCTTGGGTTGTATACCAGACCTCTGGGGAATTCCCGATGACTTCTACTGGGGAGCACCAATCTAGCAGACTTATGCTGGGGATATAAGACCGGGAATCTTCAGTTTGGTGGGAAGTGTCTCTGGCAACTTCACTGGGGAACTCAAGATTTATTCTCCTAAAACTCTGTGGGGAGAAGGTTCATTAGTCTGGCTCCGCTGGGGATTGATAATTTGAAGCTTTAGCTCAGCTGGGGACACTGAAACTTAAACCCTGAAGGGAATTGAATTCCGGAGGATTCTCTGGTTGGGGATTTGCAAAGATAAGTTACTGCTGGGGAATTTTGATGAACTCCGCTGGGGATAGGAAGAATTTTGGCGAGTGTGATCTTCCGTGGTTGTTAGCTGAGGATAACCCAGTTATAAGGCCTTGTGAGGAATAACTTTGAATAAAACTCGGGAGAGACGTCTGTACTCTGCAGGGAATAAGCTTCCAGCATCTACTGGGGGTGAGTTTCAAGATTTGCTAGGGATATGGATTCCAAATCTCCCAGGGGTTTCCTTTGAAGGGTATCAAGATATCCAACTGTACCTTTGACCTATCGGTAATCCTCTTTCCCGTCTCATAAGAAAATGATTATGTTTCAAATGCATATGCCTATTTAACAAAACATTGGACGTTTCTAAAAATAAAATAAATAGTGCAAGAGACAAGAAGAGGAAATGACACAAATTTCTGGGAAAAGTATTTGTATTGATTTTCTTTGAGTATATTTGTACAAAGGAGACAATCATCCTAGTAAGAGGATTTTGTCGTAAATATTTGAAAAATTTATACAAAATAAAGATGGCTATGTGAAATAATTCCATGGGATTTCATTCTGCTACAGCCTTCACAACTCTGAATATCTGTCCATTCAATGCTTCGTTTGCCGATGACTGGATTGATCAGAAACCTGGAACTGGTTGATGAAGAGATTGCCTTTGAAGTGATCCGACGAGACATAGTCAAACGCTTTAATTCCCTAACTTTTGCCTGAATCACCCTTTCGGGTTTTCGATCCACCGGGAAACCCCTTTTTGCCCAAGCCGCCCTTTCGGGTTTTCAACTTGCCGGGTGTACAGATTTTTTTGTTTTTATCCCTAATTTTTGCCTGAACCGCCCTTTCGGGTTTTCGGTTCACCGGGATGCCCATTTTTGCCCAAGCCTCCCTTTCGGGTTTTCAACTTGCCGGGTTATTTTATGCGTAGTATCTTTTGACTATGTCTGCGTTCGCAGGGTGCGGCAAATCGTCGCCGTCCATGGTGGTCAGAATCATTGCACCACCAGAAAATATGCTCTTGATCACAAACGGTCCTTCATATGTAGGAGTCCATTTGCCCCTGGGATCACTTTGCGGCAAGATAATCCGCTTGATTACTAGATCTCCGACTTGATACACTTGACGTTTGACTTTTTTATTGAAGGCCTTGATCATCCGCTTTTGATACGTCTGACCATGGCATATAGCAGCAAGTCGCTTCTCGTCGATCAGATTGAGTTGATCAAGTCGGGTCTGTATCCAATCATCTTCATTCAAACCCGCATCCTTCATAATCCTTAGAGAAGGGATCTGGACTTCCATAGGCAAAACAACTTCCATGCCGTAAACCAAAGAAAATGGGGTTGCCCCAGTTGAAGTACGTGTCGTCATACGGTATCCATGCAGAGCAAACGGTAGCATCTCATGCCAGTCTTTGTAAGTGACTGTCATTTTCTGAATGATCTTCTTAATGTTTTTGTTCGCAGCTTCAACAGCACCGTTCATCTTCGGCCGATAGGGAGATGAATTGTGATGATAAATCTTGAACTGTTCGCACAATGCAATGATCATTGTGTTATTCAGATTTGTACCGTTGTCCGTGATGATCCTGTCTGGAACACCATACCGACATATGAGATTTTTCTTGATAAAGCGGGCAACCACATTTTTGGTGACAGAGGCGAAGGAAGTTGCTTCGACCCATTTAGTGAAGTAGTCAATGGCAACCAGGATGAAGCGATGTCCGTTGGAAGCCGTGGGCTTGATCTCTCCAATCATATCAATGCCCCACATTGCAAAGGGCCACAGAGCAGTCAGGACGTTGAGGGGGACCGGAGGAATATGAACTTTGTCAGCATAGACTTGACACTTGTGGCAAGTACGGGAATGTTGATGGCAGTCAGCTTCCATGGTAGACCAGTAATAGCCTGCCCTCAGGATCTTCTTAGCCATTGTATGCCCGCTCAAGTGAGTGCCAAATGTGCCGCTGTGTATATCAGTCATGATCAACTCTGCTTCAGCTTTATCCACGCATCGGAGTAATACACAATCATGGCTCCGTTTGTAAAGGATGCCGTTGCTCAGGAAGAACTTAGCAGCGAATTTCCTTAAGAAGTTCTTGTCATTTACGGAAGCTCCTTCAGGATAATCTCGGGTCTCGAGATACCTTTTGATTTCATGGAACCAAGGTTGTTCCACTACTTCTTCGGTATTAATCTCGTGACAATGTGCAGGTTCATCCATTCGCTCGATGGTGATTTGGGGAGCCTCGTTATCCCAGTTGAGTTTAAACATGGAGGACATTGTGGCCAGAGCATCTGCTAGCTGATTCTCTTCTCGCGGGAAATGCTCGAAGGTAATTTGCTCGAAATGTGGCAACAATGTCAGGACATGTTCTTTGTATGGGACGAGATTAGGATGTTTGGTATCCCACTCTCCTTTGATTTGGATGATGACCAAAGCCGAGTCCCCAAAGACGATCAAAGATTGGATCCCCAAGTCTATAGCAGCCTTGAGACCAAAGATGCAAGCTTCATACTCAGCCATGTTGTTTGTGCAGCTGAAGCAAAGTCGGGCCGTGAAAGGAGTGTGACAACCTTCCGGAGAAATGAGTACTGCGCCGATACCGTTTCCAAGTGCATTTGAAGCACCATCAAAGTACATGGTCCATCGGGATCCCTTTTTGGGTCCGTCATACGGTCCGTCACTTTCAACGTTGTCCAAATTCATGATGTCCTCGTCTGGGAAGTCAAATCTCATGGGTTAATAGTCTTCGATAGCTTGATGAGCGAGATAGTCAGCTAGTACACTCCCTTTTATAGCTTTCTGGGTGGTGTACTGGATGTCGTACTCAGTTAAGATCATTTGCCATCTAGCTATCCTTCCAGATAAAGCGGGCTTTTCGAAGATATACTTGATAGGATCCATCTTGGAAATCAACAAGGTAGTATGAGTCAACATATACTGTCTCAGTCGGCGAGCAGCCCATACCAAAGCGCAGCAAGTTTTCTCGAGCAGTGAGTAGCGAGTCTCACAGTCGGTAAACTTTTTGCTAAGGTAATAAATAGCATGCTCTTTTCGACCAGACTCGTCATGCTGGCCCAAAACACACCCCATTGAGTTTTCCAAGACGGTCAAATACATGATCAATGGTCTTCCTTCAACGGGTGGCATCAGAATAGGAGGTTCTAGCAAATACTCATTGATTCTATCAAAAGCAGCTTGACAATCATTGTTCCATTCCACTACCTGATCTTTTTTCAAGAGTTTGAAAATTGGCTCACAGGTAGAAGTCAGATGTGAGATGAATCTGGAAATATAGTTTAAACGCCCCAAGAATCCTCTAACCTCCTTTTCAGTACGGGGAGCAGGCATCTCTTGTATTGCCTTTACTTTTGCCGGATCGACTTCAATGCCTTTGTTGCTTACAATGAATCCCAGGAGTTTACCAGACCTAACTCCAAAAGTGCATTTACTTGGATTCAGCCTGAGCTTGTATTCTTTTAACCTGGCAAACAGCTTTTCCAGATGTTCAAGGTGCTTTTCCTCTATTTGTGACCGAGCTATCATATCGTCTACGTAAACTTCAATCTCATGATGTATCATATCATGAAATAAAGCTACCATGGCGCGTTGATAAGTTGCCCCTGCGTTCTTCAGCCCGAACGGCATCACCTTGTAACAGAAAGTGCCCCATTGTGTGACAAAAGTTTTTTTCTCCATATCCTCGGGAGCCATTTTGATTTGATTGTAGCCCGAGAATCCGTCCATGAAGGAAAACACTTTATGATGAGCTGTATTGTCGATCAAGATGTCAATATGAGGTAGCGGGAAATCATCTTTAGGGCTGGCCCTATTCAAATCCCGGTAGTCCACACACATTCTGACTTTGCCATCTTTCTTAGGTACTGGCACAATGTTAGCGACCCATTGAGGATAGGACGTAACAGCCAGAAAACCAGCATCGAATTGTTTCATTACTTCCGCTTTGATCTTTTCGGACATGTCAGGCCTCATTCGGCGAACTTTTTGCTTGATTGGTGGACAGTCTTCTCTTGTGGGGAGACGGTGAACCACGATGTCTGTGTCTAGACCCGGCATGTCTTCATAGGACCAAGCGAAGATTTCAACATACTCATTTAACAATTGTACCAAGCGCTCCTTGACTTTTGGTTCCAGATTGGCACCCACTTGCACCTCCTTCCGGTCTTCCTCGGTTCCCAAGTTAACAGTTTCCAATGGTTCTTCATGCGGTAAGATGGCCCTTTCCTCTTGTTGCAGAAGTCTGGCTAGTTCCCCGGGTACTTCACAACCTTCGTCATCTTCATACTCGGCTAGATTGACCAGATCTTCAGAGTTATTGAAAGATACAGCAGAATAGTCACCCATGGAATCCGGAGTGGATGGGTACCTGCATTGGTGAGTGTGGGTGTGTGTAAGGGATAGCCATCCTTAAACAAAAAATGCAAAAGGAAAGAAAATGAACATAAGCAGTTTATCAAATGAAAAACGTCCAATGAATCATTAAACATGGCATATGAATATGAAAAATAATCAAAACCCTTACAAGTAGACCTACATGCCCCGGGCAAGGCAGGAGGTGAAAAGATAGTGTATGGATTGTTTGAAAGTAAATATTACAGACTAAATAGGAAATGTTTAACAGATAAATTACTGATGAATAAAAGTGATGGGGACAAAGTCCTTAGCCTCCCAATTGCTCAATCCTCCTTTGACAGTTGGATAAATCCACTCTTCAATGTTGCTTTCTTTGTCCTCCTCTTCCAGGGCGTTGATTCCGTAGGGAGAAATTTTGACTGGCGCCCTTTCAATCTTCGACCGGCGCATAGCTTTCTGGCCAGCGGCTGTGAACCCTAATCCAAACTTGTCAGTCTTATGTGGAAAGTCGGGTAACTGCCCCCATGCTGAATTCTTCCCTTCTTTTATTGCGGCCCTTGCATCCTCCAAAGATGCCATCCTGGCCATCTGTCTCGGTGTCTCAGCCGTCAACTTTGCTACTGCTATTTCAGGAAGGACTTCTTCGAAATGTTGAAACGGTGTCTCAATGAACTCTCCTTCAACCTCCACATACCGGAAAGAATTTAAATGGCTAATCATGTACTCTTCTTCGCTATGGACAGTGATGATCTTTCCCCTGACAGGATACTTCAACATCTGATGTAAGGAGGAGGTGACTGCCCCAGCATGGTGTATCCAAGGTCTACCCAGCAGGCAAGAGTATGATGGACGGATGTCCATCACATAGAAAGTGGATTTAAACACCTCAGTACCTATCTTGATGGGAATTTCAACCTCTCCATGGACCATTCTCTTCGAACCATCGAAAGCCCTAACAACAATATCACTCGGCTTTAATTCCAACCCTTCACAATCTAGTCGGTCCAATGCCTTCTTAGGCAAAACATTCAGCGACGAACCGGTATCAACCAAAACATGTGCAAGGGTGGTTCCGCGACACTCGATTGAAATATGCAAAGCATCATTGTGGTTTCTGCCTTTAGGGGTTAGGTCGGCATCAGAAAAACCTAATCCATTGTCCGCAGTCAGGCTAGCCACGCAATTTTGAAATTGATCCGCAGAGGTTTCCTGGGGCACATGAGTTGCCTTCAGGAATTTTATCAGGGCTTTAGCGTGCGCTTCTGAGCAAAGTAGTAGTGCCAGCATGGAGATCTTGGAGGGGGTTTGCCCCAACTGTTCCACCACATCGTAATCACTTCTCTTGATTATCCTCAAAATCTCGTCCATTTCCTTCTTGGAGGTTTCTGGGATTACTAAGGGTTGAGCCCTCGTCCTGACGGGCTCATCTTGGATTCCCTTACCTTTGTCAGCAGCGGAAGGAGAGACAGTACTAGGAACAACAATGTCTTCAATCAGAGGAGTTCTAGCAGAAAGTTTTATTGGTGCAGGGATGACCTCGTTAGCTGATGAGGGTCCAAAGACTGCTCTTGGAGGGGCAATCTCTGGAGAAAATATTCTCCCGCTCCTGGTGATTTTGCTGGTGCCCGCAATGTTACTAATGCTGGCTTCTTCATCATCATCCGAACTTTCTTCAATTACCTCGATTTACTTGATACCATGGTAGTAGATGTCACCGCCATAGTTCCAAGGTATCGACTTCTCAGAAACATAGGGAACAGGCCCTGGCATTGTTATCTTCAAAGGAACAGATTTTGCAGCTGGTGTAATCTTAACAGGCTTTTTGACGGCCTTGGAAAGATTGGCGTGAATGGTTATGATTGAGATATCTTCAGTATGAACTGGAACAGCAGAAACTTTTTCGAACAAAATTTGTCGACTATCCATAAGGCCTTGGATGCCTTTCTTCAGTAGCGGACAATCAAACGGCAGAGAGTAGCAACAATAGCAGTCTTCCTTACATCCCGGAAAGATCCCGGCCCTTAACAAATTCAACTTAATGGTTAGCAGTGGAGTGGTCAAATCACTGACATCAGCAACATACAAATCTTCTTCAATGGCATTGACATTTCGGCCGTGCTTCGGCATCGGTGCAGATATCACATTAGGCTTCTCTGGAGCGTCAAACTCTACCTCCTTAGCCTCTATCAGGTCTTGGATTTTATGCTTGAGTGCCCAACAATCATTGGTGTCGTGTCCAACACTGTCTGAATGGTAGGCGCATTTAGCATTGGCATGATAATGCGGAGAGGACGTATTCACATTCTTTGGTGCCTCCTTGATGGTGGCAAGATTCAACTTCAATAGGTGGGGAAGCACTTGCGCTGGAGTCATATTAATACGGGTGAACTGCCGTTGTGGCCGTTCCACTCGTTGCTGATTTGGTCTGGACTAGTTATAGCGAGGCTGCTCACTTGGAGTGTTTTGAATCATTACGGCCCCCACAGTTGGCCGACGCTCCATCTTTCCTGCTCTTCTCTGAGAATATACCATAGTTGTCTCCTTCTTAAAAGGCTTCTTCTCAACACTTGCCGCAACACCCTTCTGAATCTTTCCTGACTTGATGCCAGCCTCTATTCTTTCACCTGTTAAGATCAAATCGGTAAACCCCGCGGAAGAGCTACCAATTAAATGATTGAAAAACGGCCCAGATAGGGTCCCAAGAAACATATCAACGAGCTCACGATCGGTTAAAGGAGGCTGCACCCTGCCAGCCAAATCCCTCCATTTTTGCGCATATTCTTTGAATCCTTCGCTTGTTCCTAGTGACATACCCTGAAGTTGGGTACGAGTAGGAGCAAGATCAGAATTATATTGGTATTGTTTGTAAAAAGCTGTGGCCAAATCTTCCCAATTTCTGACACTGGTTCCTTCTAGCTGATAAAACCACTCCAACTGAGCTCCCGACAGGCTGTCTTGAAAGAAATGAATCCAGAGGTTTTTATCTGCCGTATAGGGTTGAATCTTTCTCACGTAGGACCTGAGATGCATTTTGGGGCAGGACAGCCCATCATACCTCACAAACACTGGCACTTTGAATTTTGGGGGAATTACGATCCCGCCAACCAAACCCAAGTCTTCAAAATCCAAACCCGATACTCTTTGTAATTCCATGGCGGCCAATCTGTCTTCTAGCCCTTTATATTTATCATCAGCTGGAGGATATTGCTGGTCAGAATAATCTTCATCCTCTTCAACCTCTTCTTCCTCCGCATCAGACTCGGAAGGCACCGCAACTCCATCTCTTTTACTAGTCCCTTCATCAGAAGTAGGAGGAAATTCAAGCACTCTCCGAGCTTCTCTGTCAAATCTTCTCCCCAAAGTAGCCACCCCAATCCTCTTTTTCTTCTTCTTCACCGGGTCCTTATTCCCCAATTGAGTCTTGATATCCTCCTGACTTTTAACCAAAGTCATCAGGAGTTGCTGGAACTGTGCATTCTGAGCTTGTAGGTCTTTGACTGTTTGCTCGAGATCCATCCTACTGTAATAAACAGCAGACAGATAAGGAAACCTGGAGTGAGACCTGCTTATGCACATGATGAATGGTATGCTTATGTATGCAATGCATTCAAGGATTTGGAACATTCAAAATTGTTTCAGACAAAGAAGAACGCACGTCGTATTAATAAGAAGAAATTTGTTAGTACATAAATGCCCCAAGGGCCAAATATTACAAAATAAACTTCTTAAGGCAGAAAGACATTGCGCATCCTCTTTGGTGCGATGTAGGTGTTGAGGGCCTCTTGCTCGTGGAGTCGGCGGGTAAGCTCCAGAACCTTCTTTTCACTGGCGTAGAAGCTAGCTTCAAAAGTATTACGTTCCTCCTTGAGCTGAATCCAACTTTTCTGCATTTCCTCCCACGATGTAGGCATGTCTGGATGTAGGATGGTGTAGGGGACCTCTCCTTCATTGACGGGCTCTTTAATCACTGGGAGTACATGAGGATAAGGCATCATTAGACTTTGGGCTCGGGCTCGTACCCACTTGAGATATGGCTCAAGAGGGATGGAGTTCTTGTGTCCCAGAGTCTTGCTATCAACCTTGTTGAGTTTTCCCCAAGCTCTGATGAATCTTTGGCGAAGTCCTTGCGCGTCGTTGTCGAAGTCAAAAACTAGGTCAGGAATCAACATGTCATGAGGGCCATCCCTCCGTGCATATCCAAATTGCCTCAAAGCTAGGCAAGGGTTGTAGGTGATACCTCCTCTGATTCCAAGTAAAGGGACATTAGGAAATTCTCCGCAACGATCGACAATGATGACATTTTCTCTGGACCGAGAACACCAATGCACATCAGAATGAGTAAGAGTCATCAACCGTTGGGACCACCTTGAGCCTTGGTCATTCTTCAAGACAGATTGTGGAAGGTGCGAAATAAACCACCTTGCAAGGATAGGAGTACAGCACATGAGAACACCCCTCTTTCTCATTGTTCGTGTGTAAAATGAGTGAAGAATGTCTCCAAGCAATGTTGGTATTGGATTTCTGGACAAGAAGATTTTGACGGCGTTGACATCTACCAATTGGTCAGGATTTGGGAACAAGACCAACCCATAGATAAGGAGTGCCACAATCTCTTCAAAGGCTTGTAGTTCCAATGAATTCCAACATTCTTGTGCCTTCTCAAACAAGAACTTTGCTAAGAATCCTTTGACGCTGCTTCTGGTTTCCCAATGCCCCTTGATGTCGGATGGTTGTAGATGTAATGCTCGAGCAACATCTTCCGGCTTTGGTTCCTTTTCCGTACCGTTGAAGGGTAGTTGATTAAGGATAGGGATTCTTAGGAGTTGAGAAAACTCCTCCAAAGTGGGTACCAACTGATAATCAGGGAAAGTGAAGCAGTGGTGAAGAGGGTCAAAGAACTGGAATAGCACTTTCATCATGTCTTCTTCAATGTTGGTGTTGACTAGGCTGAGCAGTCTGCCATGTCTTTCACTGAAGGATGAATTTTCCGGAATCCTTGAGGTGAGCTCTTTGAGTTGAGGAGAAATTCTCACAAGGTTAACTTGAATGGTATTTCTGCGAGGAATTTCCATGACCTACAAAACAGGAACAAAGATGAAGATCTAAACCCTTGAAATGGTTAGTAAATGCATATGATGCTTCATGATGTTTATGATGTATGCACAAAACATATGTACAAGCAAATCACACCAAAACCCTAGTTTCAGGCTTGCATGGGGTTTCATAGGCAAGTACCCTCTTGAGTGTAGTTGGCTTAAAAACCTGTCCTATAAATAGTAACCGGGTTCTAAGGAGCTCAATATCACTGGATTGTTTTCAATGTTCAATGTTTTGGTTTAGCCACTTAACTAGCGACCAAAATATTCCAAGAAAACAACCCTCAATGAGTGTAGTATCGAGTATCTACCAACTTCGGACTGCACCAAAGTCGGTCATCTCACTACCCCTAATAAAAGGCCAAGATGGTCAAGTAAGGTTCTAGGTCATTAGTGCTTAGTGACATCACTCAGCGGCCCCGTACTCTCCTTGATTGAACTCAAGGGTTACCGGTACTCACAAATATGTCGCACTAATATAGCTTTTGCTTTGACCGTGTCGGTATACCCCGCACAGTTTCCACAACGTATTGCTATCTATGAATGTTTCCCAAAATCCGGGTGTAGGATTGCAAACCCAAACAATAGAGCCAAGATATAAAGCAATCAATTCAAACAATTAGTCATGCAAGAGGGTGATCTAAGCCCTAAGGTCACTCCACTTTTAAATAAAGTCCCCAGCAGAGTCGCCAGTTCTGTGATACGGTAGGAGAACTGACTAGGGTTTTGCGTTTGTTTTCACAAATGTTTCGGTTGAGCAAGAGTCGCCACCGACTTTTTATTTTATCCTAAGGAAAGGTTTAAAAAGCACAGCAAAAAACCTTTGAGATTTTTCTTGGGTTCGGGGAGTAGATTATAGAAAGGGAAGGTATTAGCACCCTTTCTATCCATAGTTATCCATGGGCTCTTAGATACTTGCTTAGATCAACTTGCCTTGGTTTTCAATTGTCTGAAATGGTGCTTGATGTGTGGTTTTGAAGATGTTTTGAAAAGATGCCTTATATAGGCTACCCTTGTAACAATTCTTTACTCGAATGTTTTACAAAAGGTGTTTTGTCTTTTGAAAAGATGTTTCAAGGTTTTTTGAAAGCTTGTTTTGAAAGTGTTTGTGAAGTGGGTTTTAAAAATAGGCAAGTGTTTTCTTTGCAAATTGGCAAGTACTTAAGAGTTATCTACCCTAAAGTTTTCTCAAAGATTTTTGTTATGTTTTAAACCTTTTGACAATTTTGTTCCACCATTGCATTTGGTGGACAATCTTGTCTTAGGAGGTGAAAGGGACGGGCGCGGGTCATCGTTTAGACCATAATTGCAATAGTGTTAAATGTCTTTGGGCAATTTTTCTTTAAAAGGGGACTTGATCATTCATGTAGGCAACATTTTGAGGGACTATGATCATTTGGTTGTTTGTTTTACCCAAAGAAGTTCAACATGCAATATGGCCCAATTATTTGAAGGCAACAAAGTGGAATACCCTAGGGGTGCAAGTGTGAAATGTGTTGTCCATTTTCATGCTTATTTATCTTGAGATTAGGTCCAACTATTTTGTTCGTTTTATTCGCATTCAAACCCTAACTCTAGCATGGTAGGTTTAGAAAGCGTTAAAGTGCGAAATTTAAATTCCTACGCTATTACAACACAATAATATGGGGAGGGGGGTACAATGTTTCAAATGGGGTATATTTAGACAAAAATTTAAACCTAACTATTACATCATTTTCTTTGAATATTTACAAGACAAATAATTGTATAATTAAATGGAAATTGAAATAAATATGCAAAATGTAAAAAGAATTTTTATGTGTATGAAAAAAAAGTATTATTTATGTAAAAATAAAAAGAGAAATAAAAAGGTATTATTTTTGGAGTATTTTCAAATTTAGGGCAAAACCCTAATTTTTAATCAAAGGGGTATTAATCAATTAATTCATATAAAGTTTATTATTTACATACAAAAATAAAATAAAATATAGTATATTTGTAAAAAGGGCATTTTCTAGTATTAAATATTAAAAAATAAAATATGTACATTTTTTGGTATTTTTATCCTAAGCATATTAATATATACCTATATATTTATATTATTTACAAAATGTATATTATATGTATTAGTTAATAATATTTAATATTTAAATAAAAAAAGTAATTTTCTATAAAATATTTTCAGGAAGTAAAAATAAGATAAAAATGTATATAAAAATATATTTGTACTATCTTAATATTTTAAACAAAAAGTATATATATATATATACATATTTATTTATTTATGTAAAAACTAAAGAAATAATCAAATAAATACTTAATAAATTCAAAAAATGATGAGAAAAATATTTTTATATTTTTAATATGCTGAGAAAAAATAAATGAGTCAGTTAAAAAAAGAAAAAGTCAAAAAACATTAAAAATGAAGCAAATGGGCTCAGGGGTGTAAAACCAAAAAGGGTGGTGTGAAAAGGAAAGTCAACATAAGCCCAGCCCGTGAAGACCTTTCTTCAACCTCTGTACAACAACATTCAAAAAACGCGCGCCCTGTTCTTGATCTTCTAACTCCTGATTCCTGGCTTTTCAATGAAAACTCATAACATAAAAAATGTTCAGCATGAAGAGACGAATCCAACCATATGCAGAACTTGATCTAACTCTCTAAGATGAGGGAGAATTTCTTCTCCCCCAAATCCTAACCTAGATTTTCTGCCATTTTCAAACCTCAAATTCTCACAGCTCAAGCAAAAGAAATGAAAAGTAAAAACATGTACATGTTCAGTGGCATGAGTAGAACATTGTTTATTCACAAACTTAGAGCTAATGATGCTTGATAAGAGAGATAGAAGTTCACCAAGATACCTGTTCAGCTGAAGTTCTATCTGGAAATGAGGGAGCTTTCAGTGCAAGGTGATGATTGGAAAAGCTTCCTTGAGGTCCAGGGATGCTATTCCAATGTTTACTTTGTCTTGAAAGCTTCTGAATCGTGCTAGAGCACTTCACCTGCAAAACAAGAAACTGAAAATGGTGGAAGTGATTAGAGGGATTACAGGTCGTGTTTCAAGTCATGGTTAGCTTGCATAGGTGCTAGGGAATGTATGTGAACTGGTTTGGGCAAGAGAGCTTGAGGGAAATGGAAGATGACACTCAAACTGCAGGCCTTGCCCTGTTTTTGCAGTTTGAGAGTGATTATGGCGATGGGGAGGTGTTGATGGTCTTAGGGTCATGCTTCTGCTTGGTTGGGATGTTTGGAATGTGTCTACAATATTTGCTTCTGTGTTCTAATGCTGAGATGAAAGATGTCCTATGTTATGGTACTTTTCTTCACACTTAAGCAAGCAAAACCAACTTGGTGTTTTAGGCAAGTAGGGGACCCCTAATGAGCTGCATAATCTCTCCTTGATCAGAGTGATTTGCCCATAATCTTGTGCCAATTGGATTTGGTTTTTACTTGTGGATTTGCATCATGACATAAAGTGAAACTTTTGCAAAAATGGATATAATGCTTTTTCCAATTTGGGATTAATCCATCATACAATGCTTTAGCTCATGAAACAAGGTCTTAGCACAATGAACATGAATTAAATTATTGAGTGTTGGATGATTTTAGGACCTGTAATCAAGGGGCATGCTGGTTTGAGAAGTTTGCACAAATTATGAACATGAAAAATAGCCAATTCAAAAGTGAGTTTTTGTCAAATTGTGAAATTCGAATCTCTCAAGTCATGAGGTTGTTTGATGAGTTCTGGGACATTTTGGAAAGCTTTGAATGTTTACTACAATCCATCTTTGAAATGAAAATTGAAATTCCAAGTGGAAGTATATGGAAAATGGCCTTGAAGTGGGGTAGAAAACCTTGTCAAAATAGGTCAAAAACTCACTAAGTTAAGAATGGTTTAGTGCCTTTATTCAAAAATTTGTAACTTGAGATACAAGCCTCAAATGGGAAAACTTTGTGAATCAAAGTTGTAGATTATGCAACAAGCTACAACTTTCATGTTTTTACTATTGTTTGAATCCAAATGGATCTTGGTGAAAAAGTGGGGCAAAGTTGGGAAAAAATTAGGGTTTTTTATAACTTAGAAAAATTCTAAGTTATGAAAAATTCTAATTTCTAACCCTAATTTGCATTTTGTGATTTCTTGATGAACAAGTTTCATGATTTGGCATGTTTTGATGAAAAAAATGAATCTTGACTCTTGATTTTGACCAAAAAGTCAAAGTTTGACTTTTCAGTATACAGTCAAAATTGATCAATTGACTGGGAAATTCAACTGTCAATCTTGTGTACTTGGGATCTTTTGAGTTTGTTGAGCATGTCAAGATAATTCCATGGGGTCCTTGAGTCCATATGTGAGCTTGGATTGCCATTGGCTAGGTTAAACAGTAAAAATTGCCTTTGTGCAGTCAAAACCCTAAAAATGACTATTTTGCCCTTTTGGTGATCTGATCAAATTTCTTATGGAATTGTGATCAAAACTTGATCAAATGGTCCATATGAGTTCATAATGTTGATGTGGGTCAATTTTCATGAGATTTGACTGTCAATTGGTCACAGTTGACTTTTTCCCCAATACAGTTGATTTCTAGGTCAACTGTCCAATGGACTGGGCAAAACTTGGAATCAAGACTTGAAACTTGATGAGGATAAACTTGGGAGTCCAATATGAAGCATGAAAGTCATCTTAGGCATTTTGGGTCAAAACATCTTTGTGCAAACACAAACCCTAATTTGGGTCAGCAGTGCAAGGAGAAGTCTTGAGCAGATGAAACCCTAACTGGATCTTGGGCTTCAAAGGTTTTGTGATGAGAAATCATTGAGAAATGGGAGGGAAAATTTTGGGGTACAACAGTTGCCCATGTTCAATCTTCTTGAATCCGAAGAGTTAGATTGGCAAGTTTGCCTTTCGTGACTCGAGGTTTAAAAGGAGATTGGACACTAGAGTGCCCGGAAATTTGCACTTGTCAAAGTAATGGATGCGGGAATGGGTTTAGAGATGCCATTTGGAGATGGGCTTAGAGATTCCATCTGGAGGGGTGACAGAAACTTGTCGGGGATGGGCTTAAAGATGCCATTTGGAGAGGAGTATCAGGAAGGTGTCCATGCTTCGGACCATCTTCGAACTAGGGGTCTGAATAAGCAATAGATTGACATCCGTTGTTGGGAGGAATCCGTAAACTGTTTTTCAGAAATTTGAGAAGAGTCTGAACAAGCGATAGGTTAACATCCGTTACTTGGAGAACCTATGAACTGTTTTCAGAAATCTTGAAGTTTGAATAAGCAATAGAGCAGCATCCGTTATTGGGAAGCGTCCGTAAGCTGTTTTCAGAAAGTTGCATCTGAACAAGTCGATAGATTAACATCCGTTGTTGGGAAGAATCCATAAACTGTTTTCAGAGGTCTTGAGAAGAATCTGAATAAGTGGTAGGTTAACATCTGTTATTTGGAGAACCTGTGAACTGTTTTCAGAAATCTTGGAGTTGAATAAGCAATAGAGCAGCATCCGTCATTGGGAAGCGTCCGTAAACTGTTTTCAGAAGGTTGCATCTGAATAAGAACCGGTGTAGGGTTACTTGATGATGAGTCCGTGTAAAACTGCACCTGAAACTGTTAAGGATAACTTTTTATTCTTATCCTGAAAAGGACAAAATGTCAGCTAAACACCAAATTATGTTGCATGAAATGTATGATGCAATATATGTTATGTCAATGTTTATGATATGAATGTAATGAATGCGCATGTAAGCCGATGAGCTGTCTTGCCGGGGATAGATGAATCCTGGATGGCTGAAGATAAAAACATCGTGACTGCTGCCGGGAAGAATAAATCCTTGGCTGTGACTGGGGAATAAGGAGCTTGGGTTGTATACCAGACCTCTGGGGAATTCCCGATGACTTCTACTGGGGAGCACCAATCTAGCAGACTTATGCTGGGGATATAAGACCGAGAATCTTCAGTTCGGTGGGAAGTGTCTCTGGCGACTTCACTGGGGAACTCAAGATTTATTCTCCTAAAACTCTGTGGAGAGAAGGTTCATTAGTCTGGCTCCACTGGGGATTGATAATTTGAAGCTTTAGCTCAGCTGGGGACACTGAAACTTAAACCCTGAAGGGAATTGAATTCCGGAGGATTCTCTGGCTGGGGATTTGCAAAGATAAGTTACTGCTGGGGAATTTTGATGAACTCCCCTGGGGATAGGAAGAATTTTGGCGAGTGTGATCTTCCGTGGTTGTTAGCTGAGGATAACCCAGTTATAAGGCCTTGTGAGGAATAACTTTGAATAAAACTCGGGAGAGACGTCTGTACTCTGCAGGGAATAAGCTTCCAGCATCTACTGGGGGTGAGTTTCAAGATTTGCTAGGGATATGGATTCCAAATCTCCCAGGGGTTTCCTTTGAAGGGTATCAAGATATCCAACTGTACCTTTGACCTATCGGTAATCCTCTTTCCCGTCTCATAAGAAAATGATTATGTTTCAAATGCATATGCCTATTTAACAAAACATTGGACGTTTCTCAAAATAAAACAAATAGTGCAAGAGACAAGAAGAGGAAATGACACAAATTTCTGGGAAAAGTATTTGTATTGATTTTCTTTGAGTATATTTGTACAAAGGAGACAATCATCCTAGTAAGAGGATTTTGTCGTAAATATTTGAAAAATTTATACAAAATAAAGATGGCTATGTGAAATAATTCCATGGGATTCCATTCTGCTACAGCCTTCACAACTCTGAATATCTGTCCATTCAATGCTTCGTTTGCCGATGACTGGATTGATCAGAAACCTGGAACTGGTTGATGAAGAGATTGCCTTTGAAGTGATCCGACGAGACATAGTCATACGCTTTAATTCCCTAACTTTTGCCTGAATCGCCCTTTCGGGTTTTCGATCCACCGGGAAACCCCTTTTTGCCCAAGCCGCCCTTTCGGGTTTTCAACTTGCCGGGTGTACAGATTTTTTTGTTTTTATCCCTAATTTTTGCCTGAACCTCCCTCTCGGGTTTTCGGTTCACCGGGATGCCCATTTTTTCCCAAGCCGCCCTTTCGGGTTTTCAACTTGCCGGGTTATTTTATGCGTAGTATCTTTTGACTATGTCTGCGTTCGCAGGGTGCGGCATATCGTCGCCGTCCATGGTGGTCAGAATCATTGCACCACCAGAAAATATGCTCTTGATCACAAACGGTCCTTCATATGTAGGAGTCCATTTGCCCCTGGGATCACTTTGCGGCAAGATAATCCGCTTGATTACTAGATCTCCGACTTGATACACTTGACGTTTGACTTTTTTATTGAAGGCCTTGATCATCCGCTTTTGATACGTCTGACCATGGCATATAGCAGCAAGTCGCTTCTCGTTGATCAGATTGAGTTGATCAAGTCGGGTCTGTATCCAATCATCTTCATTCAAACCCGCATCCTTCATAATCCTTAGAGAAGGGATCTGGACTTCCATAGGCAAAACAACTTCCATGCCATAAACCAAAGAAAATGGGGTTGCCCCAGTTGAAGTACGTGTCGTCGTACGGTATCCATGCAGAGCAAACGGTAGCATCTCATGCCAGTCTTTGTAAGTGACTGTCATTTTCTGAATGATCTTCTTAATGTTTTTGTTCGCAACTTCAACAGCACCGTTCATCTTCGGCCGATAGGGAGATGAATTGTGATGATAAATCTTGAACTGTTCGCACAATGCAGTGATCATTGTGTTATTCAGATTTGTACCGTTGTCCGTGATGATCCTGTCTGGAACACCATACCGACATATGAGATTTTGCTTGATAAAGCAGGCAACCACATTTTTGGTGACAGAGGCGAAGGAAGCTGCTTCGACCCATTTAGTGAAGTAGTCAATGGCAACCAGGATGAAGCGATGTCCGTTGGAAGCCGTGGGCTTGATCTCTCCAATCATATCAATGCCCCACATTGCAAAGGGCCACGGAGCAGTCAGGACGTTGAGGGGGACCGGAGGAATATGAACTTTGTCAGCATAGACTTGACACTTGTGGCAAGTACGGGAATGTTGATGGCAGTCAGCTTCCATGGTAGACCAGTAATAGCCTGCCCTCAGGATCTTCTTAGCCATTGTATGCCCGCTCAAGTGAGTGCCAAATGTGTCGCTGTGTATATCAGTCATGATCAACTCTGCTTCAGCTTTATCCACGCATCGGAGTAATACACAATCATGGCTCCGTTTGTAAAGGATGTCGTTGCTCAGGAAGAACTTAGCAGCGAATTTCCTTAAGAACTTCTTGTCATTTACGGAAGCTCCTTCAGGATAATCTCGGGTCTCGAGATACCTTTTGATTTCATGGAACCAAGGTTGTTCCACTACTTCTTCGGTATTAATCTCGTGACAATGCGCAGGTTCATCCATTCGCTCGATGGTGATTTGGGGAGCCTCGTTATCCCAGTTGAGTTTAAACATGGAGGACATTGTGGCCAGAGCATCTGCTAGCTGATTCTCTTCTCGCGGGAAATGCTCGAAGGTAATTTGCTCGAAATGTGGCAACAATGTCAGGACATGTTCTTTGTATGGGACGAGATTAGGATGTTTGGTATCCCACTCTCCTTTGATTTGGCTGATGACCAAAGCCGAGTCCCCAAAGACGATCAAAGATTGGATCCCCAAGTCTATAGCAGCCTTGAGACCAAAGATGCAAGCTTCATACTCAGCCATGTTGTTTGTGCAGCTGAAGCAAAGTCGGGCCGTGAAAGGAGTGTGACAACCTTCCGGAGAAATGAGTACTGCGCCGATACCGTTTCCAAGTGCATTTGAAGCACCATCAAAGTACAGGGTCCATCGGGATCCCTTTTTGGGTCCGTCATACGGTCCGTCACTTTCAACGTTGTCCAAATTCATGATGTCCTTGTCTGGGAAGTCAAATCTCATGGGTTGATAGTCTTCGATAGCTTGATGAGCGAGATGGTCAGCTAGTACACTCCCTTTTATAGCTTTCTGGGTGGTGTACTGGATGTCGTACTCAGTTAAGATCATTTGCCATCTAGCTATCCTTCCAGATAAAGCGGGCTTTTCGAAGATATACTTGATAGGATCCATCTTGGAAATCAACAAGGTAGTATGAGTCAACATATACTGTCTCAGTCGGCGAGCAGCCCATACCAAAGCGCAGCAAGTTTTCTCGAGCAGTGAGTAGCGAGTCTCACAGTCGGTAAACTTTTTGCTAAGGTAATAAATAGCATGCTCTTTTCAACCAGACTCGTCATGCTGGCCCAAAACACACCCCATTGAGTTTTCCAAGACGGTCAAATACATGATCAATGGTCTTACTTCGACGGGTGGCATCAGAATAGGAGGTTCTAGCAAATACTCATTGATTCTATCAAAAGCAGCTTGACAATCATTGTTCCATTCCACTACCTGATCTTTTTTCAAGAGTTTGAAAATTGGCTCACAGGTAGAAGTCAGATGTGAGATGAATCTGGAAATATAGTTTAAACGCCCCAAGAATCCTCTAACCTCCTTTTCAGTACGGGGAGCAGGCATCTCTTGTATTGCCTTTACTTTTGCCGGATCGACTTCAATGCCTTTGTTGCTTACAATGAATCCCAGGAGTTTACCAGACCTAACTCCAAAAGTGCATTTACTTGGATTCAGCCTGAGCTTGTATTCTTTTAACCTGGCAAACAGCTTTTCCAGATGTTCAAGGTGCTTTTCCTCTGTTTGTGACCGAGCTATCATATCGTCTACGTAAACTTCAATCTCATGATGTATCATATCATGAAATAAAGCTACCATGGCGCGTTGATAAGTTGCCCCTGCGTTCTTCAGCCTGAACGGCATCACCTTGTAACAGAAAGTGCCCCATTGTGTGACAAAAGTTTTTTTCTCCATATCCTCGGGAGCCATTTTGATTTGATTGTAGCCCGAGAATCCGTCCATGAAGGAAAACACTTTATGCTGAGCTGTATTGTCGATCAAGATGTCAATATGAGGTAGCGGGAAATCATCTTTAGGGCTGGCCCTATTCAAATCCCGGTAGTCCACACACATTCTGACTTTGCCATCTTTCTTAGGTACTGGCACAATGTTAGCGACCCATTGAGGATAGGACGTAACAGCCAGAAAACCAGCATCGAATTGTTTCATTACTTCCGCTTTGATCTTTTCGGACATGTCAGGCCTCATTCGGCGAACTTTTTGCTTGATTGGTGGACAGTCTTCTCTTGTGGGGAGACGGTGAACCACGATGTCTGTGTCTAGACCCGACATGTCTTCATAGGACCAAGTGAAGATTTCAACATACTCATTTAACAACTGTACCAAGCGCTCCTTGACTTTTGGTTCCAGATTGGCACCCACTTGCACCTCCTTCCGGTCTTCCTCGGTTCCCAAGTTAACAGTTTCCAATGGTTCTTCATGCGGTAAGATGGCCCTTTCCTCTTGTTGCAGAAGTCTGGCTAGTTCCCCGGGTACTTCACAACCTTCGTCATCTTCATACTCGGCTAGATTGACCAGATCTTCAGAGTTATTGAAAGATACAGCAGAATAGTCACCCATGGAATCCGGAGTGGATGGGTACCTGCATTGGTGAGTGTGGGTGTGTGTAAGGGATAGCCATCCTTAAACAAAAAATGCAAAAGGAAAGAAAATGAACATAAGCAGTTTATCAAATGAAAAACGTCCAATGAATCATTAAACATGGCATATGAATATGAAAAATAATCAAAACCCTTACAAGTAGACCTACATGCCCCGGGCAAGGCAGGAGGTGAAAAGATAGTGTATGGATTGTTTGAAAGTAAATATTACAGACCAAATAGGAAATGTTTAACAGATAAATTACTGATGAATAAAAGTGATGGGGACAAAGTCCTTAGCCTCCCAATTGCTCAATCCTCCTTTGACAGTTGGATAAATCCACTCTTCAATGTTGCTTTCTTTGTCCTCCTCTTCCAGGGCGTTGATTCCGTAGGGAGAAATTTTGACTGGCGCCCTTTCAATCTTCGACCGGCGCATAGCTTTCTGGCCAGCGACTGTGAACCCTAATCCAAACTTGTCAGTCTTATGTGGAAAGTCGGGTAACTGCCCCCATGCTGAATTCTTCCCTTCTTTTATTACGACCCTTGCATCCTCCAGAGATGCCATCCTGGCCATCTGTCTCGGTGTCTCAGCCGTCAACTTTGCTACTGCTATTTCAGGAAGGACTTCTTCGAAATGTTGAAACGGTGTCTCAATGAACTCTCCTTCAACCTCCACATACCGGAAAGAATTTAAATGGCTAATCATGTACTCTTCTTCGCCATGGACAATGATGATCTTTCCCCTGACAGGATACTTCAACATCTGATGTAAGGAGGAGGTGACTGCCCCAGCATGGTGTATCCAAGGTCTACCCAGCAGGCAAGAGTATGATGGACGGATGTCCATCACATAGAAAGTGGATTTAAACACCTCAGTACCTATCTTGATGGGAATTTCAACCTCTCCATGGACCATTCTCTTCGAACCATCGAAAGCCCTGACAACAATATCACTCGGCTTTAATTCCAACCCTTCACAATCTAGTCGGTCCAAGGCCTTCTTAGGCAAAACATTCAGCGACGAACCGGTATCAACCAAAACATGTGCAAGGGTGGTTCCGTGACACTCGATTGAAATATGCAAAGCATTATTGTGGTTTCTGCCTTTAGGGGTTAGGTCGGCATCAGAAAAACCTAATCCATTGTCCGCAGTCAGGCTAGCCACGCAATTTTGAAATTGATTCGCAGAGGTTTCCTGGGGCACATGAGCTGCCTTCAGGAATTTTATCAGGGCTTTAGCGTGCGCTTCTGAGCAAAGTAGTAGTGCCAGCATGGAGATCTTGGAGGGGGTTTGCCCCAACTGTTCCACCACATCGTAATCACTTCTCTTGATTATCCTCAAAATCTCGTCCATTTCCTTCTTGGAGGTTTCCGGGATTATTAAGGGTTGAGCCCTCGTCCTGACGGGCTCATCTTGGATTCCCTTACCTTTGTCAGCAGCGGAAGGAGAGACAGTACTAGGAACAACAATGTCTTCAATCAGAGGAGTTCTAGCAGAAAGTTTTATTGGTGCAGGGATGACTTCGTTAGCTGATGAGGGTCCAAAGACTGCTCTTGGAGGGGCAATCTCTGGAGAAAATATTCTCCCGCTCCTGGTGATTTTGCTGGTGCCCGCAATGTTACTAATGCTGGCTTCTTCATCATCCGAACTTTCTTCAATTACCTCGATTTGCTTGATACCATGGTAGTAGATGTCACCGCCATAGTTCTAAGGTATCGACTTCTTAGAAACATAGGGAACAGGCCCTGGCATTGTTATCTTCAAAGGAACAGATTTTGCAGCTGGTGTAATCTTAACAGGCTTTTTGACGGCCTTGGAAAGATTGGCGTGAATGGTTATGATTGAGATATCTTCAGTATGAACTGGAACAGCAGAAACTTTTTCGAACAAAATTTGTCGACTATCCATAAGGCCTTGGATGCCTTTCTTCAGTAGCGGACAATCAAACGGCAGAGAGTAGCAACAATAGCAGTCTTCCTTACATCCCGGAAAGATCCCGGCCCTTAACAAATTCAACTTAATGGTTAGCAGTGGAGTGGTCAGATCACTGACATCAGCAACATACAAATCTTCTTCAATGGCATTGACATTTCGGCCGTGCTTCGGCATCGGTGCAGATATCACATTAGGCTTCTCTGGAGCGTCAAACTCTACCTCCTTAGCCTCTATCAGGTCTTGGATTTTATGCTTGAGTGCCCAACAATCATTGGTGTCGTGTCCAACACTGTCTGAATGGTAGGCGCATTTAGCATTGGCATGATAATGCGGAGAGGACGTATTCACATTCTTTGGTGCCTCCTTGATGGTGGCAAGATTCAACTTCAATAGGTGGGGAAGCACTTGCGCTGGAGTCATATTAATACGGGTGAACTGCCGTTGTGGCCGTTCCACTCGTTGTTGATTTGGTCTGGACTAGTTATAGCGAGGCTGCTCACTTGGAGTGTTTTGAATCATTACGGCCCCCACAGTTGGCCGACGCTCCATCTTCCCTGCTCTTCTCTGAGAATATACCATAGTTGTCTCCTTCTTAAAAGGCTTCTTCTCAACACTTTCCGCAACACCCTTCTGAATCTTTCCTGACTTGATGCCAGCCTCTATTCTTTCACCTGTTAAGATCAAATCGGTAAACCCCGCGGAAGAGCTACCAATTAAATGATTGAAAAACGGCCCAGATAGGGTCCCAAGAAACATATCAACGAGCTCACGATCGGTTAAAGGAGGCTGCACCCTGCCAGCCAAATCCCTCCATTTTTGCGCATATTCTTTGAATCCTTCGCTTGTTCCTAGTGACATACCCTGAAGTTGGGTACGAGTAGGAGCAAGATCAGAATTATATTGGTATTGTTTGTAAAAAGTTGTGGCCAAATCTTCCCAATTTCTGACACTGGTTCCTTCTAGCTGATAAAACCACTCCAACTGAGCTCCCGACAGGCTGTCTTGAAAGAAATGAATCCAGAGGTTTTTATCTGCCGTATAGGGTTGAATCTTTCTCACGTAGGACCTGAGATGCATTTTGGGGCAGGACAGCCCATCATACCTCACAAACACTGGCACTTTGAATTTTGGGGGAATTACGATCCCGGCAACCAATCCCAAGTCTTCAAAATCCAAACTCGTTACTCTTTGTAATTCCATGGCGGCCAATCTGTCTTCTAGCCCTTTATATTTATCATCAGCTGGAGGATATTGCTGGTCAGAATAATCTTCATCCTCTTCAACCTCTTCTTCCTCCGCATCAGACTCGGAAGGCACCGCAACTCCATCTCTTTTACTAGTCCCTTCATCAGAAGTAGGAGGAAATTCAAGCACTCTCCGAGCTTCTCTGTCAAATCTTCTCCCCAAAGTAGCCACCCCAATCCTCTTTTTCTTCTTCTTCACCGGGTCCTTATTCCCCAATTGAGTCTTGATATCCTCCTGACTTTTAACCAAAGTCATCAGGAGTTGCTGGAACTGTGCATTCTGAGCTTGTAGGTCTTTGACTGTTTGCTCGAGATCCATCCTACTGTAATAAACGGCAGACAGATAAGGAAACCTGGAGTGAGACCTGCTTATGCACATGATGAATGGTATGCTTATGTATGCAATGCATTCAAGGATTTGGAACATTCAAAATTGTTTCAGACAAAGAAGAACGCACGTCGTATTAATAAGAAGAAATTTGTTAGTACATAAATGCCCCAAGGGCCAAATATTACAAAATAAACTTCTTAAGGCAGAAAGACATTGCGCATCCTCTTTGGTGCGATGTAGGTGTTGAGGGCCTCTTGCTCGTGGAGTCGGCGGGTAAGCTCCAGAACCTTCTTTTCACTGGCGTAGAAGCTAGCTTCAAAAGTATTACGTTCCTCCTTGAGCTGAATCCAACTTTTCTGCATTTCCTCCCACGATGTAGGCATGTCTGGATGTAGGATGGTGTAGGGGACCTCTCCTTCATTGACGGGATCTTTAATCACTGGGAGTACATGAGGATAAGGCATCATTAGACTTTGGGCTCGGGCTCGTACCCACTTGAGATAGGGCTCAAGAGGGATGGAGTTCTTGTGTCCCAGAGTCTTGCTATCAACCTTGTTGAGTTTTCCCCAAGCTCTGGTGAATCTTTGGCGAAGTCCTTGCGCGTCGTTGTCGAAGTCAAAAACTAGGTCAGGAATCAACATGTCATAAGGGCCATCCCTCCGTGCATATCCAAATTGCCTCAAAGCTAGGCAAGGGTTGTAGGTGATACCTCCTCTGATTCCAAGTAAAGGGACATTAGGAAATTCTCCGCAACGATCGACAATGATGACATTTTCTCTGGACCGAGAACACCAATGCACATCAGAATGAGTAAGAGTCATCAACCGTTGGGACCACCTTGAGCCTTGGTCATTCTTCAAGACAGATTGTGGAAGGTGCGAAATAAACCACCTTGCAAGGATAGGAGTACAGCACATGAGAACACCCCTCTTTCTCATTGTTCGTGTGTAAAATGAGTGAAGAATGTCTCCAAGCAATGTTGGTATTGGATTTCCGGACAAGAAGATTTTGACGGCGTTGACATCTACCAATTGGTCAGGATTTGGGAACAAGACCAACCCATAGATAAGGAGTGCCACAATCTCTTCAAAGGCTTGTAGGTCCAATGAATTCCAACATTCTTGTGCCTTCTCAAACAAGAACTTTGCTAAGAATCCTTTGACGCCGCTTCTGGTTTCCCAATGCCCCTTGATGTCGGATGGTTGTAGATGTAATGCTCGAGCAACATCTTCCGGCTTTGGTTCCTTTTCCGTACCGTTGAAGGGTAGTTAATTAAGGATAGGGATTCTTAGGAGTTGAGAAAACTCCTCCAAAGTGGGTACCAACTGATAATCAGGGAAAGTGAAGCAGTGGTGAAGAGGGTCAAAGAACTGGAATAGCACTTTCATCATGTCTTCTTCAATGTTGGTGTTGACTAGGCTGAGCAGTCTGCCATGTCTTTCACTGAAGGATGAATTTTCCGGAATCCTTGAGGTGAGCTCTTTGAGTTGAGGAGAAATTCTCACAAGGTTAACTTGAATGGTATTTCTGCGAGGAATTTCCATGACCTACAAAACAGGAACAAAGATGAAGATCTAAACCCTTGAAATGGTTAGTAAATGCATATGATGCTTCATGATGTTTATGATGTATGCACAAAACATATGTACAAGCAAATCACACCAAAACCCTAGTTTCAGGCTTGCATGGGGTTTCATAGGCAAGTACCCTCTTGAGTGTAGTTGGCTTAAAAACCTGTCCTATAAATAGTAACCGGGTTCTAAGGAGCTCAATATCACTGGATTGTTTTCAATGTTCATTGTTTTGGTTTAGCCACTTAACTAGCGACCAAAATATTCCAAGAAAACAACCCTCAATGAGTGTAGTATCGAGTATCTACCAACTTCGGACTGCACCAAAGTCGGTCATCTCACTACCCCTAATAAAAGGCCAAGATGGTCAAGTAAGGTTCTAGGTCATTAGTGCTTAGTGACATCACTCAGTGGCCCCGTACTCTCCTTGATTGAACTCAAGGGTTACCGGTACTCACAAATATGTCGCACTAATATAGCTATTGCTTTGACCATGTCGGTATACCCCGCACAGTTTCCACAACGTATTGCTATCTATGAATGTTTCCCAAAATCCGGGTGTAGGATTGCAAACCCAAACAATAGAGCCAAGATATAAAGCAATCAATTCAAACAATTAGTCATGCAAGAGGGTGATCTAAGCCCTAAGGTCACTCCACTTTTAAATAAAGTCCCCAGCAGAGTCGCCAGTTCTGTGATACGGTGGGAGAACTGACTAGGGTTTTGCGTTTGTTTTCACAAATGTTTCGGTTGAGCAAGAGTCGCCACCGACTTTTTATTTTATCCTAAGGAAAGGTTTAAAAAGCACAACAAAAAACCTTTGAGATTTTTCTTGGGTTCGGGGAGTAGATTATAGAAAGGGAAGGTATTAGCACCCTTTCTATCCATAGTTATCCATGGGCTCTTAGATACTTGCTTAGATCAACTTGCCTTGGTTTTCAATTGTCTGAAATGGTGCTTGATGTGTGGTTTTGAAGATGTTTTGAAAAGATGCCTTATATAGGCTACCCTTGTAACAATTCTTTACTTGAATGTTTTACAAAAGGTGTTTTGTCTTTTGAAAAGATGTTTCAAGGTTTTTTGAAAGCTTGTTTTGAAAGTGTTTGTGAAGTGGGTTTTAAAAATAGGCAAGTGTTTTCTTTGCAAATTGGCAAGTACTTAAGAGTTATCTACCCTAAAGTTTTCTCAAAGATTTTTGTTATGTTTTAAACCTTTTGACAATTTTGTTCCACCATTGCATTTGGTGGACAATCTTGTCTTAGGAGGTGAAAGGGACGGGCGCGGGTCATCGTTTAGCCATAATTGCAATAGTGTTAAATGTCTTTGGGCAATTTTTCTTTAAAAGGGGACTTGATCATTCATGTAGGCAACATTTTGAGGGACTATGATCATTTGGTTGTTTGTTTTACCCAAAGAAGTTCAACATGCAATATGGCCCAATTATTTGAAGGCAACAAAGTGGAATACCCTAGGGGTGCAAGTGTGAAATGTGTTGTCCATTTTCATGCTTATTTATCTTGAGATTAGGTCCAACTATTTTGTTCGTTTTATTCGCATTCAAACCCTAACTCTAGCATGGTAGGTTTAGAAAGCGTTAAAGTGCGAAATTTAAATTCCTACGCTATTACAACACAATAATATGGGGAGGGGGTACAATGTTTCAAATGGGGTATATTTAGACAAAAATTTAAACCTAACTATTACATCATTTTCTTTGAATATTTACAAGACAAATAATTGTATAATTAAATGGAAATTGAAATAAATATGCAAAATGTAAAAAGAATTTTTATGTGTATGAAAAAAAAGTATTATTTATGTAAAAATAAAAAGAGAAATAAAAAGGTATTATTTTTGGAGTATTTTCAAATTTAGGGCAAAACCCTAATTTTTAATCAAAGGGGTATTAATCAATTAATTCATATAAAGTTTATTATTTACATACAAAAATAAAATAAAATATAGTATATTTGTAAAAAGGGCATTTTCTAGTATTAAATATTAAAAAATAAAATATGTACATTTTTTGGTATTTTTATCCTAAGCATATTAATATATACCTATATATTTATATTATTTACAAAATGTATATTATATGTATTAGTTAATAATATTTAATATTTAAATAAAAAAAGTAATTTTCTATAAAATATTTTCAGGAAGTAAAAATAAGATAAAAATGTATATAAAAATATATTTGTACTATCTTAATATTTTAAACAAAAAGTATATATATATATATATATATATATATATATATATATATATATATATATATATATATATATATATATATATATATATATATATATATATATATATATATATATATATATATATATATATATATACATATTTATTTATTTATGTACAAACTAAAGAAATAATCAAATAAATACTTAATAAATTCAAAAAATGATGAGAAAAATATTTTTATATTTTTAATATGCTGAGAAAAAATAAATGAGTCAGTTAAAAAAAGAAAAAGTCAAAAACCATTAAAAATGAAGCAAATGGGCTCAGGGGTGTAAAACCAAAAAGGGTGGTGTGAAAAGGAAAGTCAACATAAGCCCAGCCCATGAAGACCTTTCTTCAACCTCTGTACAACAACATTCAAAAAACGCGCGCCCTGTTCTTGATCTTCTAACTCCTGATTCCTGGCTTTTCAATGAAAACTCATAACATAAAAAATGTTCAGCATGAAGAGACGAATCCAACCATATGCAGAACTTGATCTAACTCTCTAAGATGAGGGAGAATTTCTTCTCCCCCAAATCCTAACCTAGATTTTCTGCCATTTTCAAACCTCAAATTCTCACAGCTCAAGCAAAAGAAATGAAAAGTAAAAACATGTACATGTTCAGTGGCATGAGTAGAACATTGTTTATTCACAAACTTAGAGCTAATGATGCTTGATAAGAGAGATAGAAGTTCACCAAGATACCTGTTCAGCTGAAGTTCTATCTGGAAATGAGGGAGCTTTCAGTGCAAGGTGATGATTGGAAAAGCTTCCTTGAGGTCCAGGGATGCTATTCCAATGTTTACTTTGTCTTGAAAGCTTCTGAATCGTGCTAGAGCACTTCACCTGCAAAACAAGAAACTGAAAATGGTGGAAGTGATTAGAGGGATTACAGGTCGTGTTTCAAGTCATGGTTAGCTTGCATAGGTGCTAGGGAATGTATGTGAACTGGTTTGGGCAAGAGAGCTTGAGGGAAATGGAAGATGGCACTCAAACTGCAGACCTTGCCCTATTTTTGCAGTTTGAGAGTGATTATGGCGATGGGGAGGTGTTGATGGTCTTAGGGTCGTGCTTCTGCTTGGTTGGGATGTTTGGAATGTGTCTACAATATTTGCTTCTGTGTTCTAATGCTGAGATGAAAGATGTCCTATGTTATGGTACTTTTCTTCACACTTAAGCAAGCAAAGCCAACTTGGTGTTTTAGGCAAGTAGGGGACCCCTAATGAGCTGCATAATCTCTCCTTGATCAGAGTGATTTGCCCATAATCTTGTGCCAATTGGATTTGGTTTGTACTTGTGGATTTGTATCATGACATAAAGTGAAACTTTTTCAAAAATGGATATAATGCTTTTTCCAATTTGGGATTAATCCATCATACAATGCTTTAGCTCATGAAACAAGGTCTTAGCACAATGAACATGAATTAAATTATTGAGTGTTGGATGGTTTTAGGACCTGTAATCAAGGGGCATGCTGGTTTGAGAAGTTTGCACAAATTATGAACATGAAAAATAGCCAATTCAAAAGTGAGTTTTTGTCAAATTGTGAAATTCGAATCTCTCAAGTCATGAGGTTGTTTGATGAGTTCTTGGACATTTTGGAAAGCTTGGAATGTGTACTATAATCCATCTTTGAAATGCAAATTGAAATTCCAAGTGGAAGTGTATGGAAAATGGCCTTGAAGTGGGGTAGAAAACCTTGTCAAAATAGGTCAAAAACTCACTAAGTTAAGAATGGTTTAGTGCCTTTATTCAAAAATTTGTAACTTGAGATACAAGCCTCAAATGGGAAAACTTTATGAATCAAAGTTGTAGATTATGCAATAAGCTACAACTTTCATGTTTTGACTATTGTTTGAATCCAAATGGATCTTGGTGAAAAAGTGGGGCAAAGTTGGGAAACAATTAGGGTTTTTTATAACTTAGAAAAATTCTAAGTTATGAAAAATTCTAATTTCTAACCCTAATTTGCATTTTGTGATTTCTTGATGAACAAGTTTCATGATTTGGCATGTTTTGATGAAAAAAATGAATCTTGACTCTTGATTTTGACCAAAAAGTCAAAGTTTGACTTTTCAGTATACAGTCAAAATTGATCAATTGACTGGGAAATTCAACTGTCAATCTTGTGTACTTGGGATATTTTGAGTTTGTTGAGCATGTCAAGATAATTCCATGGGGTCCTTGAGTCCATATGTGAGCTTAGCTTGCCATTGGCTAGGTTAAACAGTCAAAATTGCCTTTGTGCAGTCAAAACCCTAAAAATGACTATTTTGCCCTTTTGGTGATCTGATCAAATTTCTTATGGAATTGTGATCAAAACTTGATCAAATGGTCCATATGAGTTCATAATGTTGATGTGGGTCAATTTTCATGAGATTTGACTGTCAATTGGTCACAGTTGACTTTTTCCCCAATACAGTTGATTTCTAGGTCAAATGTCCCATGGACTGGGCAAAACTTGGAATCAAGACTTGAAACTTGATGAGGATAAACTTGGGAGTCCAATATGAAGCATGAAAGTCATCTTAGGCATTTTGGGTCAAAACATCTTTGTGCAAACACAAACCCTAATTTGGGTCAACAGTGCAAGGAGAAGTCTTGAGCAGATGAAACCCTAACTGGATCTTGGGCTTCAAAGGTTTTGTGATGAGAAATCATTGAGAAATGGGAGGGCAAATTTTGGGGTACAACAACTAGTTATAGGCGAATCATGTTGTAGGCCTATGGCCAACATTGCGAGATTGACGAATTGCTGTTGTAATGTTGTTGTGGCTGAATTGATGCGAAATATATGTTGTATGTATATATGATGTGATGAATTATATGTTGATATATGATTTTGATGAAAGATGTTGAGATGCCTCTAATGATTGGCAGCTTTTAAGATGTAGGCTTTTGGCCAACAATGATGTTCTGTGGAGATGTTGATAATTATGGTGTTGTCATTATATTCATGATTGTGTCGCATACATTGCATTTCAAGATGGAGCTTATGCTCGTTAAGATGGCATGTATTGGCGAATATTAAGATGAAGGCTTATGCCTTGTTGATGCCTCTATTTATTGGCAGCTTTTTAAGATGGGAGTTCTGCTCCAATGGTACCACATGCATTTGCATAGTATTGTATCGCATTATATGATTGCATAAATAGGTTATGTATTGATGTTGTGAATGTGTATTATTGATGCGATTATTGTTGATTATAATATGAGAAGTGGTGATGTTATGTGATCTAATTCAATATATTAATTATCATACGATTTATTATATTGTTAGATATCTTACCTCTTCGGTTTGAATGTTGCTCTTATGTTGGTAACGTGCAGGTAATCGAGAGTGAAGGTTGTGTACCTTCAATAGTTCGAGTCAGTGTCATTGTTCTGATATGTAATACTTGGGGGGATGTACGAGTGTTGCTTTCGATTGTTGATTGTTCATTTATTGAACTTTAAGTTGATTATTATTAAGTATGTTTTGTTTGGAAGTTACTGTAACGATGATAATGATGTTATTAAGAATTTCGCTGCGTAGATGTTAAATTATTGATTTAAGAGATTTAATTATTATGCTGATGGTTGATCCGAAGTTTTAAAATGTTATGTATCCATGCTGAATGTAATGAGTTTTTAATGATGAATTTGTGGAATCCTGATTCGTTTGCATGAATGAATTTATAACTATGATTTATTTATATAATTTCCGGGTAGAATTGGGGTGTTACATATGATGCTCGTAGTTGCTTGCTCACAAACTAAAACCATTTCCACACTTACACTTTCAAAAATATCTTCAAAAAACAAACATCCCTTTGAACTGTTTTCAAAACCAACACTTTGTATGCATTCTTATAGAGATGAGAATCATTACAAAGTTAGCCGCAACAAAGGCATTTGGAAAAATATTTTCAAACTTACACCCATCACAAACACCTTTTCAAACAAAGCATTTTCAAATGATCTAGCAAGCAATTAAGAGCCCGTAGATAACTATGGATGAAAATGGTGCTAACACCTTCCCTTTTCATAACCTACCCCCCGAACTCAAGAAAATATCTCAAAGGTATTTCCTGTTCATTTCACCCTTTCCTTTACTGGATAAAAGAAAAGTCGATGGGGACTCTTGCTATCCGCAACAATTGCAATAAAACGCAAAACACCCAAGTCAGTTCTCCCACCGTATTACAAAAGTATCAAAAGAAAATAAATGTAAATAAAAGAAAAAAACTAAGGAATAACTTATCAAGCCTGCATATAATCTACTCATCACAGACTAAAATCTACCGACCAGTTACACTCAACCTAACAATACTCATCAATATCACTACGTATCACTCACAACCTAAGTAATTTCTAACCCAAATCGAGAGACCGACTGTATCCCCAAGGAAATGATCTCTCTACCTCCTCAACAACACAAAAGACAATTATGCTCGCTTGCATCGACGATCTCTTAGAGCGACAAAAACAACACAGAGGCATTAAACTCTGATACCCAAGTAGATGTCAGCTCTAAGTCTATCTCTAGAGTTCAGAAACTAACATATAATCATCCTAGATAAGAATCTAAGCAATATATGTCTATAACAACTCAAATCCCTAGTACAGAGCGAAAATCTAAGACAACAATCCACAAAGATTTGTAAATCAAGTTTAATATAACACCATGGGTGACAAATATATAAGTTTAGAGTAAATATACATACAAAACCCAATAAAAGAGAAATACATAGAGAGGAGAAGAGATAAACCACAAATCTTCCGGTTTGTTAGTGCCAGTCGATGAGCAATCCACCCCGTATCATCCATATGCAAGCCCTAGTGTTGTTACCTAAGCTAATCCACTATAAATACGAGGTTGATGGAATTGGGAGAAAAAAAATCTCGCCCCAAAACCATCACCCCCCAAATGAAACAAAAAGGAAAATATAGAATTGTTTTGATCCGCACGCATAACCCGTCGACATAAAAGCATCGCTCGATGATGGCTTCTATATCCTTGGCCCAGACTGTGCCACGACCTCAACTGAAACAAATATCTTTCATCGCCTGACGATCAAAATTCATCACTCGACGACTCTCCTTATTTTCTCCTGGCGACTAAGACGCGACGCGAGGCAAAAATTTCATGGAAATTTGGCCTTCAAATTTCACCCGGCAACAAATTCTATCATCCGACGTTCCATGACAGTCCAACAACTTATGTTTCTTTCCTGCATAACTTCCAATGTCCTCCAATCTTTCGCTTATTCCTTTATTGATCTAAACATGTGTCTTGGAGCTTTATTCCTTATTTATACAACCATGCTCAAATACCTACAAAACGAATACAAAACTATCAAATGATACACTTTATACAAGAAAATGTATTATACACAAACTAAACATATTTATACACAAAATTGGATTATTCAACTGATATTAACAACAAAGAGTGGATAAGTGCAACAAAAAGTATATACAAAATAATTACACTTTTGCACTTATCAAACTCTCCCCAACTTGAATCATTGTTTGTCCTTAAACAAAGTCTAATAACCTAAAGAACAAAGAATGATAAATTTAAGAATCACGAATCAACAGGTTTTGAAAATGGAAAATAAATGCAATGGTTCAAATGAAAAAAAAACAGTACACACAAAGTAAACACTTACCACTAAACTACGACTATAACATAAACACGAAACAAATGATAAATACAAAAATTATGCCAAACATTCTAAAACAATACTAGTTCGCAAATGAATCACACCTAGCAAACATAATCATCGGTAGATGAAAAACACACAAAAATGAGGTATTTTCACTCATCCAACAATCTTGTAAACAATAGACTAAATTATGCATTCATCTAAAAATTTACATTGAAAATATAAAAGCAAGAATCTCAAGGGATTTTCAAGGTTGTAATGTGGTTTGGTTAATAAATAAGTGATAAATCCTAAAGCTAATCAAAACAAAAACTTACCTAAACCTAAGGGAGTAATTACTTCCACGAAGTTTCAAACAATAGAATTTGAATCAAACTTCTTCTTTATCATAAGTTTCACACCAACACACATCACTTATTAACACAACATTATTTCATACTCTTTTTTTTCTTCTTTTTTTTCTTCTTTTTCAAAGCTTTTCTATATTTTTCCTTTCTTTTTCTATCACTTATTTTTCACATTTTTTTCTTTTATTTTTCTTTCTTTTTTTCAACCTCATAGCAATCACACCATAAGCATATAAATATTCCTCTCCCCAACTTGGATTCAACCATCATCATAATATGAATACTCCCTACTTTCTAAGGCAAGGAAAAAATTCAAACTATAAATCATAGTTGAGGGATCAAGAAAACAAAGAATCAATGTCCATACAAAAAGATGAACTAAACACTCATAGACAAGCATTTAACAAATACAACATGCATATTGACAAAAAGCTAAAAGGGGTTACTAATGATCACACACTCACAATGTAAATTGACTATTTGGCCAAGGTAGTTGTGCTCAAAATGAAACAAAAAATGCCTTGATCATGTTCAAGATTTCATACAATCAACACAAATAAAAGATTAAACATAATAAAATCCAGTTAAAACAAGAATTATAGTCTCCAGCATATGTGAACAATGGAAAGCTACCTCACAAAAAGGTTAGGAACTAAAGTGATTCACAAATGAATAAGTATACAAAAGAATGAATGGCATAAAACTGTAAAAAGTCTAAGTATCATGAATATGATAAAGTATAGAAAGTGATAAACACATACCTCATATGTGTACAAAACTTTAACAAAACCATTACCACGCATTCGCAAGTCGAAACGATCAAACTTGACAAATCACCTCAATATCCTCAAGCTATTCATAACAAGCTCAAAGACAAACACAAAAATAAACACAAATAATGTACACATACTAAAAGACTGAATGAAATTGTCTAAACAAATTTAGAAGTGAAGATATATAATTTAAGAACTAGTCCGAGTTAAATTTGTTTAGACAATTGCATTCAACTACATAAACTAATAAAAAATGAAAAACAATAAAAACATGCTTGTTTTACGTCATAAGATCGACGCCTGTTATTTACAAACAAACATGTTGTTTCGAATGAGCCAAATGATTTCACTTCTTCCTTTGCTCTCATTTCTTCAAGCTCTAACTGAAACTACACATCTAACCACACTATTGAGAAACGTGAAAAGAAACAAAAATATACAAGTATAGAACACATGTAACTATGTTCAAGTTTAGTAAACATATACAAATAGATGTACAATTAAATATAAACAAGTTCATGTACAAATTGTATACAACATATAAATTAATTACAAAACTCAAAAATAAAGGAATTATCGTGATGCGAAACAACAAACCAATCCCTGACAATGGCGTCATTTTATTGCAGCGGCACAACGACAAGCAAAAAGTAAGTTATTAATTTACCAAGTGATATTTAGGTTATATTGTATCGTGTCCATAGAGATTAATTATTAAATTGTCGTTCAAAAAATCATTCACTAATTAATTTGGGGTTTGAATGGTATAGAAAAGTATCAAAAGAAAATAAATGTAAATAAAAGAAAAAAACTAAGGAAGAACTTATCAAACCTGCATATAATCTACTCATCACAGACTTAAATTTACCGACCAATTACATTCAACTTAATAATACTCATCAATGTCACTACGTATCACTCACAACCTAAGTCATTTCTAACCCAAATCGAGAGAGCAACTGTATCACCAAGGAAATGATCTCTCTACCTCCTCAACAACATAGAAGACAATTATGCTCGCTTGCATCGATGATCTCTCAGAGCGACACACACAACATAGAGGCATTAAGCTCTGATACCCAAGTAGATGTCAGCTCTAAATCCATCTCTAGAGTCCAGAAACTAACAGATAATCATCCTAGATAAGAATCTAAGTAGTATATGTCTATAACAACTCAAATCCCTAGTACAGAGCAAAAATCTAAGACTACAACCCACAAAGATTTGTAAAGCAAGTTTAATATAATGCCATGGGCAATAAGTATACATATGTTTAGAGTAAATATACATACAAAACCCAACAAAATAGAAATACATAGAGAGGAGAAGAGATAAACCATAAATCTTCTGGTTTGTCAGAGCCGATCGACGAGCAACCTACCCTGGATCATCCATATGCAAGCCCTAGTGTTGTTATCTAAGCTAATCCACTATAAAAATGAGGTTGATGGAATTGGTATAAAAACAATTACCCCCCAAAACCATCACCCTCCAAATGAAATGAAAAGTAAAATATAGCAAAATTCTGATTCGTACGCATCGCCCAGCGACATAAAAGCGTCGTCCCCTTGGTTATCTCCTTCACCTGATGACGTTGCAAAGTCTAAGGTTTGCCTGGTCTGTCCTTTAAACCTTCTTCCCATGATCACAACTCCAGTTGGTTTCTTTGTTTTCTTCTTCTTCTCTTTGGCTAGCAGAGTCTTCAACTCCTCTTGCCCTTTTGTCAGAGCCATGAGCATTTGTTGAAACTGGGCATTCTGCGCCTGAAGATCTTTCACAGTCTGTTCAACATCCATCTCACTGAAATAAACAGTAGAAGGATAAGGCGACCTGTTATGAGAAACCGGTATGATGTTATGATGAATGAAGATGCAATATGCAAATGATTTCAAGGAAATGTAGAGATTTAAACTTGTCCAAACCAAAAAAGAACACACGTCATATTAAATAAAACCAAGTTTGAATACATCATGCCTCCTTGGGCTTACAAAGAAAGAAACAAAATACAACAAAAATTCTTAAGACAAAAAGACCGAACGCATCCTCTTTGGAGCAATGTAGGTATTCAGATTTTTCTCTTCATGAAGCAGTTTGGTGAGCTCTAGAACCTTCTTCTCACTGGCGTAATACTGGGTTTCAAAGGTGTATCTCTCTTCCTTTAACTGAATCCAAGCTTTCTGCAGGTGTTCGAGAGAGGTAGGCATGTCCGGATAAAGAACGGTGTATGAGACGTCTCCTTCAATAATAGGTTCAATGATGACAGGAAGGATGGAAGGGTAAGGCATCAAGAGATTCTGAGCACGAGCCCGTACCCACTTAAGGTAAGGCTCGAGAGGGATAGAGTTTTTATGTCCCAAAGTCCTACTGTCCACCTTGTTCACCATTCCCCAAGCACGTGAAAACCTCTGGCGATAACCTTGATCTTCTTTGTCGTAGTCAAAGACCAAACCCTGGACGAGCATCTCATGAGGGTCGTCTCTTCGGGCATACCCAAACTGCTGAAGAGCTAAACACGGGTTGTAGGTGATACCTCCCCTAATACCTAGCAAAGGTACATTAGGGAACTCCCCACAGCGGTCAATGATAGAAATATCTTCCAAGGATCTCGAGCACCAACGGATATCAGCATGGGAGAGAGACATCATCCTTTGAGACCAAGTCAATCTTTGCTCGTTCTTCAATGCTGACTGAGGCAGGTGTGAAGTGAACCACTTAGCGAGTAGGGGTATACAACACAAAAGGGTACCTCTTTTTTTCATGGTACGGGTATGAAGGCAATGCAAGATGTCTCCTAGCAAGGTGGGTATAGGATTGCGAGAGAGAAAGACTTTGATGGCATTAGCGTCTACGAATTGGTACGAATTAGGAAACAGAACCAAACCATAAATGAGGAGAGCTAGCACGTCTTCGAAATCTTGGAAATCCAAGTCATCCTAGAATGAACGAGCTTTTTCCAATAGAAACTTAGCTAAAAAATCTTTAACCCCACTTCTTGTCTCCCAATGGGCTATGACGTCGGCCCTCTTCACATGTAAAGCTTTGGCGATGACTTCAGGTTTTGGAATCCCTTCTAGACCAGTGAACGGTATCTGATTAAGCACGGGAACTCCTAAGAGCAGAGAGAACTCTTCTAGTGTAGGTACCAACTGATATTCCGGAAAAGTGAAACAATGATGTACGGGATCAAAGAATTGGAATAGTATACACATCATGTCTTCTTGGAAGTTGGATGTAGCCAAACTGAGGAGTCAACCATACTTCTTGGTAAAAGGAGAATCCCCGGGCACTCTTGAAGCTAGCTCTTGAAGTTGAGGATGTGATTTTACAAAGCTGATTCAGATGGTGTTTCTTCGGAGAGAATTCATATCCTACAAAACAAAAACAAAGATAAATTTCTAAATCCTTGAAATGATTAGTGAGCATGCATATGATGTTGATGATGTTGATTATGTTTATGATGTTTATGTACAAACAAACATATACACACACAACAAACAGATCCCTATATTTTAGGCTTGCATGATTTTTGTAGGTAAGTACCCTCTTGAAGTTTAGTCGGCTCAACCTGTCCTAGAAATAATTATCGGGTTCTAAAGGATCTCAATATCACCGACCTTTCTCTTAGGCATTGTCTCAGCACAAAAATCTTTTCTTGCGGCCGAGATATCCCAAAAGTCTAGCCTCAATGAGTGTAGTATCGAGTATCAACCAATTTCCATCTTTACACTGAAACCGGCTACCTCACTATGTCCCAATGGCTAAGTTTGTTTAAATAGGGTTCTAAGGTTAATTAGTGCTTCATGACGCCACTCACCGGCCCCGTATTCTCCTCGATTCACCACGAGGGATACCGGTACCCACAAATGCGTCACACTAACATAGCCATTGTCTCAACCATATCGGTCTATGCCATACAGTCTCTACAATCTATTGCTATTTACCTAAAAAGGTGCCCCAAATTCGGGTGGAGGATCAAAGCAAGCCCAATACATAGAACTAAATATAAAGCACACAAATCAAATAATGAAAGCGAGTAAAGGTGATCTAACCATAAGGTAACCCCACTTTTTTTTTAATTCCCCAGCAGAGTCGCCAGTTCTATGATACGGTGGGAGAACTGACTTGATGTTTTGCGTTTGGATCGCATTTGTGCGGATAGCAAGAGTCGCCACCGACTTTTCTTTTATCCAAAAGGAAAGGTAAAAAAGCACAGGAAAGACCTTTCGAGATTATTTCTCGGGTTCGGGGGGTAGATTATGAAAAGGGAAGGTATTAGCACCCTTTTCATCCATGGTTTTCCATGGGCTCTTAGTTACTCGTTTAGATCACTTGCTTTCATTTGACAGTGTGCTTGTGGTGTAGGCTTTGAAAGTATTTTGAAAAATCTCTTTGTAATGGTTCTCGTTTCTATAAGAACGCGTACAAAGTTTTGTTTTGAAAAGTGGTTCAAAGATATGTTTGTGAGTCGTGTTTCGAAAAGTGTTTTGAAAAGATGCTTTGCAATGGTTCTCGTCTCTATAAGAACGTATACAAAACGTTTTGTCATTTTGAAAATGTTTTGAAATGAAAGTGTAGATGTGAAAATGTTTTTATCGTAAGCAAGCGAGTAACTAGGAGCGAATCTATCTACTCGAAAGTTCTTAAATTGTTCTTTTCTTCCTCCTTTTAATGGTGCTATCTTACCATTAATTTGGTAAGAAGCCCCATCGTTGGATGTGAAGGGACAGGCGCGGGTAAATTTTTACAGTCATCGAAGGCAACTTATGAGACGCTTTAGCAGTTTTTGTAAGGGACGAGATCGTTTTATCAAAGGCAACGTCGAGGGTCATCGAGGGACTATGATCTTTTTTATCGAAGAGTCATTTCTAAAGCATCCCATATTCGAGGGACATGACTGTATTTCTGAGGCAACGAGCGAGGTTACCCTAGAGGTGCGCGTGTGAAAAAGTGTGTTGGTTTCAAGTTATTTTATTCTTTGATTAGGTTATCTAGCGATTGATTTTTGAATCTTGCCATACACGCCTAATTACTATACAGTATAAGGACAGAATTTGCGCGATTAATTAAAGCTACAATAATCCATGAAAATAAAATTAACCAATGAAATATGGAAATAAAATTTTATATATTTACTTGTAAAAAAATATATTATTTAAAGAAAATGTTTAACTAAAGAAATTAAATCAAAATCTATGTATTTTTTATCTTTTAATATTTTTCATGATGAAAAGAATTAATTAATCCTATGAAAGATTTATTTTTTATATTTTTTGAATATGATAAAATAAAAAAAGAAATAGAAATATGTTCTATATTTTTGTAACATTTGTATCATAAAAAAAGAAGCAAAGGGAAATTAATAGCCAAAATTTAATCAAGAAGCAAATTAGGAACAAAAAATAAATTATTCAAAATAAACGATGTAAACAAAATTGATGGATTAAACAAATAAAGGGGGGTGTATGTTGTGCACAAAAAATGGGCTTATGGTGATGATTTGGGGCGGAGGCCCAAAGAAATTAATTGTCTAACTTGCTGTAACAAAATCAAGCAAAAAGGGGGTGAGGCCAGTAAAACAGAAATGGCTTAATGGGGCAAAGGTAATGGGTTATCCAACAACAAATCAGCAAACCCAAACCCAAGTTTCTAAACCAAATTTATTTATGGATTAAGGGCTAACACAAAAATTAGGGTTTGATTCATCTTTCTCATTCATGCGGAGCTGTTCCTCTGTTCATCTTTTCCATTTGCTAAAACCTTTATAAACATCCTCACTACCCGTCCCTGTCTTACTTCGCGAATGAATCGCTCTCTTCAGTAACCACCCACGCTTCTTTGTTAACGTAATGCAACCCTCTCGTCTCTCTAATTAAGCTCTAGCGATTTTTTTTAAAAGGTAAGATTCTTGTTATTTCAAAGCTTACAGATTTTCACTGATTCTTCTAACCTTGTTGCGTTTTCCTTTAACTAAACCCTTGATTTTTTTAGATGCAGAAATTACGTTTATGGAAGTATGAGAAAGAGGAAGAACTCATACCTGTTGGAGCTTTACAATTTCTCTCTTGCCTTGTTATGCTTGTGATTTTCTGCGAGATAGGGAAGGAGAGGCGAGACTGAGGATGGTATTCAATGGTGACAGAGGATTTACGAGGGAAAGAGATGAGGATATGAGCGTGGCTCTTTGGTTTGTTGGTAACTTTTTCTGTTTTCTTTGTTTGAATGATGATTATCAGGTTTTTGAGTTTTGGTGGTTTGTTACTGTGTTTGTTGTGAATGATGATGGTTAACAGTTTGTGGATTTTGGTGATCGTTATGTTTGTTGTTCTTGATGCTCGTTAACAGGTTTGGGATTTTGATGATGGTTATTGTTTTTTTAGTTGATGTTGGTTAACAGGTTTGGGATTTTGGTGATGGTTATTGGCTTTTTTGAGTTTGAGGCTTGTTCACAGGTTTTTCGAATTTGAGGCTTGTTCACAGTTTTGGGATTTTGGAAGCTTGCTACTGTGTTTTTGAGTTTGAGGCTTGTTACTGTGTTTTTTGAGTTTATGCTTGGTTGACAGTTTTGGGATATTGAAGCTTGTTACAGGTTTTTGGTTTGATGATGGTTACTGGTTTTTTGAGTTTATGCTTGGTTCACAGTTTTGGGATTTTGAAGCTTGTTACAGGTTTTTGGTTTGATGAGGGTTACTGGATTTTGTTGTGAATAATTTATCTCTTTTGCTGGCTTTTATTGTTTTTTTGGATCTCTTTTGCTGGCTTTTTGTTGGATCCTTTTCTTCTCCCAAACGCTTTTGTTATATCAATAAGAAAATGGTGGGAAACCAAAATGTATTTGAACATTTTGAGTATGCTGTTGTAAAGGCCTTTCTGTTGTAGTTTTGTTTTTTTTTTCATTTTTAATGCAAATTGTGGACAGATTGTCGACAGGGTAGCAAAGCTGTTTGGACTGTTTTTGTATTTTACAGCAACTCTTCTTTTGTAGCCAAGCTTTTGCAGGATGTATTTTGGGCAATTCTAATAGCCTAGGTGACTTCTTTCCTCTCTTCTCTCTCAATGACAATAAAAAAGCAATTTTCTCTTTTGCCTTTTTTACTAATCTGAAAGGTTTGCAGTTTAGAAAATGATGATATCTTGTTTCTTGAGCAAGTTGACTTGCTATTTTGTTTGATTTAGCTATTTGTTTATTTGCCATGCTGCTGCCTCGTTTTAGCTTACGATGTTGTTGGTTTGGACTGTTGTAATGCTGCTGTTTGTTTGTCCAATTCGTGATGTTGTTGTTTGTTTGGATTGTGATAATGTTGTTTGTTTGGTTTGTGAGGTTGTTGTTTGTTTGTCCAGTTTGTGATGCTGTTTGTTTGGACTGTCGTAGCATTTTGTTATTGTAGCATGTTCGCGAATTTCTCTTCTTCTTTCTATTTGTGAACCAAGAAGGGCAACCTTCTTGTGATTTGTAACTAGGGGAAATAGGTTGTGATGAAATAAATAACATTCTAATTCCACGTTACAAACCTTAATGATGAGTTTATGAAATAACTTTTGGAAAATTCCTTGTTCATGCCCATATAATTTTGTACTAATCATGTTTTCTTTCTCTTGTTTTCATGTGAGAAAAATTGGAGATGACGAAGCAAAGAACACAAGAAATCTGTGGCAAACATGAAAGCCTTGGAGACAAGCAAAGGAATCTGATATGACTTTAATCTTCAAGCAACTTAAGCATAGATTAGTTCTCTTAGGCCAAACATTCATTTTTATTTTATTTGTAACTTAGAAAGATTATTCTTGTATTTTGATGTATTATATCCAATAGTTGTACCAATTCATCTTTAAATACAATAAGTTGTAAAACATAAAGTATTGAAAGAATAAATTGTTTTGTAACAATGTCTGAAATTGGAGAAAATATTGAGTTGTAGCATGAAGTATTCTGGTGTCATTTTATAACTTGAAATCCTTTATCAACAACAATTTGTAATTTCTCTTCGCATCCTAATTAATTTTCTTTTTGAAGTTCCCAATCAGGATATTTGAAATAAAATACTCCAGTCTGGTAACTTAAATTCCAAATAATCCCAATAACTTTATAACTACATTTCAAACAAACACGCACTGTGTACTCTGTTTCTTAATAAAACAAATGTTTTAAGGACGTAAATCATCTGGTCAACCTGGATCCCAAAATCATGATTGTCCTAAATGACAGTCTTAACCTCCATCTCTTGTCCCAAACAAATCATGCTCTGAGAACAAACATTATCCTTTCAGTAAACTGTGTTTAAGAAAATTCAAAAATCAATCAAATGCCTTACGATGATTTGATAATTTTAAAGTTTTCCAAACTCAAATTTCTTCCGATTCTTTGAAGATAAACTCGTGAGAAACATCACATGTGACCATGAACAGACATAATCGTCTCAAAAATCTTGCAGCTTGAAGAAATCATAAATACAACCTTGAGGAAGCATGAAGACCTATGAAGGCCAATTGGATCTTTGAAAACTCATTTTCTTTTGAGAATTGCAAAAAAAAACCCTAATTGTTGGTTTACTGCCCCCAGAAGAGAATCTGCCTGGTCGATTTTTGAGCCAACTTGAATATCCGAGAAACCCTAGGGTTGTGTCTTCTATGAAAAATGGGAGGGCAAATTTTGGGGTACAACAGCTGCCCCTGTTCAATCTTCATAAACTTGAAAAGCAAGATCGACATGTTTCTCGTTTGTGGCTTGAAAGTAGAAGATGATTGAACACTAGAGTGCCCAGAAATTTGCACTTGATGACGCGCTGGTTTGATTGTGTATGGAAATGGGCTTAAAGATGCCATTTGGAGAAACAGAGGATAATTGTCGGAGATGGGCTTATAGATGCCATCTAAAGGTGATTGTTGACGGAAAGTTTGAACTGGATCTGAACAGAGAATGAATCAGAATAAACCGTTGAGAGATTTATATGAAATAAAATGAAATAAAAATCTGGAGACGAATCAGAATAAACCGTTGAGAGATTTAACTGAACCAGTAAAAATCTGGAGACGAATCAGAATAAACCATTGAGAGATTTATCTGAACCAGTAAAAATCTGGAGACGAATCAGAATAAACCGTTGAGAGATTTATCTGAACCAGTGAAATCTGGAGACGAATCAGAATAAACCGTTGAGAGATTTATCTGAACCAGTAAAATCTGGAGATGAATCAGAATAAACCGTTGAGAGATTTATCTGAACCAGTAAAATCTGGAGACGAATCAGAATAAACCGTTGGGAGATTTATCTGAACCAGTGAAATCTGGAGATGAATCAGAATAAACCATTGAGAGATTTATCTGAACCAATAAAAATCTGGAGACGAATCAGAATAAACCGTTGAGAGATTCATCCGAACCAGTAAAAATCTGGTGATGAATCAGAATAAACCGTTGAGAGATTTATCTGAACTAATAAAAATCTGGAGATGAATCAGAATAAACCGTTGAGAGATTTATCTGAACCAGTAAAAATCTGGAGACGAATCAGAATAAACCATTGAGAGATTTATCTGAACCAGTAAAAATCTGGAGACGAATCAGAATAAACCGTTGAGAGATTTATCTGAACTAGTAAAAATCTGGAAACGAATAAGAATAAATCGTTGAGAGATTTATCTGAACCAGTAAAAATGGTCTGGAGATGAATCAAAATAAACCGTTAAGAGATTTATCTGAACCAGTAAAAATCTGGAGATGAATCAGAATAAACTGTTGAGAGATTTATCTGAACCAGTAAAAATCTGGAGACGAATCAGAATAAACCGTTGAGAGATTTATCTGAACCAGTAAAAATCTGGAAACGAATAAGAATAAACCGTTGAGAGATTTATCTGAACCAGTAAAAATGGTATGGAGATGAATCAAAATAAACGGTTAAGAGATTTATCTGAACCAGTAAAAATCTGGAGATGAATCAGAATAAACTGTTGAGAGATTTATCTGAACCAGTGAAAATCTGGAAATGAATCAGAACAAACCATTGAGAGATTTATCTGAAACAATATGAAAATCAGCCTTTTCTCGGAAATTGATCTGTATTTGACTTGTTGAAAATTTGTGTCTGTCGGAAGTTTGTTGAGAATAACTGTCAAATGTCTCTTTCCTGTAAAAAGGTGAAGAGTTAATTGTATGCAATGCTATGATGTATGCGATGCATGGTGTGATGTTTACCTCTCAAAATAAATGAGATTGCACTGTATGCTCTTGAGTTTCCAATGTTATAACGTATGTATGTGTTGTACCCCAAAATTTGCCCTCCCATATTCTTCAAGAAATTGCCAAATCAAAGCTTCAAAATTCCCCAAGGGTTGCACAGTGCAAGGCCTCCTAAACAGTCAAAATTAGGGTTTTTATTCTGATCAAGAAAATGAAGTTTTCAAAGGTCCAATCAAGTCTCACATGCCTACAAATATGGTCAAGCATCCTCATATCAAGTTTCAAGACTTTCAGCACAAAACTGCACAGTCAAAACCCTAATTGCACTACAGTCAACTGCAGGGGCAAAAGGGTCATTTGACAGTCAAAAGTTCAAATTTTTGGTCAACCTCTCATTTTGAAGCCACAAACATCATTTGATCAATGCTTGATCATGATTCTCAAAGCTTGGCTCAAAAATCATCAAGATGCAAAAGTTTCCTTATTTGGACAGTTGAAAAAGTCAACTGTAAATTGACCAGGGCATAACTTTCACATGGATTATCAGAAAAATTCCATCCAAAGCTCATTTTGAATAGAAAGACATTTCCTACAACTCATATTCATACTTCAAGTCCAAGAAATGCTCTCACAAAAAGTTATCAATTTCAACATTATAGGTCATTTTCAAAAGTCAACAAAAAGGGACTTTAAGTCAAAGGCCATAACTTGATATTGGTAAATCAAAATGACATGGGACCAAATACATTGGTTATAGTACTCAAAGACCTTTCCAAAATGTCCAAGAACATGAGCAAAGCTTAAAAAGTGAGCAAGTTATGCCTTGTGGAAGTTGGGAAATTTTTGGATATTTTGAAAAGTCAACATTGATTCAAATGACCTAAAATTGCTAATGGGCCCATTTTTCTTCCACAATTCATTATCCCAAGCATGTGCACGACCACTTGGCCCAAAGGGAAGTTTTTATTCATTTTTTATTTATTTATTTGAATTTTTATTAATAATAATTCATTTAAATCAATTAAATATATGAAAAATACTTAACCTAACTTATCAAATCTTTTTGTACATGTAATAGGCTCAATAATTCGTGCATAATCAGATATGGAAGGAATTGGATTGATTGGATATGATTGAGAGCAAAAGCACATGAAACAAGATTGAAAAAGATCTTTGAAAATCAAATTTCAAAAACCATGAATGCAAAAGATTTGGAGTGTTTTTCTTGACCTAATTCATTCTATACTTAAGCCTGATCACAAACCTAATACAAAGGACCATTAAGCTGCGCTAGAAACTCCATTCACAAACTTGAAATTTTGTTTAAAAACTCAAAACCGAAAACAGGTTTGCAGGTGGTTTCAAGCCAAGATTTTCATCTCATTAGCTTCCTGAAGCTTCAAGGAGAATTTTCCAATCAAAACCAATCGTTCTAACACCCTAGATTGGTAACACGACCTCGCCCTGTACAGAGAAAATCTCATAATCTTGCATCCCGATTCATGCACTTTTAATAATTTTTGATGCTTGATTCATATTCAATATGCAATTCTGATACTAACCGTGTGATTTAATTTTGTTTTCATGCCCTATATGAGGATTTGCCATTAGAGATATCTAGGGTTCCAAGGTTTTTAATTTAGGCGTTTTCCATTCCTGTAAAATTGAGACATAACAATGCCATGAGCGAAATCAGCAGGTTGGGACGAAGAGATTGAGACCATCGCGCCAAATTTCTGAGGCCACATGGCCTAATCGCTATTATTAAAATCAGCATGTTTTGAGGGGGTTCAAAACCCCCGTTAAATGTTTGTTAATTTGTTTCAGGAAATTCCCAACGGAGAAGACGATGCAGTGTCAAGGCGTGAGTGGTTCATTTAAATTTTCCCGCTAAAAATCCATTAACTAACCATATTCGCTTATGTTATTTGTTTGTTATATAATATACAAAGCACTCAAGTAGATCAGCTGGCAAGGCGTAGTGGTGGTAACATTCATGACCTGGGTTCGAGCCCCAGGTCCTCACTTTATTCCATATTATTTTGTACAACCTACTCCCATGCAACGCTTCATCAGGGGATCACCATGCACCCACAAAATCCAGCCTTCCACGCGTATGCCTAGATCAATCCAAGGGCTACAGTTTGAAGAATACCATGAACGTGAGTCAATGCACTCACACGCTGGGATGAGAGGTCAACGAAATCAGGAGCTTAGTGGGCCTAAAGTGCTAACGAGCCCTCCACTTTGGGGACTGATACCCCCTAGGTTTGCCATGTTATTTTTTTTATTAATTCTATTTTCTTTTAATTATTATTTGTTTAATTAATTTATTGTTTTCATAAAATATAAAAGACACATAAAAATCAGAAAAGACAAAAAAATATAATAAATATTTTTATTTTTAATATTTTCATAAATAAATTGTATTAATTAATTAGTTTTAAGTTAGGTTTTAATTTTAACTCTTTTAATAAAAGTCTAAAGAAAAAAACATAGAATTAGGGTTCATATTAATTTTTTATCCTTTTTTCTTTTTCTCCCATAATAATTAAATAATTAAATATTTATTTTTATAATTAAATTTGCATGTAAATTAATTAGGGTTAATATTAGGTTTTAATCTTCTTGTCTTCTTGTAAATAAATTAAAAACAATTAGAATTAGGTTTAGTTTTAATTAATTCTTTTTCCCATTAAACAAAAAATACCAAAAAATAATTCCTTTTTCTTTTTTAATTAACTAATGTCACCATTTAATTTAATATTGCAAAAAGGGTCCAACGCCCTCGTTTTTAATTCTTATTTATTCGCATATTTATTTTATTTCGTTTAAATATTTATGTATCTCTCCCAAAGCCATGTAATTAACTCCTCGCACTTTTAATTTCTTTATTTTCTTTATTTTCTTTATTTTTCTGTCAAATCGGGTTCAAGAAATTTTGGCGATGTGGACCCGCGCCTTTTGTAATAGCTTAGAATTTACTTTTCTCGCAATATTTTAACTGTTAATCAAGGCATGAAAGAATGTATGGACAAAAATAAAAACAAACGCTAGATCACCAATGACATGACAAAAGACAAAATAACTGAACACGACACACAAATCACACACCACCCCTAGGGTACGCCTCACTGTTGCCTTGCCTCGAAAGGTGATCGTCGAGTAGAGGATGTCTTAGTAAGTCCTCATGATCCGGGAACCTGGCATGAGGGTAGCTTCTAAGGTGTCTTCCCATTGCTCTGGTGATCATCATGTCCCGAACCTCGAATTGACCCGAACACCTCCAACGGTGGTGCTACCTACCTCTCAATGGTGGGATGGCACTACTTTAAAGGACATTTACACAGACGAATTCCTCAGGGTAGGTAGACGACTCTAGATACTTGCTCTAATTTCAAAAACAAATTCAAAAATACTTTTCACACCGACACCTTTTCAAAAAGCTTTCGAAAGCAATTTTTCAAACACTCTTGAGGACCGATACAAGAGTCGAACTGGAATTTTCAAAGAAACTTTCTAAAACCCACAATTGAAAAGCAAACAATTTTGAAAACACAAATGAGCAAGTATCTAAGAGCCCATGGATAACCATGGATAGAAAGGGTGATAACACCTTCCCTTTCTATAATCTACCTCCTGAACCGAGAGCAATCTCTTTAAGGAATTTTTCTGTGCTTTTGTCCTTTCCATTTGGAGAAAATAAAAGATGGTGGCGACTCTTGCTTCCGCGACATTTCGCGAACCAGCGTTAAACAGTCAGTTCCAGATCCACCGATCACAGAACTGGCGACTCTGCTGGGGACTTAACTTAAAGTGAGGTGTACCTTAGGGCTAGTTCATAACTGTGTTTTCAATTGTTTTCCTTGTGTGCTTTAAATTGTGGGTTACTTGGGAGTTCTATAGATCCTAACCCGGATCTGGGGGACACCTTCTTAGAAAGTAGCAACAAGGCTGTGAGGGAACTGTGCGGGGTATACCGACATGGTTGAAACAGTCTGCTACATTGATGTGGCACTTTGGTGTGTACCGGTAACCCTTGAGTTCAGTCAAGGAGAGTACGGGGCCTCCGCGTGGTGTCATGAAGCATCAACAGACCTTAGGAACCTTAATTGAACTATCTTGGCCTCTTTAGGGTAGTGAGATAACTGACTTTGGTGCAGTCCGAGGTTGGTTGATACTCGATACTACACTCAATTGAGGGTTGCTTTCCTGGAATATTTCGGTCGCCAGTTCAGTGGCTAAATTGAAACGATGAACAATGAAAGCAATCCCGTGATATTGGGATCCTTAGAACCCGGTTACTTTGATAGGACAGGTTGAGCCCACCAACTTCAAGAGGGTACTACCCAGACCCCATGCTGGCCTTAAACCTTAAGGGCTTGTCTTGTGTGCCTTGTGTGCCTTACATGTTTGTCTTTGTAAATATCTGTGGTGTGTTTAATCATAGCATCATGACATCATCCAGCATCATATGCATTGACTAACCACTTCAGGGGTTCGAATTTTCATCTTTGTTCTTGTTTTGTAGGACATGGAAACTGTTCGTAGAAAGACAATTCAAGTCAGTCTTGTAAGGATCCCTCCTCAGCTTAAGGAACTTATATCCAGGATTCCCGAGAACTCTTCGTTCAGTGAAAGACATGGGAGTCTCATCAGCTTGGTCAATACCAACATTGAGGAAGATATGATAAAGGTCCTGTTCCAGTTCTTTGACCCTCTGCATCACTGTTTCACCTTCTTGGACTATCAGTTGGTACCTACATTGGAGGAGTTCTCCCGGCTCCTGAAGATCCCTATCCTTGATCAGCTACCCTTCAACGGTACGGAAAAGGAACCTAAACTTGAAGAGATTGCTAAAGCCTTGCACCTACAGTCATCTGACCTCAAGGGACATTGGGAAGTTAGAAGTGGTATCAAAGGGTTCTTATCCAGGTTTCTGTTTGAAAAGGCCCATGAATGTTGGAACTCCCTTGACTTGCAAGCTTTTGAAGAGGTTGTGGCCCTCCTTGTCTATGGTTTGGTGTTGTTCCCTAACCCAGATCAGCTTATTGATATCAGTGCTGTCCAGATCATTATGTCCAGGAATCCTATACCTACGTTGCTGGGGGACATCCTTCACTCATGTTACACTCGAACCATGAGAAAAAGAGGCGTCCTTATGTGTTGCACTCCTCTCCTAGGAAGGTGGTTTATTTCGCACCTTCCACAATCAATTTTGAAGAACGAGCGGGGTTTGAGATGGTCACAGCGGTTGATGACTCTTACACATGCGGATATACATTGGTGCCCTCGGTCCAGAGAAGATATCACTATCATTGATCGTTGCGGGGAGTACCCTAATGTTCCCTTACTTGGAATCAGAGGAGGTATTACTTATAACCCATGCCTGGCTTGGAGACAGTTTGGTTATGCTCGGAGGGATGGTCCTCATGACATGTTAATTCCTGACATAGTTTTTGACTTCGACAATGATACTCAAGGACTTCGCCAGAGATTTATCAGAGCCTGGAGGATGCCCAGTAGGATAGACAGCAAGACACTGGGGCACAGGAACTCCATCCCATTGGAACCTTATCTCAAGTGGGTACGCGCCCGCTCCCAGAAGTTGGTGATGCCTTATCCCCATATGCTCCCTATGATCAAAGAGCCGGTCTTGGAAGGAGAAGTGTCCTATACTATTCAGCACCCTGATATGCCCACGTCCTGGGAAGAGATGTAGAAGAGCTGGATCCAGCTTAAGGAAGAACGGAATTCTCTTGAGACCAGTCTACATGCTAGTGAAAAGAAGGTCTTGGAGCTCACCCTCCTGTTGCATGAGGAGAGGAATCTCAACACTTACATAGCTCCGAAGAGGATGCGCAGTGTATTTTGGGATTGATTTGCTTTTGTATTATTTTGCCCATGAGGCTTTGATGTACTAAACAGTTATTTCCTTAATGATAACGTGTGTTCCTTTTTGTCTACAACAAATTTGAACTTTCGAACCCTTGAATGCATTGCATAAACACATATCATTCATCATGTGCATCGCAGGTTTTCCTCTTTTCAGGTTGCTTACAGTTCTTCGCTGTTTATTTCAGCATCATGAATCCTGACTCGTCATCAACTGAGACATCCATCAAAGCTCTTCAGGCGCAGAATGCGCAGTTTCAGGAATTAATCAAGGGCCTGGCTCAAGGCCAAGAAGAGCTGAAGGCTCTGCTCCTGAAGAAGGAGAAGAAGAAGAAGAGAAGAACTGTTCTGTTTAACTCGGGCCGGAGGTTCGGCAATACTCTGCAGCATGAAGAGGCTGGTTCTTCTGTTGGCAAGAGTACTCCTCAGACAGAAAAGGGTCCTAGTCCGGTAGTCTCCGACAACGAGACTGATTTTGATGAAGAGCAATATCCTCCTGCAGAAGACCGTTACAAGCAGCTGGAGGATAGGCTGAATGCTATGGAGATACAACAGGTACCTGGGCTGGATTTTGGAGATCTGGGTTTGTCTACTGGTGTAATCATTCCTCGGAAGTTCAAAGCACCATCTTTTACTAAATATGACGGGGCGTCTTGTCCCAAGCTACATCTCAGGTCCTATGTTCGGAAGATCCAACCGTACTCGGCGGATAAGAATTTGTGGATCCACTTCTTCCAGGAGAGTCTTTCAGGGACTCATCTCGAATGGTTCTATCAGCTGGATGGGACCAAGGTTCGTAACTGGGAGGAGTTGGCTACTGCTTTCTACAAGCAGTATCAATATAATGCCGACCTTGCCCCTACACGTACCCAACTCCAGGGTATGTCGTTAGGTTCAAGTGAAGGTTTTAAGGAGTACGCTCAGAAGTGGAGAGACCTGGCTGGCAGGGTGCAGCCTCCGTTGACTGATCGGGAGTTGGTAGACATGTTCTTGGGGACCCTATCTGGGCCATTTTTCAACCATCTTATCGGGAATTCGTCTGCAGGGTTCACTGATTTGATTCTGACTGGAGAGAGAATTGAGGCTGGGTTGAAGTCTGGAAAGATTCCGAAGGGTGCATCGTCTAGTTCTGAAAAGAAACCCTTCAAGAAGGAGGCTAGTGCCGTGTATGGTTCCAAGAGATCAGAGAGACCTGAGCGCCGCCAATCTGTCAGTGCGGTAATGATTGCTAAGCCTGCTGCCGCTCCTCGGCCAACCAATCCTCAAAGGGCTGAAAGACCCCGGAGAGAGTTTACCCGGTTAAACATGACCCTATCCCAAATCTTACCACAGTTGCTCTCAACCAACTTAGTGACTGTCAGAGAGGCGCCGAAGTTCCCCAATACTGCATCTCCTAAGTACAACCCGAATGCTCGTTGTGCTTACCATTCAGATAGCCCGGGGCATTCTACTGATGACTGTTGGGCGTTAAGGAGCAATCTGCAGGACCTTATTGACGCCAAGGAGGTACAATTTGAGGCATCTGAGAAGCCCAATGTAGTGACAGCTCTCCTGCCTGCTCATGGAGTAAATGCTATTGGGGACGAAGATGAAGTAGACGAAGCTGAATTCAATAGCTGGATCTACCCGACGACCGAAGGCGGATTGAACAATTGGATTGCCAAAGATCATACTCATGTTACCTTTGTGACGCAGTAATAAATTTCTTTGTTTCGTTATTTTGTAATAAACAATAAATAAACTCTATGGCCCGATGTCTTACCCGAGACACCGTGGTTTCATTTGTGAGGGCATATAAATTGTCATTTCATATATCATGAATGAAAATCTTGGACGTTTTCTCGCATTGCAAATCTTATGCTCCTTTTCTGTCTTTCTTTCTTTTACATATATTTCAAAACAGCTGTATTTACACAGACACTCACTCATACAGGTTTCAATCCACTCCGGATCTCACTGATAACGACTCTGCTACTGCCAGTTATGACTTCGAAAATCCGATCAACTTAGCCGAAGACGAAGGTGAAGATGATTTCGAAGTGCCTGGCGAGCTTGCAAGATTGTTACTTCAGGAAGAGAGGGCAATTCAACCCCATGAAGAGCCAGTGGAAACAATAAACTTGGGTACTGAGGCAGACAGGAAAGAGGTAAAGATTGGTGCCAACCTAGAGCTCAGCGTGAAGCAACGGTTAACCAAGATGTTACATGATTATATGGAGATCTTTTCCTGGTCCTACGAAGACATGCCCGGTTTGGATACCGATATTGTGGTCCATCACTTGCCAACTAAGGAAGATTGCCCTCCGGTTAAGCAAAAGGTCCGCCGTATGCGTCCAGAGATGTCTGAGAAGATTAAAGCCGAGGTTATGAAGCAGTTTGATGCCGGGTTTCTTGCAGTGACTTCTTACCCTCAGTGGGTTGCTAATGTGGTGCCGGTACCTAAGAAGGACGGTAAGGTCAGAATGTGTGTCGACTACAGGGATCTGAACAGGGCCAGCCCCAAGGATGACTTCCCCCTACCTCACATTGATGTCCTTGTTGATAATACAGCTCAACACAAGGTATTCTCTTTCATGGATGGTTTCTCAGGTTACAATCAGATCAAGATGGCGCCCGAAGACATGGAAAAGACTACATTTGTTACTCAGTGGGGCACCTTCTGTTACAAGGTCATGCCATTCGGGTTGAAGAACGCTGGGGCAACCTACCAACGTGCCATGGTTGCTTTATTTCATGACATGATCCATCATGAGATAGAAGTGTATGTTGACGACATGATCGCAAGGTCCCAGACTGAAGAAGAGCACCTAGATCATCTGCAGAAGTTGTTTGACCGGTTAAAACTGTACAAGCTGAGATTGAATCCGAACAAGTGCACCTTCGGGGTAAGATCTGGAAAGTTGTTAGGCTTCGTGGTAAGCGACAAGGGCATTCAAGTGGACCCTGCTAAGGTCAAAGCTATTCAAGAGATGCCAGTTCCTAAGACAGAGAAGGAAGTCAGAGGCTTTTTAGGACGCCTGAATTACATTGCTCGCTTCATCTCACACCTAACTGCTACCTGTGAGCCAATCTTCAAGCTGCTGAAGAAAGATCAGGTAGTACGTTGGAACGATGAATGTCAAGCTGCTTTTGACAGAATCAAAGAGTATCTCCAAGAACCACCTATCCTTATGCCACCAGTTGAAGGGAGACCTCTGATACTATATCTAACAGTGCTTGACAACTCAATGGGGTATGTGCTGGGGCAGCATGACGAGTCTGGCCGAAAAGAGCATGCCATTTATTACCTTAGCAAAAAGTTTACTGACTGTGAGACCCGATACTCACTGCTTGAGAAAACTTGCTGCGCTTTGGTATGGGCTGCTCGCCGGCTGAGACAGTATATGCTGACTCACACTACCTTATTGATCTCAAAGATGGATCCTATAAAGTACATATTCGAAAAGCCTGCTCTGTCTGGGAGAATTGCAAGATGGCAGATGATCTTGACGGAATACGACATTCAGTACACAACCCAGAAAGCCATCAAGGGAAGTGTATTGGCAGACCACTTGGCACATCAGGCTGTAGATGACTATCAGTCAATGAACTTCGAGTTTCCGGATGAAAGTATCATGATAGTAACTGATTGTGAAGTACCTGGACCGGATGAAGGATCTGAGGAAGGATCCCGATGGTCTATGCACTTTGACGGAGCCTCTAACGCTTTGGGAAACGGTATCGGCGCCATAATCATATCTCCTCAAGGTACTCATACTCCGCTCACTGCCCGGCTATGTTTCAACTGTACCAACAACATGGCAGAGTATGAGGCGTGCATCATGGGTCTTCAAGCTGCGATCGACTTAAGGATTAAGTTTCTGAGTGTCTTCGGAGATTCCGCTCTGGTGATCAATCAGATCAAAGGAGAGTGGGATACGAAACATCCAAACCTGATTCCTTACAGAGAATGTGTGTTGACTTTGATTCCCCACTTCACAGAGATAACCTTTGAACACTTTCCAAGAGAAGAGAATCAGTTGGCGGACGCGTTAGCTACAATGTCTTCTATGTTCAAGGTCAAATGGGATAATGAGGCTCCCCGGATCATCATCTGGAAACTGGACGAACCGGCATACTGTTGCGATCTCGAGACTGAATTGGTGATTGAGAAGCCTTGGTACCATGAAGTGAAGAGATACTTGGAAACTCAGGAATACCCTGAAGGTGCCTCTATCAATGATAAGAAGTTCCTGAGAAGGTTCGCAGCCAAGTTCTTCCTTAGCAACGGCATCTTGTATAAGCGAAATCATGATTCAACCTTACTGCGTTGTGTGGATAAAACTGAAGCAGAAAGGATCATGGAAGAGCTACATGAAGGAACCTTTGGTATGCATTCCAGTAGACATACTATGGCTAAGAAAATCCTACGGGCAGGATATTACTAGTCCACAATGGAATCTGACTGCTACCAACATTCTAGGACATGCCATAAGTGCCAGATTTATGCAGACAAGGTGCATGTTCCTCCGGTTCCCCTGAATGTTCTGACTGCGCCTTGGCCGTTTGCAATGTGGGGCATATACATGATTGGTGAGATTAAACCTACGGCATCTAATGGGCATCGCTTCATCCTAGTGGCGATTGATTATTTTACAAAGTGGGTCGAGGCAGCATCCTACGCTACTGTAACCAAGACTGTTGTGGCACGGTTCATTCGGCACAATCTGATCTGTCGATACGGCGTCCCAGAGAGAATTATTACAGACAACGGTACCAATCTGAATAACAAGATGATCACTGAGCTCTGCGAACAGTTCAAGATACAGCACCACAATTCTTCTCCTTACAGACCGAAGATGAATGGGGCTGTAGAAGCAGCAAATAAGAACATTAAGAAAATCGTGCAGAAGATGACAGTGACTTATAAAGATTGGCACGAGATGTTACCGTTCGCTCTACATGGGTACCGTACCTCAGCTAGGACGTCAACCGGGGCAACTCCTTTCTCTCTGGTTTATGGTATGGAGGCAGTCTTACCGATCAAAGTGCAAATACCCTCTCTCCGGATAATGAAGGATGCAAATCTGAACGAAGATGATTGGATCCAGACACGACTTGATCAGCTCAACCTCATTGATGAAAAGAGACTTGCTGCTATCTGTCATGGTCAGACGTATCAGAAACGGATGATCAGGGCATTTAACAAATAGGTCAGACCACAGGAATATCAAGTTGGGGATCTGGTAATCAAGAGAATCATCCTTCCTCAGAGTGATCCAAGGGGCAAATGGACCCCTACGTACGAAGGGCCATTTGTGGTTAAGCATGTGTTCTCAGGAGGAGCAATGATTCTAACCAACATGGACAGTGACGACCTTCCTCACCCCGCTAATGCAGACATAGTAAAAAGATACTACGCGTGAAAAAAGACCCGCTAGGCTGACATGCCTAGGAAAAAATTAGGGCTTCCCGTCGAACCAAAAGGGTTCGGGCAAAATGAAGGGATGAAATGAAAAAAATCTGTACACCCGGCAAGTCGAAAACCTGAAAAGGCGGCTTGGGCAAAAATGGGTATCCCGGTGGACTGAAAACCCGAAAGGGCGGTCCCGGCAAAAATTAGGGATAAAGCGTAATACTATGTCTCATGATCACTTTGCATCCAGAATCCGATATCTACATCAAGTTCAGACGGCATCGATCAGTCAGCTTCACCTTCAACCAAGGTCATCAAGTGATGAGACGCTCAGAGTTATAAAGGCAATAGCAGAGTTGAAACCCAGTGGGATCATTCATATTTCACACAGCTGTTTTATTTTCTTTTGTACAAAATTTGTATAAACTCTTTTGTTCGGCGGCGTTCTCTTACTAGGACGTCAGCCTCTTGTACACAAAACGCCTATTTTTAGGCCATTCAAAGATCAATACAAATATACTTTTCAGTTAAAAGTGCCAATTGTTTTTATTTTTCTGTTTTGTTTTGCGAAGAACGTCCAAGGTTCAATTTGTGATATATGCATTGACAATAATTTGCTAACTCATAAATATTTGCATACGAAACAAAGGATTAATTACAGGTGACACTAGAAACAGGGGCAATAAAGAGTTGTCTAAGCAATCTAATTGTTCTGTCCTCCAAGGTACCAAGGTAGGTTCGACTAAAGAACATAACCGGCATATCTCAAATTCCCCAGAGAGTAAGCAGTCAGTGTACTCTCCCCGAGCAAAGTTATTATCAAATCTTAAGGAAGTTGGGTATCCTCCAGTAGATCTCAAACGTTCCCCAACAGCATATATATTCTTAGCAAGCATCCCCGGCAGTCTTGGTCTAAAGATTGTTCCCCGGCGGCATATCAAACATTATAAAGAATCCCTTCCCCCGCAGTTCAAAACTTCCCCAGGAAAGTCCAATCAAGTTTCCCCAGGAAAATTGGAATTCATCTCCCCCAAGCAGCAAGCTTATCCCCAGTAGATTCTGGAAGCTTATCCTCGCAGAGCACGAACGCGTCGCCCAACTTTATTCAAAGAGTTATTTCCTTAACAGGATATAACTGGGTTATCCTCAGCCAAAAGCCATGGAAAGAGCGTCCCCGACGAAGTTCTCTTACCCCCAGCGAAGTCTATTCACACTTCCAATACAGCAAAGATATCCCCAGCAAGTAATTATCAACAACTCAACAAAGTATCTTCTCTCCCCACAGAGTGTCGCTCCCCAGCATGGTCGCTAGAGTACTTTTCTCCCCGCAAAATATTCCATTCGCCAAGTTTATTCCTCAACGGAGTTATCTTCTCATACTGGTATTCTTGCAACTATCATCCCCAGCGAGAGTAAAAGCTTATTCTTCAATATCAGCCCAGGAGTGACTTCCCGGCACCCGTCAAGGATTTACTTTCCTAGACGAAAACATACATTCCTAAACATCACATACATCATTATAGCATGCATAGATGCATCATATCATACAAATCTCATTTATGTTGAGAACATCATTGCTTGATCCATGTCATGCATTGCATATGACTGACCTTTACCTTTCAGGAAGGATGCAGTTAAGTTCTCAATCATATTTCAAGACCTAGACCGGTTCAGTTAATCGACTCCAAAGATTTCTTATCCAGTCCAAGGCCTTCTCTAGTCCAGCTAAATCGACTCCCAACAGATTTTTCTGATGAAGACTCAGTAGAAGTTATCTCAGGTTTTTCTCAAACGTCCGCTTTTGAGATTATAATGGTTCTCTCCCCGACAGTGCGTGAGATGATAATTCCATTCCAGGTTTTTCTCAGACGTCCGCTTTTGAGATTATAATTTCCTATGGTTCCCTCCCCGACGGTGCGTGAGGTGATAATTCCAGCTCAGGTTTTTCTCAAACATCCTCTTTTGAGATTATAATTTCCTATGGTTCTCTCCCCGACGGCGCGTGAGATGATAATTCCATTCCAGGTTTTTCTCAGACGTCCGCTTTTGAGATTATAATTTCCTATGGTTCTCTCCCCGACGGTGCGTGAGATGATAATTCCATCCCAGGTTTTTCTCAGACGTCCGCTTTTGAGATTATAATTTCCTATGGTTCTCTCCCCGACGGTGCGTGAGATGATAATTCCATTCCAGGTTTTTCTCAAACGTCCGCTTTTGAGATTATAATTTCCTATGGTTCTCTCCCCGACGGTGCGTGAGATGATAATTCCATTCCAGGTTTTTCTCAGACGTCCGCTTTTGAGATTATAATTGGCTATTGGTTCTCTTCCCGATACTGCGAAGAGGGTAATTCCCACCAAGATTTTCTCAACGAGCGTTGTTGAAGTTAAAGTCACCCAAGGTTCTCTTACCGTTCAGGCTAAGGTAGTAACCATCCCTGGTTCATTCATCATCTTGTGAAGCTCCAGATCCAACTCCTGTAACCAGTCAGGACACATTTATACAAAGCATCTGAAAACCAGCTCCTGCAACATGTCAGGTACTCATTTTTCTTTTGCAGGTATGCAGGTTCTCGCTAAGGAATCTCTTACACGATCAACATCCAGATGGCATCTATAAGCCCATCATCCTATCCATCAATCTCCAAATGGCATCTATAAGCCCATTTCCACTATGTGAGCGCAAATTTCTGGGCACTCTAGTGTTCAATCATCTTCTACCCTCGGATTACGAAAGGCACGTCAGCCAATCTGCATCCTCAGGTCTAAGAAGATTGAACAGGGGCAACTGTTGTACCCCAAAATTTTCCCTCCCATATTCTTCAAGAAATTGCCAAATCAAAGCTTCAAAATTCCCCAAGGGTTGCACAATGCAAGGCCTCCTAAACAGTCAAAATTAGGGTTTTTATTCTGATCAAGAAAATGAAGTTTTCAAAGGTCCAATAAAGTCTCACATGCCTACAAATATGGTCAAGCATCCTCATATCAAGTTTCAAGACTTTCAGCACAAAACTGCACAGTCAAAACCCTAATTGCACTACAGTCAACTGCAGGGGCAAAAGGGTCATTTGACAGTCAAAAGTTCAAATTTTTGGTCAACCTCTCATTTTGAAGCCACAAACATCATTTGATCAATGCTTGATCATGATTCTCAAAGCTTGGCTCAAAAATCATCAAGATGCAAAAGTTTCCTTATTTGGACAGTTGAAAAAGTCAACTGTAAATTGACCAGGGCATAACTTTCACATGGATTATCAGAAAAATTCCATCCAAAGCTCATTTTGAATAGAAAGACATTTCCTACAACTCATATTCATACTTCAAGTCCAAGAAATGCTCTCACAAAAAGTTATCAATTTCAACATTATAGGTCATTTTCAAAAGTCAACAAAAAGGGACTTTAAGTCAAAGGCCATAACTTGATATTGGTAAATCAAAATGACATGGGACCAAATACATTGGTTATAGTACTCAAAGACCTTTCCAAAATGTCCAAGAACATGAGCAAAGCTTAAAAAGTGAGCAAGTTATGCCTTGTGGAAGTTGGGAAATTTTTGGATATTTTGAAAAGTCAACATTGATTCAAATGACCTAAAATTGCTAATGGGCCCATTTTTCTTCCACAATTCATTATCCCAAGCATGTGCACGACCACTTGGCCCAAAGGGAAGTTTTTATTCATTTTTTATTTATTTATTTGAATTTTTATTAATAATAATTCATTTAAATCAATTAAATATATGAAAAATACTTAACCTAACTTATCAAATCTTTTTGTACATGTAATAGGCTCAATAATTCGTGCATAATCAGATATGGAAGGAATTGGATTGATTGGATATGATTGAGAGCAAAAGCACATGAAACAAGATTGAAAAAGATCTTTGAAAATCAAATTTCAAAAACCATGAATGCAAAAGATTTGGAGTGTTTTTCTTGACCTAATTCATTCTATACTTAAGCCTGATCACAAACCTAATACAAAGGACCATTAAGCTGCGCTAGAAACTCCATTCACAAACTTGAAATTTTGTTTAAAAACTCAAAACCGAAAACAGGTTTGCAGGTGGTTTCAAGCCAAGATTTTCATCTCATTAGCTTCCTGAAGCTTCAAGGAGAATTTTCCAATCAAAACCAATCGTTCTAACACCCTAGATTGGTAACACGACCTCGCCCTGTACAGAGAAAATCTCATAATCTTGCATCCCGATTCATGCACTTTTAATAATTTTTGATGCTTGATTCATATTCAATATGCAATTCTGATACTAACCGTGTGATTTAATTTTGTTTTCATGCCCTATATGAGGATTTGCCATTAGAGATATCTAGGGTTCCAAGGTTTTTAATTTAGGCGTTTTCCATTCCTGTAAAATTGAGACATAACAATGCCATGAGCGAAATCAGCAGGTTGGGACGAAGAGATTGAGACCATCGCGCCAAATTTCTGAGGCCACATGGCCTAATCGCTATTATTAAAATCAGCATGTTTTGAGGGGGTTCAAAACCCCCGTTAAATGTTTGTTAATTTGTTTCAGGAAATTCCCAACGGAGAAGACGATGCAGTGTCAAGGCGTGAATGGTTCATTTAAATTTGCGCGCTAAAAATCCATTAACTAACCATATTCGCTTATGTTATTTGTTTGTTATATAATATACAAAGCACTCAAGTAGATCAACTGGCAAGGCGTAGTGATGGTAACATTCATGACCTGGGTTCGAGCCCCAGGTCCTCACTTTATTCCATATTATTTTGTACAACCTACTCCCATGCAACGCTTCATCAGGGGATCACCATGCACCCACAAAATCCAGCCTTCCACGCGTATGCCTAGATCAATCCAAGGGCTACAGTTTGAAGAATACCATGAACGTGAGTCAATGCACTCACACGCTGGGATGAGAGGTCAACGAAATCAGGAGCTTAGTGGGCCTAAAGTGCTAACGACCCCTCCACTTTGGGGACTGATACCCCCCTAGGTTTGCCATGTTATTTTTTTTATTAATTCTATTTTCTTTTAATTATTATTTGTTTAATTAATTTATTGTTTTCATAAAATATAAAAGACACATAAAAATCAGAAAAGACAAAAAAATATAATAAATATTTTTATTTTTAATATTTTCATAAATAAATTGTATTAATTAATTAGTTTTAAGTTAGGTTTTAATTTTAACTCTTTTAATAAAAGTCTAAAGAAAAAAACATAGAATTAGGGTTCATATTAATTTTTTATCCTTTTTTCTTTTTCTCCCATAATAATTAAATAATTAAATATTTATTTTTATAATTAAATTTGCATGTAAATTAATTAGGGTTAATATTAGGTTTTAATCTTCTTGTCTTCTTGTAAATAAATTAAAAACAATTAGAGTTAGGTTTAGTTTTAATTAATTCTTTTTCCCATTAAACAAAAAATACCAAAAAATAATTCCTTTTTCTTTTTTAATTAACTAATGTCACCATTTAATTTAATATTGCAAAAAGGGTCCAACGCCCTCGTTTTTAATTCTTATTTATTCGCATATTTATTTTATTTCGTTTAAATATTTATGTATCTCTCCCAAAGCCATGTAATTAACTCCTCGCACTTTTAATTTCTTTATTTTCTTTATTTTCTTTATTTTTCTGTCAAATCGGGTTCAAGAAATTTTGGCGATGTGGACCCGCGCCTTTTGTAATAGCTTAGAATTTACTTTTCTCGCAATATTTTAACTGTTAATCAAGGCATGAAAGAATGTATGGACAAAAATAAAAACAAACGTTAGATCACCAATGACATGACAAAAGACAAAATAACTGAACACGACAAACAAATCACACACCACCCCTAGGGTACGCCTCACTGTTGCCTTGCCTCGAAAGGTGATCGTCGAGTAGAGGATGTCTTAGTAAGTCCTCATGATCCGGGAACCTGGCATGAGGGTAGCTTCTAAGGTGTCTTCCCATTGCTCTGGTGATCACCATGTCCCGAACCTCGAATTGACCCGAACACCTCCAACGGTGGTGCTACCTACCTCTCAATGGTGGGATGGCACTACTTTAAAGGACATTTACATAGACGAATTCCTCAGGGTAGGTAGACGACTCTAGATACTTGCTCTAATTTCAAAAACAAATTCAAAAATACTTTTCACACCGACACCTTTTCAAAAAGCTTTCGAAAGCAATTTTTCAAACACTCTTGAGGACCGATACAAGAGTCGAACAGGAATTTTCAAAGAAACTTTTTAAAACCCACAATTGAAAAGCAAACAATTTTGAAAACACAAATGAGCAAGTATCTAAGAGCCCATGGATAACCATGGATAGAAAGGGTGCTAACACCTTCCCTTTCTATAATCTACCTCCCGAACTGAGAGCAATCTCTTTAAGGAATTTTTCTATGCTTTTGTCCTTTCCATTTGGAGAAAATAAAAGACGGTGGCGACTCTTGCTTCCGCGACATTTCACGAACCAGCTTTAAACAGTCAGTTCCAGATCCACCGATCACAGTATGCAAATGTATGAAAAGTAAAGATTCGTTTGTGTCATAGCGTTGCCGGAAGTGGGGAAAATAAATCCCCTCTGAAGTACTGATGGGTGAATTTCCAGGTAAAAGCTCTGTTGCAGAAGGGAAAAGCCAGACATTGCTGGTGATATCCTGTTGGGGAAATCTGAGAAGTTGGGCAACTTGTTGGGGACACTTTGGACCAGTGGTTGGAAATTTTTGCTCTGGCTGGAGAAAATACCTACCGGGGTGTTATGGAATGGCTTACAGATATTATTCTATTTCTTAAAGTCATTAGTAATTGTCTTTCCATTTTTTTTTTTATTTGTAACAGTAATCACGTTCAAATGCATATGTTCAAAAATAAATCATTGGACGTTTTTGTAAATAAAATAAAGAAAATAGATGGTTTTGCACTTTCAAAAGGGATATCTTTGTATTAATTTGAACAAGTGTTTTTGTACAATGAGACAAAGCATTCTGGCAAGAGAATGTCGTCGTAAAAAAATGAAAATTTATACAAAGAAAAGGTAGCTATGTGAAATAATCCAAAGGGGTTCCCGTTCTACTATAGCCTTCATGTCTCTGAATGTCTTGTCCGCTGGTCTCCTCGGCGAAGTCGATTGGATTGATTTAGATCCAATTGAGTTGATTGGTTGCCGTTGAATATTGTTTGCCAGATAATCCAACGGGACATAATCATACGCTTTAATCCCTAACTTTTTCCTGGACCGCCCTCTCGGGTTTTCAGTCCACCGGTGTTGTACCCCAAAATTTCCCTCTCATATTCCTCAAGACATTGCAAGAAAAATCTCCAAGTGGCTCAAGGTAGCTCAAGAGTTGGTAAGACAAGTTATCTCCTAAGGCAGTCTACCCCAAATTAAGGTTTTGTGTTGCATCAAGATCCTTGAGTCCAAATTACCTCAAATGCTCCCCAATGTCCTAATATGTTCTCAAGGTCATCCATGTCAAATTTCAAGCCTTGCAGAGGAAGTTTGCTCAGTCAATTGCCCAAAGGTCCAAAAATCGACTATGCTAGGGCAAAAGTAAACTATGACCTATATACAGTCGAACTTCAAGATTTTTTGTCAACATTATCATTTTGAAGGATATTTCATCATTTGATCAAGGGTTGATCATGATTCATCAAGGATTTCTCAAAATTCATCAAGACTCAAAAGTTGCTAAATTAGGGTTTTGCAGGAAAAATCAACTCAACTTTGACCAAGCATAACTTTCTCATACCTTAAGAGAAATGACCCATCCAAAGCTAATTTTGAATAGGATGCAATTTCCTACAATCCATCTTAATACCCCAAGATCAAAAAATGCACTCGCAAGAAGTTATGAATTTTGACATTATAGGTCATTTTTGAAAGTCAACAAAAACACCTTTTTTTCCAAAGATCCTAACTTGAGCATGGAATATAAAAATGATATGAGACCAAAAGGGTTGATTAGATAACATCTCAAGCTTTCTAGAAAGTCCAAGAACACCTCCAAAACTTCAAAATTGAAGAAGTTATGCATTGTTGAAGTTGGACTTTTTTGCAAAATTGCCAAAAGTCAACTATCCCTAAAACGTCAAATTTTGTCAAATGGGCCCATTCTTTTCCACTTGATTTGAGTTTGCATCATTGCCCACGTGCCCTAGCTTCATCCATATGTCCATATCTCATTTTTATTATTTAATTTGATTTTTATTTGAATTTATTCATTTTAAATCAAATAAAATCACATAAAATCAAAAATATTGTTAACAAAAGATTTTTTGTTGATTATAGGCTTCAATGGACAGCTAGCACATCTCCAAACTCGTATCAAGGCATAAGTGTATAAGAAGATATGATTTGAATCAAATTTGGAAAGATTTAATGGAAGAATCAAATCCAATTCATGAGCGTTGATATGGAGAGATTTGTACCAAGTTTGTAAACCTAATGCACTGAGTGATACATAAGGAAGCTAAAGCACACGAAATAAGGGTTGGAAATCGTGGGAAGAGGCAGAACTGATTTTGCAAAATTCACAAAAAAGTGAGAGACCAAAATCAGGGTTGGAGGCGTTTTCAAGGATCAAGACTTGTCCCAATCGATTCCTGGACATTCACACAAGCTAACTGGATCAAAATCACGCATCCTCAAGCCTCCAAATGCACTGTAAGTCTCACGTAAACGACCCATGTTCTTGAATTCGATTTGATTTGTTCTTGCATCATTTGAGAAAACTAATGGCATATTCATGATCACAAGAACATTTTCAAACTTTTTGCATCATTTAATTTCATTCATATGACATGTTTTGCAAAACGACATGGCTAGGGTTTTGTTGCTGTTTTTAGGGACTTTTGTTTCAGGTAAAATTGAGACACAAGAAGAACATGGTTTTGATCAGGAGGCCATGACGAATTGAACCATGTTCTTGGATTGCATTTATATGGCCTGGAGAGAATTTTAGAACAGGGCTGCGCTTTTAGCTGCGGATTCAAATCCGCAGGTATTTTTTTTACAGGGTTGAGGACATGGATGAACTCGTGTCATCCATCTGTTGGTCCATTCAAATATTTTGCGCGTTTTTTTCCAGGCCATGTGCTTTGTTTATATATATTATCTTGTGTTATTATTATCATAACAAACAAAGCAGCGTGCTCCAGTGGTTGTCACCTAAGCCATAAAGGATCCAAAGGCTGGAGGTCAGGGGTTCAATCCCTGCCTCCAGTAATTTGTGTTTTCTCCATATATTTCAAGTATTCCCATGCGCGCTCAAGCTTGCAACCTACCATGCGCCCTCATCCATCCAAATGCCAGATGGCCAAGAGCCAGATCTGGTGGCCAATGATTGGAGGTCCACCAAGAGCCAAGTCGATGCACCCACACTGGATCACAAAAAGTCAAACGGGCTAGCTGATAATGGGCCAAGAAATTGCTCCTCACACCCCTAAATAAGGCCCAACACTCCTCTCTCTTTTATTTATTTTGTTTTGTTTTATTAATTGTTTTTATTTTATTTAATTAATTTTCTAACCAACCATAAAATTCCTTTTTTTTATCAAATAAAATCACAAAAATATTTTTTATTCAATCACACTTTAAACTTCTATTTTTTTCTTAATAAACACTAATTAATTAATTAGGTTTTTAATTCTAGTAAACTTTAACCTATTTTGCAAATAAATAATTAATTAGATTTAATTAGGTATTAACCACTAATTTAATTATTTTTAATTTCTTTCCTAAATAATCAAAAACTCCAAAAATAATTTATTTTTCATTTAATTAATTTATTAATTTAATTTAGGTTTAATTTCTTTTCTCAAATAAAAAACAATAAAAAGATGGCATTTTCTTTCAAAAGGGTCAAAACCCTAAAATTCGCACTCGATCTAATTTCCCGCGCGCTTTATTTATTTTTGCCCAATAATGTACTTGCTTCCGGATTGTAATAGTTAAATAGGACATTTAATTACTTTTATCGCTTTATTTTATTTTTCAAAGGGTTTGTCTTTGGCGATGTAAATACCCGACGCCTTGTAATTTAAATTCCGCATTTTAATTCTGCAAATTATAACTGCTAGATGTTTGCTAATAGGGTTTGCATGACAAGACTGAATGTTAATCTTAAAATAAAATTAGATCACCCTGAACATGTACAAAGATAAAAATAACTGAAAACGACACACTCGCAGATGCGCACTCTTAGGGTACATCCCACTTGGTTGCCTTCGTACACGGTCAATTGAGTATAGGTCGCTTTAGAGGTCGTCCTCTTGTCTAAAAGATCATAGTTACTTCAAAACAGTTGCCTCGAATGTTGTTGCCTCGAACAAATGATCTAAGACATTAGGGTTACCGCTAAAGCGTCCTAACATTGCTTTAGTGACTGTATGTCCCTCATTCGAATTGACCCTTAAACTCCAACGGCGGTGCTACCTGCTCACTAATAGTGGGATAGCATTGTCTATAAGACATTAGCATAGAACGATTCCTTTTTCGAGTATGTAGATGGTTCTTAGATACTTGCTCTTTCAAAAAAAAAACCTTTTTCACACTTACACTCCTTTTCGAACAAAGTTTTCAAAAAAACTTCATACGCTCTTGAGGACAGAAGCAAGAGTTAAATCGAAGTTTCAAATAAAAAAATTTTCAAACCCACAAGCATAAAGAAAGCAATTTTGAAAACAATTGAGCAAGTACCTAAGAGCCCGTGGGTAACCACGGATAGAAAGGGTTCTAATACCTTCCCTTTCTATAATCTACCCCCCGAACCCGAGAAATATCTCGAAAAAAGGAATTTTTTTTGTGCTTTTTTTTCCTTTCCTTGTTGGATAAAATAAAAGTCAATGGAGACTCTTGCTTACCGCGACATTTTGCAAAAAACAAACGCAAAATGCAAACCAGCATTCCAAAAGACAGTCAGTTCTTCCCACCGTATCACAACCGGGATACCCTTTTTTGCCCAAGCCGCCCTTTCGGGTTTTCGACTTGCCGGGTGTACAGATTTTTTTATTTTCATCCCTTATTTTTGCCCAAACCCTTTTGGTTCGCCAGGAAGCCCTTATTTTTTCCTAGGCTAGTCAACCTAGCGGGTCTTTGATCATACGTAGTATCTTTTAACTATGTCCGTATTTACCGGGTGCGGGAGGTCATCGCCATCCATAGTAGTCAAGATCATTGCTCCACCAGAGAAAATGCTTTTGATTACAAACGACCCTTCATATGTAGGGTTCCATTTTCCCCTTGGATCACCTTGTGGAAAAATGACACGCTTGATTACCAAGTCACCGACCCGATATACCTGACGCTTGACCTTTTTATTAAAAGCTTTAATCATGCGTTTTTGGTACACCTGACCATGACAGATAACTGTAAGCCTCTTCTCATCAATCAAGTTTAGTTGGTCAAACTGAGTCTGAATCCAATCTTCTTCATTCAAACCGGCATCTTTCATGATTCTCAGATAGGGGATCTGGACCTCAATAGGCAAGACAACTTCCATGCCGTATACAAGAGAATAAGGTGTTGCCCTAGTTGATATGCGAGTTGTGGTACGATACCCATGGGGAGCGAACGGTAGCATATCATGCCAGTCTTTGTATGTGATTGTCATCTTCTGTATGATCTTCTTAATGTTTTTGTTAGCAGCTTCTACAACACCATTTATCTTTGGCCGGTAAGGGGAAGAATTGTGATGCTGAATCTTGAATTGCTCACACAAGGCGGCGATCATAGTATTATTCAGATTTGTACCATTATCAGTGAGGATTCTCTCTGGGATACCGTACCGACAGATGAGATTCTGCTTGATGAACCGTGCGACCACATTCTTAGTAACGAAAGCAAAGGAAGCTGCCTCAACCCACTTTGTAAAATAGTCGATGGCCACTAAGATAAAGCGGTGTCCATTAGAGGTTGTTGGCTTGATTTCCCCAATCATATTGATTCCCCACATAACAAAGGGCCAAGGAGCCGTCAAGACATTCAGAGGAACCAGAGGTATATGTACTTTGTCAGTATAGATTTGACACTTATGGCAAGTCCGAGAGTGCTGATAGCAATCTGCCTCCATGGTAGACCAATAATAGCCTGCCCATAGGATTTTATTTGCCATTGTATGCCCACTGGAATGAGTACCAAAAGTGCCTTCGTGTAGCTCACCCATGATCCTTTCAGCCTCAGCCTTGTCTACGCACCAAAGCAATACAGAGTCATGACTGCGTTTGTACAAAATGTCGTTACTAAGGAAGAATTTAGCCGAGAACCTTCTCAGGAACTTCTTGTCATTCACCGAAGCTCCTTCTGGATATTCCTGAGACTCGAGATACCTCTTGACTTCATGAAACCAAGGTTGGTCCACTACTTCTTCAGTATTAATCTCGTGATAGTAGGCTGGTTCATTCATCCTCTCAATGGTGATTTGAGGAGCCTCGTTATCCCAATTAAGTTTAAACATAGATGACATCGTAGCTAATGCGTCTGCTAGCTGATTTTCTTCTCGCAGGAAATGCTCGAAGGTAATCTTCTCGAAATGCGACAACAATGTCAATGCATGTTCTTTATAAGGGATAAGATTGGGGTGCTTGGTATCCCAATCCCCTTTGACTTGACTGATGACCAAGGTTGAATCTCCAAATACATCCAAGTGTTTGATCCCCAAGTCTATGGCATCCTTGAGACCAAAGATGCATGCTTTGTATTATGCCATGTTGTTTGTACAGTTGAAGCAAAGTCTGGCAGTAAAGGGAGTATAACATCCTACAGGAGATATGAGTACGACGCTGATACCATTGCCAAGTGCGTTGGATGCCCCATCAAAGAACAGGGTCCATCGGGATCCTTGTTCAGGTCCGTCATATGGCCTGATTTCCTCACAGTTGTCTAACGTCATGATGTCTTCATTCGGGAATTCAAACTTCATGGACTGATAGTCTTCTACAGCTTGGTGAGCAAGATGATCAGCCAATACACTGCCCTTTATATCTTTCTGGGTAGTATACTGTATGTCATATTCTGTCAGGATCATCTTCCATCTTGCTATTCTCCCAGAAAGAGCAGGCTTCTCAAAGATGTACTTTATCGGATCCATTTTAGATATCAACAAAGTAGTGTGGGTCAGCATATACTGTCTCAGCCGGCGAGCAGCCCATGCCAGAGCACAACAATTTTTCTCGATCAGTGAATATCTTGTTTCACAGTCGGTAAACTTTTTGCTCAGGTAATAAATAGCATGCTCTTTTCGGCCAGACTCGTCATGCTGACCCAGCACACACCCCATTGAGTTTTCTAAAACAGTTAGATATAAGATCAATGGCCTTCCCTTGATAGGTGGCAACAACACAGGAGGTTCTTGCAGGTATTCCTTGATTTTGTAAAAGGCAACTTGGCATTCATCGTTCCATCTGACTACTTGATCTTTCTTCAAGAGTTTGAAGATTGGTTCACAAGTAGCTGACAGGTGAGAAATAAACCTTGTTATGTAATTCAGACGTCCCAAGAATCCTCTGACTTCTTTCTCAGTACAAAGAGATGGCATTTCTTGTATCGCTTTAACCTTGGTAGGAACAACTTCGATACCGTTGTTGCTGACGACAAAACCCAGGAATTTACTAGACCGCACTCCGAATGTACACTTGTTTGGATTCAATCTCAACTTGTACTTCTTCAGCCTTTCAAACAGCTTCTGTAGGTTATCGAGGTGCTCTTCTTCCGTCTGCGATCTGGCTATCATATCGTCTATGTAGACCTCTATCTCATGGTGTATCATGTCATGAAATAAAGCTACCATAGCGCGTTGATAGGTTGCCCCAGCATTCTTCAGTACGAATGGCATGACCTTATAACAGAAAGTGCCCCACTGTGTAACAAAAGTCGTTTTCTCCATATCCTCAGGCGCCATTTTGATTTGGTTGTAGCCCGAGAAGCCATCCATGAAGGAAAAAACTTTGTGTTGCACCGTATTATCCACCAGGATGTCGATGTGGGGAAGTGGGAAATCATCTTTGGGGCTTGACATATTCAAATCTCTGTAGTCCACACACATCCGCACTTTAGCATCCTTCTTGGGTACAGGGACAACATTGGCCACCCATTAGGGATAAGAGGTGACAACCAAAAATCCAGCATTGAATTACTTCATAACTTCTGATTTGATCTTTTCAGACATATCGGGTCTCATACGACGAACCTTTTGCTTTACTGGGGGACAATCTTCCTTTGTAGGCAGACGATGTACAACAATGTCTGCATCCAGTCCTGGCATGTCTTCGTAAGACCAGGCGAAGATCTCAACATAATCCTGCAACAGCTGAATTAGACGTTCCTTGACACTCAGCTCTAGATTGGCACCCACCTTGATTTCCTTTTTATCTTCCTTGGTACCCAAGTTGATTGTACCCAACGGTTCCTCATGAGGCTAAATAGCTATGTCTTCTTGTTGTAACAACCTGGCCAACTCTCCTGGCACATTATAATCTTCCTCACCTTCGTCGTCGGCTTGGTAGATCAGATTTTCAAAGTCACAATTGGCCATAGCAGAACTGTTACCCCTGGGATCCTGAGTGGACGTAGATCTGTATTTTCAAAATCTGAGTGTGTGTAAGAGCATAACTACCATTGACAGAAATAAAATGTAAGAAAGAAAAGACAAAGAAAACAAAATTTTATGTAAAGAAACATCCATGATTCATTAATGACATATGAGAATGAAGTGACAACCCTTACAGATGGACCATTGTGCCTCGGGTAAGACACAAGGTTTAAGAAAGAGTCTGAATTGTTTAAATATTACAAGCCTGAAAATATTAAAAGACAATTACTCTTGAATAAAAGTAATAGGAATGAAATCCTTCGCCTCCCAATTATTAAGCCCTCCTTCGATAGTTGGAAAAATCCATTCATCCATGTCCTAGCTGCCATCACTATCTTTTATTGCATTGAGTCCTTGATTGCTGATACGCAGAGGTGGCCCCCCTGCGCGAGAATGTCGGACAATTTTCTGAGCCTCTGAAGTGAACCCCAACCCAAATTTGTCGGACTTATAGGGAATATCCGAAAGCTGACCCCAGATAGTACATCCTCCCTCTTCAACTACAACTTGAGCGTCTTTCAATGAAGCCATCTTTAGCAGGGGTCTGGTAATCTTCGGGACCTTTGGAGTAGATTTGGTTGATGCGACCATTGCTGGAACCTCCTCAAAGTTCTGACAGGGAGTCTCTATGAATTCACCATCCATTTCAACATACCTGAAAGAGTTCAAATGGCTAACCATGTATTCCTCTTCTTCGTGAACTGTGACAATCTTCCCTCTGATCGGGTATTTTAGCATTTGGTGTTGGGTGGAAGTGACGGCACCAGCACCATGGATACAGGGCCGACCCAACAGACAAGAGTATAAAGGGCGGATGTCCATCACATAGAAAATTGAGTCAAAGGTCTGAGTCCCAATTTTTATGGGGATACTAACTTCTCAGTGCACTGTCCTCTTGGAACCATCAAAGGCCCTTACTATGATGTTGCTAGGTTTCAAAATGAGCCCCTCACAATCCAGTCGATCGAGGGCATTTTTGGGCAAGACATTCAATGATGAACCGGTATCCACCAAAACATGGGCAAGTGTGGTGCCCCTGCACTCAATGGAAATATGCAAGGCATCGTTGTGCTTCCTTCCCTTAGAGGTTAAATCAGCATCGGAAAAGCCCAATCCGTTATCAGCAGTTAAACTGGCTACACAGTCTTTAAATTGGTCGATGGAGGTCTCCTGGAGCACGTGAGCGGTCTTAAGAAACTTTACCAAGGCTTTGGCGTGAGTTTCAGAGCACAAAAGTAAGGACAACAATGATATCTTCGAGGGGGTCTGCCCCAATTGTTCTACAATGTTGTAGTCACTTTTCTTGATTATCTTCAGTATTTCTTCTATTTCTTTTCTAGAAGCTTCAAGGATGACTTCGGGATGTTCTCTTGCTTGGGTAGGCTCAACCAAAGCCTCTTTGCCCCTGGTATCGGCAGTAGGGATAACAACAGGAGCATCACTGGTGGTGTCGGTAGGAGTGGCAGTAATGATGATCACAGGGGTAGCAACAGTCTTTGGAGAAATCTCAGGTGAGAAGACTCTTCCACTTCTTGTTATTTTGCTGGTTCTAGTGAGGTTACCGATATCAGGATCAATATCTCTCGCAACTTCATTTGTGACAGCCAACTGATCTTGCTTGACATCGTAGTAATAAACGTCAGCCTCATAACTCCATGGAACAACTTTATTTGAGGAGTATGGTATTGGTATTGGCATAGTGATGATCAACGGTGCAGATCTGGGAGAAGATGTAATCCTGGCGGGTCTTTTGGTGGAGACCCTGGGAGGATTGTCAGAAATGGTGATTATCGAAACATCTTGATAATAACTTTTGATAAGAGGTAACTTTTCAAATAGGATTTCTTTACTAGTCATCAGGCGCTGAACGCCTATCTTTAGTAACAAACAATCGTTCAACAGAGATTTGCAAAGGTGGTAATTTTCATCGCAACCTGGGAACAAGCTGGCTTGCAGTAGATTTTGTTTAACGGTCAATAGAGGAGTAACCAAGTCATTCACGGAGGAAACAAAACGATCATCATCAATGGCGTTGATACTTTGGCCATGTCTAGGCATTGGTGTCGTTATTAGATTAGGCATTTCTGGGGACTCAAATTTAAGCTCCTTCACATTGATAAGGTCTTGCACCTTATTTTTTTAAGGCCCAACAGTAATTTGTATCGTGCCCCGGGCTTCCAGAATGATAGGCACATCGGGCGTTCGGGTTGTAGCGAGGAGAAGCAGTATTGGGGTTCTTGGGAGCTTCCTTTAAAATTGTCAGATTGGTCCTTAGAAGGTGTGGCAAAACTTGAGACATGGTCATGTTAATCCGGGTAAATCGTCTCATGGGCGCTTCTGGTTTGTGCTGATAATTTCGCTGCTGATTTGGCGCAGGATTAGAGATCATGACAGCCCCTACTGCCGGACGACGATCGGTTTTGTTTTGATTCTTATGGTCATACGCAGCACTAACCTCCTTCTTTCCAATAAAAGGTTTCTTCACCAAACTTGAGGATGCATCTCTTTGAATGTTGCCGCTTTTTATACCGGCTTCGACCCGCTCACCAGTCATGATTAATTCGGTAAACCCAGATGAAGAACTCCCAATCAAGTGATTGAAAAATGGTCCTGACAAGGTGACAAGGAACATATCCACTAATTCTTTGTCGGATAAAGGGAGCTGGACTCTGCCTGCGAGATCCCTCTATTTTTGAGCATAGGTTTTGAAACCCTCATTTGTTCCTATAGACATACTCTGTATCTGTGTCCTAGTCGGAGCCAAATCAGCATTATACTGATATTATTTGTAGAAAGCGGCAGCCAACTCTTCCTAGTTACGGACATTGGATCCTTCTAATTGGTAGAACCAATCCAACTGAGTCCCTGATAAGTTCTCTTGGAAGAAATGCACCCACAGATTCTTGTCAGCCGTATGGGGTTGAATCTTTCTGACATATGACCTCAGATGTAGTTTTGGGCAAGAGATACCATCATACTTGGCGAAAGTTGGGACCTTGAATTTGTGGGATGACAACCCCTTAGATGAGTCCTAATTCTCCAAATTCCAAACCGGGTACCCTCTGAATCTCCATGGCATTCAAACGATCCTCAAGTTGTTTGTATTTATCATCAGTAGGAGGATATTGCTCCTCATAGTAATCAGGCTCTTCCTCTCCTTCGGATACTGGGTCATCGTTCACTTCCTGGGTCTCGGCCCCTTGGTTATCTCCTTCACCTGATAACGTTGCAAATTCCAAGGTTTGCCTAGTTTGTCCTTTAAACCTTCTTCCCATGATCACAACTCCTGTTGGTTTCTTCGTTTTCTTCTTCTTATCTTTGGCTAGCAGAGTATTCAACTTCTCTTGCCCTTTTGTCAGAGCCATGAGCATTTGTTGAAACTAGGCATTCCGCGCCTGAAGATCTTTCACAGTCTGTTCAACATCCATCTCACTGAAATAAACAGTAGAAGGATAAGGCGACCTGCTATGAGAAACCTGTATGATGTTATGATGAATGAAGATGCAATATGCAAATAATTTCAAGGAAATTTAGAGATTTAAACTTGTCCAAACCAAAAAAGAACACACGTCATACTAAATAAAACCAAGTTTGAATACATCATGCCTCCTTGGGCTTACAAAGAAAGAAACAAAATTAAGCAAAAAATTTTAAGACAAAAAGACCGAACGCATCCTCTTTGGAGCAATGTAGGTATTCAGATTTTTCTCTTCATGAAGCAGCTTGGTGAGCTCTAGAACCTTCTTCTCACTGGCGTAATACTGGGTTTCAAAGGTGTCTCGCTCTTCCTTTAACTGAATCCAAGCTTTCTGCAGGTCTTCAAGAGAGGTAGGCATGTCCGAATGAAGAATGGTGTATGAGACGTCTCCTTCAATAACAGGTTCAATGATGACAGGAAGGATGGAAGGGTAAGGCATCAAGAGATTCTGAGCACGAGCCCGTAACCACTTAAGGTAAGGCTCGAGAGGGATAGAGTTTTTATGTTCCAAAGTCCTACTGTCCACCTTGTTCACCATTCCCCAAGCACGTGCAAACCTCTGGTGATTACCTTGATCTTCTTTGTCGTAGTCGAAGACCAAACGTTGGACGAGTATCTCATGAGGGTCGTCTATTCGGGCATACCTAAACTTCCGAAGAGCTAAACACGGGTTGTAGGTGATACCTCCCCTAATACCTAGCAGAGGTACATTAAGGAACTACCCACAACGGTCAATCATAGAAATATCTTCCAAGGATCTCGAGCACCAACGGATATCAGCGTGGGAGAGAGACATCATCCTTTGAGACCAAGTCAATATTTTCTCGTTCTTCAATGCTGACTGAGGCAGGTGTGAAGTGAACCACTTAGCGAGTAGGGGTATACAACATAAAAGGGTACCTCTTTTTTTCATGGTACGGGTATGAAGGCAATGCAAGATGTCTCCTAGCAAGGTGGGTATAGGATTGCGAGAGAGAAAGACTTTGATGGAATTAACGTCTACGAATTGGTCCGAATTAGGAAACAGAACCAAACCATAAATGAGGAGAGCTAGCACATCTTCGAAAGCTTGGAAATCCAAGTCATCCCAGAATGAACGAGCTTTTTCCAATAGAAACTTAGCTAAAAAACCTTTAACCCCACTTCTTGTCTCCCAATTGGCTATGACGTCGACCCTCTTCACATGTAAAGCTTCGGAAATGACTTCAGGTTTTGGAATCCCTTCTGGACCGGTGAACAGTATATGATTAAGCACGGGAACTCCTAAGAGCAAAGAGAACTCTTCTAGTGTAGGTACCAACTGATAGTCCGGAAAAGTGAAACAATGATGTACGGGATAAAAGAATTGGAATAGTATACACATCATCTCTTCTTGGAAGTTGGATGTAGCCAAACTGAGGAGTCGACCATACTTCTTGGTAAAAGGAGAATCCCCCGGCACTCTTGAAGCTAGCTCTTGAAGTTGAGGATGTGCTTTTACAAAGCTGATTCGGATGGTGTTTCTTCGGAGAGAATTCATATCCTACAAAACAAAAACAAAGATAAATTTCTAAATCCTTGAAATGGTTAGTGAGCATGCATATTATGTTGATGATGTTTATGATGTTTATGTACAAACAAACATATACACACACAACATACAGATCCCTATGTTTTAGGCTTGCATGAGTTTTATAGGTAAGTACCCTCTTGAAGTTTAGTCGGCTCAACCTATCCTAGAAATAATGATCGGGTTCTAAAGGATCTCAATATCACCGACCTTTCTCTTAGGCATTGTCTCGGCACAACAATCTTTTCTTGCGTCCGAGATATCCCAAAAGTCTAGCCTCAATGAGTGTAGTATCGAGTATCAACCAATTTTCAGCTTTACACCGAAACTGGCTACCTCACTACGTCCTAATGGCCAAGTTTGTTCAAATAGGGTTCTAAGGTTAATTAGTGCTTCATGACGCCACTCAGCGGCCCTGTCTTCTCCTCGATTCACCATGAGGGATACTGGTACCCACAAATGCGTCACACTAATATAGCCATTGTCTCAACCATATCGGTCTATGCTGTACAGTCTCCATAATCTATTTCTATTTACCTGAAAAGGTGCCCCAAACCCGGGTGGAGGATCAAAGCAAGCCCAATACAAAGAACTAAATATAAAGCACACAAATCAAATAATGAAAGCGAGTATGGGGATCTAACCCTAAGGTAACCCAACTTTTTTTTAATTCCCCAGCAGAGTCGCCAGTTCTGTGATACGGTGGGAGAACTGACTTGATGTTTTGCGTTTGGATCGCATTTGTGCGGATAGCAAGAGTCGCCACCTACTTTTTTTTTATCCAAAAGGAAAGGTAAAAAAGCACAGGAAAGACCTTTCGAGATTATTTCCCGGGTTCGGAGGGTAGATTATGAAAATGGAAGGTATTAGCACCCTTTTCATCCATAGTTTTCCATGGGCTCTTAGTTACTCGTTTAGATCACTTGCTTTCATTTAACAGTGTGCTTGTGGTGTAGGCTTTGAAAGTATTTTGAAAAATCTCTTTGTAATGGTTTTCGTTTCTATAAGAACGCGTACAAAGTTTTGTTTCAAAAAGTGGTTCAAAGATATGTTTGTGAATCGTGTTTCGAAAAGTGTTTTGAAAAGATGCTTTGCAATGGTTCTCGTCTCTATAAGAACGTGTACAAAACGTTTTGTCTTTTTGAAAATGTTTTGAAATAAAAGTGTAGATGTGAAAATGTTTTTTTCGTGAGCAAGCGAGTAACTAGGAGCGAATCTATCTACTCGAAAGGTCTTAAATTGTTCTTTTCTTCCTCCTTTTAATGGTGTTATCTTACCATTAATTTGGTAAGAAGCCCCATCGTTGGATGTGAAGGGAAAGGCGCGGGTCAATTTTTACAGTCATCGAAGGCAACTTATGAGACGCTTTAGCAGTTTTTGTAAGGGATGAGATCGTTTTATTGAAGGCAACGTCGACGGTCATCGAGGGACTACGATCTTTTTTTATCGAAGAGTCATTGCTAAAGCATCCCATATTCGAGGGACATGACTGTATTTCTGAGGCAACGAGCGAGGTTACCCTAGAGGTGCGCGTGTGAAAAAGTGTGTTGGTTTTAAGTTATTTTATTCTTTGATTAGGTTATCTAGCGATTGATTTTTGAATCTTGCCATACACGCCTAATTACTATACAGTATAAGGAAAATAGTAAATTGCGGGAATTGAAATTCTACGCTATTACAAAGTGTTCAGGAATGGGGGTACAATTCTTACAAATGGGGATGAGTCAAATGCGATAGCAAGATTCAAATGACAAGCAATACAACCAAATCGAATTTGCGCGATTAATTAAAGCTACAATAATCCATGAAAATAAAATTAACCAATGAAATATGGAAATAAAATTTTATATATTTACTTGTAAAAAAAATTAAGATATTATTTAAAGAAAATGTTTAACTAAAGAAATTAAATCAAAATGTATATATTTTTTTATCTTTTAATATTTTTCATGATGAAAAGAATTAATTAATCCTATGAAAGATTTATTTTTTATAATTTTTTAATATGAGAAAATAAAAAAAGAAATAGAAATATGTTCTATACTTTTTGTAACATTTTTATCATAAAAAAAGAAGCAAAGGGAAATTAATAGCAAAAATTTAATCAAGAAGCAAATTAGGAACAAAAAATAAATTATTCAAAATAAATGATGTAAACAAAATTTATGCATTAAACAAATAAAGGGGGTGTATGTTGTGCACAGAAAATGGGCTTATGGTGATGATTTGGGGCGGAGGCCCAAAGAAATTAATTGTCTAACTTGTTGTAACAAAATCAAGCAAAAAGGGGGTGAGGCCAGTAAAACGGAAATGGCTTAATGGGGCAAAGGTAATGGGTTATCCAACAACAAATCAGCAAACCCAAACCCAAGTTTCTAAACCAAATTTATTTATGGATTAAGGGCTAACACAAAAAATTAGGGTTTGGTTCATCTTTCTCATTCATGCGGCGTTGTTCCTCTGTTCATCTTTTCCATTTGCTAAAACCTTTCTAAACATCCTCACTACCCGTCCCTGTCTTACTTCGCGAATGAATCGCTCTCTTCAATAACCACCCACGCTTCTTTGTTACCGGAATGCAACCCTCTCTTCTCTCTAATCAAGCTCTAGCGATTTTTTTTAAAAGGTAAGATTCTTGTTATTTCAAAGCTTACAGATTTTCACTGATTCTTCTAACCATGTTGCGTTTTCCTTTAACTAAACCCTTGTTTTTTTTAGATGCAGAAATTACGTTTATAGAAGTATGAGAAAGAGGAAGAACTCATACCTGTTGGAGCTTTACAATTTCTCTCTTGCCTTGTTATACTTGTGATTTTCTGTGAAATAGGAAAGGAGAGGCGAGACTGAGGACGGTATTCAGTGGTGACAGAGGATTTACGAGGGAAAGAGATGAGGATAAGAGCGTGGCTCTTTAGTTTGTTGGTAACTTTTTCTGTTTTCTTTGTTTGAATGATGATTATTAGGTTTTTGAGTTTTTATGGTTTGTTACTGTGTTTGTTGTGAATGATGATGGTTAACAGTTTGGGGATTTTTGTGATGGTTATGTTTGTTGTTCTTGATGCTCGTTAACAGGTTTGGGATTTTGATGATGGTTATTATTTTTTTGAGTTGATGCTGGTTAACAGGTTTGGGATTTTGGTGATGGTTATTGGTTTTTTTTGAGTTTGAGGCTTGTTCACAGATTTTTCGAATTTGAGGCTTGTTCACAGTTTTGGGATTTTTGAAGCTTGCTACTGTGTTTTTGAGTTTGAGGCTTGTTACTGTGTTTTTTGAGTTTATGCTTGGTTCACAATTTTGGGATTTCGAAGCTTGTTACAGGTTTTTGGTTTGATGATGGTTACTGGTTTTTTGAGTTTATGCTTGGTTCACAGTTTTGGGATTTTGAAGCTTGTTACAGGTTTTTGGTTTGATGATGGTTACTGGTTTTTGTTGGTTTTTTGGATCTCTTTTGCTGGCTTTTTGTTGGATCCTTTTCTTCTCCCAAACGCTTTTGTTATATCAATAAGAAAATGGTGGGAAACCAAAATGTATTTGAACATTTTGAGTATGTTGTTATAAAGGCCTTTCTGTTGCAGTTTTGTTTTTTTCCGATTTTTTATGCAAATTGTGGACAGATTGTGGACATGGTAGTAAAGCTGTTTGGACTATTTTTGTATTTTACAACAGCTCTTCTTTTGTAGCCAAGTGTTGTACCCCAAAATTTGCCCTCCCATATTCTTCAAAGTTTTGACAAGCATCACCTCAAATGGTTCAAAGTCTACTCAAAGGCTACACAGTCCACCACTTTCCTAAAGCCAGTCAAATTAGGGTTTTTGTTCTTGCAAGGAAGTTAAGGTTTTCAAGGGCTCAATCAAGTTCCATATGCTCATATACATTACCAAGCACCTACATGTCAAGTTTCAAGGCTCACAAGGTCAAGTTGCACAATCAAAAACCCTAATTGCTCCACAGTCAACTGTAGGGGCAAAATGGTCATTTGGCAGTCAAAAGTCAAAATTTTTGGTCAACATCTTATTTTGAATCCACAATCATCATTTGGTCAAGTCTTGACCATGATTCCACAAGAATGGCTCAAAAATCATCAAGGTGTCAAAAGTTTCTATTTTTGGACAGTTGAAAAGTCAACTGTAACTTGACCAAGGCATAACTTTTTCATGGTTCATCAGAAAAATCCCATCCAATGCTCATCTTGAAGGGGATGACATTTCCTACAACTCATCTTCACATTCCAAGTCCAAGAAATGCTCTCACAAAAAGTTATCAATTTCAACATTATAGGTCATTTTCAAAAGTCAACAAAAAGGCACTTTAAGTCAAAGACCATAACTTGAGATTGGTAAATCAAAATGACATGGGACCAAAGAAATTGGTTATAGGACTTCAAGACCTTTCCAAAATGTCCAAGAACATGTTCATATGATCAAAATTGAGCAAGATATGCATTGGAGAAGTTGGGAAATTTTTGTGAAATGGCCAAAGTCAACTATCCTTGAAACTTCATTTTTGACAAAAGGGGCCCACTTTTTCCACTTGGTTCAGCTTTGCCATGCCTCCCACGTGTCCCACAATTTATTTCAAGATTAAAAATTAAATTTTCCATTTTTATTTAATTTTATTTGATTTAATTCATTTTAAATCTTTAAAATTCAAATAAAAATCAAGAAAATTAATGGAGGGATATCTTTGAGTTTGAATTGCTTTGATGCATCATGAAACACCTTCCAAACTCGTGCAAGACCTATTTCAAGCATAGAAATTCAAATTTTGACAAAAATGGCAAGTTGTTTAAATGGTGTTCATGGCAAAATCCAAAACATAATTGCAAGGCTTCAAGGCTCCTTATTGTGATTGATTATCATTCATATACAGATATGCAAGCCTTCCCAATACAAGACACGACCTAGAACTCACAGAGACAGCATAAGCAATTTCAAAATTTCAAAGAAAAAGTGAGAAACTGAAAACCTATTTCCAGCATATTTCAAGCCTCTCCTCTGATCCAAACACACTCCTGACCCTTCCAGGAACCTTTTGCAATCAGAATTAAGCCAAATCACTCAAGGAATCATGCTACACAAGTCACACGGTTTCCATTCTTTCTCAAAATTACAGTCATACATTTACGCATTTTTAACTCTTTTCATTGATTGCATTGTACTCACAGGGTCCAAATGAAGCTTTCCATATAATTCAATTTGAGTATAATGCCCTGGATTGAAAATTACCATTAGCGATTTCTAGGTTTTCAGAGCTTTGAAATTGGGGTTATTCTCATGCTGTAAAATTAAAACTCCAAACAGGCATGGTTGAAATCAGCAAGATGAGACGAACAGAATGGATACCTCGCGCCCTTTTTATGTTATCCCTAATCCTATTCGCTATTTTCTGTCATTACATTTAGTGGGGGTTAAAAACCCCCCGCTATCTTGTTTCTTTTTTGCAGATAAGAGGAAGACGATGACGAGGTGTCTAGGCGTGTATGGTTGATTCAAACCACGCGCGCTTTTCTTTGTTTTTTCAGCATATAATGCGTTTACTTTATATTATATTTCTTTTCCATTATTCTAACACACGCGCATGAGTGGTTCAGTGGCTGGAGACGTGGCCAAGCATCCTTGGGACCTGGGTTCGATTCCCAGGTCCCCCCATAACTCTCATATTATTTTTTTCAAGGTATTCCTGTGCAGATTCTCAAGTGACGAACACCATGCACCTCACACATCCAACAGGCTAAGTGTCCACAGATGCAAATCCAAAGGTCCAGAAAGCAAGAGCACCATGCTCAGGAGTCAACAGCGCTCCACTCAATTCCAATGGTCAACGTGGCTTCTAAATGGGCCAGAATTCTATGCACACCTCCATCTGGCCAAGTACCCCCTTTCCTTGATTTATTCTTTTCTTTTCTTTTTTTTTTTTTACATTTTTCTTAATTATTAACCTTTTAATTATTTTTATTATTAACAATTAACATAATTAACATATTTTCATAAAAAAATCAAAAAAAATAGAATTAACATTATTATTATTATTATTCTCATATTATTTTTGTAAATAAATATTAACAAATAAATAGTTTAATTAGGCAATTTTAACTTCTTTTCTTAATAATTAAAATAGATTTAGAATTAGGTAAAATTAACTTTTAATTTTATTTCTTTTTATTTTATTCCATAAAAACATAAAAAACACAAAAAAAAATGTTTTCTTTTAATGAATTAATTAATTGGATTAGGTTTATTTTATTAATTCCATTTAATCACAAAAAAGACCAAAAAAATTCAATTTCTTTTCTTAAAAGGGTCAACACCCTTAGAACATTTCCGATTTAATTTTTATTCACGCATAGTTTATTATTATGTAATTGCTTTCAAGTATGTAATAGTAATTAGGTTTATTGTTTTTATTTACTTTCCGTACTTATTTACCAAAACGAGTCTTTGTATTTTTGGCGATGTATAGACCCGCGCCTTGTAATAGCGTAGGATTTATGTTTCCGCAATTTACTTTCCGCACCCCCTAACTGTTAAATGCATGAAAGAATGTATGGTAAATAAAAACAACTCGTAGCTCACCAATAACATGTACAAAAACATTAACTGAAAAACGACACACAAAGCACATGCCACTCTTAGGGTACGCTTCACTCGTTGCCTCGAAACGTGGTCATCAAGTATAGGACGTCTTAGAGGTCACCCTCTGTTTAAGATCCAGTTGCCTCAAAACGGTTGCCTCGGATTGAAAAGGATCTAGGACGTTAAGGTTACTTCTAAGATATCCTACCATTGCTTAGGTGACCACACTGTCCCGATAATCGAATTGACCCGAACAATTCCAACGATGGTGCTACTTACCTTTCAATAGTGGGATAGCACTATCTAAAGGACACTTATACAGCTTAATTCCTTAGGGTAGGTAGATGACTCATGGGTACTTGCTCTCTTCAAAAACAAATCAAAAATCTTTTCACACTGACACTTTCAAAAGCTTTCAAAACAAATTTTTCAAACACTCTTGAGGACAGATACAAGAGTTATTCAGAAATCTTTCAAAAAAAACTTTTTCAAACCCACTCACATTTTGAAAAGCAAACATTTTGAAAACATAAGAGCAAGTACCTAAGAGCCCGTGGATAACCACGGATAGAAAGGGTGCTAACACCTTCCCTTTCTATAAATCTACCTCCCGAACCGAGAAACATTCTCGAATAAGGAATTTTGCTGTGCTTTTGTCCTTTCCAGATTGGAGAAAATAAAAGACGGTGGCGACTCTTGCTTACCGCGACATTTCGCGAAACCAGCTAAAAAACAGTCAGTTCTATTTCCCCCGATCACAGAACTGGCGACTCTGCTGGGGAATCTAAAAGTGAGGTGTACCTTAGGATTAGATCATACTTATGTTTTCAATTGCTTTGCTTTGATTTCTTTATATTTGTGGGCTTTGCATCGGAGTTTCATAGATCCTAACCCGGATCTGGGGATACCCTTTTAGGTAGCATAAGCTGTGAGGGACCTGTCCGGCGTAGACCGACACGGGTGAAGCAGTGGCTACGTTGGTGTGGCACCTTGGTCTGTACCGATATCCCTTGTGTTGTAACGAGGAGAATATGGGTCTTCTGAGGAGTCATTAAGCACCAACCGACCTTAGAACCCTAATTTGACCCAACTTGGCCATAGAACAGTAGCAGTATGCTACACCCATTGAGGCTAAACTCTCGCGATGGTTCTGGCCGCAAGAAAAGATTGCGACGCTGGAGTTATGATCGATTGAGGGTAGTCAGTGATATTGGGATCCTCTAGAACCCGGTTACTTTTGATAGGACAGGTCTTAACCAACAAATTGAAAGAGGGTAGTACCTGAACTCCATGCTGGCCTAAACTCTAAGGGCTATGGTGTGACTTGTGTGCCTTATCATGTTTGCCTTTGTGAATACTTGTGGTGTGCTTTATCATAACATCATGCCATCATAACATTGCATGCACCCTGCATAAGGACTGACCTATTTCAAAGACAAGAGGGCTTCACCTTTGCTCTGTTTTGTAGGACATCATGATGCCTGTACGAAGGAACACTATCCGGCTCAACTTTGTTCACCCACCTGATTTGCTTAAAGAGTTGGTTGACAGAATTCCAAGCACTGCTTCCTTCATCCAGAGGCATGGTTCTCTTCTCGGTTTAGTCACTTCAAAGTGGGACCAACAACTGATGAGTGTCTTGACCCAGTTTTATGACCCTCTGTACAGTTGCTTCACCTTTCAAGACTTCCAGTTGGTCCCTACCCTGGAAGAATTATCTGATTTGCTTGGTATCCCTATATTGGATCAGACTCCCTTCACTGGTTGGGAGAAGGCTCTTAGACCTGAGGAGATTGCAGCAGCCCTTCCTTTGACCAACAAGGAGGTAATGGACAACTGGGTGACTAGAAGCGGAGTTAAGGGCTTCTTGGCTAAGTTTCTGATTGGTAAAGCTAACAGTTTCTGGAATGACTTAGACTTCAGGGCGTACGAGGACATTCTGGCTCTCTTAATCTATGGGCTAGTATTGTTTCCAAATCCTGATAACTTTGTCAATATCAATGCCATAAGGATCTTCATGTCTCGGAACCCTGTACCCACTCTCTTGGGTGATATCCTGCAGCAACTCTATGCTCGTACTGCCTGAAGACGAGGAACCATGTGGTGTTGTACTCCTTTGTTAGTGAGGTGGTTTATTTCTCACCTCCCTAAGTTCGTGCTGAAGAACCAGGAAGGAAAAGGTTGGGCTCATAGGTTAATGTCTCTCACTGATAATGACATCATTTGGACTCTCAGAGGTTTAGATGAGGTGGCTGTTATTGATCGTTGTGGAGAATATCCTAATGTTCCATTGATTGGTACCCAGGGAGGAATCTCTTACAATCCATGTTTAGCTCTCCGTCAATTTGGAAGAGCCAGAAGAGCAGGGCCTCATGAGATGTTGGTGCCTCACATCAGTTTTGAGTTTCAGGTAGATAGTGACGAGCTGCGTCATAGGTTCATCAAGGCTTGGGACAGAATTCACAAAGCTGACCCACATGAGTTGGGACTGAAGACTTCTCTACCAATGGAACCCTATTACAGATGGGTCCGCATCCGTGCTCAGAAGTTAGGTATGCCATATGAAGCTGTCAGGCCTATCATTCTTGAAAGTCCTGATGGAGATGGGGTTCCTCCAACTGTTCTCCCTCCTCAGATACCCACTGATGTTGATACACTAAAGAGGTCTTGGGCGCAACTACAAGAAGAGCGGGATTATTATCGGGAAAAGTTCAACGAACAGGAACAGAAGATCCAGAAGCTGACCAAGCAATTGGAGAACGAGCGGATCATGAATGACTATATCCGTACTGAGAAGAGGAGGCCATGGGAGCACTGATGGGCTTTGGATGTTTCCTTTACAACTTTTATTTCCTTTTCAGTATTTTTTCATTCCTGTAATGCCTAAGGGCAATTTGTTGAACAATCTAAATTCCAAAGTTTAAATCTAATAAAGTGTGTTCCTTTTGTCTACAAAGTTGATTCCCGATTGTCTTTGAAAACATAATTCATACGCATTTTCATTCATCATATGCATCACAGGTACCCTTTTCCTACAGGTTGCTTAATCTTCTTCGCTGTTTATTTCAGCACTCAATCATCATGAATCCTGAACTCACTACCGAGCAAGCTATCAAGGCCCTCCAGGCCCAGAACGCCCAATTTCAGGAGATGGTCATGAACTTGGCCCAAGGACAACAAGAGCTGAAGGCTTTGCTCCTGAAGAAGAAGAAGAAGAAGAAGAAGAGGACTGTGTTATTCAACACTGGGCGCAGACTCGGGAATACATTGTAGAATGAAGCTGAGAGGACTACTCCATCTGTGGGGGAAGGCAGTCACCAAGGGAGAGAGGTCCCTAGTCCTGTGGTCTCTGACACCGAGACAGACTTCAATGATGAACAGTACCCTCCTGCTGAGGACCAGTACAAACAGCTGGAGGACAGGTTAAACGCTATGGAGATTCAACGTGTGCCTGGGTTGGATTTCAGAGACTTGGGGTTATCTTCTGGGCTGGTGATCCCACACAAGTTCAAGGCGCCTGCCTTTGTGAAGTATGACGGGGCTTCCTGTCCTAAGATGCACCCCCGTTCTTATGTAAGGAGGATCCAGCCTTACACAGCAGACAAGAACTTATGGATCCACTTCTTCCAGGAGAGTCTTTCAGGGACTCATCTCGAATGGTTCTATCAGCTGGATGGAACCAACATTCGTAACTGGGAGGATTTGGCCACTGCTTTTTACAAGCAGTATCAATATAATTCCGACCTCGCTCCCACGCGTACCCAACTCCAGGGTATGTCGCTGGGATCGGGTGAAGGTTTTAAGGAGTACGCACAGAAATGGAGAGATCTGGCTGGCATGGTGCAGCCACCATTGACAGGTCGTGAGCTAGTGGACATGTTCTTGGGGACCCTATCTGGTCCATTCTTCAACCATCTCATTGGTAATTCCTCTGTTGGGTTTACTGACCTGGTCCTGGCTGGTGAGAGGATCGAAGCTAGTATAAAATAGGGAAAAATACAGAAGGTTGCCTCCTCAAGTACTGAAAAGAAGCCCTTCAAGAAGGAGGCCAGTGCTGTGTACGGTCCCAGGAGACAGAACAAACCGGAACGCTGCCAAGCTGTCAACGCGGTGGTTATTTCTAAGCCTGCTGCTGCTCCTCAGCAATACAACCAGCCAAGAGCTGAGAGGCCCAAGAGGTAGTATACTCGGCTCAGCATGACTCTCTCTCAGATCTTACTACAACTGATGTCAACTGGCCTGGTAACTGTCAAGGAGGCTCCGAAGGTGGTAAACACAGCATCTCCAAAGTACAACCCCAACGCCCGTTTCGCTTATCACTCTGATAGCCCGGGGCATAACACAGATGATTGTTGGGCTCTGAGGAATAAGGTTCAAGACCTTATTGATGCTAAAGAGGTTCAGTTTGAGGCGCCCAAGAAGCCTAATGTGGTGACTACTCCCATGCCTAACCATGGAGTAAATGCTATCGGGGATGAAGACGAGGTGGAAGAATCCGAGTTTGACAGCTGGATATACCCAACAACCGAAGATGGACCAAGCAACTGGACTGCCAAAGACTTTACACCTATTACTTTTGTCACCCAGTAATGAACTTCTTTGTTTTGAATTTGTAATAAACAATAATTTGAAACTCTATGGCCCGGTGTCTTACTCGGGGCACCGTGGTTTTATTTGTGAGGGCTTTTGTGTGTCACTTCCATATATCATGAATAAAAGCATTGGACGTTTTTCACATTTCAAATCTTGCGCTCCCTTTCTTTCTTTATATATTGCAAAACAGCTGTATTTACACACATTCACTCATATAGGTTCCAATCCACTCTGGATCTTACTGGTAACGACTCTGCTACTACCAGTTATGACTTCAAAAATCCGATCAACTTAGCCGAAGACGAAGGTGAAGATGATTGCGAAGTGCCTGGCGAACTTGCAAGACTGCTACTCCAGGAAGAGAGGGCCATTCAGCCACATGAAGAGCCAGTGGAAATGGTAAATATGGGTACTGAGACAGACAGAAAGGAAGTCAAGATTGGTGTTAATCTAGAGCTCAGTGTGAAACAACGGTTGATCCAAATGCTGCATGACTACATGGAAATCTTTGCCTGGTCCTACGAAGACATGCCTGGGTTGGATACCGACATTGTGGTTCATCACCTGCCTACCAAGGAAGACTTCCCTCCGGTTAAACAGAAGGTCCGCTGTATGCGTCCAGAGATGTCCGAGAAAATCAAGGCTGAGGTTATGAAACAATTTGATGCCGGGTTTCTAGCAGTGACTTCTTACCCTCAGTGGGTTGCCAACATGGTTCCAGTACCGAAGAAAGATGGTAAGGTCCGAATGTGTGTCGATTACAGGGATTTGAACAGGGCGAGCCCCAAGGATGACTTCCCTCTGCCTCACATCGACGTTCTGGTTGACAATACTGCTCAGCATAAGGTATTCTCCTTCATGGACGGGTTCTCCGGTTACAATCAAATCAAGATGGCTCCTGAAGACATGGAGAAGACCACTTTTGTTACTCAGTGGGGCACCTTCTGCTACAAGGTCATGCCTTTTGGGTTGAAAAATGTTGGGGCAACCTACCAACGTGCCATGGTTGCTTTATTTCATGACATGATCCACCATGAGATTGAAGTATACGTCGATGATATGATTGCCAGGTCCCAAACTGAGGAGGAACACCTTGACCACCTACAAAAGCTGTTTGACCGTCTGAAGTTGTACAAGCTGAGGTTGAACCCAAACAAGTGCACATTTGGGGTAAGATCTGGAAAACTGCTAGGCTTCGTCGTAAGTGACAAGGGTATTCAAGTGGACCCTACCAAGGTGAAAGCTATACAAGAGATGCCAGTTCCCAAGACAGAGAAAGAAGTCAGAGGCTTTCTAGGACGTCTGAATTACATTGCCCGATTCATCTCGCACCTAACTGCTACCTGTGAACCAATCTTCAAGCTGCTGAAGAAAGATCAGGTAGTACGTTGGAATGATGAATGTCAGGCCGCTTTCGACAGAATCAAAGAGTATCTCCAAGAACCACCCATCCTTATGCCACCGGTTGAAGGGAGACCTCTAATCTTATACTTGACAGTACTTGACAACTCAATGGGGTATGTGCTGGGGCAGCATGACGAGTCTGGCCGAAAAGAGCACGCCATTTATTACCTTAGCAAAAAGTTTACCAACTGTGAGACCCGATACTCACTGCTCGAGAAAACTTGCTGCGCTTTGGTATGGGCTGCTCGCCGGCTGAGACAGTATATGTTGACTCACACTACCTTGTTGATCTCAAAATTGGATCCAATCAAGTACATATTCGAAAAGCCTGCTCTGTCCGGAAGAATAGCAAGATGGCAGATGATCTTGACAGAATACGACATCCAGTACACGACTCAGAAAGCAATCAAGGGAAGTGTATTGGCAGACCATTTGGCACATCAGGCAGTGGACGACTACCAATCTATGAACTTTGAATTTCCAGACGAGGATATCATGGTAGTGACTGATTGTGAAGTACCTGGACCGGATGAAGGACCTGAAGAAGGATCCCGATGGTCTATGCACTTTGATGGAGCCTCAAACGCTTTGGGTAACGGTATCGGCGCTGTGATCATATCCCCCAAAGGCACTCATACTCCACTTACTGCCCGGCTATGTTTCAACTGCACCAATAACATGGCGGAGTATGAGGCATGCATCATGGGTCTTCAAGCTGCGATTGACTTAAGGATCAAGTTTCTGAGTGTCTTCAGAGATTCCGCTCTCGTGATCAATCAGATCAAAGGCGAGTGGGATACGAAACACCCAAATCTTATTCCTTACAAAGAATGTGTGTTGACATTGATCCCCCATTTCACGGAGATAACTTTTGAACACTTCCCAAGAGAGGAGAATCAGCTGGCGGACGCGTTAGCTACGATGTCTTCTATGTTCAAAGTCAAATGGGACAATGAGGCTCCCCGGATCATTATATGGAAGTTAGATGAACCTGCACATTACTGTGATCTCGAGGCTGAAAAGGTAACTGAGAAACCCTGGTATCATGAGGTGAAGAGGTACTTGGAAGCCCAAGAATACCCTGAAGGTGCATCCATCAATGACAAAAAGTTTCTGAGAAGGTTCGCGGCGAAGTTCTTCCTCAGCAACGGCATTCTGTACAAGCGAAACCATGATTCGACCTTACTGCGTTGTGTGGATAAGACTGAAGCAGAAAAGATCATGGAAGAGCTACATGAAGGTACCTTCGGAACACATTCCAGTGGACATACCATGGCAAAGAAAATCCTTCGGGCAGGATATTTCTGGTCCACAATGGAAGCCGACTGTTACCAATATTCTCGGACATGTCACAAATGCCAGATATACGCTGATAAGGTGCACGTTCCTCCAGTACCTCTGAATGTCTTGACAGCACCTTGGCCTTTTGCAATGTGGGGCATTGATATGATCGGCGAAATCAGACCTACGACATCCAACGGGCACCGCTTCATCCTGGTAGCAATTGATTACTTCACGAAGTGGGTTGAAGCAGCTTCCTACGCTACGGTAACCAAGAACGTTGTGGCACGGTTCATTCGGCATAACCTGATCTGTCGATACGGTGTACCTGAGAGGATCATTACGGACAATGGTACCAATCTTAACAATAAGATGATCACTGAGCTTTGCGAGCAATTCAAGATACAGCACCACAACTCTTCTCCCTACCGGCCAAAGATGAATGGAGCTGTCGAAGCAGCAAATAAGAATATCAAGAAGATTGTGCAGAAGATGACAGTGACGTACAAAGATTGGCACGAGATGTTACCGTTTGCTCTTCATGGGTACCGTACCTCAGCACGGACGTCTCCAGGGGCAACCCCCTTTTCCTTGGTCTATGGCATGGAAGCAGTCTTGCCGATTGAAGTCCAGATACCCTCTCTCCGGATGATGAAGGATGCAGATCTGAGCGAAGATGACTGGATCCAGACTCGACTTGATCAATTAAATCTAATTGACGAAAATAGACTCACTGCTATTTGTCATGGTCAAACGTATCAAAAACGGATGATCAGGGCATTTAACAAGAAAGTCAGACCACAAGAGTATCAAGTTGGGGACCTGGTAATCAAGCGCATCATTCTTCCTCAAAGTGATCCCAGGGGCAAATGGACCCCTACGTACGAAGGGCCATTTGTGGTTAAACATGTCTTCTCAGGAGGAGCCATGATTCTAACCACCATGGATGGTGACGACCTTCCTCACCCTGCCAATGCAGACATAGTAAAAAGATACTACGCATAATTAAATACCCGCTAGGTTGACACACCTAGGCAAAAATAAGGGCTTCCCGGCGAACCAAAAGGGTTCGGGAAAAAATAAGGGATGAAACGAAAAAAATCTGTACACCCGGCAAGTCGAAAACCTGAAAAGGCGGCTTGGGCAAAAATGGGTATCCCGGTGGACTGAAAACCCGAAAGGGCAGTCCAGGAAAAAGTTAGGGATTAAAGCGTAATACTATGTCTCATTGGATCACATTGCATCCAGAATTTGGTATTAACTATCAGGTTCAGACGACATCGATCAGTCATCTCCATCTTCAACTAAGCAGCCAAGTGATGAGACGCTTGAAGATATAAAGGCGATAGCAGAGTTGGAACCCAGTGGGATTATTCTTTTCACATCGCTGTTTTGTTTTCCTTTGTACAAATTGTATAAACTCTATTCTGTTCGGCGTCGTTCTCTTACTAGGACGTCAGCCTCTTGTACTTGAACGCCTATTTACAGGCAAATTCAAAAAATCAATACAAATTCACTTTTCAGACCAATTGCCAATTGTTTTTCCTTTTTCTGTTTTGTTTTGTAAAGAACGTCCAATGCTCAATTTTTGATATATGCGTTTGACACTAATTGCTAACTCATAAATACTTGCATGCAAAACAAAGGATTAATTACAGGTGACATTAGAAACATGGGCAATAATAAATTGTCTAAGCAATCTAGTTGCTCTGTCCACCAAGGTACCAAGGTAAGTTCGGCTGAAGAATGTAACCAAGATATCTCCACTCCCCGTAGAGTAAGACAGAATCAGCAATACTCTCCCCCGAGCAGAGTTGGTCTCCCATCAGCCCCGAAAGGCACAGTATCTCCAGCAAGTCAGCAACACTCTCCCCAAGCAGAGTTAGCCTACAGTCAGCCTTATGGAAGTTGGGTATCCCCAGAAAATCTCAATATTCCCCAGCGGAGTATACAGATATTCCTCTACAAGCATCCCCGGCAGTCTTCATATAAGATTGTTCCCCGGTGGAATACCAGACACCACAGTGGAGCCACTTCCCCAGTGCAATCTCAAAAGATTCCCCAGGAGAGTTGAACAATCTCCCCAGTAGATTCTGGAAGCTTATCCCCAGTAGATTCTGGAAGCTTATCCCCTGCAGATCACGAACGCGTCTCCCCAGCTATATTCAAAGGTTATTCTCCACCAGAGCTTATAACTGGGTTATCCTCAGCTAAAAACCACGGAAAGATCGTCCTCGGCAAAGCTCTTCCTATCCCCCAGCGGAGTTCATCAATTCCTCAACAAAGCTTATCAACAGGAATCCCCAGCGGAGTTCTCATCACAACCTCAGCGAAGTATCTCTCCCCACAGAGTGATTCCCCGCCGAGTAATCTCTTCGACAAGTTTATTCCCCAACGGAGTCATCTTCTCCTACTGGTTTATTCTCGCAACCATCATCCCCAGTGGAAATGAAGAACTTCACTCTTCAACATCAGCCCAGGATTCAGCTCCCCGGCATTCGTCAAGGATTTATTTTCCTAGACGAAAATACATTCCTAAACATTACATTATCATACACCACAATGCATGCACATACGCATCATATCACACAATCTCATCTATTTTTGAGAACATCATGACATCATGCACTTCATACATCATGACATTGCATACAACTGATGTTTTACCTTTTCAGGAAAAAGGTCAATCCAAAGATAATTACTATCAACTGTCGCAATTCCAGATTCGATACTTGTATCTAGCCAGGGCATGTCTGTAAGCGATCAATTCCAGATTCGATTCCTGTATCCAGCCAGGGCACGTCTGAAGAGTTTGAAGATTCGATTCCTATATACAGCCAGGGCACATCTGTTGACGACTATTTCCAGATTGATTCCTGTATCCAGCCAGGGCACGTCTGAAGAGTTTGAAGATTTGATTCCTGTATCTAGCCAGGGCACATCTGTTGACGACTATTTCCAGATTCGATTCCTGCATCCAGCCAGGGCACATCTGTTGACGACTATTTCCAGATTCGATTCCTGTATCCAGCCAGGGCACGTCTGAAGAGTTTGAAGATTCGATTCTTGTATCCAGCCAGGGCATATCTGTTGACGACTATTTCCAGATTTGATTCCTGCATCCAGCCAGGGCACATCTGTTGACGACTATTTCCAGATTCGATTCCTATATCCAGCCAGGGCACGTCTGAAGAGTTTGAAGATTCGATTCCTGTATCCAGCCAGGGCATATCTGTTGACGACTATTTCCAGATTCGATTCCTGTATCCAGCCAGGGTACATCTGTTGACGACTATTTCCAGATTCGATTCCTGTATCCAGCCAGGGCACGTCTGAAGAGTTTGAAGATTCGATCTCTGTATCCAGCCAGGGCATATCTGTTGACGACTAATTCCAGATTTGATTCCTGTATCCAGCCAGGGCACATCTATTGACGACTATTTCCAGATTCGATTCCTGTATCCAGTCAGGGCACGTCTGAAGAGTTTGAGGATTCGATTCCTGTATCCAGCCAGGGCATATCTGTTGACGACTAATTCCAGATTCGATTCCTGTATCCAGCCAAGGCACATCTGTTGACGACTATTTCCAGATTCGATTCCTATATCTAGCCAGGGCACGTCTGAAGAGTTTGAAGATTCGATTCCTGTATCCAGCCAGGGCACATCTGTTGACGACTATTTCCAGATTCAATTCCTGTATCCAGCCAGGGCACGTCTGAAGAGTTTGAAGATTCGATTCCTGTATCCAGCCAGGGCACATCTGTTGACGACTATTTCCAGATTCGATTCCTGTATCCAGCCAGGGCACGTCTGAAGAGTTTGAAGATTCGATTCCTGTATCCAGCCAGGGCATATCTGTTGACGACTAATTCCAGATTTGATTCATGTATCTAGCCAGGGCATATCTGTTGACGACTAATTCCAGATTTGATACCTGTATCCAGCCAGGGCATATCTGTGAGCAACCAATTGTAGATTCGATACCTGTATCCAGCCAGGGCATGTCTGCATGAAGAGTTTGAAGATCAACCCCTGTAACAGGCCAGGTAATTATCTTTCTTTCTCAGGTACGCAAGTTCTCGCTAAGGAATCTCTTACGCGATCGACACCTAGATGGCATCTATAAGCCCATCCTCCCATTACAGTTCCAAATGGCATCTATAAGCCCATTCTCGACAAGGTTCTATCACACTTCCAGATGGCATCTATAAGCCCATTCTCCTATCCATCATCCTTCTAAATGGCATCTGTAAGCCCATTCCCGCCATCACACAGCTGATACTCAACTATGTGAGTGCAAATTTCTGGGCACTCTAGTGTTCAATCATCTTCCACCTTCGGATCACGAAAGGCACGCGCGCCAATCTACATCCTCAGGTCTAAGAAGATTGAACAGGGGCAACTGTTGTACCCCAAAATTTCCCCTCCCATATTCTTCAAAGTTTTGACAAGCATCACCTCAAATGGTTCAAAGTCTACTCAAAGGCTACACAGTCCACCACTCTCCTAAAGCCAGTCAAATTAGGGTTTTTGTTCTTGCAAGGAAGTTGAGGTTTTCATGGGCTCAATCAAGTTCCATATGCTCATATACATTACCAAGCACCTACATGTCAAGTTTCAAGGCTCACAAGGTCAAGTTGCACAGTCAAAAACCCTAATTGCTCCACAGTCAACTGTAGGGGCAAAATAGTCATTTGGCAGTCAAAAGTCAAAAATTTTGGTCAACATATTATTTTGAAGCCACAATCATCATTTGGTCAAGTCTTTACCATGATTCCACAAGAATGGCTCAAAAATCATCAAGGTGTCAAAAGTTTCTATTTTTGGACAGTTGAAAAGTCAACTGTAACTTGACCAAGGCATAACTTTTTCATGGTTCATCAGAAAAATCCCATCCAATGCTCATCCTGAAGGGGAGGACATTTCCTACAACTCATCTTCATATTCCAAGTCCAAGAAATGCTCTCACAAAAAGTTATCAATTTCAACATTATAGGTCATTTTCAAAAGTCAACAAAAAGGCACTTTAAGTCAAAGACCATAACTTGAGATTGGTAAATCAAAATGACATGGGACCAAAGCAATTGGTTAGAGGACTTCAAGACCTTTCCAAAATGTCCAAGAACATGTTCATATGCTCAAAATTGAGCAAGATATGCATTGGAGAAGTTGTGAAATTTTTGTGAAATGGCCAAAGTCAACTATCCTTGAAACTTCATTTTTGACAAAAGGGGCCCACTTTTTCCACTTGGTTCAGCTTTGCCATGCCTCCCACGTGTCCCACAATTTATTTCAAGATTAAAAATTAATTTTTCCATTTTTTATTTAATTTTATTTGATTTAATTCATTTTAAATCTTTAAAATTTAAATAAAAATCAAGAAAATTAATGGAGGGATATCTTTGAGTTTGAATTGCTTTGATGCATCATGAAACACCTTCCAAACTCGTGCAAGACCTATTTCAAGCATAGAAATTCAAATTTTGACAAAAATGGCAAGTTGTTTAAATGGTGTTCATGGCAAAATCCAAAACATAATTGCAAGGCTTCAAGGCTCCTTATTGTGATTGATTATCATTCATATATAGATATGCAAGCCTTCCCAATACAAGACACGACCTAGAACTCACAGAGACAGCATAAGCAATTTCAAAATTTCAAAGAAAAAGTGAGAAACTGAAAACCTATTTCCAGCATATTTCAAGCCTCTCCTCTGATCCAAACACACTCCTGACCCTTCCAGGAACCTTTTGCAATCAGAATTAAGCCAAATCACTCAAGGAATCACGCTACACAAGTCACACGGTTTCCATTCTTTCTCAAAATTACAGTCATACATTTACGCATTTTTAACTCTTTTCATTGATTGCATTGTACTCACAGGGTCCAAATGAAGCTTTCCATATAATTCAATTTGAGTATAATGCCCTGGATTGAAAATTACCATTAGCGATTTCTAGGTTTTCAGAGCTTTGAAATAGGGGTTATTCTCATGCTGTAAAATTAAAACTCCAAACAGGCATGGTTGAAATCAACAGGATGAGACGAACAGAATGGATACCTCGCGCCCTTTTTATGTTATCCCTAATCATATTCGCTATTTTCTGTCATTACATTTAGTGGGGGTTAAAAACCCCCGCTATCTTGTTTCTTTTTTGCAGATAAGAGGAAGACGATGATGAGGTGTCTAGGCGTGTATGGTTGATTCAAACCACGCGCGCTTTTCTTTGTTTTTTCAGCATATAATGCGTTTACTTTATATTATATTTCTTTTCCATTATTCTAACACACGCGCATGAGTGGTTCAGTGGCTGGAGACGTGGCCAAGCATCCTTGGGACCTGGGTTCGATTCCCAGGTCCCCCCATAACTCTCATATTATTTTTTTCAAGGTATTCCTGTGCAGATTCTCAAGTGACGAACACCATGCACCTCACACATCCAACAGGCTAAGTGTCCACAGATGCAAATCCAAAGGTCCAGAAAGCAAGAGAACCATGCTCAGGAGTCAACATCGCTCCACTCAATTCCAATGGTCAACGTGGCTTCTAAATGGGCCAGAATTTTATGCACACCTCCATCTGGCCCAGTACCCCCTTTCCTTGATTTATTCTTTTCTTTTCTTTTCTTTTACATTTTTCTTAATTATTAACCTTTTAATTATTTTTATTATTAACAATTAACATAATTAACATATTTTCATTAAAAAATCAAAAAAATAGAATTAACATTATTATTATTATTATTATTCTCATATTATTTTTGTAAATAAATATTAACAAATAAATAGTTTAATTAGGCAATTTTAACTTCTTTTCTTAATAATTAAAATAGATTTAGAATTAGGTAAAATTAACTTTTAATTTTATTTCTTTTTATTTTATTCCATAAAAACATAAAAAACAAAAAAAAAAGTTTTCTTTTAATGAATTAATTAATTGGATTAGGTTTATTTTATTAATTCCATTTAATCACAAAAAAGACCAAAAAAATTCAATTTCTTTTCTTAAAAGGGTCAACACCCTTAGAACATTTCCGATTTAATTTTTATTCGCGCATAGTTTATTATTATGTAATTGCTTTCAAGTATGTAATAGTAATTAGGTTTATTGTTTTTATTTACTTTCCATACTTATTTACCAAAACGGGTCTTTGTATTTTTGGCGATGTATAGACCCGCGCCTTGTAATAGCGTAGGATTTATGTTTCCGCAATTTACTTTCCGCATCCCCTAACTGTTAAATGCATGAAAGAATGTATGGTAAATAAAAACAACTCGTAGCTCACCAATAACATGTACAAAAACATTAACTGAAAAATGACACACAAAGCACATGCCACTCTTAGGGTACGCTTCACTCGTTGCCTCGAAACGTGGTCATCAAGTATAGGACGTCTTAGAGGTCACCCTCTGTTTAAGATCCAGTTGCCTCGAAACGGTTGCCTCGGATTGAAAAGGATCTAGGACGTTAGGGTTACTTCTAAGATATCCTACCATTGCTTAGGTGACCACACTGTCCCGATAATCGAATTGACCCGAACAACTCCATCGATGGTGCTACTTACCTCTCAATGGTGGGATATCACTATCTAAAGGACACTTACACAGCTTAATTCCTTAGGGTAGGTAGATTACTCATGGGTACTTCCTCTCTTCAAAAACAAATCAAAAATCTTTTCACACTGACACTTTCAAAAGCTTTCAAAACAAATTTTTCAAACACTCTTGAGGACAGATACAAGAGTTATTCAGAAATCTTTCAAAAAAACTTTTTCAAACCCACTCACATTTTGAAAAGCAAACATTTTGAAAACATAAGAGCAAGTACCTAAGAGCCCGTGGATAACCACAGATAGAAAGGATGCTAACACCTTCCCTTTCTATAAATCTACCTCCCGAACCGAGAAACATTCTCGAATAAGGAATTTTGCTGTGCTTTTGTCCTTTCCAGATTGGAGAAAATAAAAGACGGTGGCGACTCTTGCTTACCGCGACATTTCGCGAAACCAGCTAAAAAACAGTCAGTTCTATTTCCACCGATCACACCAAGCTTTTGCAGGATGTATTTTGGGCAATTCTAATAGCCTTGGTGACTTCTTTCCTCTCTTCTCTCTCAATGACAATAAAAAAGCAATTTTCTCTTTTGCCTTTTTTACTAATCTGAAAGGTTTGCAGTTTGGAAAATGATGATATCTTGTTTCTTGAGCAAGTTGACTTGCTATTTTGTTTGATTTAGCTATTTGTTTATTTTCCATACTGCTGCCTCGTTTTAGCTTACGATGTTGTTGGTTTGGACTGTTGTAATGTTGTTGTTTGTTTGTCCAGTTCGTGATGTTGTTGTTTGTTTGGATTGTGATAATGTTGTTTGTTTGGTTTGTGAGGCTGCTGTTTGTTTGTCCAGTTTTTGATGTTGTTTGTAACTTAGGCATAGATTAGTTCTCTTAGGCCAAACATTCATTTTGATTTTCTTTGTAACTTAGAAAGATTATTCTTGTATTTTTATGTATTGTATCCAATAGTTGTACCAATTCATCTTTAAATACAATAAGTTGTAAAACATAAAGTATTGAAAGAATAAATTGTTTTGTAACAATGTTTGAAATTGGAGAAAATCTTGAGTTGTTGCATGAAGTATTCTGGTGTCATTTTATAACTTGAAATCCTTTATCAACAACAATTTGTAATTTCTCTTCGCATCCTAATTGATTTTCTTTTTGAAGTTCCCAATCAGGATATTTGAAATAAAATACTCCAGTCTGGTAACTTAAATTCCAAATAATCCCAATAACTTTGTAACTGCATTTCAAACAAACACGCGCTGTGTACTCCGTTTCTTAATAAAACAAATGTTTTAAGGACGTAAATCATCTGGTCAACCTGGATCCCAAAATCATGATTGTCCTAAATGACAGTCTTAACCTCTATCTCTTGTCCCAAACAAATCATGCTCTGAGAACAAACATTATCCTTTCAGTAAATTGTGTTTAAGAAAATTCAAAAATCAATCAAATGCCTTGCGATGATTTGATAATTTTAAAGTTTTCCAAACTCAAATTTCTTCCGATTCTTTGAAGATAAACTCGTGAGCGACATCACATGTGACCATGAACAGACATAATCGTCTCAAAAATCTTGCAGCTTGAAGAAATCATAAATACAACCTTGAGGAAGCATGAATACCTATGAAGGCCAATTGGATCTTTGAAAACTCACTTTCTTTTGAGAATTGCAAAAAAAACCCTAATTGTTGGTTTACTGCCCCCAGAAGAGAATCTGTCTGGTCGATTTTTGAGCCAACTTGAATATCTGAGAAACCCTAGGGTTGTGTCTTCTATGAAAAATGGGAGGGCAAATTTTGGGGTACAACACAAAAGAACTAAACTTTTACGGTTATCAACTACGCAGAAAAGATAACTCCATCTTCTTCCGAGATATCTTCTACTACGCAGAAAAGATAACTCCATCTTCTTCTGAGATATATTTTACTACAAATAATAGATGCTATATTTTCTCCTACACATAAGAACTCCACCGCCTTCTACTACACAGAAGAAAAACTTCATCCTCTACTACACAGGAGAAAGCAACCCATCTTCTATTACACAGAAGAAAAATACTTTGTATACTACATAAGCAACAAGTCTGAAATTGAATGTCTTATACTACGCAGAAAAAGTCATCCTCATCTTCTACTATATAAAAACAAATGCACCTTCTTCATACACAGAAGAGAAAGAATTTGTCTCTTACTACACGAAACTAAATAACTTTAACTTCTACTACACAAAAGAAATAATTTCGCCTTCTACTACACATAAGAAAGCTGAACCGCATTCCAATATATCTCCTACTACACATAAGAAGTATCTTCATCTTCAAAATATAAACCCCATCTTCTACATGCACGGAGAAAATTACAATTCACTTTCTACTACATAGAAGAAAAACCATCTTCTACATAGAAGACAATATCTCCTACTTCTACTACACAAAAGAAATACCTCTATTTTCTCCTACATAGAAGAAAAAGCTGCACTGAAATCTGAGATATCTTCTACTACACAGAAGAAACAATCAAATAGGGGAATAATATTTCGTAATCAACGGACTATGAGAACACCTTAGCAAAAGGTTATTGCAAAAGAGGCAACAACTCTTTGAGGAAATGAGAATCACCACAATGAAGAGGAATGAAGAGGAATGAAGAGGATAATACACAAGACTTCATTGGGGAATGAAGAGATAAAGACTCTCCTCAAAACTCCAATGAGAAAAAATTCCAACCAGACAAGACGCTTGGTATGCGAAAGGTATCAAAATGACACGAAGCCAACACCAAAGATGAAAAACTGGAAGAAATCCTACTGGTAATATCAGAGGATATATGGAGGTTGTACTCTATGGGGGAATGATCACAAGATGATACTTTCATTAAAGGCTTAAATTGGCTTGTGCTTCAATGAATGTTTGGATTTTCCTATGGCATAATGCTCCATATCAATGGAAATGCTACGCATTTTGGTAGATGCAATGTAGTGATGATTACTATATGCAAAAATGATGAGAACCTTGCCGAGAAAAAGGTTTAGAAGATATCAAGAAACTTGCTGAAAAGTGTTGAGGATGCCAATAACCGTTGGACTTTGCTTTGCAGGGGATACCATAAGATCTGACTTGTGGGGAAGAGAACACTTCTACCTTCCCACCTTCTTCAAATTTCTTGGGGAATGTTCCATCATCTTATGCTGCTGGGGATGAGGACTTCACAAGAAAACCATGGCTAGAGAAGAACCTCTGCGGGGAGATGAAACCAGAAAACCTTATTGGTAGCAACCTTGTTTCCCTAAGTTATCCATGCTGATGAATTGCACTGATTATCATGAGTAAACGATAGTTCTTCTGAATCATAACTCGTGCCCTCAGGCCGCAAGGTCTACGGAAAAGTTTTCCATAGAAAGACTATTGGAATATGTGCACCTGAGTTAATATGGAATGATTTGACCAATTCTGAAGTGACTCTTTCTGATTGCCCAGCTCTTGGAGAGATTCGCTAAATCTTAACTTAACTGCCCTATATCAACTTACTAACTCTGAAGTGACTCTTTCTGATTGTGACACCTCTTGTGAATGAATCACTAGTTAAAGTGCAACATTGATTTTTTATTAAAAATAAAGTAAGCATACGATACCAACACAAACATTTTAGAACACATCCAGGGAGTCAGTTAAGCGTTATCTTGTTGTAGTATGCTTTCGAAATAAACTCTACTTCAATTAGGACTTTTGAGGGTTGTAACGTAGTCTGATTCACGGTTTTAGAAAAAATATTTAAGGCTCAAAGTTATTAGTACCCACCCATTCTCCTTGATGTTATCCAGTCCTAAGTTTAGTTAACTTGATACGAGCACTCATCTCTCAAGAGGAGTTTATGACGGTCGAAGAACCACTAAGGTTTCTTTGAACACGACAGTCACTCACCTTGTGTTCTTGGTGTCTGATCACACGACATTATTCTTGGCTAAGGATTTTTTTTAATCATTTTTTATTTTCGTACTTTCTTTCTTCCCTTTTTTCGTTCCCTAATTTTTTTCTAGACTCACTCTTTTCGATTTTGAATTTGCAGTCTAGTGGGATGCCCTTATTTTTGCCTATGTCACTTGCTTCAAGTTGTTAACTTGGAAGACTTTCTTTTTTCCTTTTTCTTTTGATTTCTTTCTTTTGATTTGAACAAATTGTGAAACACTGGGTCGTTTTGACTTGTTGGAAGTGTTGTGTTTGCCTCATTCCTTGATCGGTGAGGGATAACCATTGTAGTTTTTATCTTCCAACCTCTTGATGTGCAAGGTAGATCCTCAAATGGTCATTCCATTTGAAATTTGGACGCTCGTTAAAATTAACTGAAAACTACCCTACCCTGGTTAAAATGTAAGGGTTTTTTCATATAAAAAAGAAACTCCTACTTCAAATCTCAAAGGAGTCGACGAGAGTTTCACTCCCTTATATCTCCGGTGTTAGGGTATTTGAAACAATGCTTGTACATCATCAACAGGGTCTTATTCAAAAGCATACAACAAACAATTTTGCGCTTTTCAATTGTCATCATCCTCCCACCAATCTTTGCCTTAGTAAGAGATTTTAATAGAGTTAGTATCGTAATGTAGACAAATAATTATGAGTGAAAGCAAATGGATTACTTCAAGACAAATATAACCATGCATTATATTAAGATTTTCTTTCAAACACAAACAAGCTTTTACATGTAAACATTACTGAACAAAACAAGAAAGATTACAAATGATCATGAGGTAATGATTGCCAAATGTCCTTTATTGAGGAAAATATTACTAATGAAAACACGGCAGGCCTACAAGAGTTCATTGTGCCTTGGTCAGAGCACATGAATTATTATGTAAAAACAACCAAATGAAATTACTCTTGATCATGCGGCAGCATCCGATTCTAAATCACGTTAGGACCATTGTTGGGAGTAAACTCAATTTCTTTAGCATCAATCAGGTCTTGAACCATGTGCTTCAAAGTTGTGCAATTCTCAATATTATAACTAGATGCCCCAGAGTGGAATTCACACCTGGCGTTTATATCATAACCAGGAGGCAATTTTGCTGGTGGAAGTGGAGCAAGAGTTTAGAGCTCAACCAATTGAAGTTTGAGCAAATGAGGAAGAAATTGAGCATATAACATTGGAAGGGTGTCAAATTGTCTATCAGGCTTTCTCGGCTTTTGATAGGGCTTCTACTGTGGTGCATAAGGTTGTTGATATTATCTCTGCTGCTATGAAGTGACTAGAATAAATACTGCAACAATATGGAGATATGACACTTGATAAGCATGGCCTTTGCCCTTTGAGGAATACACAACACTAAACTCTCTCTCTCTCTCTCTCTCTCTCTCTCTCTCTCTCTCTCTCTCTCTCTCTCTCTCTCTCTCTCTCTCTCTCCTTCTTGACAAAGCCATAATAAGGCTTTTCGCCATTTCTAGTGTTGTGGGTAGTTCTAGGAGTACCTTAGTTTGTACTACCTTGATACAAGTCTCAACACGCTCACCAATAATAACCATATCAAAGAAAGAAGTAGACGTACTGCTAATCATATGTTGAAGATAAGCACCTCGCAGGGTACCCATGAATAAATCAACCAATTCACGGTCCAGGAGAGGAGTTTGAACCTCTGCAGCTAGTTCACGCCACCTTTGGGCGTACTCTTTGGATTCATCAAATTTATGAGCCATACTCTAAAGCTGGGTACGGCTAGGAGCCATAGTAGTGTTGTAGTGCTAATGCTTAATGAACGCTTCAACCAATTCTCTCCAGGTTCGCATATGAGTTTGATATAACTACATGTACCACTCCAAAGATGACTCGCTAATACTGTATTGAAAGAAACGCATCAACAACTTTTTATCATTCGAGTATGCAGACATTTTCCTGTAGTATGCCCTGACGTGCATTTTAGGACATGTCATTCCTTCATACTTGCCAAAATCTAGAGCTTTAAACTTAGCATGAACTTTGATATCTGGTGTTGTACCCCAAAATTTTCCCTCTCATTTTATCAACACATGCATTCAAAGCTTCTCAAATACTCAAGACACGCAAGGGTTGACCAGTCAATTAACCTCCTAAGCCAAAGGCCTACAACTAGGGTTTGGAGTTTATAAAGTAAATTTGGTTTGCAAATGTCTCAAGTTTCTTCCATGGTTCTCCTTAGGTCCTCAACAAGGTTCATGTCAAGTTTCAAGTCCTGCATCACAAGTTTGCTCAGTCAATGGCTCAGATGATTAAAAATTAACTATATTGGTTAAAAAAGTCAACTATGGTCAACATACAGTCAAACTTTAATATTTTTTGTCAATATCAACATTTTGAAGTAATATTCATCATTTGATCAAGGTTTTATCATGATTCCCCGAGGAAATCCCTCAAATCATCAAAAGTCAAGAATTGTCAAATTAAGGTTTCCTTAGGAGAAGTCAACTGAACTTTGACCAGGCATAACTTTCACATGCTTCATCAAATTTTCCCCAACCAAAGCTCATTTTGAAGAAAATTCAATTCTCTACAACTTTTAATTATGCTGAAGCCCATAAAATGCTTCATTTTAAAGATATGAGCTAATACATTATAGGTAATTTTCAAAAGTCAACAAAAGACACTTTTTGTCAAGGCAACTTACATCAAGATAATGTCTTTAAAAGAAAAAATGATCAACATAGGGATTGTAGAGGACATCTTGATATTTATAAAAAGTCTAAAATCATCTTCAAAAAATGAAAATTGAGCAATTTATGAGTTGCACAATTTGGGGAATTTTGAAGAAATTCATGAAATGCAAATTGAGCAAAATTGCAATTTTGAACCAATGAGCCTAGTTTTTGATGTTCAAACATATTCACAACACCTTAGATGACCCTCAAGTATATTCATAAATTGCATTGATTATTATTTATATTTAATTTGACTTTATTTAATTTAAAAACAAAGTATATTAAATAAAATCATAAGAAATCATGGGCTAACGCATATAGGCTTGGTTTGGCTAGCTTTGAAGCCTAATAATTCGTGCAACCCAGCCACAACCTGTCTAGGTTCATGCAAATTCAAAAGGGAAAGAAAACATGCCAAAGGAAAGTTTTAAATTTGTTTGGTTTTTTGGTTTTATTAGGTAAGTAGCAATAGATCGTGGAAACTGTAAGACGTAGACCGATATGGTTGAAGCGATAGCTATGTTAGTGTGACATATTTGTGGGTACTGGTGTCCCTTGAGTTTAATCAAAGAGAATACAGGGCCGCTGAGTGGTGTCATAAAGCACTAACTGACCGTAGAACCTTAGTTGAACAACTTGTCCATTAGAAAGTAGTGAGATAGCCGGCTTTGGTGCAAGACTGAAGTTGGTTGATACTCGATACTAAAATCATTGAGATCGAACTTTCGGGATATTTCGACTGCAAGAAAAGATTTCTTGAGCTAAAACAATGCCCGATGAAGAAAGATAAATGATATTGAGATTTCGTAGAACCCGGTTACTTCTTTTAGGATAGGTTGAACCAGCTAAAATTCAAGAGGGTACTTACCTGCAACTCCATGCAAGCTTTAACCTAAGGCCTTGTGTGTTTTGTTTGTGTGTGATTAAATTGTTAAAACATAACATTATGCATCATAACATTTATACCATTTCATTTCCTAACCATTTCAAGGATCAGGGAGTTTATCTTTGTTCTGTTTTACAGACTATGGCTTCCACTCGACGAAAAACCATCCGAATCGACTTCGTAAAAGTGCTTCCTCAACTAAAAGAGTTAGCATCAAGGGTTCCTGAAGATTCTCCCTTTACCAAAAGATATGGTCAACTTATTAACCTGGCTACCTCAAGTTTTCAAGACATGATGTGTGTGCTCTTTCAGTTCTTTGATCCTATGCATCATTGTTTCACCTTTCCCGACTATCAATTGGTGCCTACATTGGAAAAGTTCTCTAAATTGTTAGGAGTTCATGTGCTTGATCAAATTCCATTCACTAGCTTAGAGGAAACTCCAAAGCCTGAAGTTATTGCCAAGGCCTTGCATCTAAAGAATTCCGACATTGTAGCTAATTGGGAAATAAGCAGTGGAGTCGAGGGTTTTCTAGCCAAGTTTCTGTTAGAGAAGGCTCGACCGTTTTGGGAAGATATGGATTTTCAAGCTTTTGAATATGTCATGGCTCTTCTAATCTATGGTTTTATTTTGTTCCCTAATCCGGACCAACTCATATATGTGAATACTGTCAAGGTTTTTCTTTCTAGCAATCCTTTGCCTACTTTGTTTGGAGACATTCTACATTGTCTTCACACTCGTACCATGAGGAAGAGAGGGAATCTTAGTTGTTGCATTTCATTAATGTCTAGGTGGTTTATTTCTCACCTTCCTCGATCAGTATTGAATAATGAACAAGGCTTGACATGGTCTCAAAGGATGATGTCGCTCTCTCATTCGGATATTTATTGGTGTTCCTGATATTTGGAGGATGTTACTATCATTAACCGTTGTGGGGAGTTCCCTAATGTCCCACTCTTGGGAACTATGGGAGGCATTACTTATAACCCTTCTCTGGCACTACCGGAATTTGGCTATGCTCGAAGAGATGGCCCTCATGATGCACTCATCGAAGGAATCATATTCGACTACGAGAATGATGTCCAAGGTTATTGTCAAAGGTTTGCACGAGCTTGGGGCATGGTAAACAACGTTGATAGAAAAACTTTGGGGAATAAGAACTCTATTCCTATGGAGCCTTATCTTAAATTGGTGCGAGCTCGCGCTCAAAATCTCATGATGTCGTATCCAGCCATCCTAGCAATAGTTGTGGAGCTTGTTGTTGAGGGGAATGTTCCTTATACCATTCTCTACCCTGATATGCCTACTGACCTTGAAGAGTTTCAAAAGTCTTGGATTCAACTGAAGGAAGAATGAGACATCTTTGAGACTCAATTCTATGCAAGTGAGAAGAAAGTGTTAGAGCTCACAAGGGAACTTCAAGAGGAGCAGAGTTTTAATGCATACACCAGTACAAAGAGGAAGTGTCCTTGGGAGATTTGATTGTTAGATTTTAGGAGTTCATTTTATCTTTGAAAGCTTTTGTTATCATTGTAAGCCTAAAAGACAGTTGTAATTTGAACTTTGCTGGTAAAATTTTTATTTCTTGTTTTCTCCTGGTTAGTAAATTTAAATTTCCTAAGGTCCTTGAAATCACTGCATTTACATATCATGCATCATTTCATAACAGGTTTTTCATACATGTTTCTCATTTTCTCGCTGTTTATTTCAGTAGAAAAATGGCCCTCGAACAAATTATAAAGGATCTCCAGGATCAACATGCCCAGTTCCAGGAAACTCTCATGAATCTGGCCTTAGGGCAAAAAGAGTTGTTGGCACTCATCGCTAAGATAAAGAAGACCAAAAAGCCTACTGTTGTCCTCAACATGGGGAGGAGATTCAAGGGTCCCGCTCAACCAGTCCATGTAGAAGATAACTCCTCTGAAGAAGATGACCACCATGATGAAGATGGAAAGGACAAGCAGGATTATGAGAAGACTTTTGTGATAAACAGTATCCTCATGCGGATGACAGATATAAGCAGTTGGAGGACAGACTCAAGGCAATGGAAGTCCAAAAGGTGCCTGGACTGGATTTTGGTGAATTAGGTCTAGTTCCAGGGGTGGTCATCCCACCTAAGTTCAAGGTCCCTGTTTTTTCTAAGTACAATGGGGTCTCTTTTCCTAAGCTCCACTTGAGGTGGTGCATTCGGAAGATACAGCCTCACACTGCTGACCGGAATTTATGGGTCCATTTCTTCCAAGAAAGTTTGGCTGACACCCAACTGGAATGCTTCTATCAGCTGGAAGGAACCAATATTCATACATGGGAGGACCTGGCTGCTACTTTCTACAAGCAATACCAATACAATGCTGACCTGGCACCAACTCGAGTGCAATTGCAGAATATTTCCATGGGCTCTAATGAAGGGTTTAAGGAATATGCTTATAAATGAAGGGACTTAGCTGGAAGGGTGAAACCTCCTCTGAATGATCGGGAAATGGTGGATATGTTTATGGGCACTCTGACAGACCCGCTCTGTAATATGTTGATTGGAAGTTCTACGGGGGGTTTTACAGAAATGATCTTAACATGGGAAAGAATAGAAAATGGTATCAAGAGTGGGAAGACCCGGATGGCTGCATCTTCGAATGTTGTGGAGAAGTCATTTGTAGGGGAAAAGGAGGTCAATGTTGTCTATGGTAAGAAGAGCCGTAGCAAAATTAACTGACATGAGTCTGTGGGAGCGGTTTTGATTTCCAATCCAGCACCTGCCCAACAACAACAACAGGGTAAGCACCGAAGGCCAAACGCTCTGAGAAGTAAATTCACCAAGATTAATATGCCTTTGTCTCAAGCACTATAACACTTGCTAAAAGCCGAACTCATTTCGCTGCGGGATCCTCATTCAAATCCCAACACCGCCTCTCCTAAGTACAATCTGAACGCGAGGTGTGGTTATCATTTAAACAGTCCTGGTCATAACACCAACAATTGTTGGGCCCTGAAGAACAAGATTCAGGATATGATTGACAACAAGGAGATTGAGTTCGATCCTCCAGAGACAAAAAATGTGATTACAACACCTATGCCCAAGCATGATAAAGGCATAAGTGTTGTTGAAGATATTCTGTATGTTACTTTTGTGAATGATGTGGTTACCCCGCTCTCTACAATGACGAAGAATTTGTTACAAGCTGGTTTATTTCAAGGTTGTGTTAAAGGTTGTTATTGTTGTGCAATCGAACCCAATAGTTGCGGGTCACTAAAAAAGGGTGTTCAGTGCTTGATGAATGAACATATTATTCCGATTGAAAAAGTTCTGTCTACCAACAATTTTTGCCAAGATCTGTCTGTTAGCTCTGGTACTCCTTTTAGGATCCCTTCCAAAGGTCCTATAAACATTACCGCCAATCTGAAAGTTGCTCCTCCGATTATTACAACTCCCAAGCCTATCCTGTATTCCTCAGAGAAGGCAATTTTGTGGCATCATGGGTCTGGCGTCTATTACCATGGCATCAAGCAAGAATTGTCCAATGAAGAAAATGAAGAAGCTGATCCCAGTATTGCCAATATTGTGGGGACCAATAAGATTACAAGAAGTGGAAGTATTTTCTCCCCTGAAATCTCTCCACCTACTCAGGTTACAACTACCAAGATGACTTCTAGGGCTCGGGGTAAAGAGCCGCTGATAGAGCCTGCCCAGACGGAGGCGCCAAAAGAAGCTCCTGTCAAAGATACTTCAGGGAAAGATTTTGAAGAGGTTCGAAAGATCATTCTCCAAAGTGATTATAAAATTGTCAAACAGCTGGGGCATACCCCGTCTAAGATATCTATCTTGTCACTATTGTTGTATTCCGAGGCCCATGCGAAGGCTTTAGTGAAATTCCTGAAGACTGCCCACGTGCCACAAGAAGTTTCACCAGATCAATTTGGAAGCTATGTGGCCAGTCTGACAACTGATAATGGTTTAGGTTTCTCTGATGCTAACTTGACCCCGGAGGGGAGGAATCACAATAGGACCATGTATGTCTCCATTGAATGCAAGGGCACTACATTGGCCCATGTATTGATTGACACAGGATCATCTCTGAATGTTTTTCCAAAGGGCGCTCTCGATCGATTAGATTATGAAGGGTTGGTGCTGAAGCCCAACAATATTATATTTTAAGCCTTCGACGGATTGAAAAGAATGGTAGATAGAGAGGTGGACCTCCCGATCAAGGTGGGTTCACAGATTTTTTAGTCCACTTTCCATGTCATAGACATCCGGCTGACTTACTCTTGTTTATTGGAACACCCTTGGATCCATGGGGCAGGTGCTGTCACTTCCACTTTGCACCAGAAACGGAAATATCTGGTGAAAGGAAAATTTGTTACTGTTTGTGGAGAGGAGGAATATATGGTCATCCACCTCAATTCATTCTGATATGTTGAGATGGATGAAGAATTCATTGAAAATCCCTGTCAAACCTTTGAAGTAATCTCTCCTGTTGTTGTTGAATATGTTTCAACCATTCCAAAGATCACCAAAACTCCGCACAAGATGGATTCCTTGAAATATGATAAGGCCACTATTGAAGAAGGTGGTAATACCATTTTGGGTCAGCTTCCGGATATCCCTTTCAAATCTAACAAGTTTGGTATGGGCTTTACTGCAGAAGGTCAGAGGGTTGTTCGTCGAGCTCGTGCTGGGAGACCTCTTTTTCGCATCAACAAAAATGGGGTCAATGCTATAAAGGATGCAGATAGTGATTGTGACTTCAGTAGCTGGATATTCCTGACTGTGGGTGATAGATTGGAAAATTGAATAGAAAAAGACATCTTTCACATCTCCTTAAGTCAGGAGTAATAGCTATATTCTTGTCTTTTTGTTTTCAAAAGTTTTTGGCTATGTAATAAATAATGACTTTAAAATCTTGTGTCTTAGCCAGGGCACAATGGTTCATTTGTTAAAGGGTTGATTAACGATTCATAAACATTTGTTGATTCAATAAAAACATTGTAAGTTTTGTATATAAATTTTGTGATCTCTATTTTTCTTTTATCTTATTGCATTTTTAAATAGTTATGTGTTCTTACACACACCCAAACATTACATTGCAGATCCTCATCCACTTTGGATCTTATTGATAAAGAATCTGCTATTGCCTCATATCTGATCTACCAAGCCGAGGACAAAGGTGAGGAAGATTGTGAAATACCTGGAGAACTTGCCAGACTCTTGATACAGGAAGAGAAGACTATCCAACCATATGAAGAGCCATTCGAAGTGGTGAACCTGGGTACTGAGACAAATAGAAAAGAGGTCAAGATAGGTTCTGACCTAGAGAGTAGTGTCAAGAGTAGGTTAATTCAAATGCTACATGAATATGTTGAAATCTTCCTCTAGTCATACAAAGACATGCCAAGGCTCGACACTGATATTGTGGTTCACCGTCTGCCAATGAAAGAGGGTTGTGCTCCAATAAAAGAGAAGGTTCATCGCATGCATCCTGAAATTTCAGAAAAGATCAAGGCTGAGGTTATGAGACAGTTCAACGCAGGGTTCTTAGCAGTGACATCATATCCTTAATGGGTTGCTAACGTTGTTTCGATACCAAAGAAATACGGAAAGGTGCGTATGTGCGTAGACTACATGGATCTTAATAGGGCGAGCCCTAAAGATGACTTCCCACTACCATATATCGATGTTTTGGTTGACAACACCACTCAGTATAAGGTACTCTCCTTGATGGATAGCTTCTCAGGTTACAATCAGATCAAGATGGTGCCTGAAGACATGGAGAAAACTACCTTCGTCACACTGTGGGGGCACTTTCTATTACAAATTTATGTCTTTTGGGTTGAAGAACGCCAGGGTAACCTATCAGCGTGCCATGGTAGCCTTATTTCATGACATGATTCAACACGAAATAGAGGTCTATGTTGATGACATGATATCACGGTCACAAAGTGAAGAAGAGCATCTTGATCGCCTTCACAAACTGTTTGAAAGACTAAGGAAGTATAAGATAAGGCTAAACACGAACAAGTGCACCTTTGGGGTGAGATCCGATAAACTCTTGGGTTTCATCGTCAGTGGTAAGGGTATTGATGTTGATCCAGCAAAGGTTAAAGCCATCCAAGAAATGCCAACTCTTCATACCGAGAAGGAGGTCATAGGTTTCTTAGGACGATTGAATTACATTACTCGTTTCATTTCTCATCTAACTGCTACTTGTGAGCCAATCTTCAAGTTGCTGAAGAAAGATCAAGTAGTAAATTGGAACGAAGATTGTCAAATAGCCTTTGATAAAATTAAGGAGTACCTACAAGAATCTCCCATTCTGATGCCACCCATCAAAGGAAGACCTCTAATCATGTACTTAACAGTGCTAGAGAACTCAATAGGGTGTGTACTGGGGCAGCATGATGAGTCTGGTCAAAAAGAGCATGCAATATATTACCTTAGCAAAAAGTTTACCGACTGTGAAATAAGATATTCGCTGCTCGAGAAAACTTGTTGCGCTTTGGCATGGGATGCTCGCCGACTAAGACAGTATATGTTGACCCATACTACTTTGTTGATCTCTAAAATGGATCCTATCAAATACATATTCGAGAAGCCAGCCCTCTCCGAAAGGATTGCCTGACGGCAGATGGTCTTAACAGAATATGATATCTAATACACCACTCAAAAGGAAATCAAAGGAAGTGTATTGGCCGACCATTTGGCACATAAAGCGGTAGACGACTATCAGTCTATGAACTTTGAATTCTCGGACGAGAACATTATGCTAGTAGCAGATTGTGAAGAACCTGAACCATATGAAGGTCCTGAATCGGGATCCCGATGGACCATGGTTTTTGATGGAGCTTCCAATGCACTTGGCAATGGAATCAACATTGTGATCATCTCTCCCGAAGGTTTCCATATGCCCTTCACCACCAGACTATGCTTTGACTGCACCAACAACATGGCAGAATACGAAGCATGCATCATGGGTCTTAGGGATGTTATTGATCTAAGAATCAATTTTTTAAGCGTGTATGAGGACTCAACTTTGGTAATCAGCCAGGTTAAGGGAGATTTGGATACGAAGCACCTGAATCTCATTCCTTATAAAGAGCATATGCTAACCCTGATCCCATATTTCAAGGAGACTACCTTTGAGCACATACCGAGAGAGGAGAATCAACTGGCAAATGCTCTGGCTACCATGTCATCCATGTTAAAGGTCAGATCAGACAAAGAGGCTCCTAGAATTACCATTGAAAGATTTGAAGAACCTGTGCACTGCTGTGAAATTAACACTGGTGGAGTAGAGGAGAAACCTTGGTTTCATGAGGTGAAAAGGTACATTGAGGCTCAAGAATACCCTGAGGGGGCATCCATCAATGACAAGAAATTCTTGCGAAGGTTCTCAGCTAAATTCTTCTTAAGCAATGGAATTCTATACAAGCGCAATCACGATTCAACCCTACTTCATTATGTTGACAAGAAGGAAGCAGAAGAGATTATGCAATATATGCACGAAGGTATATTCGGTACTCACTCCAGTGGGTATACTATGGCTAAAAATATCTTAATAGCTGGTTACTATTGGTCGACTATGGAAACTGACTGTCACCATCACTCGAGAACTTATCATAAGTGTTAAATTTATGCCGATAAAGTTTATATACCTCCAGTACCTTTGAATGTCATGATTGTGCCTTGGCCATTTTCAATGTGGGGCATTAATATGATCAGAGAAATCAAGCTTACTACCTCTAAAGGACATCACTTCATCCTCGTCGCCATTGACTACTTTACAAAATGGGTTAAAGCAGCTTTGTTCGCCTCTGTCACCAAGAATGTGGTTGCCCGTTTCATCAAGCATAACCTTATCTGTCGGTATGGCATCCCCGAGAGAATCATCACAAATAATGGTACTAGTCTCAACAACACCATGATCATTGAACTCTGTATGCAGTTCAAGATCAAGCATCATAACTCTTCTCTGTATCGACCTAAGACGAATGGTGCAATGGAAACCACCAATAAGAATATAAAGAAGATCATACAGAATATGGTTGTGACATATAAATATTGGAACGAGATGTTACCGTTTTCTCTTCACGGCTACCGAACCGGGGTAACCCCTTTTTCTCTGGTTTATGGCATGGAAGTTGTCCTACCTGTCAAAGTCCAGATTCCTTCTCTGAGAATCATGAAAGATGCAGACTTGGACGAAGACGAGTGGGTTCAGACCAGGTTGGATCAGTTAAATCTAATTGACGAGAAGAGGCTTGCGGGTGTCTTTCACGGTCAGATGTATCACAAACGCATGATCAAAGCATTCAACAAGAAGATCAAGCATTTGGTATATCAAGCTGGTGACTTGGTAATAAAGCGCATTATCCTCCCGCAAGGTGATCCCAGGGGAAAATGGATTCCTACCTATGAAGGACCATTTGTAATCAAGAAGATATTTTCTGGTGGAGCTATGATACTGACCATCATAGACGGTGAAGATTTCTCGCACCTTGTGAATGCGGACATAGTCAAAAGATACTCAGCCTAAAAATGACCCGCTAGGTTGACTGGCCTAGGAAAAAGTAAGGGAATCCCGGCGAACCAAAAGGATTCAGGCAAAAATCAGGGAAATATATGAAAAGAAAATACACCCAGCAAGTTGAAAACCTAAAAAGGCGGCTTGGGAAAAAAAGGTATCCCGGTGGACTGAAACCCGAAAGGGAGGTCCAGGAAAAAATTAGGGATTGAAGCGTATGACTATGTCCCCATCGGATCACCTACAACAAGCTTTATTACCGAAGTCAAAGTTCAAATGGTACAAATCAATTAAATCACTTTCTTCTAACAACAATTAATGAGATGCTTGAATACATAGGGGAAATAACAGAGTTGGAACTTGACGAGATTATTCCCCCATAGCTATATGTTTTCACTTTGTAAATCTTTTCTTCGATGACTTCCTCTTACTGGTATTTCTGTCTCTTTGTACAAAAATCCCCTGTTTATTGGAAAATTATCAATGAAATACAATTTAAAAGCCAAATTCTGTTTTACTTTTTTTGTTTTGTTTGTGAAATGTCCAATGTCTAAAATTGAATGAGCATATGCATATGAATACAATTGACTGTTAACAAATGCATAAAAACGGGAATAAGCGTTTACTCAAAACTCTAGGAGTTTGGATAATGTTCGAGCCATCCACAAATCCTCACAAATAGACTTCCATAAAATTATCCCTACAGAGTAATCTTCACAAGTTCATACATTCCCCACAATTTCCCTGACAGATCACTCTGGCGGATAAAGGAGTATGATCTTCTTCCTAACAATGTCACTAACCTACGGAGTTCCAACCAGTACAGTTTATGAAAGTTTACTTCCCCAATTGAGTTTATTCCTCCGAGTTTGCAAAAACCCCTACAGGTCTCTACTCTCCAGAGTTCATTTCCTCAACAAGGGTGTTTCCTCAGCAGAGTATTTCTCTGTCGATAGGGTTTATTTCCCCAACATGGTTCATTTCCCCAAAATAGATTATTGTATCCCCAACTTGAGTCGGTTATTCATATGGTCACGAATCACCGGCAAAACTCCCTTCCCCAGTGAAGTTGCCACTAACCCCAGTGAAATTGCCACTATCCCCGGAGAGTTGCCACTGAATTTAAAATTGGGCTAGACATCAGTCAACTTTATCCTCCCTAGACAAGCCGGAAGGTTATCCATCTCTTCTATCCCCAGTCAGGGTATAAACTCCCTAGTAGATCAATGAACAACCAATGTTCTTGAACTCTTCTCCCCAAGCAGGAATTAACACCCTCCAACAGAGTTTCTTCAAAACAGAAATCAATGTTCCCTGACGGATTTTCCTCAAATAAGAAAGCAGGAGTCCCCAGCAGAAACAATCCCTAGAAGATCGAAGATACACATACTCTTCATCCCCAACGACAGTCAGGGATTTATTTTCCCCAGACAAGGATGTTTCTCGAGTTTACAAATGAACTTCAATAACATATCATATCCATACATCATTTACGAATAGTGTATCATATGCATACAAAATGCATATAACACAATCTCATTTATTTTGAGAACATCATTATGCAACACATTTCATACATCATGACATTGCATAAAACTAACCCTTTAACTTTTCAAGAAAAGGTCAATCAACAAACATATATTATCAACTACTTATATGACTTGACAGTCTTGTCAAAGACTACACCTAACGAAGGGCTATTTCAGCATTTTCTTCATAAGGTCATTCTCAAGTACACACATCTACTGGTTCAGTTTAAATCGACAAATGATTTATCCTGATTCTTTTCCAGTAGACACTTTTCTGGTTCAACTTAAATCGCTCAAATATTTATTCAGATTCTTATCCAGTTAAAGTTAATTAAAGACCTCTGATGGTTCAGTTTAAATCAACCAATGGTTTATCCTGATTCTTTTCCAATAGACACTTTTTCTGGTTCATTTTAAATCGCCCGAAGATTCATTCTGATTCTTATCCAGTTAAAGACAATTATAGACATCTGTTGGTTCAGTTCAAATCGAACAATGATTTATCCTGATGCTTTTCCAGTAGACCTTTCTCCGGTTCAGTTTAAATCGCCCAAAGATTTATTTTGATTCTTATCCAATTAAGGACAATCAAGACCTTTCTCTGGTTCAACTTAAATCGTTCAAATATTTATTCTAATTCTTATCCAGTTAAAGATAATTATAGACATCTGCTGGTTCAGTTTAAATCGACCAATGATTTATCCTGATTCTTTTCCAGTAGACACTTTTTCTGGTTCAGTTTAAATTGCCCAAATATTTATTCTGATTCTTATCCAGTTAAAGTTAAGTACAGACATCTGCTGGTTCATTTTAAATCGACCAATGATTTATCCTGATGCTTTTCCAGTAGACCTTTCTCTGGTTCAGTTTAAATCGCAGGAAGGTTTATTCTGATTCTTATCCAGTTAAAGACAATTAAGACCTGTCTCTGGTTTAGTTTAAATCACTCAAATATTTATTCTGATTCTTATCCAGTTAAAGTTAAGTACAAACATCTGCTGGTTTAGTTTAAATCAACCAATGATTTATCCTGATGCTTTTCAAGTAGACCTTTCTCAGGTTCAGTTTAAATCAACCAAAGATTTATTCTGATTCTTATCTAGTTGAAGACAATCAAGACCTTTCTCTGGTTCAGTTTAAATCGCTCAAAGATTTATTTTGATTCTTATCCAATTAAAGTTAAGTATAGACATCTACTGGTTCAGTTTAAATTGACCAATGATTTATCCTGATGCTTTTCCTATAGACCTTTCTTTGGTTCAATTTAAATCAACCAAAGATTTATTCTGATTCTTATCCAGTTGAAGACAATCAAGACCTTTCTCTGGTTCAGCTTAAATCGCTCAAAGATTTACTCTGATTCTTATCCAGTTAAATTTAAGTACAGACATCCGCTGGTTCAGTTTAAATCGACCAATGATTTATCCTAATGCTTTTCCAGTATACCTTTCTCTGGTTCAGATTAAATCAACCAAAGACTTATTTTCATACTTCTTCTAGTTGAAGTCAACAGTTATTTTGGATGGCATCTATAAGCCCGTCTCTGACAACTCTCTGTCACCTCTCCAAATGGTATCTAAAAGCCCATTACTGATACAATCAACCAACAATGTTACCTCTTGCACATGTGAGTACAAATTTCTGGGCACTTAAGTGTTCAATCATCTTCTACATTCAAGTCACGAATGGCGGACATGCCAATCTAACTCTTCAGGTTTAAGAAGATTGAACAGGGGCAATTGTTGTACTCAAAAATTTTCCCACTTATTTTATCAAGACATGCTTTCAAATTGCTGTACCCCAAAATTTTCCCTCCCATTTTTACTCAAAACATATTCCTAGAGGTCCTCAATTGCTGAAGTGGACTAAGGATTGACCAGACAAATACTCCTCCTAAGACAATGAGCCCCAAACTAGGGTTTCACTTTTCATCAAGATATTTGAGTTCCAAGGGTCCTAGATGACTTCCATTTCCCTAATATGTTCTCAAGATCATCCATGCCAAGTTTCATGCCTTGCAGAAGAAGTTTGCTTAGTCAACTGCTCAAATGCCTAAAAATCAACTGTGCTAGGTCAAAAGTCAATTGTGACCCTCATACAGTAAAATTTCAAGATTTTTGGTCAACATCAACATTTTGAAGTAATATCCATCATTTGATAAAGGGTTGATCATGATTCCTCAAGAAATGCTCCTAATTCATCAAAAGTCAAAAGTTGCTAAATTAGGGTTTCTATAGGAAAAATCAACCAAACTTTGACCAGGCATAACTTTCTCATAATTTATCAGAAATTTCTCATCCAAGGCTCATTTTGAAGAGAATTCAATTCCCTATAACTCATGTTTAGTCCTCAAGGTCAAAAAATGCACTCATGAAAAGATATAAATTCAGACATTATAGATCATTTCAAAAAGTCAACAAAAACACCTTTTGGGTCAAAGCTACTTACATGGACATGGAAGATCCAATTGAGATCAAACCAAAAGAGTTGTTTGAAGACATCCTAAGCTTTCTAAAAAGTCCAAGAACACCCTCTTAGGGGAAAATTTGAGAGAGATATGCATTGCCAAAGTTGGCCATTTTTGGAAATTTGCCCAAAGTCAACAATGCTCAAAATTGTATTTTTTTTCTTCTCAAATGGGCCTAACGTTTTATGCTTGCAACACACTCCTAGCCTGGTCCACGACCCATACACCTTTCCATGCATTATTGGGTTTATTTATTTAATTTATTTTGATTTTATCACTAATAAAATCAAATAAAATCAAGTAAATGATACAAAATAATAAAAATCTGTTTTGATTTGATTTTGCATTAAAGGACAATCCAAATATGTTGTATAGCATCAAGCAAAACCGTGCCAAGTCATGAGAGGAAGGATATTCAAAATTGGAAAGATTTGAAGAAAAATTGAAAGGCATTGATATCTTTGATCTCTTGGCATTTTTGTTGACCTAAAGTGATTCAATATATAAATACAACAATCCTAACCCTAAGGGACATGCATAGCTGCCTCCACAAACCTTAAAAATCTTTCTCAAAAATCCAAAGAAAAGTGCCATTCGTATAAAGAATCTCGACTCTTTTCAAGACAAACCAAGCATTCAATCTTCCTCCTGAAGACTCCGAGAGGCATTCCCCACCGTTAAGCAAGCCCAGCACACCCAGAAATATCCTCACGCGATCCCTCAGATTGGTAAATTTTCTCTACTCTCAAACTCACATAATACTTAACTTAAATCCATATCAATTGCATACATGTGTTTCTATTGATGATTGTGGGTGTTTGAATGTATAATGTGTAAAGCTAAGACCCGCAATCGTCCTCTGCCATTAATGACCGTGGTTTCACTTTTTTTCCATAGAGATGCTTGCAGGCTGTTTTAGGACATGAGAATGTCACCATTGGATCCGCAACCCTTGAATTAGGGGGGGTTAAGGTCCAGTTATTGCTCTTTTTTCAAGTTTATGCAAGTTTGAAAAAAAGAGGTGACCGGAGCTATGGCTCCGGTGCTTCTCCGGTGGGTCAATGCTGGGGCGATAGTCTGACTCTAGCATGGCATTTGGTTACATTTTGATTGGGTCGTTCAATAACCAGGGGCCCCACGTTGCTTGCGTGTGTGACAAATCAGCAATTAACAAGCTTTTCCCTTTATTTTATTTTTGTTTGACTATCATAAATGAATGACTAGTAGCGCAGATGGCCAGGGAATGAGTATGCAATGTTAAAGACCTGGGTTCGATCCGAGAAACCCAATTTTGCATTTTCTAATATTTCTATGCAGGATCTAATGCACCACCCAACCAAGCGTGCCTACCATACACCACAACACCTTATCATTGGATCATCTCCATCCCATACCTAACGCCTCAAGCATGCAGGCGCATGGTGGACCTTCTTGGCAAGCGTCTCACTGGATCAAACGTCAGCTTTGGGCCAACTATGCTGGGCCTGGAAATTTCAAACAATGCACCTACCAGATTACTAGTTCACCAGGCCCAATTTAATTCTTTTTTAACTTCTTTTATTTGTTTTAATTATTTATCTTAATTATTTTTACAAAAATAATTTTTTTAAAATCAAAAAAATCCCAAAAACATTAAAATCAGATTTTTTCATAAAATATTTTTTCTTTCATTAATTAAATTAGGTTAATTAAAATAACTTAGATTCTTTTTTTGCATAATTAAAATCAATTAGAAAATTAGGGTTAATTTGAAAATATTTAATTTTCTCAATCAAAAAATAACAAAAATATTTTCTTTGATTCCCTTTGAATTTAGACTTTGATTCCCATATTTAATTCATCGCGCGCGCAATATCTTATTCCAATTATTGTATTTACTTCAAGTTTTTAATAGCTTTAAATTAGGGTTTATTTTACTGCTTTTTATTTTACTCTTCAATCCCCAGTTTTTTGATTATGTAACCCCTCCCCGAAGCCTTATAATAGCGTAAATTTACTTTTCCTCTTTTAATTTTCTGCAACTATAAATTGTTAGATGATTGATAATAGGCTTGCATGCAAAAGATAAATCAAATTAAATGAACATAGAAAACCCTAATTGTGCAAAGATAAATAAGCTGAGAAATAAACACTTGCACATGATCACTCCTAGGGTTTGCCCCACTTCGGTTGCCTTTGGTAAATGATCGTGAAGTATAGGGAGTCTTAGTGGTTGTCCTCTAGTCCCAAAAGATAAAAAAAAATGACCCATTTGAATGTTGCCTTGGAAAGATATTTAGGAATATAGGATAATTACTAAGGTTTCCGAACCATTGCTTTAGTGATTGTATTTGTCCCTTTCGTCCCTTTCGATTGTCCCTTAAAACCCCAACGATGGAGATACCTACTTCTTAATAGTAGGATAGCACCGTCTAAAGGAAATAAGAGAACAAATAGACTTTTTTCGAGTAGGTAGAAACTTTTAGGTACTTGCTCAAAACAACAATTTTTACACATACAATTTCAAACAAGCTTTTCGAACAAAGTTTTCAAAAACATTTTATCACACCCTTGAGGACTGATACAAGGGTTACCATAAAACGAAACGCTGCACTAAGGAAAAATTCAAAACTTTTTCAAGCACACAAACACACGAAATCAATTTTAAAAATGAGAAAGTACCTAAGAGCCCATGGAAAACCATGGATAGAAAGGGTGCTAACACCTTCCCTTTCTATAATCTACCCCCCGTACTCAAAAAACTCTCAAAAAAGGTTTTTTTTGTTCTTTTCCCTTTTCCTTTTTTGGATGAAATAAAAGTCGGTGGCGGCTCTTGATTACCGCGACATTTGTGAACAAAAAACGCAAACCAGTATAACAGTTGGTTCTGCCACTGTATCACTCAAAGCTTCTCAAATACTCAAGACACTCAAGGGTTCACTAGTTAACTCACATGCTAAGCCAAAGGCCTACAACTAGGGTTTGGAGTTTCTCAAGGAAACTTGGTTTGAAAGGTCTCAAGTGGCTTCCATGTTTCTCCTTAGGTCCTCAACAAGGTTCATGTAAAGTTTTAAGTCCTGCATCACAAGTTTTCTCTGTCAATGGCTCAAATGATTGAAAATCAACTGTATTGATTAAAAAGTCAATTATGGTCAACATACAGTCAAACTTAAATATTTTTTGTCAACATCAACATTTTGAAGTGATATTCATCATATGATCAAGGGTTGATCATGATTCCCCAAGGAAAGCCCTCAAATCATCAAAAGTCAAGAATTGTCAAATTAGGGTTTCCTTAGGGGAAGTCAACTGAACTTTGACCAGGCATAACTTTCACATACTTCATCAACTTTTCCCTAACCAAAGCTCATTTTGAAGAACATTATATGTCATTTTCAAAAGTCAACAAAAGACACTTTTTGTCAAGGCAACTTACATCAAAATAATGTCTTCAAAAGCAAAAATGATCAACATGGAGATTGTAGAGAAAGTCTTGAGATTTATAAAAAGTCCAAAATCATCTCCCAAAGATGAAAATTGAGCAAGTTATAAGTTTCACAAGTTGGGGAATTTTGAAGAAATTCATGAAATGCAAATTGAGCAAAATTACAATTTTGAACCAATGAGCCTAGTTTTTATGTTCAAACATATTCATAACACCTTAGATGACCCCTAAGTGTATTCTTACATTGCCTTGATTTTTATTTATATTTACTTTGATTTTATTTAATTTAAGAACAAAGTAAATTAAATAAAATCATAAAAAATCATGGGATAATGCATATGGGCTTGGTTTGGCTAGCTTTGAAGCCCAATAATTTGTGCAACCCATCCACAACCTGGCCAGGTTCATGCAAATTCAAAAGGGCAAGAACATGCAAAAGGAAAGTTTTAAAGTTGTTTGATTTTTGGTTTTATTGGGGCCATCAAGTCTTGATCCTTTACCATATTCATCAGCTCATGGTCTTTCTCTATATATACTCAAGCAATACAAGCTCAAAGGACGAAAAAAACAATTGCATACAAGCTCTCCCAAAAGTTCTCAAAAATTCCAAAAGGTGGTCAAGATTAGAACTAACGTGTTACGCATACATTCATGTTATTGGTGATATCAAGATTAGAACTAACGTGTTACATACAAGTTTGGATGCAAGGATGAGATCGTTCCATTGTTAGGGTAGAATCTCAAGAGATCTCCGAGTCTCTCAATTCAGACACTTTCAGACCAAATGGACCTCACCATCAGATCCACAAGGTCCAAATTAGTGGACCTGGATATTTTGTTTTCTTTATTTGAGCCATTTTCGCAGGTTTACGTTTTGGTGTGGTTGGAGAAGACGATCGGAGTTTGACTCCAGCGTCCCTGAGTCTCATTAACTCCGGCGAGGGCATGCATGGATTGAAACAACATTTTAATTGGTTCGTTCAAATATTCAGGGTCTCACTGGGACGCACATGTTTGATGATCAGGCACTAGCTGGCATTTTACATTATAATGTTATGGTTTAATTATGCTAACTGATGAATCACGCCACCCCAGTGGCAACATACATGCACGTAAGACAGTCCTGCGCCTCGCCCTGGGTTTGATCCAGGCATGAGGTTTTTATTTTTCTTTGTTTCTCATTTCAGATCCAGTAGGGACAAAGCAAGTGTGCGCATGGTGTATACTCCCAATTAACACCACTAGATCATCACTCTCAAGATCCAGCGCTCTAAATAAGCATGGTCATGGTGAACCTCAGGGAATCAGCCACACTGAATCACGTTTAACTCATGGGCTTTGTCATATTGGGCCTAGCCTTTCTGATCCACACCCCCTAACTTGTTTGCAGTGCAACCAATCTATATGTTTTATTTAATTTCATTTTTTTGTTTTAATTCAATTAATAATTAATTTTTAATAAAAAAAAAATCATAAAATCAAATAAAAATTATATTTAGGATTTAATTAGTTAACTTTATTTTTACAATAAAAAATTACTTAATTAAAATCATTTTTGAGATTATTTTGTTAATTAAAATTGGTTAGAATTAGGTTCAAATTCTTTTTTCTAATTAAAATTAAAAACAACAAAAATATATTTTTTTACATTTAGAATTTTTAGGGTTTTAGATATTTCCTCTTTTTCATTCTCCATGCTATAACGCGGTGGGAGAACTGACTTGGGATATTTTGAGTTTGATTGCAATTGTTGCGGATAGCAAGAGTCGCCACCGACTTTTCTTTTATCAAATAAGGAAAGGTTGAAAAGATTAGGAAAGACCTTTTCGAGATTATTTTTTTGAGTTCGGGGGGTAGATTACTAAAATGGAAGGTATTAGCAACCTTTTCATCCATAGTTATCTACGGCCTCTTAGTTTCTTGCTAGATCACTTGCTTTTGTTTGAAAGTGTGCTTTGTGGTGTGGTTTTGAAAGTATTTTGAAAATGTGCCTTTGTAATGATTCTCGTTTCTATAAGAATGCATACAAAGTGTTGTTTGGAAAATAGTTCAAAGAAGTTTTTGTGTAAAGTGATTTTGAAACGGGTGTCTTTGTAATGGTTCTCGTCTCTATAAGAACGCATACAAAGCATTGTCTTTTGAAAATGTTTCAAAATGAAAGTGTTGGTGTATAAAATGTTTTTGTTGTGAACAAGCGAGCAACTAGGAGAAACCTACCTACTCAAAGGGTCTTAAATATTCTTTTCCTCCTCCTTTAGATGTTGCTATCTTACCATTGATTTGGTAAGAAGCCCCATCATTGGATGTGAAGGGACAGGCGTGGTTCATCGTATTGTCATGATAGCAATGTTATGAGATATCTTTGCATTTCTCTTGAGGGACTAAGATCATTTATAAGGCAACATTCAAAGCGTCATCGAGGGACTATGATCTTGTATTTTTATTGTTTTTGCTAAGACGTCTCACATGCATAACATGACCATTTTTAGGCAACAAGTGGAGTTAACCCTAGGGGTGCATGTGTGAATAGTGTGTTTAGTTTGCATGCATTTAGTCTTTGATTATCGATTGTCTATTTGTTGTTTTTATCTTGCCATACATTCCCTATTTTACTAACAAGCATACAGAAAGTAATAAAATGCAGAAAGATAAAATCCTACATTATTACAACCATATTGAAGTGCGTAAAAATATAAAAAGGGAAAAAATAAAATAAAAACAAGAAAAAAAGAAGGTCTTTCGATTGAGGCAGAAAACCCTTCAATTCTTCACTTTCTGGCTTCCTTCGATTTGGCCTGAAAAGGGTGAGAGCGTGGCTTTTGACTGAGCCTGGAACTAGCGTAAGATGCAATCTGCCTTTTTGCCTCCTTCGACTGGGGGTTGAAAGCAGTGAGGGAGTGCCTTTCAACTTGGCCTGGCATCAGGGTAGGCATGCTTTTCGTCTGGGCCTGGAAGTCATCATGGTTTGCCTTCTAGTTGCCTCTTTCGTTTGACCTGGAGAATAGGGTAGAAGCCAGAAGCTTCGTTTCCTACTTCCTGTTTCATGTTGTCCTTCATTTGAGATGTTAAATAGCAACATGGCCTAAGGCCATGCTAGCACTGGCTTATAACCAGTTTAATAGTTAATGCATGTTTAGATAAACAAGAAGCAAAACAAAAGGGTTAGCTCTGATAACACATTAAAAGGGTGGAAATGAAAAAGAACAATGGTATGTACATGCTTGAAATAAAAGAAAAGCTTATTTACATGTTAGACCAGAAACGAAAAGCTCAAGGTTTGGAACAACTTACATTGCTGGAGGCTGGAACGTGTGTTGGGCCTTTAGGTGGTTCCCTGGAATGTCCCTGGATTTGAAGGGAAGGAGCAAAGATAGCGTCTCTACTGATGGATTTGAGAGAGAAAAACAAATGAAATGTTTTTCTTCCTGGATTAGAAGAGTAACAAGATGTAAGGAGGCTTCAGATTCGAAGGAGACAAGTGTTTGAGATTCTGGGTTTGAAGGAGAAGAACAAGTGTAGTGTTCTTTCTTGCTGGATTCGAAGGGGAACAAAAGTGTGTGGGACTTTCCAGAATCGAAAGAGGTAAATGTTAGATTCTGGGTTTTTGCTTTCACAAGTGTTTGAGAGCTTTATGATTTTTGAAGATTCTTTCCACGCTACAAAATATGGACCCCTTTCTTTGTTCATGGTTCCTCTATTTATAAAGGAAATGCCTGGGAGATGTTGAAGTAGTCAACTTTGCAAAAAATAATAAAATATGAAAACGAAAAAGTACAAGTGGGGGTCTACTATCAGTTGGTACATAAGATTTGACTTTTTCCTTTTGGCGTTACTTGTGCTCAGACAAAAATCAGGTTGAGAGCTGATTTTATGATTAAAGTACTCTTTATGAAGAAAGGGTACGTAGCCTTTTGCCATTTCATCCAAGAATGGTATTATCCAGTGGATAAACCTTCAAATCTTTGTACAAGCTTCTGATTATGTAAAGATTTAGAAGCACCATAGTCTGACAAGTAGGGTAAGGGAATGAGATTTGCTCAAACTTGCTTCAAAGGATCCAGAGTTGGGTTCGAAAGATGCTGATTCGAAGGGAATCGAAGCTTTGTGTGAAGGTGACTCTTGTCCAATCGAAGGCCTGCCTGCCAGGGGTCACATGTGGTCAAACGAAAGAGTATACATAAGGGGTCCCTACCTTGTGACTTCATGCCAACATGCAAAAGATCTATGTTCAAACAAAGCTTGCATGAAGGGAACCAACATGCCCAAACAAAAGGTGTGACCAGTAGCTTGTACTGAAAGATTCATGTGCCCAAACGAAAGGTTTGACCAAAACCTTGTGCTGAAGGATTCATGTGCCCAAACAAAGGGTGTGACCAGTAGTTTGTACTGAAGGAACCACGTGCCCAAACGAAAGGTGCATGTAGGAGGCCAAAATGTCCATATTCGAAAGAGGCATATAGGAGGTAAACAAGTGCAAATCGAAGGATGCTAAAAGGGAGCCTTTTGCCTTGGAATCGAAGGAGACTACAAGAGGCTTTGTGCCTTGTGAATCTAAACCAACGTTCTAGAGGCCCACGCCCATTCGAAGGATGCAAGCCAAGCTTGCATCGAAAGAGGCCAAAAGGCCAATCGAAGGAGCTGAATCGAAGAACACTTATTTTTCTCCAAATTTGTCAAAATATTATTTTTATCTATTTTCTCCCTTTTCGAAAGTTTCCTTTTAATCTTGGTACTGGAAAATCCCAATGTACTTGTGCAATCTTGAACCTTGAGAATCCTTATGAGAAAGGCCTTGAAAAATGAGAAGGCAAATTTGGGGTACAACAGCTACCCCTGTTCAATCTTCTTAAACATGAAGAGTTAGATTGGCAAGCCTGCCATTCTTGACTTGAAGGTGGAAGATGATTGAACACTAAAGTGCCCAGAAATTTGCACTCGATGATATGTTAGTTGATTTTGTAGGGAATGGGATTAAAGATGCCATTTGGAGAAATGATGGAAAGTTGTTGCAGATGGGCTTATAGATGCCATCCAGGGTGACTGTGGAAGGTATCAGGATAAATCTTTGGTTGATTTATACATAAATAGTAGATGTCTTTTGCCTATTGTTAATCTGGAAGAAATAAATCTAATCAAACGAGGTCTTAAATGATTTATTTGTGATGGGCCTGTGTAGGGTTGTTTTTATGAGACATGTGAGAGGGAAGCCTGGGTAGGGATGCTTCGAGATGAATCCATGTGAAACTTCACCTAGAGTTTGAGAGAAGGATCCTGGGTAGGAAGTGCTTCAGGATGAGTCCGTGTGAAACTGCATATGGGAATGAGAAGGAACCTGGGTAGGGTTACTTCATGATGAGTCTGTGTAAAACTTCATCTGGAAATAAGAAGGAACCTGGGTAAGGTTACTTCATGATGAGTCCGTGTAAAACTGCATCTGGAAATGAGAAGGAACCTGGGTAGGGTTACTTCATGATGAGTCTGTGTAAAACTTCATCTGGAAATGTATGAGAAGGAACCTAGGTAGGGTTACTTCATGACGATTCCGTGTAAAACTTAATTTGGAAATGTATGATAAGGAACCTGGGTAGGGTTACTTCATGATGAGTCCTTGTAAAACTTCATCTGGAAATGTATGAGAAGGAACCTGGGTAGGGTTACTTCATGATGAGTCAGTGTAAAACTTCATATGGATATGAGAAGGAACCTGGGTAGGGTTTCTTCATGATGAGTTAGTGTAAAACTTCATCTGAAATGAGAAGGAACCTGGGTAGGGTTACTTCATGATGAGTCCATGTAAAACTTCATCTGGAAATGTATGAGAAGGAACCTGGGTAGGGTTACTTCATGATTTGTCTGTGTAAAACTTCATATGGAAATGAGAAGGAACCTGGGTATGGTTGCTTCATGATGAGTCCGTGTAAAACTTCATCTGAAATGAGAAGGAACCTGGGTAGGGTTACTTTAGTCGGTCGAGTAGATAGTTGTCCTGTCTTGTTTCTGGTATTAATTTATGACCTCAGAAAGAAAGATAGTTTTCCTAGCTTGTTACATGTATTAATCTTCAATCTACTCATGTAGATAGCTTTACTGGCTTGTTACAGGTATTAATCTACAATCAGTTGTTTTCAGATAGTTTTCCTGGCTTATTACAGGTGTTAATTTTCAATCTCCTCATGTAGATAGTTTTCCTAGCTTGTTACAGGTATTAATCTATAATCAGTCGTCCACAGATAGTTTCACTGGCTAGTTACAGGTATTAATCTCGGACCTTTTGAAGATTGTTGATGATAGCCATCTGTTTATTTGATCTTTTTTTAAAAGGTAAAGAGTTAGCTACATGCAATGCCATGATGTATGAAATGCATGGTGCAATGATGGTCTCAAAATAAATGAGATTGTGTCGTATGCACTTGTCATGTATGTAATATGATGCATGAAATGTGAAAGGTTATTGGAATATATTTTTGTCTTGGAAAATAAATCCTTAACAAATGTTGGGGAGTTTTGGGAGGCTGAATCCAGGAAAGCCGTTGGGGATGAAGAGTATGCACACCTTTCTAGACCTTGTCTTTAGAATGTTTCCGCTGAGGATTCCTGTTTTGTTATTTGAGGAGAACTCCGCTGGGGAATGTTGATTTCTCTTGAGAAGAAAATTCTATGGAGAGTGTTGATTTCCGCTTAGGGAAAAGAGTTTAGGAATCTTAGCCGTTCGTTGCTTTACTGGGGAGTTATTCCTGACTGGAGAGAATCGAAAGTTAGCTGTTATCTGGTCGAAATCCAGGCTTGGCAGCAAATTGTTGAGGATAAATGAAGTTGACTATTATCCGGTTGTATTCCAGGTTTCGAAACAACTTACTGGGGAAGATTAAATTAACTGTTATCTGGTCGGATTCTAGGCTTCACAGAAAATTTCTTGGGGAGGGTGAAGTTAGGCTGTTATTGGTCGGGTTCCAGGCTTCGCAGTAACTTTCTGAGGCGAATGAAGTTAATTTTTATCTAGTCGAGTTCCGGGCTTCGCAATAACTTAATTAAAATGATGAAGTTGAACTGATATCTGGTCGGGTCCAGGCTTCACAACAACTTACTGAATTTGAAAATGGTGTCTTTGTAATGGTTCTCGTCTCTATAAGAACGCATATAAAGCGTTGTCTTTTGAAATTGTTTCAAAATTAAAGTGTTGGTGTATAAAATATTTTTGTTGTGAACAAGCGAGCAACTAGGAGCAACCTACCTACTCAAAGGGTCTTAAATATTCTTTTCCTCCTCCTTTAGATGTTGTTATCTTACCATTGATTTGGTAAGAAGCCCCATCATTGGATGTGAAGGGACGGACGTGGGTCATCGTATAGTCATGATAGCAATATTGTGAGATATCTTAGCATTTCTCTTGAGGGACTAAGATCATTTGTAAGGCAACATTCGAAGCGTCATCGAGGGACTATGATCTTATATTTTGATTGTTTTTGCTAAGATGTCTCACATGTATAACATGACCATTTTTAGGCAACAAGTGGAGTTAACCCTAGGGGTGCATGTGTGAATAGTGTGTTTGGTTTGCATGCATTTAGTCTTTGATTATCGGTTGTCTAGTTATTTTTTTATCTTGCCATACATTCCCTATTTTACTAACAAGCATACAAAAAGTAATAAAATAAAGAAAGTTAAAATCCTACACTATTACAACCATATTGAAGTGCATGAAAATATAAAAGGTCAAAAATAAAATAAAAACAAGAAAAAAAGAACGTCTTTCGATTGAGGCAGAAGACCCTTTGATCTGCACTTTCTGGCTTCCTTCGATTTGGCCTGAAAGGGGTGAGGCTGTGGCTTTCGACTGAGCCTGGAACTAGCGTAAGATGCAATCTGACTTTTTGCCTCCTTCGTCTGGGGGTTGAAAGCAGTGAGGGAGTGCCTTTCAACTGGGCCTGGCATCAGGGTAGGCATGCTTTTCGTCTGGGCCTAGAAGTCAACATGGTTTGCCTTCTGGTTGCCTCTTTCGTTTGACCCAGAGAATGGGGTAGAAGCCAGAAGCTTCATTTCCTACTTCTTGTTTCTCGTTGTCCTTCATTTGAGATGTTAAATAGCAAAATGGCCTAAGGCCATGCTAGAATTGCCTTATAACCAGTTTAATACTTAATGCATGTTTAGATAAACAAGAAGAAAAATGAAACGGTTAGCTCTGATAACACATTAAAAGGGTGGAAATGAAAAGAACAATAATATGTAAATGCTTGAAACAAAAGAAAAGCTTATTTACATGTTATACCGGAAATGAAAAGCTCAAGGTTTGGAACAACTTACCTTGCTTGAGGCTGGAACTTGTGTTAGGCCTTTAAGTGGTTTCCTGGAATGTCCCTGGATTCGAAGGGAAGGAGCGAAGCTAGCGTCTCTACTGCTGGATTCGAAAGAGAAAAATAAATGAAATTTTTTTCTTGCTGGATTCAAAGAGTAACAAGATGTAAGGAGGCTTCAGATTCGAAGGAGACAAGTGTTTGAGATTCTGGGTTTGAAGGAGAATAACAAGTGCAGTGTTCTTTCTTGCTGGATTCGAAGGGGAACAAAAGTGTGTGGGACTTTCCATAATCGAAAGAGGTAAATGTTAGATTTTGGGTTTTTGCTTTCGCAAGTGTTTTAGAGCTTTATGATTTTTGAAGATTCTTTCCACACTACAAAATCTGGACCCCTTACTTTGTTCATGGTTAGAGGAAATGCTTGGGAGACGTTGAAGTAGTCAGCTTTGCAAAAAATAATAAAATATGAAAACGGAAAAGTACAAGTGGGGGCCTGATGTCAGTTGGGTACATAAGATTTGACTTATGACTTTTGGCGTTGCTTGTGCTCAGACAAAAATCAGGTTGAGAGCTGATTTTGTGATTAAAGTACTCTTTATGAAGAAATGGTACGTATCTTTTTTCCAATTCATCCAAGAATGGTATTATCCAGTGGATAAACCTTCAAATCTTTGTACAGGCTTCTGATTATGTAAAGATTTGGAAGCAACATATTCTGACAAGTAGGGTAAGGCCATGAGATTTGCTCAAACTTGCTTCAAAGGATCCAGAGTTGGGTTTGAAAAATGCTGATTTGAAGGTGTTGTACCCCAAAATTTTCCCTCTCATTTATCAAGTTTTTTCTCACAAGACTTCTTTGACTCAAGACAAGATCAGGGTTTGCTCAACTCAGGACATCTCATCTTGTACTGATAACCCAAAATTAGGGTTTGAGTTTGCACAAGGATTTTTGGACCATCAATGCTTCATGTGACTTTCATACATCATTTTGGACCCCCAAGGTTGCTCATGACAAGTTTCAATCCTTGAACCACATTTTTGATCAGTCAATTGGACAATTGACCTAAAAATCAGCTGTATTGGGGGAAAAGTCAACCATGGCCAATTTACAGTCAAACTTCATAATTTTTGATCCAAATCAACATTTTAGACTCATATGTACCATTTGATCAAGTTTGGATTACAACTCCTCAAGAAATTTGATCAAATTATCAAAAGGGCAAAATGGTCAAAATTAGGGTTTTGACTGAGAAAGGGCAATTTCTGATTTTTTTTAACCTAGCCAATGACCAATTGAGTTCAAGCATGATTTCAAGGGTTCAATGGCACCATATTGACTTAATTACAAGGTTCAAAAGATCTCAAGTTCATTGGATTGACATATGAAATTTGTAGTCAACTGATCAAAAGTCAACTGTACACTGAAAAGTCAAACTTTGACTTTTTGGCCAAAATCAAATGCCAAGGGTCATAATTCATCAAGATATGTCAAAATGTGAAACTTGTTGATCAATAAAACAAAATTTTAAATTAGGGTTTTGAATTTGAAAATTTTCATAACTTAGAATTTTTTCCAAGTATAAAAATTTTCTTATTTTTTCTCAACTTCACAAACTTTTCCCTAAATATTATTTGATCTCAAGTTATAAATTTGTGAATACATGGTCATGAACTTCTTAACTTACTGAAATTTTGCCCTAATTTAGGCAGGTTTTGGACCCAACTTCATGGCAAGTTTTCACCTAGTTACAAGAGGTATCTCAAAATGCATTTCAAATATGGATTATAGATCACATTGCAAGCTTTCCAAAATGTCCAAGAACTCTCCAAGATCATTTTTGAGTAAAGAGAATCTAAGAGATGAAGTTGGCATTTTCTCACTTTTGTTCAAGCCATTTTCATGAAGAACCAAGTTGCAAATCAAACCTATGTTGGCTATTTCATGCGTTACTGGTCCTAAACTTGCTACACACTCTTTAATTAAATGCTTACACAATTGACAAATCCTATATCCATGCTTTTGAACTTTTACACAACTTGTAATTCCATTTTGGGCAAAAAGGCTTCATTGCCATTTTCATAAAGAAGCACTTTTGCAAACTTGTCAACTTGGAGCTTTGAACCTGTCCCCTTGATGCATACAAACCACACAGGTCTCAAGCAACTTGTACAAACTCATACCAACCCTAAAGCAAGCTGGTACAAGCATGTGGGTTTGGTCTTGTCACTTTGCTTCAAGTACAAGAAAAGTTCCAAAAAGGCTAGGGCTTGTACACTTGATAGAAAGCTGACTTTAGATCATTTCTATACTAATATGCAAAGGATATGCAACACATAACATGCTTGGCAAGGACCTGAAACTCTCTCAAGCAACTAAACACCAAAAAACTGCCCAAACATACAGTTTCTGCATATACACATCCAACATCCATTTGGCTTAAGCGTTTTGTGTTTAGGCCATTTAAACATCTTACATACTTGATATCAAACCTATCCAAACCATCATCCCTGTTATGTATCCTCTTTTCCACCATCTTCCATTATTGACTTTGAAGCTTGCAGTTGGACTTGGTCAGGGAGTTCTAGCCACTTTCAGGGCAAGGTAAGGGTTGGAACAAATTCAGGGAAGCTCAAGGAAGCTCAAGCAATCATCAGGCCTCCCTTAAAGTCCCTACATTTCCATACACGATTCCAGCTGAAGGAGGTATTTTTCAAACTCTATCTCCTTGTACAGGCAACCTCAAGCCACGATCTGTGAATAAAAAATGTAGTTCTCATTATAACGAAGCTATACATATCATTACTTTGCATTGATTTTACTTGTGCTAAGAGAATTTGGAAGTTGAAATTTCTGGAAATATTAGGTCAAGATTTAGGGCTGTTTAAATTCTTTTTAATCTTTGATAGTTAGATTACATAGCTTACATGGTTGGAATCGTGAGTTCAAGCTCTACATTTTTTATGTTATAAGTTTTCATTTTTATGGAGGCATGAGGAAGTTACAGGGGATTCGGCCAAGGCTTTAGGAAGAAGATGAAACAGGGCAAGGAAGCGTTTTGGCATATGTTTTTTTTTCATTAAAGACAATGGATGTATGGTCACCCCAGTGGTAAAACAGCGCGCTGGTGAGACACATGTCCTGGGTTCAAACCTGCGCGCTACTTTTTGCATTTTGGCATTTTTTCCCTTTTCAGTTTTTTTGACATTTTGCAGGTTTGGGCTTTTTTGCTATGGGCCAGTATTTTTGCTCAACATCACCATTGACTTGTTATCTCACCCCCTGTCAACTTATTTTATATTTTATATTTTATTTGTTTTATTTTCATGTTTTATATTTTTATTATTTTCTTTAAATGATATAAAATCTTAAAAAATATATAATTTAGTCATATTGTACTTTATTTTATTTTTATTTTATTTCTCACATAAAAATGTAGTTTATTTTAATAGGATATAATTTATTTTCTTAATAAATTTGTAAATATAATTAAATATACTTAGTTTATTTATTTTTTGCATTTTTTACTTATAAATATTTATTTTTGCATATATTTAATTTTAATATTTACATTCAATATTATTTATTATTTTTATATACAAAAATACATAGATAATAATATAGAAACATTATTTTCTTTTAAATCAAAATTAGGGTTTAATCCCTTTCAAAAGAACTGAATATTTTTCCTTATATTTTTTTAGGTTTAAATTAAATATTCTTTTATACAAAAGCAAGACATAAAACATCTTTTCTTTACATACATATTGCATTACATTTTAAATATTGTATTATATTTATTTTAATTCGCGCAAATTCGATTTGGTTGTAATATTATATTTAGCTATATATTTGTGCAAATCCCCATTCAAACTTGTATTCCCCCCTCCCATAAAATTGTTATAATAGCTTAATATATTTATATTACGCAATTTATTGCTTTCAGATGCCATGATTAGTAATTAGGGTTTTGTATGACAAGAACAAAACAAAACAAAACAAATAGAAAACCCTAAATACAAGACAAAATCAAAAGCATGAAAATGATACACTTTGCACACAAGCACCCTTAGGGTTTCTCCCACTTGGTTGCCTAAAATAAAATGGCCATGTTACGCATGCGAAGTATCTTGGCAAAACAAAACAAATATAAGATCATAGCCCCTCGGTGACGCTATTCAAAAGTTGCCTAAACAAAATGATCCTGGTCCCTCAAAAATGCTAAGATACTTTGCAACATTGCTATCATGGCTATATGATGACCCATGCATGTCCCGTTTACATCCAAAGATAGGGTTGCTTACCAAATCAATGGTAAGTCAACAATGTCAAAGGAATAAAAATGCATAATAAAGACATTTTATTAGGTAGATAGCTTCTAAGTTACTTGCTTCATTTCAAACAAACAATCCTTGCTATTTTCAAAACAAACACACACATTTCAAAAAACATCTTACGAATATTGAAAACATTTTCAAAAAGACAAACATTTTTGTATACATTCTTACGAACAAGAATCATTACAAAGATTTCCTAAACGAATGGCCTCTTTTACAAAAATACTTTCAAAATCACATCAAACACCATTTCAAACAAACCAAAGCAAGTGATCTAAAGCAAGTAACTAAGAGCCCATGGAAAACCATGGATGAAAAGGGTGCTAGCACCTTCCCTTTTCATAATCTACCCCCCAAACTCAAGAAAACATCTCAAAGGTCTTTCCTGTGCTTTTTCACCTTTCCTTTTGGATAAAAGAAAAGTCGGTGACGACTCTTGCTAACCGCAACATTTGCGATAAAACGCAAAACCTCAAGTTAGTTCTCCCACCGCATCACAGAAGGGAATCAAAACTCCAATCGAAGCTTTGTGTGAAGGTGGATCTTGTCCAATCGAAGGCCTGCCTTCCAGGGGTCACATGTGGCCAAACAAAAGAGTGTACATATGGGGTCCCTGCCTTGTGACTTCATGCCAACATGCAAAAGATCTATGTTCAAACGAAGCTTGCATGAAGGGAACCAACATGCCCAAACGAAAGGTGTGACCAGTAGATTATACTGAAAGATTCATGTGCCCAAATGAAAGGTTTGACCAAAACCTTGTGCTGAAGGATTCATGTGCCCAAACAAAGGGTGTGACCAGTAGCTTGTACTGAAGGAACCACATGCCCAAACGAAAAGGTGCATGTAGGAGGCCAAAATGTCCAGATTCGAAAGAGGCATATATGAGGTAAAAAAGTGAAAATCGAAGGATGCTAAAAGGGAGCCTTTTGCCTTGGAATTGAAGGAGACTACAGGAGGCTTTGTGCCTTGTGAATCCAAACCAACGTGCCAGAGGCCCACTCCCAGTCGAAGGATGCAAGCCAAGCTTGCATCGAAAGAGGCCAAAAGGCCAATCGAAGGAGCTGAATCGAAGAACACTTGTTTTTCTCAAAATTTGTCAAAATATTATTTTTATCAGTTTTCTCCCTTTTCAAAAGTTTCCTTTTAATCTTAGTACTAGAAATCCCAATGTACTTGTGCAAGCCTAAACCTTGAGAATCCTTGTGAGAAAGGCCTTGAAAAATGAAAGGGCAAATTTTGGGGTACAACACTCGCATTATTTACATTTTCGCATTAATTTTTTTTTATAATTTATTTAATTTCCCATAAGTTGTAATAGTTTAATTTAGGACATTTACATTTTCCCCCATTTTGGTTTGTATTCCCCCCACCCCGAAGCGATGTAATAGCGCAGTTTAATTTCCGCATTTATTTTTTCACACTTGTATATAATGAACTGCTAGATGTATGCTAATAGGTTTGCATGACAAGATTTAAAAGAAAACGGTAGACAACCTAAATATCCAAGATAAATAACTGAAACACAACACAATTTTCACACGTGCACCTTTAAGGTACCTCTGCTTGTTGCCTTTGGAAAATAAACCGCCACGTCTCTCAAACATGAGAAGTTTTAGCAAATACCTTTTAGTCAAAAGATCACAGTCCCTCGATGACCCTTCGATGTTGCCTAGGTAAATGATCTTAGTACCTTAGGGTAATTTCTAAAGAGTCTTACAAGTTTCCTTTGTTACTGTACGATGACCCGCACCTGTCCCTCAAACATCCAATGATAGGGCTACCTACTAACTAATGGTAGGATAGCACTATCCAAAGGAAAAGAGGAAAAGAACGAAGATCTTTTGAGAAGGTAGATAACTTATAGTTGCTTGCTCACAAAACAAAACAATTTATCACACATACATTCTATTTTCTAAATATTTTCAAAGACAAAACACTTTGTATGCGTTCTCAATGATACGAGAATCATTACAAAAATTGTCGTACTAAGGCATCTTTTCAAAATATTTTCAAAACACACTTACACAAAAAGCATTTTCAAAGTGAGCTAGCAACTTAGAGCCCGTAGATAACTACTGATGGAATGGGTGTTAACATCTTCCCTTTCCATAATCTACCCCCCTTACTCAGAAAAATTCTCAAAAGGTCTTTCCTGTTCTTTTCACCCTTTCCTTTATTGTATAAAAGAAAAGTCGATGGCGACTCTTGCTAACCGCAACATATGCGATAAAATGAAAAACCAGTAAAGTCAATTCTCCCACCGTATTACACTTGGAACTAGGCCTAAATCATTAACATGTATTCCAAAGGCAGCATGACCCTCCATTTCCTTTAGTATTTCTTCAAAGAGTTGAAACTTCCTCTCAGTATTAGCAGGTAACCCCATAGCAGCGTCATGCATTGAAAGCACATCTTCTTGATTATCCACCAGATGTAGAGCGGGAATCTCAACAAATCTTCTACCTTGTTGTGCCTGTAACTCTTCTATAGTGGGTTAAGGTGGTTGAAGGGGATCAAAAATATTTTATTTGTTAAAAACAGGAGGCACAACACCCACATGAGGAACAGAACCAACACTAGGGGGAGGCACAAAACCAACAGGAGGAACGACACCAGAAGTTTGGCCATTGTTCTCAACAAGAGTGGGCCTCTGAATAACTTCCCTCAGTTCTTCTTATCCACGAGAGATGTTGTGAATGATCTCCATAAAATGACCCATCTGGGCCCTCATCATCTCAGTCAGTTCTTCCTGAAGTTTCTCTATAGCTAGCCTCTGATTGTCGCGAGTTGTATAATGGTGAGAATTCAGGTTTATAATTATATGGAGAAAACCAAGTCTGAGTAGAAATCCCTGCTCTAAACACCTGTTATAAATGCATGTATGCATGAGTGCATGAACAAATGCAATGTCATGTTTAATCATTTCCAAGGAATCTATGTTCTATGGTCAAGGTTTTAAGAAATAAAATACAAGCGATGGAAAAGTTCAACACATGAATTAAGGATTCTCTGGAAATGGAAAGAACATGTATGTTACGAGCATGATGATGTCATGGCACACAGAGGCATGGGATCACAACTTCAAATAATATGGATAATTGATGTACTTGATCTATGAATAAGGGAAATATCAAAGGTTCAAAATTTTGCCTCTAATAAATACCTGAAAACCAAGATAGGAAGGAGGTCAAGGTTTCCTGTAAAAATCCAAAACCTCTCTCACAGGTGAGTTCTAGTTCTGAATAAGTGTTCCTAAAAGGTTCCCAGAGTCGGAAACCCTCTATCAAAATACCTTGTCTTGTACATAAGCATATAAGACAAAGGTATCCCAATAGGTCCTTGTCTGGTTGTGGGTCTCATGTCAACTCTTACGTTTCAAGCGCCACGATAGTCAACATGTCCATCCACTCTAATCATGTGGTAAACTCAAGCCTGGGTAGTGGGCTTACCACTCAAAGTATAATCCCATACCAATAGAGAAACAAAACAATAATATTTAGAATATATATATATATATATATATATATATATATATATATATATATATATATATATATATATATATATATATATATATATATATATATATATATATATATATATATATATATATATATATATATATATATATATATATAGAGAGAGAGAGAGAGAGAGAGAGAGAGAAAGGGAGAAGAAATAAAAATACAATGAATGAATGTAACAAATAAAGCAAGTAAAGTAAATAGATAAACACCCAAAGAAAAGAAAACAACCAAGAGCTAGGACTGACTTGCTTAGGTTTCCCCAATGAAGTCTCCAACTGAAGCAACTCTAAAAATACAAACAATGAAGTCACCACTGAACTTTGTTTATCCCAAAGAGGGAAAGGAAAATATCAAGAAAACCTCTAAGATATGAAAGAACATGGTCTTGCGACCAAGAGAAGAGTAAGAAAGTTGATTATGCAATGGGAATGTATTATTACCCCTCACGTCCGTGGTACTCCATGGGGTCCACTCTTGTTGTTCTAATTAAAGGGTGTGTTATCTAAAGATTTACTTGCTAAGGGAATGCATTAATGAATTAATGGGGAAAAACAAAAGGTTTTTATTATTGAGTTTGTCCGAGTTTTGCAACTCAGTGCCTATGTATTCTAAGGGGAATCAGAAATTTGTAGTTCCTTAACAAAATGTTTGTTTGTTGTATGTTTTTTATGGACGATGCTAAGTTCGCATTCTAACAGTTAACGTTTTTCGCTCGATCTTTGGAGACTCATGCATTATTGTATTCTGTATAATGGAATTAACATGTCCTTTTTCGAAAAGGTTTTAAAGAGAAAAAGGCCCTGAAAAAAAATTGTTTGGATTTGTTGGAGTGTTTTTGTTAGGAGAAATATCTTAAGTGGTTCCCTTAAGCAACATATACTTAAGTATTTCCTTCTTTAATTTTTGAAAATGTTTGAAATTGTTTAAGTGTGTTTGGATTTTTTATTAAAGAAAATAAGTTTTTGTTTTAATTTTTAAAATTATGCAAAAGAAAAGTCTAAGAGGAGACTCGATCCTAATTGTTGTCATGCAAAGATGGTCTTAAAGTTGAGATTTAAATGGGAGAATTCTATCCTAAAGTTGACATGCAAAGGCTTCGACCCAAAGATCTAACTCAACATAAAAACGATCAAATGGAGTTTAATCATTTAAATAGAGTTTCTTAAGGGAACATGTTATTAAGAATCAACCAAACAATAAAAAAATCTACTTATTTTTTTTAATCATTTTTGAAGAAAATTAATAAACTCATGAAAAATATATCATAAATCAATTGAACCATTTCCTTTGATTTTAACATGGTATTGATGGAACGATGTTATAATAATTAAATTGTACATCTTGTAATGACCATGGAATGTGAATAAAGTTTGAATCAAATTTTGTTCAATTATTTTAATTAAAAACCAAAATCATTCAAAGTGGTCAAATCTTTATACCTCTACAATTATTCTTCCAACTTGATCCATTTATGCCAAAACTTCTAACACAATCCAATCAAAGAATGAATGTTTCATGTCAATTCACCTCTTGAAAGGACTTGAACATACTTCAATAAACATGGTAAATTTGATTGTAAGCATAAGAGGACCTCAGGACACCTAATGAACCATCTTCTGAGGATGAATACAATTCTGATGAGTAAGAGGAATATCAAGTTTATTCTTGAGGCAATGAAATGAAGTCCAAAGAGATAATTTATCACAAAAAAACTAGGTGATTAGATGAATATTGTTGTACTCCAAAATTTTCCCTCCCATTTTTTCTCAAGACACTCTGTCAAGGCTTCTCAGACACTCAAGGCACTCAAGGGTGGACCAGTCAACTCACCTCTTAAGCAAGAAGTCCACAACTAGGGTTTTGAGTTACTCAAAGAAGTTTGAGTTGCAAAGGTTTCAAGTGGATTTCATGGTTCTCCATAGGTCTCCAACAATGTGCATGTCGAGTTTCAAGTCCCACATCACAAGTTTGCTTAGTTAATGGCTCAGATGATTGAAAATCAACTATATTGGTCAAAAAGTCAATTGTGATCAACATACAGTCAAACTTCAAGATTTTTGGTCAACATCAACATTTTGAAGTGATATTCATCATTTGATCAAGGGTTGAACATGATTCCCTAAGGGAAGCTCTCAAATCACCAAAAGTCAAGATTGGTCAAATTAGGGTTTCCTTAAGAGAAGTCAATTGAACTTTGACTAGGCATAACTTTCACATACTCCATCAACTTTTCCCCAAACAAATCCCGTTTTTAAGAAATTTCAATTCTATACAACTTTGTTTTTATGCTAAAGTCCAAAAAATGCTTCATTTGAAAGACATGAGCTAAAACATTATAGATCATTTTCAAAAGTCAACAAAAGACACTTTTTGTCAAGGCAACTTACATCAAGATAATGTCTTCAAAAGCAAAAATGATCAACATTGAGATTGTAGAGGACACCTTGAGATTTCCAAAAAGTCCAAGATAATCTTTAAAATATGAAATTTGAGCAAGTTATGAGTTGCACAAGTTGGGAGATTTTGAAGAAATTCATGAAAAGCACATTGAACAAACTTGAAATTTTGGATTAATGAGCCTAATATTTGATGTTCAAACATGATTACAAGATGTTAGAAAATTTATAAGCTCACTCCCACCATGTCTTGAATTTTCTTATCATTTTATTTATATTTTATTTTGGTTTTATTCAAAAAATACAAAATAAAATTGAATAAAGCATAAGACCAATGGGCCAACACATGGTTTGATTTTTTCAGGCCCATGTAGCTCATCATAGCCTGTCAAATTCGTGAAAAAGATGGAAATGGCAAGGAATGATGCAAATTTGGAAATATTTAAAATTTTGATATTGTTTTGATGAAGAGAATTCATGGCTTGATTCAATACCATGTTTATCAGCCTTATACCCCCTCTATAAATACTACAAGCTCAGCATGCATCAAGACACAAGCTGTTGCCCCAAGAGAGAACCCTAATACCTTCTAAATTTTCTCAAACTAGTGAAAGCCATATTTTTGTCTCCATGCAGTGGCAAACCAAGAAAGCGACCAAATCACATTCCTGAGGCTTCCAGGAGTTGAATCAACGTCGTAACTAAACCCTTTCATGTCCAGAACAACCACTACTGTCATCGCCGGTTTTGGTATATTTTTTGAAATCAATCTGTTAAAATATACATTGTTAATCAACCTAATGCATGCATATATGTTTGTGGCAATGTTTAGAACAGGTTGGACGTAACACATGTGGGATTTAGTGCCTAAATCACAGGATGCCATTTTTGACCCCGATCGGTGGTTTTGCTTCAGAGTGTATGATTGATGGCGTTTTAGCCCAAAATAAGCCTTGATTTGGACTCAGGGGGATTTTTTAAGGGGGTAGGGTTGATTTGAATCTTTGATCTTTGTTATTTTGTAGGTTCAGATTTCAATCCCACCGGAGAAGACAACCAAAAAGTTGACTATGATGGGTTGACTCTAGTGGCCTTTGTGTTTCTTTGTACATGGTCCATTCAAATCAAGCTGCGCGTGCGTGTTTTAAATTCCAAATGAGCCCGTTTGTTAATATATGTATATGTTTGTATCTGGATTAACAAATGAACAATTGGCCCAGTGGTAGAATGCACACTCTTAAGGCGTACCCTTACTAGGTCCTGAGTTCGACCCAGGATACAAGCAATTTTCATTTTTTCCTAACATTTATTTCAGATTCAGTGTGTACAAGGGCTAATACGTGTGTGGTATACCCTCAATCTTAACCACCAGATTGCTATGGATATGGATCAGACGTTCCCGAAGTGCCTCCCCATGATGAACCCTCATGAGCCAGCCACATATGTTCCTACAAGAGTTCATTTGAAGTCTGGGCCTTGCATTTGTAGGCCTAGCGAATTTGGTTCGACACACCCCCTAACATTTTTTGCAGCACAACCCATTTTCACCTTTTTTTATTCTTCTCTTTTCATTAATAACTAATTTATTTTTTTAATAAAATCATAAAATCAAACAAAAATTAGATTTAGGATTTAATTTAATTAACTTTTTTTACAATAAAAATTAATTAATTAAAATCATTTTTAAGATTATTTTGTTAATTAAAATTTTTTAGAATTAGGTTCAAAGTTTTTTTTCTAATTAAAATTAAAAACAACAAAAATGTCTTTTTTACACTAAAAATTTCTACGGTTTTAGATATTACCTCTTTTTCCATTCTCCGCGCGTTATTCATATTTTTGCATTATTATTTTTCATAATTTTTGTAATTGCCCCCAGTTTGTAATAGCTAATTAGGACATTTACATTTTCCCCCATTTTGGTTTGTATTCCCCCCATCCCGAAGCGATGTAATAGCATAGTTTAATTAGCGCAATTTTATTTTCTGGCTTTTATGTATATATTTAACTGCTAGATGCATGCTAATAGGTTTGCATGACAAGATTTAAAAGAAAATGATAGAAAACCTAAATATACAAGATAAATAAGTGAAACAAAACACACTTCGCACACGCTCACCTCTAGGATACCTCCACTTGTTGCCTTCGGAAAATAAACAGTCACGTCTCTCGAAAGTGGGGTGTTTTAGCAGAGACCCTTTGCTTACAAGATCATAGTCCCTCGATGACCCTTCGATGTTGCCTCAGTAAATTATCTTGATACCTTAGGGTAATTGCTAAAATATCTTACGAGTTACCTTCGTGACTGTACGATGACCCGCGCCTGTCCCTCCAAACATCCAATGATAAGGCTACCCACAAACTAATGGTAGGATAGCACTATCTAAAAGAAAAGAGGAAAAGAACAAAGATATTTTGAGTAGGTAGATATCTTGTAGTTGCTTGCTCACAAAACAAAACAAATTTCTCACACATACACTCTCTTTTTTTTTCTAAATATTTTTCAAAGACAAAAACACTTTGTATGCATTCTCTACGATACGAGAATCATTACAAAGTTCGCCGCACTAAGGCATCTTTTCAAAAATATTTTCAAATACACTTACACCAAAAAAGAATTTTCAAAAGTGAGCTAGAAACTAAGAGCCCATAGATAACTACAGATGGAAAGGGTGCTAATACCTTCCCTTTCCATAATCCACACCCCGAACTCAAAATCTTTAAAAAGGTCTTTCATCTTCTTTTCACCCTTTTCTTTGTCGGATAAAAGAAAAGTCGGTGACGACTCTTGCTAACTGCAACATTTGCGATAAAATACAAAACTAGTAAAGTCAGTTCCCCCACCGTATTACAAAGATCTTTGCATCATAGCATAGATAAACCCTAATTTGTGAAATGGAACCAATATCTTGTAATCTGAGCAATGAATATATGAACCAGTGACTTATATTTCAAGAAAATAGAAGCAAGCTCCTTTAACTGATGAAAAATGGCTCCCTAATAAATATCACCAGACAAACCATATCTTGACTAAATGATGAACACCCATAGGAGAAGATGACTTAATCCACAATCCACAAAGAAAGTCTTATATACAAATTCCCATCTTTGAGAAAACCACTTGATTATATATCATGTATTTAAGAGAGATCTCAGACGAAAACCAAACTTGAAATTTTAAAGGAAATAAAGCCATGAGACCAAACCCTAATCTAATGATATTCGGTTGAAATATCTTGGTGGATACACATCTTATAATTTGATCAAAATCCTAATTCCATAGTCCAATGCTCTAAGTAGAATCAGAGAATCAGTCTTATTGATGAAGAAGCCTCAGACCAAAAGAAACCCTAGTTGGCATAACCTCTAATATTTTGAACCAAGGTGATTTATTGAATGCATGAATGCAATGTAAATGACCTAATGGAAATATAAAAATGATATGCAAAGCCTAATCCAGACAAAAGTAAAATTCAGGAGGGTAAATCTTGGGGTGCAACACATGCGAGTCAGTTCAGGGCCACGAATTAATTAATCTGGTGCAAGATGTTCGTAGTTTCAAAGATTTTTTTTTGGAAAATTTGACACATTTCAAAAACCGATTCTTCTTACGCCCTCTCCACCCTGAAGTTTATGCAATAACATGCACCATGAGGATTAGGGCGAGTGGGAGGTGTATTGTCATGTTTCCCAAGTGTTGGAATAAAAGTATTTTCCTGACGGGGAGCATATTATATGTATTCAAAAGTGATGATACATCTTAAGAGGAGGAACTGTCAACTTTGGTGCGCTACACTCTATGCACTTCTTCAGCTCTAGCCATTGGTGGGGCAGACCGTTGGAATGCTTTCTCGTTAAACCAATATTGCAATGAGAAAGTATATCTAGCTTGACACTCCAATATAATATGTACATGCAAGAACTTTATAAGGCTTCTACTTATCTTACTAGGGTAGGTGAAACTTTGAGTGCTCTTAAACTTTTCGGCTCTCTAGTAGACCATGTAACTCTTTTTGTGAGGGGTGTTGCAAGAAATGATAGATTACAAGCTTCTACCCGAGCTACTTTATTGTCTATTCAGGCATCCCTTTTTGCGATTCAGAGAGATCTAGAAGCCTTGTGCCTTAAGAATTCCTCCTTGGCTCATAGTTCAACTAAATCCTTCATATCTAGTCTCACGGAAGTTTCGAAGTCCTTAGAGAAATCCCTACAGCAAGTGAAGCATTTAGAACTTCCTCAGTGTGTTTCAAAGGAGAAAATTTGACTAGAATAGATGAACAAAGATAGGAATATTGTCTCCCTTATGGACTGGTACACCTTTTGTTTTTTAAACCTCATGTGATGTAAATTATGTTTGAAATGGAATAGATGTAGTATGATTTTTACATGTTTGAGGTGTGCATGTTTAATCCTGATTACAATGCTCTGAATTCCATGTGAACTTACCATATATTCCCTCAAATATTATTATACGTCTCTAGGTCCATTCTTGACCAATGGTTTATTCCCCTCTTCCCACATACCCCTACACTAGGTGAAACCCCAGTAAAAAGGTCAATGTGTGGCACACCCACTGCGATCTTTGGATTTGATAACTACTAGAGGGGACAGACCATTATTGTCATTTTAGGGGAAATAACATCAAATGTAAATTTGAACACATAACCAGGTGAATTAGCCGCCACTTATTCCCCTTGTTTTCCATCTTATTGGATTAGCCACTTCTGGGAGGTTTAATGTTTATGCTCATGAGTTGGTCGGTTAGGTACACCATGTTGATTTCCATGGAATTGTTCTCTCTTTGGTCCTACTAGAGTTCTTGATATATCCTTTCAGATCCGTTAAGATCGGCATTGATTGTGACGATTTTTCCATGAAGGTCGTGAAATTTAAGCTTGAGGTGGACCGACGAGGCGATAACGTCCAGGGAGGTTGTAAATGGTCTACCAAGAATGTAGTTGTAAACACTTTTATAAGGAACCAAGATCAACTGTAAGCTTACAGTTCAAACTTCCTCCCCCTTTCCTATAACTATCATCAACTCAACATACCCCCATAGATGGGTCGTCATGTTGTTAAATCCATGTAGGTATGACCCTTTGTTTGACCATAAGTTTTCCATTTCGAAGCTCATCTTCTCAAATAGCTCAGAATATATTATGTCACATGAACTTTCACCATTAATCAGGATTCTTGAGACATTGAAGTTTTTGATCATAACAGTTACGAATAAGGGGAAGATTTCATTTGAAGTTCCCCCAATTTTCTCGTTTACCCAAAAATTAAGCGTTGGTTTGTCAGGAATCTTAGTCAATATGCCTTCATCCTTCTTATGGAATACAACCATTTTAACAATTTTTTTCTTTATTGTTACCTTGGATGGGATATTCTCCCTGGGCACTCCTTCAGTGATAGAGGTAATTATATGGAGCTTCCCTTTTCTAGTTTCCTTCTCCACTGGTCACAACACCTACAACTTTTAGGAGAGACCGATTTTGGGAGAATCTTCTTTCTCTTTCTCTTTATCTCTCTCTCTATCTCTCTCTCTCTCTCTCTCTCTCTCTCTCTCTCTCTCTCTCTCTCTCTCTCTCTCTCTCTCTCTCTCTCTCTCTCTCTCTCTCTCTCTCTCTCTCTCTTACCGCCCTTTACATATCTTATCAATATCTCAATGGCATCCTTCAGTTAGATGCAGTTGCCAGTGTTATGTTCACAGCTGTTGTACCCCAAAACTTTCCCTCCTTTTTTCTCAAGGAATTTTCTCACAAGGATTTTCAAAAGGGAAAGTTTGCACAAGTACAATTGGATTTTTGGCTCTCAAGCATCAAATCAAATAAGAGTAAGCTTCGATTGGGCATCTAAAATCCTTCGAGCGAGCTTTTGTTTCATAAGCTTCGATTGGGTATTTGGTCCCCTTCGATCGAGCTTTGGTCCACCAGCTTCGATTGAGCGTTGGGTCCCCTTCGAGCAATATTTGGTCCACAAGCTTCATTTTAGCAATGCCCCCTACAGGTTTGCTTCGACCCACGAGATAAAGGCCTCTTCATGCTTGCCTTTGATCCACAAGGCAAAAGGCCCCTTCAATTTGCCTTTGACCCACAAGGAAAAAGGCCTCTTCATGCTTGCCTTCAATCCACAAGGAAAATGACTCTTCATACTTGCCTTCGATCCACAAGGCAAAGGCCTCTTCATGCTTGCCTTCAACACACAAGGCAAAGACTTCCTCTTCGTGCTTGCCTTTGACTCACAAGGCAAGAGCTTCTTTCATGTGTGCTTCGACCCACAAGGAAATGACTTCCTTTGTGCGTGCCTTCATCCCACAAGGCAAAGGCCTCTTCATGCTTGCCTTCGATCCACAAGGTCAAGTCCTCTTCAAATTGTATTCAATTCATAAAGCAATGGCTATCTACATGCAAGCTTCAACTGGGCAATGTCTATCTTCAGGCCTGCTCTGACTCCACCTCTAAAACCCCTCAGCATAGTTTCTACACTTTGACATAATATGGTCCATTCGAAGAAGCGTTCAATATGGTCCATTCGAAGAAGCATTCAAAAGGTCCATTTGAAGAAGCATTCAAAAGGTCCATTCGAAGAAGCATTTAAAAGGTCCATTCGAAGAACATGAATTTGGTGGATGGGAAGGGCATGCATGTGGTCCATTCGAAGAACACAAGGGTGGTCCATTCGAAGGATAAATTATTTTTGAAATCAAGTTTTGTTTTTCCTTTTGATAATTTTGGCTCAAGATGCTTACTGGACAAAGTTCAACATGCTGCCAAGCCCAAGCCTCCTGCACAATTGCATTCGAAGGAGGTAACAAAAGAAGCTTCGACTAGCCAGAAAGGAGTTTTCGATTGGGCTAGTAGAAAATTTCCATATCAAGCTACTAAGGCAGATATTGGTTCAATCAAAGAGGCCACAATGATGAGGCCTGGATCCATTCGAAGGAAGCAACTCAGGGCCAATCGAAGAACAAGGCTTGAGGGCATTCGAAGGAGCCAAGGAGTGAAACATGTCCAAGTTCATCCCAAAACCCAAAAGGACAGGAATCCATAAAAAATGGAAATCCTTTAATTTGTCTGATTTTGCCTTCAAATCCTGGTTAATGGTTGTCCCTTGCCATTTCCATTCCCCTTTACACCCCTATAAATACAGGCTTAAGGACACATTGCAAAAGGACGAAAAAAGAGAGATAAGAAACACATTGCCAAACAAAAGTATTTTTGCCATACACTGCATCAGACAAAAACATTATTTCCCATACACGCATAAGCCAAACGAAAACCTTACATCCAGGAGTCCATACCAGCCCTTAAGCAAGCATCTTCACGCCCAAAGCCATATAGATTCACGCGTCTTTGATTAGTAAGGGTTTGCAAAACAAAAACTACACTTTCATACCATTTAAATACATATTGCACATATGTTCTTGTTACTAATGATACTTGTGTTTGAATGAATATGTTACATGCTAGCTGAAGTGCAGGGATGAGATCGTGCCATTGTTAGGGCACGATCTAAGTTTTACTTCGAATCTCATGACTTAGGGTATTTCAGGCCAAACAAACCCATATTCGGACTCAGAGGATTTGAATTAAGGAGAGGTTCAAATTAAGGGGGTAAGGTCCCCCTGGATCTTTAACATTTGTTTATTTTGCAGGAAAACATTTTCCCCAATAGAATACTGTTTAGACCTTCGAAGCAGCCAAGCTTCGAAATGGGTGATACATGAACCCCTTGCCAATTGTACTCAGATTTGAATTGGGAGGGAAATTGAATTAAGGGGAAGGACCTGGGTTTGACACCCAGGTCATGCTTCTTATTTTTCTAACGTTGCATTTACAGATTCAATGTTGGCGTGTCTCAGTTGTGCACCGGACATCCTTCGATCCTCACCATGAGATCCCAACGCATCCAGATCCAATACACTCAAATGTGCAGCTCATCATGCACTCTCAAGGAGTTCCCTTACTGGATCCAGCACAACCTCTGGACTCCCTTTGACTTGGGCCTGTGTTGTTTTCAAGATCATACCACCCTTGTTTACTTTCGCTGCCTCCCCCTTTTCCTTTCTTTTATTTATTTGTTTTTATTGTTTTCTTTATTTCTATTTCACTACAAAGTTAAAATCAAAAATCATAAAAAACATTAGGCTTAGTTTCTTTTTTTAGATTAAATTTTGTTAATTAATTATTTAATTACTTTAACATTTTTTTCTTAAAAGTAAAATTAATTTGAACTTAAGTCTTAAATATTAAAATCAAACCACAGAAATACCAAAAATATTGTTTTCTTAATACTTAGGATTTTTTAGGACATTTGACTTTTTTTCTAAATAATCTATTCTCATTTTTTGTTTTCTATTTTACTTTTGTTATTTAAATTCTAGAAAGAATGTATAGGTCACTCATTTGATTTTGTAATAGGTAGTTTATATTTCCGCATTTGTTCCTAAATATTGTAACTGCTTATGGGATGTAATAGCGTAGGATTTACTTTCCGCATTTTATAATTCATGTACATATTAACTGTTAGATGTATGGTAATAGGATTGCCTGATAAGAATTAAAACCAACGCTATCAAATTTAACACAAGACAAAAATAACTGAAAACAAACACACTTTCACATGCGCACCTCTAGGATACTACCACTTTGGTTGCCTTCGGAAAAATAGTCACAACCCTCAGAACGTGAGATATTTTAGTGGCTACCCTCTGGTTTAAAAAGATCATAAATCCCTCGTTGACCCTCTCGATGTTTCCTAGGTAAACAATGATCTTAAAACCCTAGGGTAGTTACTAAAACTTCTTGCCAAGTTATCTTCGTGACTATAAAATGTCCCTTCAAATGTTCCTCAAACATCCAACGATAGGGATACCTAATCACTAATAGTAGGATAGAAGTGTCTAAAGGAAAATAGGAAAATAACGAACCTTTCGAGTAGAGTAGACAGTTCCTAGGTGCTATGCTCAAAAACAAACTTTTACACATACACAAAATTCTTTCAAAACATTTTTAAAAAAACGCTTTATCAACACTCTTGAGGACTGATACAAGAGTTATCATAAAGTGAATCGCCGCACTAAGGAATTTCAAAATACTTTTCAAAAAACACAAAAAAAACACAAGGTATTTCAAAAATGAGCTAAGCATCTAAGAGCCCGTAGATAAATACGGATGGAAAGGGTGCTAACACCTTCCCCTTCCATAATCTATCCCCTTACTCAGAAAACTCTTGAAAGGTCTTTTTTTTTGTTCTTTTCACCATTTCCTTTGTTGGATAAAAGAAAAGTCGGTGGCGAATCTTGCTTACCGTAACATTTGCGAACATGAACGCAAAACCAGTATAAACATTCGGTTCTGCTACCGTATCACAACGGTCCTTGTGGAAGCAACAATACTTTGTCTTATTCGTTCTTGATGGCTCTCTAATAAAGAAAGGGTTTATGACTCCTCCCTTTCGTAACTTCGTGTTGGCATATTTCTCTAGTAAATATTATATTGTGATGCATTCAAAGGGGGTATACTTATCATGATGACCATGGATCCTATAACCAGATTCATTTTTCCTCTGATAGGAGTCATTGCAAGATGAATAACCAGAATACACGTCAGTAGCCAAGAAGTCAAACCGAGTATTGAGCATCTTATCCATGTTGATGAAACATTACACCCTATTAAGCAAATTCTTTCATGGTACAAACCTCTCTTTTCCCCAGCTTCTGCTTGAAGGGGTTATCCCGAAATAAGCCATTTTCAAATATCCAACTGTTGTACCCCAAAATTTTCCCTCCCATTTTTCTTTAAGGCATTCTTTCAAGGCTCCTCAAAGGCTCAAGAATGTCAAAGGTTAACCAGTCAATGCTCCTCCTAAGCTAAAGGTCTATAACTAGGGTTTTGAGTTCTCAAGGAAATTTGGTTTGCAAAGGCCTCAGGTGGCTCTCATGTCTCATCATAGGTCTCCAACAATGTGCATGTCAAGTTTCAAGTCCTACATCACAAGTTTGCTCAGTCAATGGCTCAAATGATTGAAAATCAACTGTATTGGGTAAAAAGTCAACTATAGTCAACATACAGTCAAACTTCAATATTTTTGGTCAACATCAAAATTTTGAAGTGATATTCATCATTTGATCAAGGGTTGATCATGATTCCCCGAGGATAACTCTCAAATCATCAAAAATAAAGAATTGTCAAATTAGGGTTTCCTTAGGAGAAGGCAACTGAACTTTGACCAGGCATAACTTTCAAATACTTCATTAAATTTTCCCTAAACAAAGCCCATTTTTAAAAAAAAATTCAATTCTCTACAACTTTGATTTTATGCTCAAGTCCAAAAAATGCTTTATTTGAAAGATATGAGCTAAAACATTATAAGTCATTTTCAAAAGTCCACAAAAGACTCTTTTTGTCAATGCAACTTACATCAATATAATGTGTTCAAAAGTAAACATGATCAACATAGAGATTGTAGAGGACATATTTAGAAATCTAAAATGTCAAAGATCATCTTTAAAATATGAAAATTGAGCAAGTTATGAGTTGCACAAGTTGGGAAATTTTGAGGAAATTCATGAAACACATATTGAGCAAACTTGCAATTTTGAACTAGTGGGCCTAATTTTTGATGTTCAAACATTATTAAAAGATGTTATAAGGCCTCTAAATTCATTCACATATTTTTTTGATTTTTGATTTATTTTATTTGAATTTTTTTCATTTAAAAGCAAATAAAATCAAAATAAATATGAGATAAATATGTAAAGACTTGGGCTTATAATTTCAGTCATGTACATGCCCATATAAACTCATGCAAAGCCTTTTACAACATGACAAATTTGTGGGGACTCAAGAAAGGGAAGAAATAACTCAAATTGGCAAGTTTTCAAAAATTGATTCTTGTTTAAACCATGGATTCATGAGTTGATTCCATGCCATATTTGTCAGCCCAAATACAAGCCAGCAACATGTCCAAATTCGTGCAAGGCATCCAAGAGACAAGAATCATACAAAGAACGCAAGTTTTCAATGTGTTGGAATATTGATTTCATGGGCATGAATACCTTGTCTCTTCCATACTTGTTGGCTCCTATTTCATTCTCTATATAAAGGCAAACAAAGGCAGAAGAAGAAACACAAAACCATTTGCACCAAAGCTCTCCAAAAACTCTCCAAAATCCAAAGAAGTTGTGAAAATCATATCTCACATTCCAGCAAGTTTCGATCTAAACTAAGGCTTGCATTCACTTCCTGAGGGTCAAAAGTGTTGATCCAAGTCCATATTCGCAGCACTCAAAATGCCAGAACCCGATCTGTGCATCACACTATTTTTTTTAATTGGTAAAAATCAAAACTATGTTTTCTTGCGTTTTTAATCATTACTAACATGTTTGATCTCCTCATATGCATTATTAGAACAGGATAGCTACATTACATGTAAAGTTTGACGTAGAAATGGTGTTTTACCATGGTTAGGGCGCCGAAGCCATTGATCATCGAACCATACATTGCAAGCAACCTTCTCCCCTTGCACCCCCATCTGCTTTTCACAAAGCAGGCCCATATTCTTTTTTTATATTATTTTTTAATCTATTTCTTTTCTTTTTTAAACACTTTTTTTTAATAAAATCATAAAAATCAAAAAATTAAATATAGATTTTAATTAATTAACTTTATTTTTATAATAAAAATTAATTAATTTAATCACTTTAAGTTTATTTTATTAATTAAAGTATAATTAGAATTACGCTTGAATTATCATTCAATTATTTTTCTAAATAAAAACACCAAAAATATTTTTTATACTTAGAATTTTTTTAGATATCTTACCCTCTTCAATCTCTGCGTATTCATTTACTTTCGTGTGATCGGTGGATCTGGAACTGACTGTTTAACGCTGGTTTCGCGAAATGTCGCGGAAGCAAGAGTCGCCACCGTCTTTTATTTTCTCCAACATGGACAGGACAAAAGCACAGCAAAATTCCTTCTTTAAGATGTCTCTCGGTTCGGGAGGTAGATTTATAGAAAGGGAAGGTGTTAGCACCCTTTCTATCCATGGTTGTCCATGGGCTCTTAGATACTTGCTCATTGTGTTTCCAAAAGTGTTTGCTTTTCAATTGTGAGTGGGTTTGAAAAAGTTTCGTTAAAGATTTCGGAATAACTCTTGTATCGGTCCTCAAGAGTGTTTGAAAAATTGTTTTGAAAGCTTTTTGAAAGTGTTGGTGTGAAAAGAGTTTTGATTTGTTTTTTAGAGAGAGCAAGTATCTATGAGTCATCTACCTACCCTAAGGAATTAGGCTGTGTAGATGTTCTTAAGGTAGTGCCATCCCACCATTGAGAGGTAGGTAGCACCACCGTTGGAGGTGTTCGGGTCAATTCGTTTTTAGGGACAGTGTGGTCACCGAGCAACAGTAAGACACCTTAGAAGCTACCCTTATGCCATTGATCTTTTTATTCCGAGGCAACCGTTTCGAGGCAACTACTCCGAGGCAACCGTTCCGAGGCAACTTGTTCGAGGGAACTAGATCAATGGACATAAGGACTCACTAGGACGTCCTATACTCGACGACCACGTTTCGAGGGGCAAGGCCACAGTGAGGCGTACCCTAAGAGTGGTGTGTGAATTGTGTGTCATTTTCAATTATGTTTTATCTTGATCATGCATTGGGTGAGCTACGCTTTGATTTTATTTGAGTCATTCATTCTTTCATGTGATTAGCAGTTTAAAGGTGCGGAAATTAAAATGCGGAAAATAAAGGTCCTACGCTATTACAAGGCGCGGGTCTATACATCTCCAAATTAACAAAGACTCGTTTTCTAATAAAATGCAGAAAATAAATAAATTTCCTAATTACTATTACAAGGCTTTGAGGCAATTACATAATATTTAAAAGAAACACCAGAATACGCGTGCGAAAAGAAATTGGAATCGAGTGTTCGAGGGCGTTGGACCCTTTAAAGAAATTAAATTGAAATTACAAATTAATTAATTATTTAATAAGAAAAGGAATGTTTTTTATGTTTTTTTTTTGTATTTAATGGAAATAAAGAGAATTAATTAAAGTTAGAAATTAAATAAAACCCTAATTCTAAATTGTTTTTAATTATTAAAGAAAATATTTAAGTTTTGACCTAATTTACTAATTATTTAGTTACATGAGTATTTACAAAATTAATTAACAATTAATAATAATGATGATGAGGAAAAAAAATTGTTTATTAAGAAAAAGAGTAAAAATGCTAAAAAACCTAACTTCTACATTTTTTAGTTATTAAGAAAACATTAAAATTGAAAACCTAAAATTAAACTAAATTGATTATTGAAAATTTATTTACAAAAAATATTAATGAAATAAATATTAAATAAACATATTCTTATTTTTGTCTTTTCTGAATTTTATATTTGTGAAAATTAATTTTGTGTAATTAAATAAAAGCAATTAATCAAAATAACAATTAAAAGAATAAAAGGAAAAAATAAATAGAGAAAAAAAATGAAAAGATTAAGCAAACCCTGGGGGTGTCTGGACCCAAAGGGAGTTTTTGAAGCAATTTGGCCCATTGCAATCCAGGCCTTGGTTGACTTTTCCAACGCGTGTGTGGAACGGTTGACTAGCGTCCATGGTGAGCTGCATGTTCTGGCCTTTGGATTGGCCTTCTGGACACTTGGCAAGTTAGGAGATGGAGTTGTATGGTGGTCTCTTGATGAAGCGCTGCGTAGAAACATGTTAAAAGAAAAATTATGGAAGAAGTGGGGGACCTGGGAATCGAACCCAGGTCCCAATACCTGCATGCCAACACAACAACCAACTGAACCAACGCGCGCTTCTGATATTATTATGGAACGTGATTAACATAAGCGAAAAGCAAGCATTATTGGTGGAAAACAAAAATCACGCGCGAATATTCAAACCATCCATTCATGCTGAGACACGTCCACCTTCTTCTTCGTTTGCCTGAAAATACAAAATAGATAGCGGGGGTTTTAAACCCCCACTAAATGGCACCTATAAATAATAGCGAATAGGGCATATGCAAACATAAAAAGGGCACGAATAATGGATTAGTTTCGTCTGGATGTCCTGAATCCAATGGTCTTGGTTTGAATGGCCAATTTTACCATATACAGAAACCCCTAAAATTGGAGCTCTGAAACCCTAGGGAACATTCATGGTGGAATCTTGTACAGAAAGCTATTCTTCAATTGAACGGTACCATTAGCTTCAGAATGATCATGTTAGTATAAATCAACAATAAAAATGCATGAATAATGCCTAGAATTCAAAACACGATTATGGAAATTTTCATGAAAAGTGAGACTTCAATCTACCAATTCCTTGAGTATGGAAGCGTGGTTTTGATTGGAATAGTTTCCTGGTAGTGTCAGGAGTCTATTGGAATGGCTTTTTTGCTTTGAAACGAGCTCTAGCTATGAAAACAGTTTCAAGGTTTTTTGTGAAAAAATGCAAAGTTGTTCTTCAGGTTTCTGCGCAGCTTGTGTGTGTTAGGCATTAGGGTTATGTTTGCATATGTATGTAGATGGAATTATGTTAGAAAAACAAGCCCATGATCCATTGTTTTAATGCTTTTGAATATTTGATTTTGTATATCTTTTTCAATCCTTTTTGCCATGAAACCATTGCCAATTGCATATAATCTTTCCTTTTTGAATGTGCACGAAATCTTGAGGTCATGATGTATGAAAATGCTGCATAAAAAGATTTGAAAGGTGTGATTTGCTATTTTTTCATATTTAATTTTAATTAAGTGAATTAATAATAATAAAAATTCAAATAATTAATCAAAAATGATAAAATAACCCCCTTGGATGTCAATGGGTCGTGCATAGCCTTTGGGTAATGATTCATGGAAGAAATTGAGGCCCATTAGCAATTGTGAGGCATTTGAAGCAAAGTTGACTTTTCAAAATTCCCAAAAATTTCCCAACTTCCACAAGGCATATCTTGCTCAATTTTTAAGCTTTGATCATGTTCTTGGACATTTTGGAAAGGTCTTGAAGTCCTCTAACCAATGTCTTTAGTCCCATGTAATTTTGATTTACCAATCTCAAGTTATGGTCTTTGACTTAAAGTGCCTTTTTGTTGACTTTTGAAAATGACCTATAATGTTGAGATTGATAAATTTTTGTGAGAGCATTTCTTGGACTTGAAGTGTGAAGATGAGTTGTAGGGAATGTCATTCTCTTCACAATAAGCTTTGGATGGGATTTTTCTGATAAACCATGTGGAAGTTATGCCTTGGTCAATTTGCAGTTGACTTTTCCAACTGTCCAAAAATAGAAACTTTTGCATCTTGAGACTTTTTGAGCCATGCCTTGAGAATCATGAAAAGAATTGATCAAATGATGTTTGTGGCTTCAAAATAAGATGTTGACCAAAAATTTTGACTTTTGACTGTCAAATGACCATTTTGCCCCTGCAGTTGACTGTGAAGCAATTAGAGTTTTTGACTGTGCAATCTGGTGCTGTGAGTCTTGAAACTTGGCATGAGGATGCTTGACAATGTTTATAGGCATGTGGGACTTGTTTGGACCCTTGGACACTTCAATTTCTTTGCCAGAACCAAAACCCTAATTTTTGACTGTTAGGAGGCCATTGGACTGTGCAACTCTTGGGAGATTTTGAAGCATGATCTTAGCAAACCTGAAGAATATGGGAGGGAAAATTTTGGGGTACAACATTTGCCCCTGTTCAATCTTCTTAAACCTGAGGGTGTAGATTGGCTAGCGTGCCTTTCGTAATCCGAAGGTGGAAGATGATTGAACACTAGAGTGCCCAGAAATTTGCGCTTACATGTTAGCAGTGTGATGGTGGGAATGGGCTTATAGATGCCATTTGGAGACTGATGGATGGGAGGATGGGCTTATAGATGCCATCGGGAAGTTGTCGATCGCGTAAGAGATTCCTTAGCGAGAACTTGCGTACCTGAGAAAGAAAATGATTACCTGGCCTGTTACAGGAGTTGTTCTTCAAACTCTTTGTGTAGATGCGCCCTGGTTGGATACAGGAATCGGATCTTTAAACTCTTCAGACGTGCCCTGGCGAGATACAGGAATCGAGTCCGGAGAATACAGTCGTCAACAGATACACCCTGGCAGGATACAGGAATCGGATCCTCAAACTCTTCAGACGCACCCTGGCAAGATACAGGAATCGGGTCTGGTAATGCTAGTCGTCAACAGATACACCCTGGAAAGATACAGGCATCGGATCCTCAAACTCTTCAGATGCACCCTGGCAAGATACAGGAATCGGGTCTGGTAATGCTAGTCGTCAACAGATACACCCTGGCAAGATACAGGAATCGGATCTTCGAACTCTTCAGACACACCCTGGCAAGATACAGGAATCGGGTCTGGTAATGCTAGTCGTCAACAGATACACCCTGGCAAGATACAGGAATCGGATCTTCGAACTCTTCAGACGCACCCTGGAAAGATACATGAATCGAGTCTGGTAATGCTAGTCGTCAACAGATACACCCTGGCAAGATACAGGAATCAGATCTGGTAATGCTAGTCGTCAACAGATACACCCTGGCAAGATACAGGAATCAGGTCTGGTAATGCTAGTCGTCAACAAATACACCCTGGCAAGATACAGGAATCGGATCCTCAAACTCTTCAGACGCACCCTGGCAAGATACAGGAATCGAGTCTGGTAATGCTAGTCGTCAACAGATACACCCTGGCAAGATACAGGAATCGGATCCTCGAACTCTTCAGACGCACCCTGGCAAGATACAGGAATCGGGTCTGGAATCGATTGTCAACAGATACACCCTGGCGAGATATAGGAATCGGATCTTTAGTTGCGACCGTTGATGGTAATCATCTTGGTATTAACCTTTGTCCTGAAAAGACAAAACGTTAGTTGTATGCGATGTCATGATGTATGACATGCGCGATGAGATTATATGTTCATGATGCGTATATGCATGCTATAATGTATGGAAATGCGATGTTTATGAATGTATGTTTTCGTCTTAGGAAAATAAATCCTTGACGGATACCGGGAAGTTAAATCCTGGGCTGATATAGAGCTTTTGTTTCCACTGGGGAGTGATGGTTGCAAGAATACCGGTAGGAGAAGATAACTTCGTTGGGGAATAAACTTGGAGATTGGATTACTCTGCGGGGAGAAAATTACTCTAGCGACCTTGCTGGGGAACAATGCTATGTGGGAAGAGAAATACCCTGTTTGAGATGCTTGATGATAATTCCGCTGGGGATACCGTTGTTATGTTGGAAGTGTTAATAAACTTCGCTGGGGATAAGAAGACTTTGCCGAGGACGGTCTTTCCGTGGCTTTTGGCTGAGGATAACCCAGTTATATCCTGGTAGGGAAATAACCTTTGAATAAAGCCGGGAGACACGTTCATGCTCTGTAGGGGTAAGCCTCCAGAATCTACTGGGGATAAGCTTACTGCTGGGGAGATGGATTTCCACTTTCCTGGGGGAATTTCAGACTGGGCTCTCCTGGGGAAATTTTTGAGATGTATTGGGGAAGTGGCTCCACTGAATGTCTGGTATACCACTGGGGAACAATCTTAGATCAAGACTGCCGGGGACGCTTGTTAAGAATGTTTGTATATTGCGCTGAGGAATGTTGAGATCTGCTGGGGGATACCCAACTTCCTTAAGGCTGGCAGGATGATTATGCTTGGGGAGAGTGCCTTGACTTGCTGGCTCACTCTCTGGGGAATTAAGATATCTTGGTTATGTTCTTCAGCTGAACTTACCTTGGTACCTTGGTGGACAGAGCAATTAGATTGCTTAGACAACTCATTATTACCCCTGTTTCTAATGTTACATGTAATTAATCCTTTGTTTCGTATGCAAACATTTATGAGTTAGCAATCATTGTCAAATGCATATATCACAAATTAAACCTTGGACGTTCTTCGCAAAACAAAACAGAAAAAGGAAAAACGATTGGCAATTTGTCTGAAAAGTGAATTTATATTGATTTTTTGAATTTGCCTGTAAATAGGCGTTTATATACAAGAGGCTGACGTCCTAGTAAGAGAACGCCGCCGAACAAAAGAGTTTATACAAATTTGTACAAAGGGAAAACAAAACAGCTATGTGAAAAGAATAATCCCACTGGGTTCCAACTCTGTTATCGCCTTTATATCTTCGAGCGTCTCATCACTTTGCTGCTCAGTTGACGATGAAGCTGATTGATCGATGCCGTTTGAACTTGATGTTGATACCGGATTATGGATGCAAAGTGATCCAATGAGACATAGTATTACGCTTTATCCCTAACTTTTGCCTGGACCTCCCTTTCGGATTTTCAGTCCACCGGGATACCCATTTTTGCCCAAGCCGCCTTTTTAGGTTTTCGACTTGCCGGGTGTACAGATTTTTTCATTTCATCCCTCATTTTGCCCGAACCCTTTTGGTTCGCCGGGAAGCCCTAATTTTTGCCTAGGTATGTCAACCTAGCGGGTCTTTTGTCATGCGTAGTATCTTTTTACTATGTCTGCATTGGCGGGGTGAGGAAGGTCGTCACCATCCATGGTGGTTAGGATCATGGCTCCTCCTGAGAACACATGTTTAACCACAAATGGCCCTTCGTACGTAGGGGTCCATTTGCCCCTGGGATCACTCTGAGGAAGGATGATGCGTTTGATTACCAGATCCCCAACTTGATATTCTTGTGGTCTGACTTTCTTGTTAAATGCCCTGATCATCCGTTTTTGGTACGTCTGACCATGACAAATAGCAGTGAGTCTCTTTTCGTCAATTAGATTTAGTTTATCAAGTCGTGTCTGGATCCAATCATCTTCATTTAGATCTGCATCCTTCATTATCTGGAGAGAGGGTATCTGCACTTCGATCGGCAAGACTGCCTCCATGCCGTAGACCAAGGAAAAAGGAGTTGCCCCGGTTGACGTTCTTGCTGAGGTACGGTACCCATGAAGAGCAAACGGTAACATATCGTGCCAATCTTTGTAGGTCACTGTCATCTTCTGCACAATCTTTTTGATATTCTTATTAGCTGCCTCTACAGCCCCATTCATCTTCGGCCGGTAAGGAGAAGAGTTGTGGTGCTGTATCTTGAATTGGTCGCAGAGCTTAGTGATCATCTTGTTATTAAGATTGTTACCGTTGTCCGTAATGATTCTTTCCGGGACGCCGTATCGACAGATCAGGTTATGCCGAATGAACCGTGCCACAACATTCTTGGTTACTGTAGCATAGGAGGTTTCTTCAACCCACTTTGTAAAGTAATCGATCGCCACCAGGATGAAGCGATGCCCATTGGATTCCGTAGCTTTAATCTCGCCGATCATATCTATGCCCCACATTGCAAACGGCCAAGGTGCTGTCAAGACATTCAGAGGGACTGGAGGAACATGCACCTTATCTGCATAAATCTGGCATTTATGACATGTCCGAGAATGTTGGTAACAGTCGGCTTCCATTGTGGACCAGAAATATCCTGCCCAAAGGATTTTCTTTGCCATGGTATGTCCACTGGAGTGTGTTCCGAAGGTACCTTCATGTAGCTCTGCCATGATCCTTTCTGCTTCAGTCTTATCCACACAACACAGTAAGGTCGAATCATGGTTTCTCTTGTACAGGATGTCGTTGCTGAGGAAGAACTTTGCTGCGAACCTTCTCAGAAACTTCTTGTCATTGATATATGCACCTTCGGGATACTCTTGAGCTTCCAAGTATCTCTGCACCTCATGGTACCAAGGTTTCTCAGTCACTACCTCAGTCTCAAGGTCACAACAGTATGCCGGTTCGTCCAGTTTCCAGATGATGACCCGGGGAGCCTCATTGTCCCATTTGACTTTGAACATGGAAGACATTGTAGCTAACGCGTCCGCCAGCTGATTCTCCTCTCTCGGGAAGTGTTCAAAAGTTATCTCTGTGAAATGGGGGATCAATGTCAACACACATTCTCTGTAAGGAATAAGATTCGGATGTTTCGTATCCCACTCGCCTTTGATCTGATTGATCACGAGAGCGGAATCTCCGAAGACGCTCAGAAACTTGATCCTTAAGTCGATCGCAGCTTGAAGACCCATGATGCATGCCTCATACTCCGCCATGTTGTTGGTGCAGTTAAAACATAGTCGGGCAGTGAGTGGAGTATGAGTGCCTTGAGGGGATATGATCACAGTGCCGATGCCGTTACCCAAAGCATTGGATGCTCCGTCAAAGTGCATAGACCATCGGGATCCTTCCTCATGTCCTTCATCCGGTCCAGGTACTTCACAATCAGTCACTATCATGATGCTCTCGTCGGGAAACTCAAAATTCATTGACTGGTAGTCGTCCACTGCCTGGTGTGCCAAGTGGTCTGCCAATACACTTCCCTTGATAGCTTTCTGGGTCGTATACTGGATGTCGTATTCCGTCAAGATCATTTGCCATCTTGCTATTCTTCCAGACAGAGCAGGCTTTTCGAATATGTACTTGATCGGATCCATCTTTGAAATCAACAAGGTAGTGTGAGTCAACATATACTGTCTCAGCCGGCGAGCAGCCCATACCAAAGCGCAGCAAGTTTTCTCGAGCAGTGAGTATCGGGTCTCACAGTCGGTAAAATTTTTGATAAGGTAATAAATGGCGTGCTCTTTTCGGCCAGACTCGTCATGCTGCCCCAGCACACACCCCATTGAGTTGTCAAGTACTGTCAGGTATAGTATCAGAGGTCTCCCATCAACTGGTGGCATAAGGATGGGTGGTTCTTGGAGATACTCTTTGATTCTGTCGAAAGCGTCCTGACATTCATTGTTCCAACGTACTACCTGATCTTTCTTCAGCAGCTTGAAGATTGGCTCACAGGTAGTAGTTAGATGCGAGATGAACCAGGCAATGTAATTCAGGCGTCCTAAAAAGCCTCTGACCTCTTTATCTGTCTTGGGAACTGGCATCTCTTGAATGGCTTTAACTTTAGCAGGGTCCACTTGAATACCCTTATCACTTACAACGAAGCCTAGCAGTTTTCCAGATCTAACCCCGAAGGTGCACTTGTTCGGGTTCAACCTCAGCTTGTACAGTTTCAAACAGTCAAACAGTTTCTGCAGATGGTCAAGGTGTTCCTCCTCAGTTTGGGACCTTGCGATCATATCATCGACATACACTTCAATCTCATGATGGATCATATCATGAAATAAAGCAACCATGGCACGTTGGTAGGTTGCCCCAGCATTTTTCAACCCGAATGGCATGACCTTGTAGCAGAAGGTGCCCCACTGAGTGACAAAGGTAGTCTTCTCCATGTCTTCAGGAGCCATCTTGATCTGATTGTACCCTGAAAAACCATTCATGAAAGAGAACACCTTGTGCTGAGCAGTATTATCAACCAGAACATCAATGTGAGGTAGGGGAAGTCATCCTTGGGGCTGGCCTTGTTCAGATCCCTGTAATCGACACACATTCTGACCTTTCCATCTTTCTTTGGTACCGGCACCACATTAGCAACCCACTGAGGGTAAGAAGTCACTGCAAGAAACCCGACATCGAATTGATTCATAACCTCAGCTTTGATCTTCTCGGACATCTCTGGATGCATACGGCGGACCTTTTGCTTAACCGGAGGGCAGTCTTGCTTGGTAGGCAAATGATGGACCACAATGTCGGTATCCAACCCAGGCATGTCTTCGTAGGACCAGGCGAAGATCTCCACATAATCATGTAACATCTGAGTTAACCGTTGCTTCACGCTGAGCTCCAGATTGGCACCAATCTTAACTTCCTTTCGGTCTGCCTCAGTACCCAGATTTATCGTTTCCACTGGCTCTTCATGTGGTTGAATTGCCCTCTCTTCCTGGAGTAACAGTCTTGCAAGTTCGCCAGGAACTTCGCAATCATCTTCACCTTCGTCTTCGGCTAAGTTGATCGGATTTTCGAAGTCATAACTGGTAGTAGCAGAGTCGTTACCAGTGAGATCCAGAGTGGATTGAAACCTGTATGGGTGAGTGTATGTAAATATAGCTGTTTTGCAATATATAAAGAAAGAAAGAAAGAAAGAAAGGGAGCACAAGATTTGAAATGCGAAAAAACGTCCAAGATCTTTATTCATGATATATGGAAATGACAGTTATAAGCCCTCACAAATGAAACCAACGGTGCCCCGGGTAGGACACCGGGCCATAAAGTTTCAATTCATTGTTTATTACAAATAACAAAACAAAGGAATTCATTACTGCGTAACAAAAGTAACAGGTGTATGATCTTTCGCGGTCCAATTGTTCAATCCACCATCAGTCGTCGGGTAGATCCAGCTATCGAACTCTGATTCTTCCACTTCGTCTTCATCCCCAATAGCATTCACTCCTGGATTGGTGATGAGCACAGGAGGTCTTCCAATCCTAGCTTTGCGCACAGCCCTCTGAGCCTCTTTCTCGATTACAGCCCGGGCGTCCTTCAAGGAAGCCATCTTCAAAGGAAAGTCCTCTTCAACCACTGTTTCTGCTGCTGCCAATGTTGGCGGTACCTCTTCAAAATGCTGAAAGGGGGTTTCAATAAACTCCCCGTCCATCTCGATATACCGGAAGGAATTCAGATGACTCACCATATATTCTTCCTCCCCCTGCACAGTGACAATCTTCCCTCTGATAGGGTACTTGAGCTTCTGGTGTAGGGTAGAGGTCACTGCCCCAGCTTTGTGAATCCAAGGTCGACCCAGCAAATAGGAATAAGATGGACGAATATCCATCACATAGAATGTTGAGTCAAAGACTTGGGAACCAACACGAATAGGAATGTCTACTTCTCCATGAACCATCCTCTTAGATCCGTCAAAGGCTCGAACAATGATGTTGCTAGGTTTTAACTCCAGGCCCTCACAATCCAACCCGTCTAAGGCCTTCTTGGGAAACACATTCAGGGAAGAACCGGTGTCCACCAACACGTGAGCAAGAGTAGTGCCCCTGCATTCTGTGGAGACATGCAGGGCATCATTGTGGTTTTTTCCCTTGGTGGTAAGGTCAGCATCCGAGAAACCCAAACCATTGTCGGCTGTCAAATTGGCTACGCAATCAGTAAACTGGTTTGCAGATGTCTCTTGTGGCACATGGGCCGTCTTCAGAAATGAATCAGAGCCTTGGCGTGGGCCTCTGAGCACAACAGCAATGAGAGCATAGAGATCTTGGAGGGGGTATGCCCCAGCTGTTCAACGACATTGAAGTCGCTCTTCTTGATTATCTTAAGAATTTCCTCCATCTCTTGCTGGGAGGCTTCAACATTCACAGACTTTGGTGCCTCCATCCGGGCAGGCTCATCATCAATCCCTTTGCCCCGAGCATTAGATGACTCGGCAGCAGGGGAAGCAACTTGATCAGAAGTGGAAACAAGCGCACTTGCAGGTGTTATAATGAGAGGTCTTCGGATAACTGGTGGCGCAATGTCAGGCGAGAAGAGCCTGCCACTGTGGGTTACTTTGGCGGGACCAGTGATATTGCTGATGCTGGTACCGGTGTTGAACTCTTGCTTTATTCCAAGTACATATACATCTGCCCCATAGTGCCATGGGACAGCCTTATCAGATTCATAGGGGAGGGGCCCCGGAACAGTAATAACAATGGGTGCAACAGTCATGATTTTAACTGGCTTCCTCGGGGGAGCCTTGATTGGATTGTTGAAAATTGTAACGACGGATACTTCTTCCACGGGAACACAAGGAATAGCGGTCTTCTTGAACAGAATCTCCTTGCTATCCATCAGGCTTTGGATGCCTAACTTCAACAACGGACAACCAGTAAGGGAAACAGCACACAAAAGGAAACCCTCGCCACAACCCGGAAATAAACCGACTAGCAACAGGTTCCTCTTAACAGTCAACAGAGGAGTAGCTACATCATTCACAGAAACGGCATACAAGTCTTCATCAACGGCATTTACTCCATGATGGGGCATAGGAGCAGTCACAACATTTGGCCTCTCAGGCGCCTCAAATTGTATCTCCTTTGCATCAATAAGGTCTTGCACCTTATTCCTCAGGGCCCAACAGTCATCAGTAGAATGCCCCGGGCTATCGGAGTGATAAGCACAGCAGGCATTTGGATTATACTTGGGGGATGCAGTATTCACAACCTTTGGAGCCTCTCTGATAGTCACCAAGTTGGTTGATAGCAGTTGCGGCAAGATTTGTGACAAGGTCATACTTAGCCGGGTAAATTCTCTTCTGGGTCTTTCAGCCCTTGGTTGATTAGTTTGTCGAGGAGCGGCAGCAGGTTTAGCAATCACCACCGCGTTGACAGTTTGGCGGCGCTCTGGTTTATCTTGCCTCCTAGGCCCATACACAGCACTAGCCTCCTTCTTAAAAGGCTTCTTCTCAGAGCTTGAAGACGCACCTTTCTGAATCTTACCTGACTTCATACCAGCCTCTATCCTTTCCCCAGTCAGAATGAGGTCAGTAAACCCTGCAGACGAATTGCCAATAAGATGATTAAAGAACGGCCCGGATAGGGTCCCCAAGAACATATCTACTAGCTCACGATTTGTTAATGGTGGCTGCACCCTGCCAGCCAGATCCCTCCACTTCTGCGCATACTCTTTAAAACCTTCGCCTAATCCTAGCGACATACCCTGGAGTTGGGTACGTGTAGGAGCAAGGTCGGCATTATATTGATATTGCTTGTAAAAAGCAGTAGCCAACTCCTCCCAGTTACGAACCTTGGTTCCACCCAGCTGATAGAACCATTCGAGATGAGTCCCTGAAAGACTCTCCTGGAAGAAATGGATCCACAAGTTCTTGTCCACTGTATACGGCTGAATCTTCCGCACATAGGATCTGAGGTGTAGCTTAGGGCAAGACGCCCCGTCATACTTGGTGAAAGATGGTGCTTTAAACTTGTGCGGGATGATCACACCAGAAGATAAACCCAAATCTCTGAAATCCAGACCAGGCACTTGTTGAATTTCCATGGCATTCAGACGGTCTTCCAACTGCTTGTATCTGTCTTTAGCTGGAGGATATTGTTCCTCATTAAAATCAGTCTCGTTGTCAGAGACCACCGGACTTGGAGCCCTTCCCCCCTGGGGACTGTCTTTGCCTACAGAAGAACCAGCTTCCTCATTCTGCAGTGTGTTACCAAACCTCCGGCCCGTGTTGAACAAAACGGTTCTCTTTTTCTTCTTCTTCTTAACCAGCAGAGCCTTCAGCTCCTCTTGACCTTGAGCCAAACCCATGATCAGCTCTTGAAATTGTGCGTTATGCGCCTGAAGGGCCTTGATAGACAGCTCGGTAGATGATTCAGGGTTCATGATGCTGAAATAAACAGCGAAGAACAGTAAGCAACCTGAAAAGAAGAGTACCTGCTATGCACATGATGAATGATATGTGTTTATGCAATGCATTCAAGGGTTCGAAAGTTCAAATTTGTTGTAGACAAAAGGAACACACGTTATCATTAAGAAATAATTGTTTGGTACATCAAAGCCTCATGGGCACACATTACAAAGCAAATCAATCCCAAAAGACACTACGCATCCTCTTCGGAGCAATGTAGGTGTTGAGATTCCTCTCCTCGTGCAGTAGGCGGGTGAGCTCCAAGACCTTCTTCTCACTAGCATGTGGACTGGTCTCAAGAGAATTCCGTTCTTCCTTAAGCTGGATCCAGCTCTTCTGCATCTCTTCCCAGGACGTGGGCATGTCAGGATGTTGAATGGTGTAGGACACCTCTCCTTCCAAGACTGGCTCTTTGATCACAGGGAGAACATGAGGATAAGGCATTACTAACTTCTGGGAGCGGGCTCGTACCCACTTGAGATAAGGCTCCAACGGGATGGAATTCCTGTGCCCCAGGGTCTTGCTGTCTATCCTACTTGGCATCCTCCAAGCTCTGATAAATCTCTAGCGAAGTCCTTGTGCATCGTTGTCGAAGTCAAAAACTATGTCAGGAATTAACATGTCATGAGGGTCGTCCCTCCGAGCATAACCAAACTGTCTCCAAGCCAGGCACGGGTTGTAAGTAATACCTCCTCTGATTCCAAGTAAAGGAACATTAGGGTACTCCCCGCAACGATCAATGATAGTGACATTCTCTCTGGACCGAGAGCACCAATGTATATCTGCATGTGTAAGAGTCATCAATCGTTGTGACCATCTCAAACCCCGCTCGTTCTTCAAAACTGATTGCGGAAGGTGCGAAATAAACCACCTTCCCAAGAGAGGAGTACAGCACATAAGAACACCTCTTTTTCTCATGGTTCGAGTGTAACATGAGTGAAGGATGTCCCCAAGCAACGTAGGTATAGGATTCCTGGACATGAAGATCTGGACAACACTGATATCTATAAGCTGATCTGGATTAGGGAACAACACCAAACCATAGACAAGGAGGGCCACCACTTCTTCAAAAGCTTGTAGATCAAGGGAGTTCCAACATTCTTGGGCCTTCTCAAACAGAAACTTGGCTAAGAACCCTTTGATACCACTTCTAACTTCCCAATGTCCCTTGAGGTCAGATGATTGTAGGTGTAAAGCTTTAGCAATCTCTTCAAGCTTGGGTTCCTTTTCCGTACCATTGTAGGGTAGTTGATCAAGGATAGGGATCTTCAGAAGCCGGGAGAACTCTTCTAATGTAGGCACCAGTTGGTAATCCAGGAAAGTGAAATAGTGATGCAGAGGGTCAAAGAACTGGAACAGGACCTTTATCATATCTTCCTCAATGTTGGTGTTGACCAAGCTGATGAGTCTTCCATGCCTCTCACTGAAAGAAGAGCTCTCGGGAATCCTGGATATAAGCTCCTTAAGCTGAGGAGGGATCCTTACAAGGTTGATCTGAATTGTCTTTCTGCGAACAGTTTCCATGTCCTACAAAACAAGAACAAAGATGAAGATTCGAACCCCTGAAATGGTTAGTCAATGCATATGATGTTGTATGATGTTATGATGCTATGATTAAACACACCACAAATATTTACAAAGGCAAACATGATAAGGCACACAAGTCACACCACAACCCTTAGAGTTTTGGCCTGCATGGGGTCTGGGTATTACCCTCTTGAAGTTGGTGGGCTCAAACCTGTCCTATCAAAGTAACCGGGTTCTAAGGGTCCCAATATCATTGGATTGCTTTCATTGTTCATCGTTTCGATTTAGCCACTGAACTGGCGACCTAAATATTCCAGGAAAACAACCCTCAATTGAGTGTAGTATCGAGTATCAACCAACCTCGGACTGCACCAAAGTCAGTTATCTCACTACCCTAAAGAGGCCAAGATGGTTCAATTAAGGTTCCTAAGGTCAATTGATGCTTCACGACACCACGTGGAGGCCCCGTACTCTCCTTGACTGAACTCAAGGGTTACCGGTACACACCAAAGTGCCACATCAACGTAGCAGACTGTTTCAACCATGTCGGTATAACCCGCACAGTTCCCTCACAGCCTTGTTGCTACTTTCTAAGAAGGTATCCCCAGATCCGGGTTAGGATCTATAGAACTCCCAAGACAATCCCACAATAATAAAGCAAACAAGTCAAAGCAATTGAAAACACAAGTGATCCTAGTCCTAAGGTACACCTCACTTTATAAGTTTCCCCAGCAGAGTCGCCAGTTCTGTGATCGGTGGATCTGGAACTGACTGTTTAACGCTGGTTTCGCGAAATGTCGCGGAAGCAAGAGTCGCCACCGTCTTTTATTTTCTCCAACATGGACAGGACAAAAGCACAGCAAAATTCCTTCTTTGAGATGTCTCTCGGTTCGGGAGGTAGATTTATAGAAAGGGAAGGTGTTAGCACCCTTTCTATCCATGGTTATCCATGGGCTTTTAGATACTTGCTCATTGTGTTTCCAAAAGTGTTTGCTTTTCAATTGTGAGTGGGTTTGAAAAAGTTTCGTTAAAGATTTCGGAATAACTCTTGTATCGGTCCTCAAGAGTGTTTGAAAAATTGTTTTGAAAGTGTTGGTGTGAAAAGAGTTTTGATTTGTTTTTTAGAGAGAGCAAGTATCTATGAGTCATCTACCTACCCTAAGGAATTAGGCTGTGTAAATGTCCTTAAGGTAGTGCCATCCCACCATTGAGAGGTAGGTAGCACCACCGTTGGAGGTGTTCGGGTCAATTCGTTTTTAGGGACAGTGTGGTCACCGAGCAACAGTAAGACACCTTAGAAGCTACCCTTATGCCATTGATCTTTTTATTCTGAGGCAACCGTTTCGAGGCAACTATTCCGAGGCAACTTGTTCGAGGCAACTAGATCAATGGACATAAGGACTCACTAGGACGTCCTATACTCGACGACCACGTTTCGAGGGGCAAGGCCACAGTGAGGCGTACCCTAAGAGTGGTGTGTGAATTGTGTGTCATTTTCAATTATGTTTTATCTTGATCATGCATTGGGTGAGCTACGCTTTGATTTTATTTGAGTCATTCATTCTTTCATGTGATTAGCAGTTTAAAGGTGCGGAAATTAAAATGCGGAAAATAAAGGTCCTACGCTATTACAAGGCGCGGGTCTATACATCGCCAAATTAACAAAGACCCATTTTCTAATAAAATGCAGAAAATAAATAAATTTCCTAATTACTATTACAAGGCTTTCGCGAAATTACAAAATATTTAAGAGAAACACCAGAATACGCGTGCGAAAAGAAATTGGAATCGAGTGTTCGAGGGCGTTGGACCCTTTAAAGAAATTAAATTGAAATTACAAATTAATTAATTATTTAATAAGAAAAGGAATGTTTTTTATGTTTTTTTTTTGTATTTAATGGAAATAAAGAGAATTAATTAAAATTAGAAACTAAATAAAACCCTAATTCTAAATTGTTTTTAATTATTAAAGAAAATATTTAAGTTTTGACCTAATTTACTAATTATTTAGTTACATGAGTATTTACAAAATTAATTAACAATTAATAATAATGATGATGAGGAAAAAAATTGTTTATTAAGAAAAAGAGTAAAAATGCTAAAAAACCTAACTTCTACATTTTTTAGTTATTAAGAAAACATTAAAATTGAAAACCTAAAATTAAACTAAATTGATTATTGAAAATTTATTTACAAAAAATATTAATGAAATAAATATTAAATAAACATATTCTTATTTTTGTCTTTTTTGGATTTTATATTTGTGAAAATTAATTTTGTGTAATTAAATAAAAGCAATTAATCAAAATAACAATTAAAAGAATAAAAGGAAAAAATAAATAGAGAAAAAAATGAAAAGATTAAGCAAACCCTGGGGGTGTCTGGACCCAAAGGGAGTTTTTGAAGCAATTTGGCCCATTGCAATTGTGATCGGTGGATCTGGAACTGACTGTTTAACGCTGGTTCGCGAAATGTCGCGGAAGCAAGAGTCGCCACCGTCTTTTATTTTCTCCAAATGGAAAGGACAAAAGCACAGAAAAATTCCTTATAGAGATTGCTCTCGGTTCGGGAGGTAGATTATAGAAAGGGAAGGTGTTAGCACCCTTTCTATCCATGGTTATCCATGGGCTCTTAGATACTTGCTCACTTGTGTTTTCAAAAATGGTTTTTTTGCTTTTCAACTGTGGGTTTTAAAAAGTTTCTTTGAAAATTTTAATTCGACTCTTGTATTGGTCCTCAAGAGCGTTTGAAAAATGCTTTGGAAAGCTTTTTGAAAATGTGTTGGTGTGAAAAGTATTTTTGATTTGTTTTGATTTGAATTAGAGCAAGTATCCACGAGTCGTCTACCTACCCTAAGGAATTCGTCTGTGTAAATGTCCTTTAAAGTAGTGCCATCCCACCATTGAGAGGTAGGTAGCACCACCGTTGGAGGTGTTCGGGTCAATTCGAGGTTCGGGACATGGTGATCACCAGAGCAATGGGAAGACACCTTAGAAGCTACCCTCATGCCAGGTTCCCGGATCATGAGGACTTACTAAGACATCCTCTACTCGACGATCACCTTTCGAGGCAAGGCAACAGTGAGGCGTACCCTATGGGTGGTGTGTGATTTGTGTGTCAGATTCAGATATTTTATCTTGTCATGGTATAGGTGATCTAGCGTTTGTTTTTATTTAATCATTCATTCTTGCATGCATTTATTTAACAGTTAAAATATTGCGAGAAATAAAAGTTCTAAAGCTATTACAAAAGGCGCGGGTCCACATCGCCAAAATTTCCAGAACCCAATTTGAAAGAAAGTAAATAAATAAAGAAAAGTAAAGTGCGAAAGATTTAATTTACATGGCTTTGGGAGAGTTACAGAAATATTTACAAGAAATAAATAAATACGCGAATTGAAATTTAAATTAGAAACGAGGGCGTTGGACCCTTTTAACGAAATTAAATTAAATGATTAAATTAGTGAAAATTAAAATGAAAGGGAATTATTTTTGGTATTTTGTATTTATGAGAATTTAATGAAATTAAAGACCTAATTCTACAATTTTATTTATTAGAAAAAAATATTAAAGTTAAACCTAAATTAACCTAATTATTTACATGCAATTTTAATTTATAAAAATAAATAATATTTTAATAATTAATTATTATGAAAGAAAAGAAAAAAAGGATAAAAATTATTACAAACCCTAATTCTACCAAATTTTAAATTGATTAAGGAAAATATTACAATTAAACCTAATTTAATAACTAAAATTAATGAATAATATTTATTTACAAAAAATATATTAATTAAATAAAATACTTATTTTTGTCTTTTCTGATTTTATATTGTTTTTTATATTTTTATGAAAATATTTAAATTAAAGAACATATTAAAAATAATAATTGGATCAAAATAAAAATGAAAAAAAATATAAAGAGAAATTTGCAAACCTAGGGGGGTCTGTCCCCAAATGGAGGTTTTGATTAGTATTTTTGGGCCCAATTGTCCCTGGCCTGGTGGACTTTTCAGGATGCGTGCCCAGGCGTTGACTCACGTCCATAGTGTTCATCAGATTTGGTCCCTTGGTTGAGTGCAATAGGACATGTGGCGCACTGGATTGAGGAGCGTATGATAGACCATTGAGGGGCCAAAGTACCTGATCACGTTTCAAAGAAAAATATAAGGGAATATGAGGGGGACCTGGGATCGAACCCAGGTCCTGAAGGTCACCAAACACATGCCTAACCAATTGAACCAAACGCGCTTTCTGTATATTAAATAACAAACAAATATTATAAAATAGAATAATGCGTTAATGTCTTTTTCGCGCGAATTTTTAAACGATCCAATCGTTGGTGGCCACATAATCATCTCCTTCCTTGGCTTGTTTTTTTCCTGAAACACAAAGAAACTGGCAACGGTTTTTGAACCGTCCCCAAAAGCAACATTATGAAAAATAGCGATTAGAGATTCTTGGCTCATAAATTAGGCGCGAGATATGGAATTGGTTGGCCATGGTCTTCTGGTTCTAATGGTCCAAGCCTCATGTCCCAATTTTTCCTTAACTGGGAAACCCCAATTCAAAGCTTCACAAACCCTAAAAGACAACAATGGCAGATTTGCATATAGTGTATAAAAACGCAATTAATCCATGTGGTTAGCTTCAGAATTAATCAAGGAATGTAAATCAATAAAGAAAACGCGCTAAAAGTGCATGGGATTTATGATTCAATTATGAATTTTTTCGTGCAAAGCTTGACTCGGATATACCACCTCCTTGAGTATGGGACAAAATTCTTGATTGGAATCGTCTCCTGGCAACTTTAGCAAGCTAATGGAGTGATGATTTTGGCTTGAGAGACCCTGCAATCGTGATTTCAGTTCTTGAGTTTTTTGACAAAAGTGCAAGTTTTATTCTTTGTATATGGCGCAGCTTTCAGGTCATGGGTACGAGGGTTAGCATTAGTATGTATAGGTGAATGATTTAGGTTAAGAAAATTGATCAAAGAATCCTTGAATTGATGATACAATATTTGATTTTTCATGCTATTATTTTATCAATCTTTTTTCATGCAAACTTAGTCCAAATCATGTTCAATCACCAAGATACTTTCCAAATCTGATTATACACAAAATCTTGAGATTATTTTATGCACAAAAAGATTCAAAAAGTTAGGTTTAGTATTTTTTTACCTATTTATTTTAATTAAATGAATTATTAATGATTAAAAATCCAAATAAATAAATAAAAAATGATAAAAACTTCCCTTTGGGCCACATGGTCGTGCACATGCCTTGGATGATGAATTGTGGAAGGAAAAGAGGCCCATTAGCAATTTTAGGTCATTTGAATCAATGTTGACTTTTCAAAATATCCAAAAATTTCCCAACTTCCACAAGGCATAACTTGCACAATTTTTAAGCTTTGCTCATGTTCTTGGACATTTTGGAAAGGTCTTTGAGTCCTCTAACCAATGTATTTGGTCCCATGTCATTTTGATTTACCAATCTCAAGTTATGGCCTTTGACTTAAAGTCCCTTTTTGTTGACTTTTGAAAATGACCTATAATGTTGAAATTGATAACTTTTTGTGAGAGCATTTCTTGGACTTAAAGTATGAAGAGGAGTTGTAGGAAATGTCTTTATCTTCAAAATGAGCTTTGGATGAAATTTTTCTGATAATCCATGTGAAAGTTATGCCCTGGTCAAGTTACAGTTGACTTTTTCAACTGTCCAAATAAGGAAACTTTTGCATCTTGATGATTTTTGAGCCAAGCTTTGAGAATCATGATCAAGAATTGATCAAATGATGTTTGTGGCTTCAAAATGAGATGTTGACCAACAATTTGGACTTTTGACTGTCAAATGACCATTTTGCCCCTACAGCTGACTGTAGTGCAATTAGGGTTTTTGACTGTGCAATTTTGTGCTGAAAGTCTTGAAACTTGGTATGAGGATGCTTGACCATATTTGTAGGCATGTGGGACTTGATTGGACCCTTGGAAACTTCATTTACTTTGTCAGAACCAAAACCCTAATTTTGACTGTTTTGAGGCCCTTGAACTGTGCAACCCTTGGAGAGATTTTGAAGCTTTGACTTGGCAAATCTTGAAGAATATGGGAGGGCAAATTTTGGGGTACAACAGTTGCCCCTGTTCAATCTTCTTAGACCTGAGGATGCAGATTGGCTGACGTGCCTTTCGTAATCCGAAGGTGGAAGATGATTGAACACTAGAGTGCCCAGAAATTTGCGCTCACATAGTAGCAGTGTGATGGGAATGGGCTTATAGATGCCATTTGGAGATTGATGGATAGGATGATGGGATTATAGATGCCATGCTAAGAGATGATGGAAGGTGGATGGGCTTGTAGATGCCATCCGAATGTTGATCGCGTAAGAGATTCCTTAGCGAGAACTTGTGTACCTGCAAAAGAAAAATGATTACCTGACCTGTTACGGGAGCTGGCTTTCAAACTCTTGTGTAGATGTGTCCTGACTGGTTACAGGAGCTGGATCTGGAGCTTCAAACGATGATGAATGAACCAGGGATGGTTACTACCTCAACAGGAACGGTGAGAGAACCTTGGACGATTACTACCTCAACAGGAACACTGAGAGAATCTTGGACGATTACTACCTCCGTAGTATCGGGGAGAGAACCATAGGCGACTACAACCTCAACAGCAATCATTGAGAGAATCTTGGATAACTTCACTTCAACAGCAATCATTGAGCGAAATCTGGGATTACCACCTCCGCAGGATCGGGGAGAGAACCATAGGAGACTACAACCTCAACAGCAATCATTGAGAGAATCTTGGATAACTTCACTTCAACAGCAATCATTGAGCGAAATCTGGGATTACCACCTCCGCAATATCGGGGAGAGAACCATGGGCGACTACAACCTCAACAGCAATCATTGAGAGAATCTTGGATAACTTCACTTCAACAGCAATCATTGAGCGAAATCTGGGATTACCACCTCCGCAGGATCGGGGAGAGAACCATAGGCGACTACAACCTCAACAGCAATCATTGAGAGAATCTTGGATAACTTCACTTCAACAGCAATCATTGAGCGAAATCTGGGATTACCACCTCCACAGGATCGGGGAGAGAACCATGGGCGACTATAACCTCAACAGCAATCATTGAGAGAATCTTATATAACTTCACTTCAACAGCAATCATTGAGAGAAATCTGGGATTACCACCTCCGCAGTATCGGGGAGAGAACCATGGGCGACTACAACCTCAACAGCAATCATTGAGAGAATCTTGGATAACTTCACTTCAACAGCAATCATTGAGTGAAATCTGGGATTACCACCTCCGCAGTATCGGGGAGAGAACCATAGGCGACTACAACCTCAACAGCAATCATTGAGAGAATCTTGGATAACTTCTACTAAGTCTTTATCAGGAAAATCTGTTTGGGGTCGATTTAACTGGACTAGAGAAGGCCTTGGACTGGATAAGAAACAGAGAATCTTAGGGTCGATTAACTGAACCGGTCTAGGTCTTGGAATGTCTTCAACTGGGTCTTTATCAGGAAAATCTGTTTGGGGTCGATTTAACTGGACCAGAGAAGGCCTTTGACTGGATAAGAAATCTTTGGAGTCGATTTAACTGAACCGGTCTAGGTCTTGAAATATGACTGAGAATTTAACTGAATCTTTCCTGAAAGGTAAAGGTCAGTCATATGCAATGCATGATATGGATCAAGCAATGATGTTCTCAACATAAATGAGATTTGTAAGATATGATGCGTCTATGCATGCTATAATGATGTATGCGATGTTTACGAATGTATGTTTTCGTCTTTAGGAAAATAAATCCTTGACGGGTGCCGGGAAATCACTCCTGGGCTGATGTTGCAGAACAGATTTTGCTTCCGCTGGATGATAGTTGCAAGAATACCGGTAGGAGAAGATAACTCCGTTGGGGATAAACTTGGCGAATGGAATACTCTGCGGGGAGAAAAGTACTCTAGCGATCTTGCTGGGAAGCAATACTCTGTGGGGAGAGAGATACTTTGCCGAGTCGTTGATAATAACTTGCTGGGGATACCCTTGTTGTGTTGGAAGCGTTGATAGACTTCGCTGGGGATAAGAAGACTTCATCGAGGACGCTCTTTCCGCGGCTTTTGGCTGAGGATAACCCAGTTATATCCTGGTAAGGAAATAACTCTTTGAATAAAGTCGGGGGATGCATTTGTGCTCTGCGAGGATAAGCTTCCAGAATCTACTGGGGATAAGCTTACTGCTTGGGGAGATGGATTCCAACTTTCTTGGGGAAACTGGATTGGATTCTCCTGGGGAGGTTTGAGCTGCTGGGGAGGCGACTCCACTGAATGTTTGATATACCGCCGGGGAACAATCTTTAGACCAAGACTGCCGGGGATGCTTGTTAAGAATATATATGCTGCCGGGGAAGGTTGAGATCTGCGGGAGGATACCCAACTTCCTTAAGGTTGATAACTGTTTTGCTTGGAGAGAGTGCATTGCTTGCTGGCTCACTCTCTGGGGAATTAAGATGCCCGGTTATGTTCTTTAGCTGAACCTACCTTGGTACCTTGGAGGACCGAACTATTAGATTGCTTAGACAACTCTTTATTGCCCCTGTTTCTAATGTTACCTGTAATTAATTCTTTGTTTCGCATGCAAATATTCATGAGTTAGCAAATTATTGTCAATGCATATATCACAAATTGAACCTTGGACGTTCTTCGCAAAACAAAACGGAAAAGGGAAAACAATTGGCAATTTTAATTGAAAAGTGTATTTGTATTGATTTTGAATGGCCTGTAAATAGGCGTTTTATGTACAAGAGGCTGACGTCCTGGTAAGAGAACGCCGCCGAACAAAAGAGTTTATACAAATTTTGTACAAGAGAAAATAAAACAGCTGTGTGAAATGAATGATCCACTGGGTTTCAACTCTGCTATTGCCTTTATAACTCCGAGCGTCTCATCACTTGATGACCTTGGTTGAAGGTGAAGCTGACTGATCGATGCCGTCTGAACTTGGTGTAGATACCGGATTCTGGATGCAAAGTGATCCAATGAGACATAGTATTATGCTTTATCCCTAATTTTTGCCTGGACCGCCCTTTCGGGTTTTCTGTCCACCGGGATACCCATTTTTGCCCAAGCCGCCTTTTCAGGTTTTCGACTTGCCGGGTGTACAAATTTTTTCATTTCATCCCTTCATTTTGCCCGAACCCTTTTGGTTCGCCGGGAAGCCCTAATTTTTTCCTAGGCATGTCAGCCTAGCGGGTCTTTTTTATGCGTAGTATCTTTTTACTATGTCTGCATTGGCGGGGTGAGGAAGGTCGTCACCATCCATGTTGGTTAGAATCATGGCTCCTCCTGAGAACACATGTTTAACCACAAATGGCCCTTCGTACGTAGGGGTCCATTTGCCCTTTGGATCACTCTGAGGAAGGATGATTCGCTTGATTACCAGATCCCCAACTTGATATTCCTGTGGTCTGACCTTTTTGTTAAATGCCCTGATCATCCGTTTCTGATACGTCTGACCATGACAGATAGCAGCAAGCCTCTTTTCATCAATAAGATTTAACTGATCAAGTCATGTCTGGATCCAATCATCTTCATCCAGATTTGCATCCTTCATTATCCGGAGAGAGGGTATTTGCACTTCGATTGGTAAGACTGCCTCCATACCATAAACCAAAGAGAAAGGAGTTGCCCCGGTTGACGTCCTGGCTGAGGTACGGTACCCATGTAGAGCGAACGGTAACATCTCGTGCCAATCTTTATAAGTCACTGTCATCTTCTGTACGATTTTCTTGATATTTTTATTTGCTGCTTCTACAGCCCCATTCATCTTCGGTCTGTAAGGAGAAGAATTGTGGTGCTGTATTTTGAACTGCTCGCAGAGCTCAGTGATCATCTTATTATTCAGATTGGTACGGTTGTCTATAATGATCCTCTCTGGGACACCGTACCGACAGATCAGATTATGTCGAATGAACTGTGCCACAACAGTCTTGGTTACCGTAGCGTAGGAAGCTGCTTCAACCCACTTTGTAAAGTAATCAATAGCCACTAGGATGAAGCGATGTCCGTTAGATGCCGTAGGTTTAATTTCACCGATCATGTCTATGCCCCACATTGAAAACGGCCAAGGCGCAGTCAGAACATTCAGAGGAACTGGAGGAACATGCACCTTGTCTGCATAAATCTGGCACTTATGGCATGTCCTGGAATGTTGGTAGCAGTCAGCTTCCATTGTGGACCAGTAATACCCTTCCCGAAGGATCTTCTTTGCCATTGTATGTCCACTGGAATGTGTACCAAAGGTCCCCTCATGTAGCTCTTCCATGATCCTTTCTGCTTCAGTCTTATCCACACAACGCAGTAAGGTTGAATCATGGTTTCGCTTGTACAAGATGTCGTTGCTAAGGAAAAACTTTGCCGCGAACCTTCTCAGAAACTTTTTATCATTGACAGATGCACCCTCAGGGTATTCCTGAGCTTCCAGATATCTCTTCACCTCATGGTACCAAGGCTTCTCAGTCACCAATTCAGTCTCGAGATCGCAACAGTATGCCGGTTCGTCCAGTTTCCAGATGATGATCCGGGGAGCCTCATTGTCCCATTTAACTTTGAACATAGAAGACATTGTAGCTAACGCATCCGCCAACTGATTCTCCTCTCTCGGAAAGTGTTCAAAGGTTATCTTCGTGAAGTGGGGGATCAAGGTCAACACACATTCTCTGTAAGGAATAAGATTCGGATGTTTCGTATCCCACTCTCCTTTGATCTGATTGATCACGAGAGCGGAATCTCCGAAGACACTCAGAAACTTGATCCTTAAGTCGATCGCAGCTTGAAGACCCATGATGCACGCCTCATACTCCGCCATGTTGTTGGTACAGTTGAAACATAGTCGGGCAGTGAGTGGAGTATGGGTGCCTTGAGGAGATATGATTACGGCGCCGATACCGTTTCCCAAAGCGTTGGAGGCTCCGTTAAAGTGCATAGACCATCGGGATCCTTCCGCAGGTCCTTCATCCGGTCCAGGTACTTCACAATCAGTCACAATCATGATGCTTTCATCCGGAAACTCGAAGTTCATTGACTGATAGTCATCTACGGCTTGATGTGCCAAGTGGTCTACCAATACACTTCCCTTGATGGCTTTCTGGGTCGTGTACTGAATGTCGTATTCCGTCAAGATCATTTGCCATCTTGCAATTCTCCCAGACAGAGCAGGCTTTTCGAATATGTACTTTATAGGATCCATCTTTGAGATCAACAAGGTGGTATGAGTCAGCATATACTGTCTCAGCCGGCGAGCAGCCCATACCAAAGCGCAGCAAGTTTTCTCAAGCAGTGAGTATCGGGTCTCACAGTCGGTAAACTTTTTGCTAAGGTAATAAATGGCGTGCTCTTTTCGGCCAGACTCGTCATGCTGCCCCAGCACGCACCCCATTGAATTGTCAAGTACTGTCAGGTATAGTATCAGAGGTCTCCCTTCAACCGGTGGCATAAGGATGGGTGGTTCTTAGAGATACTCTTTGATTCTGTCAAAAGCAGCCTGACATTCATCATTCCACCGTACTACCTGATCTTTCTTCAGCAGCTTGAAGATTGGCTCACAGGTAGCAGTTAGGTGTGAGATGAATCGAGCAATGTAATTCAGGCGTCCTAAAAAGCCTCTGACCTCCTTCTCTGTCCTAGGAACTGGCATCTCTTGAATAGCTTTGACCTTGGCAGGGTCCACTTGAATACCTTTATCACTTACAACGAAGCCTAGCAACTTTCCAGATCTTACCCCGAAGGTGCACTTGTTCGGGTTCAACCTCAGCTTGTACAGTTTCAGACGGTCAAACAATTTCTGTAGATGATCTAGGTGCTCTTCCTCAGTCTGGGACCTTGCGATCATGTCGTCAACATACACTTCTATCTCATGATGGATCATGTCATGAAACAAAGCAACCATGGCACGCTGGTAGGTTGCCCCGGCATTCTTCAGTCCAAAAGTCATGACCTTGTAACAGAAGGTGCCCCACTGAGTAACAAATGTAGTCTTTTCCATGTCTTCAGGAGCCATCTTGATCTGATTATAGCCTGAAAAACCATCCATGAAAGAGAACACCTTATGCTGAGCTGTATTATCAACAAGGACATCAATGTGAGGTAGGGGAAGTCATCCTTGGGGCTGACCCTGTTCAGATCCCTGTAGTCAACACACATTCTGACCTTACCGTCCTTCTTCGGTACTGGCACCACATTGGCAACCCACTGAGGGTAAGACGTCACTGCAAGGAACCCAGCATCAAACTGTTTCATAACCTCGGCTTTGATCTTCTCAGACATCTCTGGACGCATACGGCGGACCTTTTGCTTAACCGGAGGGCAGTCTTCCTTAGTAGGCAAGTGATGGACCATAATATCGGTATCCAACCCGGGCATGTCTTCGTAGGACCAGGCAAATATCTCCACATAATCATGTAGCATCTTAGTCAACCGTTGCTTCACGCTGAGCTCTAGGTTGGCACCAATCTTTACCTCTTTCCTGTCTGCCTCAGTACCCAAGTTTATTATTTCCACCGGCTCTTCATGTGGTTGAATTGCCCTCTCTTCCTGAAGTAACAGTCTTGCAAGCTCGCCAGGCACTTCGCAATCATCTTCACATTCGTCTTCGGCTAAGTTGATCGGATTTTCGAAGTCATAACTGGCAGTAGCAGAGTCGTTATCAGTGAGATCTAGGGTGGATTGAAACCTATATGAGTGAGTGTGTGTAAATACAGCTGTTTTGAAATATATGTAAAGGAAAGAAAGACAGAAAAGGAGCATAAGATTTGAAATGCGAGAAAACGTCCAAGATTTTCATTTATGATATATGAAATGACAATTAATATGCCCTCACAAATGAGACCACGGTGCCTCGGGTAAGACACCGGGCCATAGAGTTTATTTATTGTTTATTACAAATAACAAAACAAAGAAGTTTATTACTGCGTAACAAAAGTAACAGGAGTATGGTCTTTGACAATCCAATTGGTCAATCCGCCTTCAGTCGTCGGATAGATCCAGCTATTGAATTCAGCTTCATCCACTTCATTATCCTCCCCAATAGCATTCACTCCTGGATTTGTAATGAGCACAGGAGGTCTTCTGGTTTTCGCCTTCCGCATAGCTTTCTGACCCTCTGCAGTAAAACCCAGCCCAAATTTGTCAGTTTTCTGTGTAAAGTCGGGAAGCCTGCCCCAGTTAGCACATTCACCTTTTTGAACCACAGCCCGGGCATCCTTCAGGGAAGCCATCTTCAAGGGAACATCCTCTTCGACCGTTGTTTCTGCTGCTGCTGAAATTGGAAGTACCTCCTCGAAATGCTGAAAGGGGGTTTCAATAAACTCCCCGTCCATCTCAATATATCTGAAGGAATTCAAGTGGCTCACCATATACTCCTCCTCTCCCTGCACAGTGACAATCTTCCCTCTGACGGGGTACTTCAGCTTCTGGTGCAAGGTAGAGGTCACTGCCCCAACTTTATGGATCCAAGGTCGACCCAGTAGACAAGAGTACGATGGACGGATATCCATCACATAAAAAGTAGAGTCAAACACCTGAGAGCCCACACGAATAGGAATGTCAACCTCTCCATGAACCATCCTTTTTGAACCGTCAAAGGCCCTGACGATGATATTGCTGGGTTTTAATTCCAGGCCTTCACAATCCAAACGGTCTAAAGCCTTCTTTGGTAGAACATTCAAGGAAGAACCAGTATCCACCAATACATGTGCCAGAGTAGTGCCCCTGCATTCGATAGAGACATGCAGGGCATCATTGTGGTCCCTTCCCTTCGCAGTCAGGTCAGCATCTGAGAAACCCAAGCCATTGTCTGCCGTCAGATTTGCTACGCAATCAGTGAATTGAACTGCAGATGTTTCCTGTGGCACATGGGCCGTCTTGAGAAATGAGATTAAGGCCTTAGCATGGGCCTCTGAACACAGGAGCAAGGAGAGCATGGAGATTTTGGAGGGCGTATGCCCCAGCTGTTCCACAACATTGAAGTCACTCTTTTTTATTATCTTTAGAATCTCCTCCATCTCTTGTTGGGAGGCCTCAGCATTTATAGGTATCGGTGCCTCCATCCGGGCAGGCTCATCTTCAACTCCCTTGCACCGAGCATTGGATGACTCGGCAGCAGGGGAAACCACTTGATCAGCAACAGGAACAGGTACACTTGTAGGTGTTATAAGGAGGGGTCTTCGAGCAGCGGGCGGTGCAATGTCAGGAGAGAAGAGCCTGCCACTACGGGTAACCTTGGCTGGACCAGTGATATCGCAGATACTGGCACCAGTGTTGAACTCTTGTTTGATTCCATTCACATATACGTCTGCCCCATAGTGCCAGGGGACAGCTTTATCAGATACGTAGGGAAGAGGCCCCGGAACAGTGATAACAACAGGTGCGACAGTCATGATTTGGACAGGCTTCTTTGGGAGAGCCTTGATTGGATTATTGAAGATGGTAACCACAGAAACTTCTTCTACCGGAACCAACTGAACAGCAGACTTCTTGAACAGAATCTCCTTACTGTCCATCAGGCTTTGGATGCCTAACTTCAGCGAGGGACAACCAGATAGGGAAACAGCACAGAATAGGCAACCCTCACTGCAACCCGGAAATAAACCGGCCAGCAGTAGGTTCCTCTTGACAGTCTTCAAAGGAGTAGCTACATCATCCACAGAAACAGCGTATACCTCTTCATCAACAACATTTACTCCATGCTGGGGCATAGGAGAAGTAACCACATCCGGCCTCTCAGGCGCTTCGAACTGTATCTCCTTCGCGTCAATAAGGTCTTGCACCTTATTCCTTAATGCCCAACAGTCATCAGTGGTGTGCCCCGGGCTATCAGAATGGTACGCACAGCGGGCATTTGGATCGTATTTCGGAGAGGCAGTGTTTACACCTTTGGGGGCCTCTCTGACAGTCACTAGGTTGGTGGATAGCAACTGTGGCAAGATCTGCGATAAAGTCATACTTAACCGGGTGAACTCTCTCTGGGGTCTTTCAGCCCTTTGAGGATTGGTTGGCCGAGGAGCGGCAGCAGGCTTAGCAATCATCACCGCACTGACAGATTGGCGGCGCTCAGATTTCTCTTGTCTTCTAGAGCCATATACATCACTAGCCTCCTTCTTGAAGGGTTTCTTCTCAGAACTAGACGATGCACCCTTCGGAATCTTTCCCGACTTCAACCCAGCCTCAATTCTTTCTCCAGTCAGAATAAGATCAGTGAATCCAGCAGAAGAATTACCGATAAGATGGTTGAAAAATGGCCCAGATAGGGTCCCCAAGAACATGTCTACCAACTCCCGATCAGTCAACGGAGGCTGCACCCTGCCAGCCAGATCCCTCCACTTCTGAGCATACTCTTTAAAACCTTCACTTGAACCTAACGACATACCCTGGAGTTGGGTACGTGTAGGGGCAAGGTCGGCATTATACTGATACTGCTTATAGAAAGCAGTAGCCAAATCCTCCCAGTTACGAACCTTGGTCCCATCCAGCTGATAGAACCATTCGAGATGAGTCCCTGAAAGACTCTCCTGGAAGAAGTGGATCCACAAATTCTTATCCACTGAGTACGGTTGAATCTTCCGAACATAGGACCTGAGGTGTAGCTTGGGACAAGACGCCCCGTCGTACTTAGTGAAAGATGGTGCTTTGAACTTTCAAGGAATGATCACACCAGTAGACAAACCCAAATCTCCAAAATCCAGCCCAGGTACCTGTTGTATCTCCATAGCATTCAGCCTGTCCTCCAATTGCTTGTAACGGTCTTCTGCCGGAGGATATTGCTCTTCATCAAAATCAGTCTCGTTGTCGGAGACTACCGGACTAGGACCTTTTTCCGCTTGAGGAGTACCCTTGCCAATAGAAGAACCAGCCTCTTCATTTTGCAGAGTATTGCCAAACCTTCGGCCCGAGTTGAAAAGAACAGTTCTCCTCTTCTTCTTCTTTTCCTTCTTCAGGAGCAGAGCCTTCAGCTCTTCTTGGCCTTGGGCCAAACCCATGATTAATTCCTGAAATTGCGCGTTCTGCGCCTGAAGAGCCTTGATGGACATCTCAGTTGATGATGAGTCAGGATTCATGATGCTGAAATAAACAGCGAAGAACGGTAAGCAACCTGAAAAGAGGAAAACCTGCTATGCACATGATGAATGATATGTGTTTATGCAATGCATTCAAGGGTTCGAAAATTCAAATTTGTTGTAGACAAAAAGGAACACACGTTATCATTAAGGAAATAATTGTTCAGTACATCAAAGCCTCATGGGCAAAATAATACAAAAGCAAATCAATCCCAAAATACACTACGCATCCTCTTTGGAGCTATGTAAGTGTTGAGATTCCTCTCCTCATGCAACAGGCGGGTGAGCTCCAAGACCTTCTTTTCACTAGCATGTAGACTGGTCTCAAGAGAATTCCGTTCTTCCTTAAGCTGGATCCAGCTCTTCTGCATCTCTTCCCAGGATGTGGGCATGTCAGGATGTTGAATGGTGTAGGACACTTCTCCTTCCAAGAATGGCTCTTTGATCACAGGGAGCATATGAGGATATGGCATTACTAACTTCTGAGAGCGGGCTCGTACCCACTTGAGATAAGGTTCCAACGGGATGGAGTTCCTGTGCCCCAGTGTCTTACTGTCTATCCTACTTGGCATCCAACAGGCTCTGATAAATCTCTGGCGAAGTCCTTGAGTATCGTTGTCGAAGTTAAAAACTATGTCAGGAATTAACATGTCATGAGGACCATCCCTCCGAGCATAACCAAACTGTCTCCAAGCCAGGCATGGGTTGTAAGTAATACCTCCTCTGATTCCAAGTAAAGGAACATTAGGGTACTCTCCGCAACGATCAATGATAGTGACATCCTCTCTGGACCTAGGGCACCAATGTATATCTGCATGTGTGAGAGTCATCAACCGTTGTGACCATCTCAAACCCCGCTCATTCTTCAAAACTGATTGTGGAAGGTGCAAAATAAACCACCTTCCCAGGAGAGGAGTGCAACACATAAGGACACCTCTTTTTCTCATGGTTCGAGTGTAACATGAGTGAAGGATGTCCCCCAACAACATAGGTATAGGATTCCGGGACATGAAGATCTGGACAGCACTGATATCTATAAGCTGATATGGGTTAGGGAACAACACCAAACCATAAACAAAGAGGGCCACAACTTCTTCAAAAGCTTGTAAGTCAAGGGAGTTCCAACATTCATGGGTCTTTTCAAACAGAAACCTGGCTAAGAACCCTTTGATACCACTTCTGACTTCCCAATGTCCCTTGAGATCAGATGACTGTAGGTGCAAGGCTTTAGCAATCTCTTCAATCTTGGGTTCCTTTTCTGTACCGTTGTAGGGTAGTTGATCAAGAATAGGGATCTTCAGGAGCCGGGAGAACTCCTCCAATGTAGGTACCAGCTGATAGTCCAAGAAGGTGAAACAGTGATGCAGAGGGTCAAAGAACTGGAACAGGACCTTTATCATATCTTCCTCAATGTTGGTGTTGACCAAGCTAATGAGTCTTCCATGTCTTTCACTGAATGAAGAGCTCTCGGGAATCCTGGATATAAGTTCCTTAAGCTGAGGAGGGATTCTTACAAGACTGACTTGAATTGTCTTTCTACGAACAGTTTCCATGTCCTACAAAACAAGAACAAAGATGAAGATTCGAACCCCTGAAATGGTTAGTCAATGCATATGATGTTGGATGATGTCATGATGCTATGATTAAACACACCACAGATATTTACAAAGACAAACATGTAAGGCACACAAGGCACACAAGACAAGCCCTTAGGGTTTAAGGCCAGCATGGGGTCTGGGTAGTACCCTCTTGAAGTTGGTGGGCTCAACCTGTCCTATTAGAAGTAACCGGGTTCTAAGGATCCAAATATCACGGGGTTGCTTTCATTGTTCATCGTTTCGATTTAGCCACTGAACTGGCGACCGAAATATTCCAGGAAAGCAACCCTCAATTGAGTGTAGTATCGAGTATCAACCAACCTCAGACTGCACCAAAGTCAGTTATCTCACTACCCTAAAGAGGCCAAGATAGTTCAATTAAGGTTCCTAAGGTCTGTTGATGCTTCACGACACCACGCGGAGACCCCGTACTCTCCTTGACTGAACTCAAGGGTTACCGGTACACACCAAAGTGCCACATCAACGTAGCATACTGTTTCAACCATGTCGGTATACCCTGCACAGTTCCCCCACAGCCTTGTTGCTACTTTCTAAGAAGGTATCCCCAGATCCGGGTTAGGATCTATAGAACTCCCAAGACAGTCCCACAATTTAAAGCAAACAAGGAAAGCAATTGAAAACACAGTTATGAACTAACCCTAAGGTACACCTCACTTTAAGTTAACTTTCCCAGCCGAGTCGCCAGTTCTGTGATCGGTGGATCTGGAACTGACTGTTTAACGCTGGTTCGTGAAATGTCGCGGAAGCAAGAGTCGCCACCGTCTTTTATTTTCTCCAAATGGAAAGGACAAAAGCACAGAAAAATTCCTTATAGAGATTGCTCTCGGTTCGGGAGGTAGATTATAGAAAGGGAAGGTGTTAGCACCCTTTCTATCCATGGTTATCCATGGGCTCTTAGATACTTGCTCACTTGTGTTTTCAAAAATGGTTTGTTTGCTTTTCAACTGTGGGTTTTAAAAAGTTTCTTTGAAATTTTCAGTTCGACTCTTGTATCGGTCCTCAAGAGTGTTTGAAAAATGCTTTCGAAAGCTTTTTGAAAATGTGTTGGTGTGAAAAGTATTTTTGATTTGTTTTGTTTTGAATTAGAGCAAGTATCCACGAGTCGTCTACCTACCCTAAGGAATTCGTCTGTGTAAATGTCCTTTAAAGTAGTGCCATCCCACCATTGAGAGGTAGGTAGCACCACCGTTGGAGGTGTTCGAGTCAATTCGAGGTTCGGGACATGGTGATCACCAGAGCAATGGGAAGACACCTTAGAAGCTACCCTCATGCCAGGTTCCTGGATCATGAGGACTTACTAAGACATCCTCTACTCGACGATCACCTTTCGAGGCAAGGCAACAGTGAGGCGTACCCTAGAGGTGGTGTGTGATTTGTGTGTCAGATTCAGATATTTTATCTTGTCATGGTATAGGTGATCTAGCGTTTGTTTTTATTTAATCATTCATTCTTGCATGCATTTATTTAACAGTTAAAATATTGCGAGAAATAAAAGTTCTAAAGCTATTACAAAAGGCGCGGGTCCACATCGCCAAAATTTCCAGAACCCGATTTGACAGAAAGTAAATAAATAAAGTAAAGTAAAGTGCGAAAGATTTAATTTACATGGCTTTGGGAGAGTTACAGAAATATTTACAAGAAATAAATAAATACGCGAATTGAAATTTAAATTAGAAACGAGGGCGTTGGACCCTTTTAACGAAATTAAATTAAATGATTAAATTAGTGAAAATTAAAATGAAAGGGAATTATTTTTGGTATTTTGTATTTATGAGAATTTAATGAAATTAAAGACCTAATTCTACAATTTTATTTATTAGAAAAAAATATTAAAGTTAAACCTAAATTAACCTAATTATTTACATGCAATTTTAATTTATAAAAATAAATAATATTTTAATAATTAATTATTATGAAAGAAAAGAAAAAAAGGATAAAAATTATTACAAACCCTAATTCTACCAAATTTTAAATTGATTAAGGAAAATATTACAATTAAACCTAATTTAATAACTAAAATTAATGAATAATATTTATTTACAAAAAATATATTAATTAAATAAAATACTTATTTTTGTCTTTTCTGATTTTATATTGTTTTTTATATTTTTATGAAAATATTTAAATTAAAGAACATATTAAAAATAATAATTGGATCAAAATAAAAATGAAAAAAAATATAAAGAGAAATTTGCAAACCTAGGGGGGTCTGTCCCCAAATGGAGGTTTTGATTAGTATTTTTGGGCCCAATTGTCCCTGGCCTGGTGGACTTTTCAGGATGCGTGCCCAGGCGTTGACTCACGTCCATAGTGTTCATCAGATTTGGTCCCTTGGTTGAGTGCAATAGGACATGTGGCGCACTGGATTGAGGAGCGTATGATAGACCATTGAGGGGCCAAAGTACCTGATCACGTTTCAAAGAAAAATATAAGGGAATATGAGGGGGACCTGGGATCGAACCCAGGTCCTGAAGGTCACCAAACACATGCCTAACCAATTGAACCAAACGCGCTTTCTGTATATTAAATAACAAACAAATATTATAAAATAGAATAATGCGTTAATGTCTTTTTCGCGCGAATTTTTAAACGATCCAATCGTTGGTGGCCACATAATCATCTCCTTCCTTGGCTTGTTTTTTTCCTGAAACACAAAGAAACTGGCAACGGTTTTTGAACCGTCCCCAAAAGCAACATTATGAAAAATAGCGATTAGAGATTCTTGGCTCATAAATTAGGCGCGAGATATGGAATTGGTTGGCCATGGTCTTCTGGTTCTAATGGTCCAAGCCTCATGTCCCAATTTTTCCTTAACTGGGAAACCCCAATTCAAAGCTTCACAAACCCTAAAAGACAACAATGGCAGATTTGCATATAGTGTATAAAAACTCAATTAATCCATGTGGTTAGCTTCAGAATTAATCAAGGAATGTAAATCAATAAAGAAAACGCGCTAAAAGTGCATGGGATTCATGATTCAATTATGAATTTTTTCGTGCAAAGCTTGACTCGGATATACCACCTCCTTGAGTATGGGACAAAATTCTTGATTGGAATCGTCTCCTGGCAACTTTAGCAAGCTAATGGAGTGATGATTTTGGCTTGAGAGACCCTGCAATCGTGATTTCAGTTCTTGAGTTTTTTGACAAAAGTGCAAGTTTTATTCTTTGTATATGGCGCAGCTTTCAGGTCATGGGTACGAGGGTTAGCATTAGTATGTATAGGTGAATGATTTAGGTTAAGAAAATTGATCAAAGAATCCTTGAATTGATGATACAATATTTGATTTTTCATGCTATTATTTTTTCAATCTTTTTTCATGCAAACTTAGTCCAAATCATGTTCAATCACCAAGATACTTTCCAAATCTGATTATACACAAAATCTTGAGATTATTTTATGCACAAAAAGATTCAAAAAGTTAGGTTTAGTATTTTTTACCTATTTATTTTAATTAAATGAATTATTAATGATTAAAAATCCAAATAAATAAATAAAAAATGATAAAAACTTCCCTTTGGGCCACATGGTCGTGCACATGCCTTGGATGATGAATTGTGGAAGGAAAAGAGGCCCATTAGCAATTTTAGGTCATTTGAATCAATGTTGACTTTTCAAAATATCCAAAAATTGCCCAACTTCCACAAGGCATAACTTGCTCAATTTTTAAGCTTTGCTCATGTTCTTGGACATTTTGGAAAGGTCTTTGAGTCCTCTAACCAATGTCTTTGGTCCCATGTCATTTGGATTTACCAATATCAAGTTATGGCCTTTGACTTAAAGTCCCTTTTTGTTGACTTTTGAAAATGACCTATAATGTTGAAATTGATAACTTTTTGTGAGAGCATTTCTTGGACTTGAAGTATGAAGAGGAGTTGTAGGAAATGTCTTTATCTTCAAAATGAGCTTTGGATGAAATTTTTCTGATAATCCATGTGAAAGTTATGCCCTGGTCAAGTTACAGTTGACTTTTTCAACTGTCCAAATAAGGAAACTTTTGCATCTTGATGATTTTTGAGCCAAGCTTTGAGAATCATGATCAAGAATTGATCAAATGATGTTTGTGGCTTCAAAATGAGATGTTGACCAACAATTTGGACTTTTGACTGTCAAATGACCATTTTGCCCCTACAGTTGACTGTAGTGCAATTAGGGTTTTTGACTGTGCAATTTTGTGCTGAAAGTCTTGAAACTTGGTATGAGGATGCTTGACCATATTTGTAGGCATGTGGGACTTGATTGGACCCTTGGAAACTTCATTTACTTTGTCAGAACCAAAACCCTAATTTTGACTGTTTTGAGGCCCTTGAACTGTGCAACCCTTGGAGAGATTTTGAAGCTTTGACTTGGCAAATCTTGAAGAATATGGGAGGGCAAATTTTGGGGTACAACAGCAATCCAGGCCTTGGTTGACTTTTCCAGCGCGTGTGTGGAACGGTTGACTAGCGTCCATGGTGAGCTGCATGTTCTGGCCTTTGGATTGGCCTTCTGGATACTTGGCAAGTTAGGAGATGGAGTTGTATGGTGGTCTCTTGATGAAGCGCGGCGTAGAAACATGTTAAAAGAAAAATTATGGAAGAAGTGGGGGGACCTGGGAATCGAACCCAGGTCCCAATACCTGCATGCCAACACAACAACCAACTGAACCAACGCGCGCTTCTGATATTATTATGGAACGTGATTAACATAAGCGAAAAGCAAGCATTATTGGCGGAAAACAAAAATCACATGCGAATATTCAAACCATCCATTCATGCTGAGACACGTCCACCTTCTTCTTCGTTTGCCTGAAAATACAAAATAGATAGCGGGGGTTTTAAACCCCCACTAAATGGCACCTGCAAATAATAGCGAATAGGGCATATGCAAACATAAAAAGGGCGCGAATAATGGATTAGTTTCGTCTGGATGTCCTGAATCCAATGGTCTTGGTTTGAATCGCCAATTTTACCATATACAGAAACCCCTAAAATTGGAGCTCTGAAACCCTAGGGAACGTTCATGGTGGAATCTTATACAGGCAGCTATTCTTCAATTGAACGGTACCATTAGCTTCAGAATGACCATGTTAGTATAAATCAACAATAAAAATGCATGAATAATGCCTAGAATTCAAAACACGATTATGGAAATTTTCATGAAAAGTGAGACTTCAATCTACCAATTCCTTGAGTATGGAAGCGTGGTTTTGATTGGAATAGTTTCCTGGTAGTGTCAGGAGTCTATTGGAATGGCTTTTTTGCTTTGAAACGAGCTCTAGCTATGAAAACAGTTTCAAGGTTTTTTGTGAAAAAATGCAAAGTTGTTCTTCAGGTTTCTGCGCAGCTTGTGTGTGTTAGGCATTAGGGTTATGTTTGCATATGTATGTAGATGGAATTAGGTTAGAAAAACAAGCCCATGATCCATTGTTTTAATGCTTTTGAATATTTGATTTTGTATATCTTTTTCAATCCTTTTTGCCATGAAACCATTGCCAAATGCATAGAATCTTTCCTTTTTGAATGTGCACGAAATCTTGAGGTCATGATGTATGAAAATGCTGCATAAAAAGATTTGAAAGGTGTGATTTGCTATTTTTTCATATTTAATTTTAATTAAGTGAATTAATAATAATAAAAATTCAAATAATTAATAAAAAATGATAAAATAACTCCCTTGGATGTCAATGGGTCGTGCATAGCCTTTGGGTAATGATTCATGGAAGAAATTGAGGCCCATTAGCAATTGTGAGGCATTTGAAGCAAAGTTGACTTTTCAAAATTCCCAAAAATTTCCCAACTTCCACAAGGCATATCTTGCTCAATTTTTAAGCTTTGATCATGTTCTTGGACATTTTGGAAAGGTCTTGAAGTCCTCTAACCAATGTAGTTGGTCCCATGTCATTTTGATTTACCAATCGCAAGTTATGGTCTTTGACTTAAAGTGCCTTTTTGTTGACTTTTGAAAATGACCTATAATGTTGAGATTGATAACTTTTTGTGAGAGCATTTCTTGGACTTCAAGTGTGAAGATGAGTTGTATGAAATGTAATTCTCTTCACAATGAGCTTTGGATGGGATTTTTCTGATAAACCATGTGGAAGTTATGCCTTGGTCAATTTGCAGTTGACTTTTCCAACTGTCCAAAAATAGAAACTTTTGCATCTTGAGACTTTTTGAGCCATGCCTTGAGAATCATGATCAAGAATTGATCAAATGATGTTTGTGGCTTCAAAATAAGATGTTGACCAAAAATTTTGAATTTTGACTGTCAAATGACCATTTTGCCCCTGCAGTTGACTGTGAAGCAATTAGGGTTTTTGACTGTGCAATCCGGTGCTGTGAGTCTTGAAACTTGGCATGAGGATGCTTGACAATGTTTATAGGCATGTGGGACTTGTTTGGACCCTTGGACACTTCAATTTCTTTGCCAGAACCAAAACCCTAATTTTTGACTGTTAGGAGGCCATTGGACTGTGCAACTCTTGGGATATTTTGAAGCATGATCTTAGCAAACCTTGAAGAATATGGGAGGGAAAATTTTGGGGTACAACATTTCGCATTATTATTTTCCATAATATTGCAACTGTCCATAGTTTGTAATAGATAATTAGGACCTTTTATACTTTCTTCCCCCAATTTTTGGTTTGTACTCCGCCATCCTCGAAGTGATGTAATAGCGTAGTTTAATTCCCGCACTTTTGTTTTCTGCCCTTATTGTCTATATTTCATTGCTAGATTAAATAGGCGTGCATTAAGACTTAAAAGCAAATGCTAGATAAACTAACCTCAAGACAAATAACTAAAAACAACATAATTCGCACCCGCGCACCTCTAAGGTACCTCCACTTGTTGCCTTCGAAAAATAAACAGTCACGTCTCTCGAACGTGAGAAATTTTAGCAAAGACCCTTTGGTTAAAAGATCATAGTCCCTTATTGATCCTTCAATGCTGCCTCGGTAAATGATCTTAGTACCTTAGGGTAGTTTCTAAAGCATCTTACGAGTTTCCTTCGTGACTGTATGATGACCCGCCCCTGTCGCTCAAACATCCAATGATAGGGCTACCTACTAACTAATAGTAGGATATCACTATCTAAAGGAAAAGAGGAAAAGAACAAATACCATTTGAGTAGGTAGACAACTTGTAGTTACTTGCTCACAAAACAAAACAATTTCTCACACATACAATCTCCTTTCTAAATATTTACAAAGACAAAACACTTTGTATGCATTTTCAACGATACGAGATTCATTACAAAGTTTGTCGCACTGAGGCATATTTTTCAAAACATTTTCAAATAAACTTACACAAAAAAGCATTTTCAAAAGTGAGCTAGCAACGAAGAGCCTGTAGATAACTACGGATGAAAAGGGTGCTAACACCTTCCCTTTCCATAACCTACCCCCCTTACTCAGAAAATTCTCGAAAGATATTTTCTGTTCTTTTCACCCTTTCCTTTATTGGATAAAATAAAAATTCGGTGGCGACTCTTGCTAACCACAACATTTGCGATAAAATGCAAAACCACTAAAGTCAGTTCTCCCACCGTATTACAGAATTGGCGACTCTGCTGGGGAAAACTAAAAGTGGGGTTACGTTAGAGATAGTTCACACTTAAATGCTTTCATTGTTTGATTTGTCTGCTTTATTTTTAAAGGGTTGTTTGGGTTATTCTTGTAAATATCATATACCCGGATCTGGGAATTTTAGGTAAGTAACAATAGATCATGAAAACTGTACGACATATACTGATACGGTTAAAGTGATGACTATGTTAGTTCGACAGATTGGTTGATACCGGTGTCTCTTGAGTTAAGTCAAGGAGAATGTTGGGATGCCGCGTGGTGTCATAAAGAACTAGCCGACTGTAGAACCTTAGTTGACACAACTTAGCCATTAGAAAGTAGCGAGATAGTCGGCTTTGGTACAGACTGAAATTGGTTGATGCTCGATGCTACACTCATTGAGGTCGGACTCTCGGGATATTTCGGTTGCAAAAACAAATGCTTGAGCCGAAACAATGCCCGAGAGAAATATCGGTGATATTGAGACTCCTAGAACCCGATTAATTTCTTTTAGGACAGGTTGAGCCAACTAAAACTTCAAGAGGGTACTTACCTACAAACTCCATGCAAGCTTAAACCTAAGGCCCTGTACGTTTTTGCTTGTGTATCATTAAATTGTTTGAATATAACATCATAGCATCATGACATCATGGCATATCATTTTCTTAACCATTTTATGGATCTCAAGGGCCTGTAATGCAGGTTATGATGAACCAGACGTATAGCAAGGGGCAAGGGGATTTATTTTCCTCTAGCCAATATCGTCAAAGCATGATGTCTTGAGTCAGTAGCTAGGACCCACTCGACATGGTGATCTTGATTCTCGTAGAAGGACATTCAACGATACGAAGCTCTTCAAATCAAAGCTGCAGTCAAAATTCAACTTCTAACATTTTCTTGTATTTATCCCGCGAGATCCTTGAAAACATTGCATCCACATATCATGTATGTCATTAAATAATAGATATTCTCAAGACAGGTTTCTCATTTTCTCGCTGTTTATTCAATAAGAAAAATGGATCTCGAATATACCATTAGAGACCTCCAAACTAAAGAGGCTCGGTTCCAAGAAATGTTCCTGGACCTATCCAAGGGGCAAGAGGAATTGAAAGCACTCCTCACTGGGAGCATGACCAAGAAGAATCCTGAAGACAACAGGGATAACTAGTTGGAACAATTGCAAGCTGAGACGACATCGATGTGAATCTAGATGATGGGTCAGAAGGCTCTTATCCAAAATTTAGCTCGGGGCAAGAAGAGTTGAGAATTCTCGTCAGCAAACATCATCAAGACGAATACAGTCATAAGGGACGAACGACTAGAATAGGGGATCAAATCATTAATCAACCTCCGATGAGACAAGAAGTTGGCTTAGTTAAAAGTAGGTCTTCTCGAATTTCTACTACATCGCAAGTCCAACAACGACCTCACCAACAACAACAGGGTAATCAACGTAAGCAAAATACACCCAAAAGAAAATTTACTAAAATCAACAAGTATTTGGATCAAGCATTGCAACACATTTGTTGAAGGCCAAGCTATTTATATTGAAGGATCCTCCTCAGAAGCCCAATACTTCTTCCTGTCACAATCATAATGTAAGTTGCACGTGTCACTCCAAAAGTCAGTGGCATGACATTGACAGTTGTTGGGCATTGAAACATAAGATTCAGGACTTGATTGATGAAGGAGTTTTCGAGTTCACGCAAGATGGTTAGATCGAGTTCTTCTCTTATCCCTCAAATACCGAGGTTGTAAGGTACACCATCTAAAGTGACAAATTCAGGAGGAGAAGCTTTTTTTTCATTCGAATTTTCATTTGTAATTTCTTTGTTTGTTCAAACACTTATCTTTATGTCAGACTTTGGTTCTTCCCATTAATACATTACATATGTTTGTCTTGAGTTAATCCATTCGTTTTCACTATACTATGCTTTAACTTCCTTTTATGATATTTAACTCGATTAAAAACTATAAGCCTTTAGAGGAAGGATGACGAAAACAATACCATAATCTCATACAATATGCTTTTGAACAGACTTTACTGATGATGTACATGCGTTATTACAAATCCTAAACAATGGAGTTATAAGGAAGATAATCCCTAGTCAACCCCTTTTAGCATAAGAAGTAGGAGTTTTATTTTTTACACAAATTGAAACCTTTAATCATAACCCGGAGCAGGGTAGTTTCTCAGTTAATTCAAAAGCATATTCAGTCGCAAGATTTCACTTCATAGTATCAAAAACGTTCTTCCAAATCAAAAGACGGTGATGGATCCCTTCAAAGCAGGCAGTCATTATCTCTCAAAAGAAAAGCCTGTTAGTTCAAAACCTATAAAGGAGACTTAAGAAAAAACTAGGGCATCCTGCTGATTGTAACCACAAAAGAAACAGTTCAGGCAAAAGGTAGGAGTAATAAAATAAAAAAAGAGGTTGTTACGAATCCTCGACAACAGAAAAAATGTCACAAAAAATGACTGTCTTCTCAAATAAACTTCCAGTATTCGAACCATCACCAAAATATCATTCCATACTCAATTACGCATAATTAACTGAGTATAGGGCTAGAAGAACGTCACCGAGAACGGGTTGGGTACAAATAAAGTTTGAGCCTTTATCCTTTGTTTCTTAAACCATGAACCAGGCCATCTTACAACCTTTAAAAGTCCTAGCTGAAGCATGGGTTAGTTCGAAAGCATACTGTTACAAAAGGTATCTTGGCTTGTGTAAGGTTTACTATAAATCCTGAGTTGAATTCATATTCTTACAAAATTATGTTTGTTTACTAAAAATGCATTTTCAAAATTTCAAGACAGACATAAGCTTTGAATTTTTAAATGCCATTGTTTGCATATGACTAATTGTTCGACATTAGAGAAATTCGCACGACGGATATTCAATGAACGAAAATCCTCTCAATGAACAAAATCACCTCAGATGGAAAGACATTTCCAGTAACAGGTCTTTCATAATCAAGGGGCATGACATGGTGTCTAACTGATCTGGGGGCAGTCGGGTCAAGATTCAAGGAATCTCTCAAAAGTGCCGAATAGCCAGGGGCAGACCTCCATCTGAATCACTTGGAGCATTGAACATGAGTTCCAGCAAAAGGCCACATACGATCAAGAAAACATTTTCTAGCAGTGCTGCAACACTTACTACTATGGATAGTGACAATTCTCTTCACCCTGTGAACACAGACATAGTCGGAAATACTACGCATGAAAAAAAAGACCCGCTAGGTTGATTGGCCTGGGAAAAAATAAGGGCATCCCGGCGAACCAAAATATTTCAGGCAAAAAATAGGAATATATAAATAAAAATGTACACCCGGCAAGTAGAAAACCTGAAAAGGTGGCTTGGGCAAAAAAGGGTATCCCAATGGACTGAAAATCTGAAAGGACAGTCCAGGAAAAAGTTAGGGATTAAAGCGTACAACTATGTCCCGTCATCTCGTCACCTGTCTATCAGTAGAAGACTTATTACGCTGATTCACATTTACTCGAGACTCTGGGAGTTGGGACAACTCCCAAGCCGCCCACAAATCCTCCCAACTTCCATGAGATTATCCCCATAGAGTAGTCTTCACAAGTTCATACATTCCCCGCAATTTCCCCGACAGATCGCTCTGAAGGATAAAGGAGTATGATCTTCTTCCCGACAATGTCACCAACCTATATAGTTCCTACCAGTACGGTTCATGGAAGTTATCTTTCCCAACTGAGTTTATTCCTCCGAGATTTCAAAACCCCTCGCAGGTCTCTACTCTCCAGCAGAGTTCATTTCCTCAACAAGGGTGTTTCCTCAGAAGAGTATTTCTCCGTCGACAGGGTTTATTTCCCTAATATGGTTAATTTCCCCAACAAATTATCGTCTCCCTAGTTTGAGTCTATTTATCTAACTACCAAAAATTACCGGCAAAGGACAGTCTGGGTTGCTATCCCCAGAGAGTTGCTACTGAATCAGAAACTGGACCAGGTATCATTCAACCTTATTCTCTCCATATGAGTCGGCATCCATATCAGAAACCTGACCGGATAGCACCTCGAAAGGTTATCCATCTCTTTTATCCCCAGTAGAGCGAGAAACGACCAATGTTTCTGAACTCTTTTATTCCAAAGAAAAAATCAATGTTCCCCAGTGGATTTTCCTCAAATAATAAAGCAGGAGTCCCCAGCAGAAACAATCCCCAGAAGATCAAAGATACACATACTCTTCATCCATAGGAACAATCAGAGATTTATTTTCCCCAGACAAAGATGTTGCTCGAGTTTACAAATGCACTTCAATAACATTTCACATTCATACATCATTTACCAATATCATAGCATATACATACGAAACACATATAGAACAATCTCATTTATTTTGAGAACATCATTATGAAACGTATTTCATACATCATGACATTGCATATAGTTAACTCTTTACCTCTTCAGGAAAGATCAATCAACAAACAAACATCATCAACTACTTATATGACCTGACAGTCTTCTCAAAGGTTACATCTGACAAAGGACTATTTAAGCAATTTCCTCAAAAGGTCATTCTCAAAGATACCTCTCCTGGCTCAGATTAAATCAACCAACAATTTATTCTGATACTTCTTCCAGTCGAAGTCAGACATAAATATCTTCTGGCTTGGGGTAAATCGACCAAAGATTTATTCTAATACTTCTTCCTGTGGATCTTTTTCTGGCTCAGATTAAATCGACCAAAGATTTATTCTAATACTTCTTCAAGTAAAGATAAAGAGACCTCTTCTGGCTCAGATTAAATCAACCAAAGATTTATTCTGATACTTCTTCCATTCGAAGTTCGACATAAATATCTTCTGGCTCAGGATAAATCGACCAAAGATTTATTCTGATACTTCTTCCAGCGGACCTTTTTCTAGCTCAGATTAAATCGACCAAAGATTTATTCTGATACTTCTTCCAGTTAATGACAAAGATACCTCTTCTGGATCAGATTAAATCGACCAACAATTTATTTTTATGTTTCTTCCAGTCGAAGTCAGGCACAAACATCCTCTGGCTCAGATTAAATCGACCAAAGATTTATTCTGATACTTCTCCCATCAGATCATTTTCTGGCTCAGATTAAATCGACCAAAGATTTATTCTGATACTTCTCCCATCAGATCTTTTCCTGGCTCAGATTAAATCAACCAAAGATTTATTCTGATATTTGTTCCAGTTAAAGACAAAGAGACCTCTTCTGGCTCAGATTAAATCGACCAAAGATTTATTCTGATACTTCTTCCAGTTGAAGTCGGACATAAATATCTTTTGGCTCAGGGTAAATCGACCGAATATTATTCTGATACTTCTTTCAGCGGCCCTTTTTCTGGCTCAGATTAAATTGACCAAAGATTTATTCTGATACTTCTTCTAGTTAAAGACAAAGGGACCTCGTCTGGATCAGATTAAATCGAATAAAGATTTATTCTGATGTTTCTTCCAGTCGAAGTCAGGCACAAACATCCTCTGACTCAGAATAAATCGATGAAAGATTTATTCTGATACTTCTTCCAGCGGACCTTTTTCTGGCTCAGATTAAATCGACCAAAGTTTTATTCTGATACTTCTTCTAGTTAAAGACAAATAGACCTCTTCTGGATCAGATTAGGTCGACCAAAGATTTATTCTGATACTTCTTCCAGTCGAAGTCAAACATAGACATCTCTGGCTTCAGGGTAAATCAACCAAAGATTTATTCTGATACTTCTTCCAGCGGATCTTTTTATGGCTCTGATTAAATCGACCAAAGATTTATTCTGATACTTCTTCCAGTTAAAGACAAAGAGACCTCTTCTGGCTCAGATTAGATCGACCAACGATTTATGATAATACTTCTTCTAGTCGAAGTCGGACATAGACATCTCATGGCTCAGGGTAAATCGACCAAAGATTTATTCTGCTACTTCTTCCGGACCTTTTTTTGGCTCAGATTAAATCGACCAAAGATTTATTCTGATACTTCTTCCAGTTAAAGACAGAGATACCTCTTATGGCTCAAATTAGATCGACCAAAGATTTATTCTGATACTTCTTCCAATCGAAGTCGGACATAGACATCTTCTGGCTCAGGGTAAATCGACCAAAGATTTACTCTGATACTTCTTCCAGCAGACCTTTTTTCTGGCTAAGATTAAATCGACCAAAAATTTATTTTGATACTTCTTGCAATTAAAGAAATATAGACCTTTCCTGGCTCAGATTAAATCGAGCAAAGATTTATTCTAATACTTCTTCCAGTTTAAGACTGTCGCAGATAGCTTCTGGCTCAGATTAGATCAACCATAGATTTATGCTGGTACTTCTTCCAGTTGCAAACAAGCATAGACATCTTCTGGCTCAGATTAAATCGACCATAGATTTATTTTGATACTTATTCCAGTTTGAAGTAAACAGTTACTTTGGATGGCATCTATAAGCCCATCTTCAACGACTCTCCATCACCTGTCCAAATGGCATCTATAACCCTATTCCCGGTGCAATCAACCAACAATATTACTTCTTGCATAGGAAAGTGCAAATTTATGGGCACTTAAGTGTTCAATCATCTTTTACCTTCAAGTTACGAATGGCGGACATAGAATTCTAACTCTTTTGATTTAAGAAGAATGAATAGGGGCAGTTTTTATACCCCAAAATTTCCCTCCCATTTTTCTTTAAGGCATTCTTTCAAGATTCCTCAAAGGCTCAAGAATCTCAAAGGTTAACCAGTCAATGCTCCTCCTAAGCTGAAGGTCTATAACTAGGGTTTGAGTTATCAAGGAAATTTGGTTTTCAAAGGCCTCAAGTGGTTCTCATGTCTCATAATAGGTCTCCAACAATGTGCATGTCAAGTTTCAAGTCCTACATCACAAGTTTGTTCAATCAATGGCTCAAATATTTGAAAATCAATTGTATTGGGTAAAAAGTCAACTATAGTCAACATACAGTCAAACTTCAATATTTTTGGTCAACATCAACATTTTGAAGTGATATTAATCATTTGATCAAGGGTTGATCATGATTCCCCAAGGATAGCTCTCAAATCATCAAAAGTTAAGAATTGTCAAATTAGGGTTTCCTTAGGAGAAGTCAACTGAACTTTGACCAGACATAACTTTCACATATTTCATTAATGTTTCCCCAAACAAAGCTCCTTTTGAAGAAAATTTAATTCTCTACATCTTTTCTTTGATGCTCAAGTCCAAAAAATGCTTCACTTAAAAGATATGAGCTAGTATATTATAGGTCATTTTCAAAAGTCCATAAAAGACACTTTTTGTCAAGGCAACTTACATCTAGATAATGTCTTTAAAATAAAAAATGATAAACATAGAGATTGTAGAGGACATCTTAATATTTCTAAAAAGTAAAAGATCATCTTCAAAATATGAAAATTGAGAAAGTTATGAGTTGCACAAGTTGGGAAACTTTGACGAAATTCATGAATCGCGCATTGATCAAACTTGCAATTTTGAACTAGTGGGCCTAATTTTTTATGTTCAAACATGATTACAAGATTTTAGAAGGCCTATATATTCATTCACATATTTTTGCGATTTTTTATTTATTTTATTGATTTTTTATTTATTTAAAAGCAAATAAAGTCAAAATAAATATGAGATAAATATATAAAGACTTGGGCTTATAATTTCAGTCATGTACATGCCCATATAAACTCATGCAAAGACTTTTACAACATGCCAAATTCGCGGGGACTCAAGAAAGGGAAGAAATAACTCAAATTAGCAATTTTTTAAAAATTGATTCTTGTTTAAACCATGGTTTCATGAGTTGATTCCATGCCATATTTGTCAGCTCAAATACAAGCCAGCAACATGTCCATATTCATGCAAGGCATCCAAGAGACAAGAATCATGCAAAGAAGGCAAGTTTTGAATGTGTTGGAATATTGATTTCATGGGCATGAATACCTTGTCCCTTTCCATACTTGTTGGCTCCTATTTCTTTCTCTATGTAAAGGCAAACAAAGGCAGAAGAAGAAACACAAAATCATTTGCACCAAAGCTCTCCAAAAATTCTCCAAAATCCAAAGAAGTTGTGAAAATTATATCTCACATTCGAGCAAGTTTTGATCCAAACTAAGGCTTGCATTCACTTCCCGAGGGTCAAAAGTGTTGATCCAAGTCCATATTCGCAACCCTCAAAATGCCAGAACCCGACCTGTGCATCACACCCGTTTTTTTTTAAATTGGTAAAAATAAAACTATGTTTTCTTACGTTTTCAATCATTACTAACATGTTTGATCTCCTCCTATGCATCATTAGAACAGGATAGGTACATTCCATGTAAAGTTTGACGCATAAATGGTATTTTACCATGGTTAGGGCACCGAAGCCATTGATCATCGAATCAGACATTGTAAGCAACCTTCTCCCCTTGCACCCTCATCTGTTTTTCACAAAGCAGGCCCATAGTCTATTTTTTTTATCTATTTCTTTTCTTTTTTTAATCATTTTTTTAATAAAATCATAAAAATCAAAAAAATTAGATATAGATTTTAATTAATTAACTTTATTTTCATAATAAAAATTAATTAGTTTAATCACTTTAAGTTTATTTTATTAATTAAAATATAATTAGAATTAGGCTTTAATTATCATTCAATTATTTTTCTAAATAAAAACACCAAAAATATTTTTTATACTTAGAATTTTTTTAGATATCTTGCCCTCTTCAATCTCCGTGTATTTATTTATTTTCGCATTATTATTTTCCATAATATTGTAACTATCCATAGTTTGTAATAGATAATTAGGACCATTTATACTTTCTTTCCTCAATTTTTAGTTTGTACACCCTCGTCCCCGAAGCGATGTAATAGCGTAGTTTAATTCCCGCACTTTTATTTTCTGCCTTTATTGTCCATATTTAATTGCTAGATTAAATAGATGTCCATGATAAAACTTAAAAGCAAATGCTAGATAACCTAACCTCAAGACAAATAACTGAAAACAACACACTTTGCACCCGCGCACCTCTAAGGTACCTCCTTTTGTTGCCTTCAGAAAACAAACAGTCACGTCTCTCGAACATGAGAAATTTTAGCTAAGACTCTTTGGTTAAAAGATCATAGTCCCTCGATGACCCTTCGATGGTGCCTCGTTAAACGATATTAGTACCTTAGGGTAATTGCTAAAGCGTCTTACGAGTCGCCTTCGTGACTATACGATGACTCGCGTCTGTCCCTCAAACATCCAATGATAGTGCCACCTACTAATCAATAGTAGGATAACACTATCTAAAGAAAAAGAGGAAAAGAACAAAGATGATTTGAGTAGGTAGACAATTTGTAGTTACTTGCTCACAAAACAAAACAATTTCTCACACATACACTCTCCTTTTTAAATATTTTCAAAGACAAAACACTTTGTATACTTTTTCAAGGATACGAGATTCATTACAAAGTTTGTCTAACTAAGGCATCTTTTTCAAAATATTTTCAAATACACTTATACAAAAAAGAATTTTCAAAAGTGAGTTAGCAACTAAGAGCCCGTAGATAACTACAGATGGAAAGGGTGCTAACACCTTCCCTTTCCATATCCTACCCCCTTTCTCAGAAAATTGTCGAAAGGTATTTCCTGTTCTTTTCACCCTTTCCTTTATTGGATAAAAAGAAAAATCGGTGGCGACTCTTTCTAACCGCAACATTTGCGATACAATACAAAACCAATAAAGTCAGTTCTCCCACTGTATTTCACCAACATTTGAGACCTTTTTAACCTTCTTATGCTTCGACGACCACATACATTAAACACTCCATGTAAGACTACAAACTCCCATTACTTCCATGTGTAATCCCTATGAAGGAAGCTACTATCTATGGTTGCCTTTTTTAGACCATGAAATGAGGTTTGAAGCCTTCGCACATGTCAGACCATGACTCGATGCTCTCGCCCAGTAGAGCGTTGAACCCTAGCCTTGCTGACCCCGTCAAAGTTAGTGCAAATAATTTGCACTTAGAAGTTTCATCAATATGAAAATAGTTTAAACACTTGTTCACGAGCTGTACGTGCTCATTGGGATCTCCTTTTCTATTTTACACATTCAACTTAGGACTTATCTAATGACTTTGATATCTTACTATCTTACTATCTATGATAACCTTGTATTTCGAGATTAGCTTGCAGCAGTTGGAAACCAGACAATACTTCAGGTATTGAGGATGGTGGAGGCTTGGGAGGTCTGAGGGGAGGTACTGGAGTAGATCCTGCAATTTGAGGAAGTTAGAGTAGATTTGGATGTAATAAAGTGTCCACCACAACTTGATCTGTGGTGCCTTGGGAAGGAGGAGGTCGAGTTCTCGCTACTTGAGCGGTGGTGACGGAGGGGGATGCTTCTTGCAAGGCAGAAAAATAAGTCTCTTTAGATCCAACCACCATTACAATGTTTTGAAGTCAAGGATCTGAAAAAGTCTAAGAATCAAATTTCTTTTGTTACTCGAATGGATTGAGAATGGTTTTCTAACAAGTTTAAAAAGCTTTAAATTCATGGATTGAAGAGAGGATGTGTAATCATGGAAAATGCGGGAATCAAAATTTGGTTCCCACATATGGCACCAATATTTCATTGTGGAACTATAATAGATCGGAGAACAGTAGATTAGACCTTCATATTTCGTGGAAGATGGACTGACTTACAAAGTTAATACTCCAACGCTTAAGTTAGTATGTGAAGGAAAAAAATGAATGAAATTTGAATTTGGAAATGTGTACATGAAAATGACACATTTTCTATTTATAAAGAAGAAAGGTTATAACAAACTACTATTCGCAAACTTGCGTGAAGCTATTGGATGTATTCTGGCCTTGAATCACATGTATCTTTTATGGGGTAGCTCCCCCATGCTACGAGCAATCCAAATGAATCGCAGTAATCAATATGTATTTAATACAAACAACCTCATCATTATTTTAAATTACAAGCAATACATATGTATATCTATTTTCACTTATTCTTATTAAGGGTTTTCTTGTTTTGGTAATGTGGATAAAATTTGAAGGGAAGCTTCCATATCCATTTAAACCTTGTCAAGAAGGATTTTTTGGATGAGTGTAGTATTTGTTTGACTTTGTTTATTTTTATGTGCAACAATTTTAGATATGGTGTGTCATGATGTTGCTAACCCAACTAATATAAAAGATGTTGGAAAATATTTTATCATTAAATAGGCAATTATGTTACATCCTCATTTGCTTAAATTGGTCTATGTAGAAATTGTTAAGTTATGTTTTAAGATGGTTATCGAGAAGATTGATTTGGGTTTTTATAAAATACAATCATATATAATCATGATGACACTAGATCAAGAAAATGTGAATGTCCTATCAGATTTAATAGATATTATACGATGCCATTGTTTGAAAAATTAATATGTTGCATGGTGTACACAATTGTGAATTAGACCGTAAGTTAGCATGTAGTTCTATCGTGAGTCGTTTAGATGGTGAAAAAAAGAAAATTATTGTTGAGATGACAATAAATCGTGAGTCATTTGAAAGTATAAGATTTAAAAGCCAGCTGCTCGATTTTTCTTTTTAAGTTGTCTCATTTTTGTGTTAAGGAATCTGTTAAGTAATAATTAGATGCAACAATGTAGACAAAAGGCTATTGGGAGACAAAGCTATGGTGTGCCAACTTTCATAAACCTTTTAAAATTTTTGTTATAAATGTAGTGACAGTTGAACTAATTAATTTTCTAAATGTTACTTATAGACAATTGTAAATTAACTAACACGATGGGATATATACTGTTAATGGGAACCACCAGGTACTTTATCATTGGATGTTTCGACTTTTGTATGGTGAGAAACTGACTAGCAACCAACAGACCTTCCTTTGTCTTGTGGATGTGCCAAAAATTGATCACAAGTAATAATGTTACTCATGCTACAGAATTATAGGTGCAACTTGAGCCATCTTTTGAAAGGGACATATTTTTATAGGCAATTTACTTGTAAGATGTCTTGACAAATAGTGAGACATCATGTCTCTATACTTTTGTGTTCTTCCTAAAGTGCAATAGTTGTATGTATGTTTCGGTTGTTTCCAACTGTTTTTAGAAGATTTGATTCAGGCTTATTTTAATAGAAGGAATATCAGCTTTTGCACAATTTTCGTTTGGAAAATGTTCTTTAACAAGATTTAATTATATCATAATATGCATGTGAAAACGGTTCTATTGAATTTTGTTTAATTTAAAAAGATTTGATTGGCTAAACATTGAATTCAGTTGATCTCTGGTTATTTCCATTTGAGCTTTTTGGCTGGATGTATCTCCTATATAAAGAGATAGGTCTCCTCATTTGAAAACTCATTTGAGTCTTTTAGAGTCTTTGTATTTTGTTTAGTGAGTAATATTTTATTCTAGAGAGTCTTTCATATTTCGGAGATATAGTATTTAGGATGTAATTGTGATTTTTATCGCAACATAAATAATTGGTTTTTACAAATATTTAGGAGAGTGTTTGAGTGAAAATGAGGGAATCTCAAATTCAAGGAAGTTTGAGTTGAAATTCATTGGTAATATTAGGAAAATGACAATGGACTGAGAGAGTTTAGATGAGATTGTCGTATACTATTGACTACTTGAAATAGTGAACCTCCTTTCCTTTGAGCTACAACACTCTGGGCGTAAGTAATGTTACACTAAATTGGGTTATCAATTCTTTGTATTCTTTATCTGTTATTTGTTTAATATTCATTGCTTAATTCATATAATCTTATCTCCCACGTTGTAACAACATTGTGTGAGACATTTTGTTTCTAACCGAACATAATTTTAATTGTCATCAGAGCATACATCTTGTTCTGGTTGAGTGTATTTCAAGGTTGATGATACTAATTATAACTATTGGATAGCTCGCATGATTTCTTTTCCTAATTTTATGGATAATAAGACTTAGAAAATGGTTATCAATTGATGGACTCCTCCAACGGTCACAACTGAAGAAAATTATGTATCCTTGAAGTCTAAAAAAGATTGGATACATGTTGAATATGAGGCGGATCTTGAAAATTCTCTTTCTCTTAACGCTATTTACAATGGACTCGAGAAAATATCTCCAAGATCATTAACACATGCACTAGTGCTAAAGATGCTTGAGAAACTCTTGAAGTTGCTCATGGGGTACCTCTAACGTTCATATGCCAAGACTTCAACTCATTACCATAAAATTTGAAAACTTGAAGATGCACAGGGATGAAACTAATTTTGAATTCAATATTCTCCTTTGTGACATTGCTAATAACTCATATTCTCTTGGTGAAATAATTTATTTCCCTAAAGATGGTACAATAGTATCTGATGGCCCATCTTTATCCAAGACTAAGGGCTGTATTTTAATTCTGGAAAGTGGGACTTTCTAAATCAGAAAGACTCGTGTATCCGTGAACTCATTCGCGAGGCATGTTGGCCTATGGCCTATGAGATTCGAAAATGAAAAATTGTTTCAGAGCTAATAATTACTAAGTTATTAAATTATTAAGACGACTTAAGTTTAAGTTGTTATTTATTAATAATTAAATTTATTAAAGATATTTAAGAGTATTTGTTTTTAGTAGAAAATGGGAGTGTAATTTCTGAATCACATTAAATAAGCCATTTGCCGTTATGTTGTTTTAATATATTATTAATACAAACTGTTATTTTTATTAGAAAAATGGGATAACATTATTATTACTGCTAAGTTTTATTATTATTAAATAACAATATGTTAGATTTTATGTTGATACTTATAAGAAAGAGGGTTTGTTTAAAATAATCAAAATTGTGCTTGACTGTATTAAAAAAGAACTTTTACATTTGTGTTTTCATTAATTCTTAATTAAAGCTTGTTTATTTATTAAAATTTTTTTAGTTAAGTAAAACTGTATTGGGTCTGGTTAAAGAAAAATGTTTGCTGAATAAAAAAGGACGTGTTGGGTTGAATTAACAGTTTTTGTGCAAGGCCCAATTAAATCAGAAAATTGTTTTTGCTGTAAAAAAAAGAGAAATAATGTTGTTGGGCTAAGTGAAGTAAAATCAGCGCAAGGCCTAATTGAAGTTATAACATTTACTGTTGCAATTAAAACCAAAATCAACGTATTATTTTGATAACAAACATCTACTGTAGAAATTACATATGTGAATAATCAAATCTTTCTATAAACTAAATCAAATAAATCAAATTCAATCAGTTACAGCAAATCCAAAATCAGTTATGATACCGCAAACATTACAGTACAAATCCATAATCAATTTACAAATCAAATCTAATCCCTAATTCTTCTCTAAACCAACCCAAAACCCTAAATCAAAAAAACCTATATATACTAACATGAACTAACAGTAAAGGGGGACGGCTTCGATATACAGCAAAATGAAAAAGAAAACAGAGGAGGCCATTACTGTGAAGAAGGCAAAGGAAGAAAACTCATAGAAGAACCTTCACCGGCTGTTGTAGAAGAACAAGAAGCAACTGGGGTTTCGATATCCGAAACCCTAGTTACTATCGCCTCCCCGCCGCGCCTTCTACCGCCGCACCACCATCAATCCTCGGACATCATCGGAATCTGCAGAAAAAGAGAGAAAGAGGGGATTAATGCAGAACCCGAAAAAGCAATCAGAGAAGACAATCACGGAAAGGGTAAATCATTAGCTTTTTTTCTTTTGTGTTAGTGTTTGGGGTTTGGATTCGTGGTAGTTAAGGGGGTTTATTTATTGAGTCACCGTCGTAGATTGGAAAGCTAGGGTTATGGGAGAGTGAAAGGGTTTGCGTATTGAGAGAGAGAGAGAGAAAGAGAGAGGGAGAGAGAGAGACGGATAAGCTTGTTGTAATTGTAAACAAAAACAATACAAATGAATTAAAACAAAATTGTTTATATTCCATAGCAATCCCACACACGCGCATACATAATAGTATCATGCTCCCTCAATTATGTATCGTGCAATTTCCATCAGACGGTCATAGGCCAAGTCTCCATGATAACTAACGTACTCCCTCACCCACACAATCAGGCGGACTCCTCTCCATAACGTGTTGGGCTTAAGCCCAGTTCCTCTTCACACCCCCTTCGCCAGTAATTACTAAACGCAACTAGAAACTGCACCCCTCTGTTTGAACTATAATTGGGCCAGCCTAAGCTTAACTTTTTAACACCCCCTGTCATTACTTGTTAAAACAAAATACACCCCCCCTGAAATAATTAAATAATTCTCTAGTTCTTTTTATTACTTTTATATTTTTATTCCTTATTCCTTTTTTTATTTTGTTTTATTATAATATGTAATATTATTATATTTATATTTTTTATTCTTTTATAATAATTATTATTGTATTTAATTGTCATATATTATTTTTTATCACATAAACTATTTTTATTCAAACTTATGCATATTATTTTATATATTATTGCATTAAATATTTTTTAGTCATGCATTAATCAAGATTTTTTCAATTAATATTATAAAAAATACCAACAAATCTCAGACTATTTTTTGCAATAAACTAAGCTAATCAATTGTTTTTGCAAAAGGGTTTCAAACAGATTTTGACTAACCGTGCATTTAATCAAAATCTCTGTAATCACTACTCCCAGTCAAAATGCAAGGTGATTCAAAGTACGTTTGAGACCCCTAAAAAACACCAACCCCATACGAACTACGAATTGGGACTCTGATTCCTCCTAAGAGGATACGTAGGTATACAATCAAAAATCGTAGTGAGTTCTCCTATAAAAAAAACTCTTTACCCTAATAAAATTTAAATCCTGTTTCCCCAACTCAAACCTAAAACCTAGTACCCTTGTGAACAAGGTGGATGAAAGGTGCCTAACACCTTCCTTTCGTCTAAAGAAGTCCGAAACCAAGAATCTTTGTCTGCAAATTAGATTTTTCTGTTAGATTCCCTTCCCTAGGATAAAAACTAATAGTGGCGACTCTGATTAAAAAACCAGTCGCAACAATCACCCCTCTCTATCTTTGGCCTCAGGTGTTACATTTCCACCAGCTTCCATATGGTTCGTCCTTGAACCACATCGTACTAGGAGAGGTCTGACTCTGATACCATTTGTAATGCCTCATATTGCTTTTAAGATTACCTACTGAACCCACAAATCAACATGGGTCTTTTCAACATGCTTTATCCTCACTCGCATGTTTTCTAGGAAACTTCATAGAAGGTCACCAATCCCAAAATTGTTCTAAATCAAGCAGGCTTAACTATGGAGTTCTTATGGAATGAGCTTCCGAAAAAAGATGCATCTTGTTGATATAGGTAGTACCATCTAATCATTATATGCATTCCTTCAACCATGCAATCCCCTCCATGCATAGCCTCAAGATCCCTCTCATTTCGATATGGAGACCACCCTTGCCCTTTTTGACCTCAGGTGTTACATGCGGTGCAACCACCCCTCGCCCTATTCTACCTTAAGTGTTACATTTATCCCACATTTGGTTTTGAGGTAGGAAACATGTATTTATCTAGGATTTAGGCTTGCGTACAACAAAGGTAAAACTCACCCCCGTCCCACCCCAGTGTCATGCCTATTAGCAAGGTCATGAGAAAACTTGATAGAAGATCTGAGAACAATATATTTACTAATGTCAAAGACAATATTCATAATTTTAAAGGTGGTAACTTACAATGAGGATAGATTTTTCAAAATAAAACTTCAATAAAACTAAAGGGAATCAATGTCGAGAATGCGAAGGATTTGGATACATTTAGATGGAATGGCCAAACTATCTAAGGAAACAAAGAAAAATACAATGTCCATTGATCTTACCGGTGATCATAACCTATAATGGGTCGATATCTGCACCTGTAGTGTTGGAATAAAGGAGGAGGAGGTGTACCTGCAGGGCGCTCTGGCGTTCAAGTAAGTAAGAGTGAAAATAGATATTTGAGAGAAAAAAGGGTTTTAGGATTGAAGATTTAATACCTAACCCTCACAAGTGTGAGGGTTTATATAATGCCCCAAGAACATGGCCATTGGTTCCTATTTTTAGGCCTGGATATTAGGCCCAAAAATAGGTAACTTCTAGGATTTCTGTGTGAAAGCAGGAATGAGTAGCTCGTGCTCGTGATCTTAGGAAGAGATGCCTGAAATTATTCGTTGTTACGAGAATAGATTCATGGAACTAGTCATTTTTCGCGCACAGAGATTTAGTCACAGACAGTCGTGGTCTTGTCTACTCTGGGGTGACCCGACCACGTGTCTCCAACTGTCTGACATAAAGAATACGTGCCCTTTGTTGGCACTAGGCTGATTGGGCTAATATTTTTGGGTCGTCTTAGAGCAGGAGTGGATTGGGCCATGTTTAGTTACCGACCCTATCCAGTACAAGAGCCCCCCAATTCATTGCTTCTGGGTATATGAGTAATGACTTAAAACTAGCACGTGGGTCAAAGAGGAAAGTTCGCTGCTCATGTCTGTTGACAGAAAGATAGGGAAGCTTTGTGCCAGGGTCTTGGACAGTTTGAGCCAATGTTGAGCGTTTGACTGCGCTCGTGGTTTTCCCAGCGGCTCTTGGGTATGCTTTAAGTTTTTCTTCAAGGACAAGCTCGTGTGAGAATGTGGGAGTTTTCCATTCGTGCTTGACGAGGGGTGTTCGTCGTTCAAGGAGACAGAAAGCTGGTGGAATTTGGAAGTTGACACGTCATGTACCTCGAGCCACATGCCTTGTTGCATGCATAATTATGGCTAGTCTAGGAAATAGGTTTAATGATGGCTGACACGACTGTGTGTTTCCCTAGGCGCATACATGTGTTCCTATTAGTTCTAGGGTTTATAAATAGGAGAGAAGGGGAAACATTTGCAAAAGTTTTCCAAATCTTCTTCTTCATCTTCTCTCACCTGCTCTCGAGTCTTGAGGATTTTGCCACTATTATTGTTGCTTCCACTACCATAACACCTTCAACTATCACCTTCCTGCTGTCAATCAAGTAAGTTCCTTAACCATATCTTGATTTGTACATTCATAGTAGTTTAAATGCTAGTCATAATGCCAGTTAGGTGAGCTTTTTAGACTTAGGTCAGGAGAATTATTGGTGTTTGGCGGTGGCTAAGCTATTTTTCAAACACCGACCGCCTTATAATCCTCTTTGAAGGGTACTCACGCGCCGTTTAGGGTGGTCAGTAGGCTAGCGTTGGTGGTTCTCATGGAGGTCGTCATGCCAAATCTGGGTTTCAAGATGAACTCTATGAATTTTCTGATGAATATCATGCATTTTTCAATAAGTCTCATGAAGTTTCTAATGAGTCTCATGAAGTTTCCGATGAGCCTCATGAATTTTCTGATGAGTTTCATCTGGTGTTCATATCCCACTTATCAGGGAGTTTCTTCCCCGTGGGGTCTGATGTCCAGTTTCAAAAATGGATCTTTTGCCCTAATTTTCCTGAAGTGATGGTCGTGGGGGTGTCGTCCTCGAGCCTTTTGCGCCCTTTCACTTGATTTGGGGTGGAAGGATGAATTTGATTTGATCTTCGAATTCACTGTTTTCCTCTACTTTTCAAGTTAAAATGGCCAATGATGGGGATAAGGATACGACCGATGTTGTAACACCTCAATTATTTATTGAATTATTTAAATAAATTAATTATGTGATGTTGTGTATTTTATGCGTTGATGAGCATTTTTTTGTGATGTGAAGTCGTGTGTGGGGTAGCTACCTTGAATAATATAAATACTAAGGCAATGGGGGTGTACGGCCATAATGTAGACACTTAGGGATGGAGGGAGATTATTATTCGATTTTTGTTAATAATTAAATTAAAATATTAGAATAATATTGTGGTATTGATAATTAAATAATTAAATAGAGATAATATTTGGTGTGGAAGTGCTAAAGGCATAACGATAATGTTGTGTGGAATAAGTGAGGGCGAGAGTGGAACAATCTAATAAGGTTCCAAGGGATAAGAATGAAAAAAAGGAAAATTGAGGTTTAGAGTGTTCATTCGGTATGATTGTGTTTTTGGAGACAAGAGAAAGCGAGGAAAGGGAAAAAGAACTAGGGTAAAAAGGCTCCATTGTTGAAGCTTATAAATCATCAATCTAAGGTAAGAACGGGGTTACAACTTTCTAAGGGTTTGTATATTGATGGGTATGAACGGGTGTTTGGAGTTTAGATGAATTTGATAACATGATAATTATGATGAATTGTATAATTTTTACATGTAATTCCCATGATTTGATATCCTTGATGTACATGATAATATGTTGTTGTTGTTATGTGGTAACATGATAATTTTTGGTGTATTTGGGATTGTACTATTGTAAAATCACAAGGATTTAGGGTTGGAATATAAGTAAAATCACAACTGAGAAGTTACTGATTCACGAGCATCGTTGGGCGAGCCAGTTGTGAGTGATCAGGTGAGCTAGTCGCCTCTTCTTCGATGGGCGCGCCCAGCAGCGAGAGCCTGGGTGGAAAAGCAAGAATTCTGGAAAATATATGAGGGAAAGACTTTTGCCCCATCATCGTCGAGTGAGGGAGAGGCGAGAGAACCTATTTGCCATGTGAGTGAAAAGAGAGCATGAGGCAAGGCACGTTGTCTCTATGTCGTCGGGCGAGCCTCAGGTGAGTAGACCTCTTCGTCGAGCAAGCCTAAGGCGAGCATAACTGATTACATTTTTGTAGAGGCCATAACTTGAGTTTCCAGACTCTGTTTGATGCGTCGTTTAAAGTGTTGGAAAGTTAACATGATGAAATATATTTTGGTAGAATCAAATGAGTAAAATGATGTTTGTTTCAGAACCTATAGCAGGATAAGTTGGATGTTGTGTGACACATTTATTATGAAATATGTGTTATGATAATTGGTGTTGTTATAATGATGATATATGATATTGCTGAGCTATATGAATTATATGTTGCATGTATGAACATCTGGTGTCCTGTATTAGCATGTCACATTGATGGATGTAGATATCAATGTGTTTTGTTTTGTTGCATGGTTGTGTCTTATGCATTAAATGTTATGGACTTTAGATCCATTAGTGGGATCCGATTGTAGATGGCGTAGATATGGAGCAATGTGAACCTAATCGTTCATGGTGTTGGTTGGCTCTGATCCTAGATGGAGTGGATCGGGAGCAATGTGAACCTAATTGTTCATGATATTGATGGCTCTGGTCCTAGATGGTGTGGATTCGGGAGCGATATTAGTACCACATGCATTGAGTCTGTGAGTCGGTCTCATTGTATTGCATTATTGTTAACATGATATTTGAGTTGTGTGATTGGCGCATGTACTGCATGATGATTGTTGATATGTGTAGATGATTATGTGAGATTGTATGAGCAATCTGTAATATAGTTGTTGTTGATGGTGTGTATGTGTGATATGTGGAATGTATGACTATGGATGATTATATTCACTGTATACTAATTATTATACATGCTCTTATATTGTTGTTATATCTCACTCTTATGTTGGAATGATGCTTTATACAACATCATGCAGATAGTCAGAAGTAGTCTGAGGCTACAAGGATCATAAGAGGTTGTTCTTTGTTTTATTTTAGCATTAGCATTGTTGCTCTGATACGTAACATCGGAGGGAATGAATGCTTAATGGTTTTGTTAATTTTAGATGATTTTTTTGGAGGCTTTTGAAAATTCGTATAACTTTAATAATTTTTTATTTATTTTGAATGATGTTGATTTAATTCCAAGTGTGATTCTTTTTCTATTACTTAATAAAAACTAAAGTTGAAAATCATGATATGTTATTTTTGGTTAATTCGTAGTTGTGTTATGTATCATATACATGTTATGAGCAGGTTTTGTATGTCTGAGAAATGTACATCCTAAATGTTCGTTAATTGTTTTAAAATTACTCTGATTTTTATATATATTATTCACCGGGGAATTTAGGGTGTTATAGATGTTTCCGACCTGACTTAGGTTGGGGAGGAGCCCCGGGAGTTGGCTTCACGCTTTTCTCTTTACCCAAAAGAAGCTTTTACCATCATGGGGGAGGGTGTTAATCGCACGGAATCTGGTGAAAATTGGGCAGTCATACAACCCAAACTCAACCAGCGAGTATGCTCGGTATTTGAGAGGAATCACTTCGTGATGTACGAGTATTATTTAAGAGAGGTGGATTTGAGAATGCCCTTTAGTGATTTCCAGGTGGGTGTATTTAATCATCTGGAGTTGGCTCCCTCTCAACTTCATCCAAACTCGATCGCCTTTATCTGGGCATTCGAGATCATTTGTCGGTACCTTGAGATTGGTGCTACTGTTCCGTTGTTTTTCCTCGTTTCCACCTTCAACGACAATCTTCAGAAGGATAAAATAGTTGGGTTTCACTGAAACAGCCGAGGAGGTTGTTCAAGGCATTCTCGGATTCGATCTACACTTTCAAGATCATGTACTACCTCATCTAACCCATGTTGTCGATGGCATCTGCTCTATGTTTGACCGGGTGGTCGTAGTTGGGCCGGATGGGCGTCCCTTTCGTAACGAGCGAGGGAAGGAAAGGAGGAAGTTGGTCCTGAAGTTCCATTTTCATTGGAGTTCCGATCATTTTTGAGCAAGGTATAGACTATTACACCGTGAGGGTGGATCAGTTGGAACCTGATGATCAATCTGGCTATGATAAATTAGTGGAGTTTGTTTATGGTTTTTTTTAATTCTCTATTTTTATGATTGACATTAATTTTAGTAAAACAAATTAGGTAGTGTTGCAACTAGTTTTAAACACAGAGTCTCCACCCTTAATTTTTATCCTAAGGAAGGGAATATAAAGGATAACCCTAAAAGTTAGAGATTATAGGTTTTTTGGACTCAGCTCTAGACGAAGGGAAGGTGTTAGGCACCATTCATCTACTTTGTTCACAAGGATACTAGGGTTAGAAGCATGGTCTTAGGAAATAGGGTTTTAATTTTTATTAGGGGAACTCGCCACGATTTCAAGTCGTATGCCTATGTATCCTCTTAGGAGGAATCAAAGTCTCATTTCGTAGTTCAAGGTGGGTTTGTGTTTTTTATGGATTACGCATGTATTTTAATTCTCCTTGTACTTAGTCCGGGTGTGTGAATAACGTGGATTTTGGACCAAGTGCGCAGTTAATTAAAATATGCTTCGTAATCCTTTTCTAAAATTAATTGTTAAATTAATTTATTTATGAGAAATAAATTGGTGTTGGTTAAATGTTTTTTATGTATTAATTGTGAAATATCTTATTAAATGCATGGTAAAAGATATTTTAATGTAATAAATAAAATATATTTGAATGAGTTAAAAAATGATATTTGATTTAATAATAATTAATAGTAATAATTAATATAATATTGAAATTATAAAATAGGAAATATATAATATAAAAATTATAAAATAAAAAATGATAAAGAAAATTAAATAAAACAAAGATAGTAAAATAGGGAGGTGTTAACAGCATGGGCCAAAATCCATATATTGAATTAGGCCCAGCAGCGCAGTGTAACACCCCAATTCCACCCCTCGTAATTAATAATAAAATCAGAGTTTCAAAATTTCAACCAAACATAAATTGAGGTATCACATACTCGTGTTTTTCATCACTTTGCATTATAATGCACATCACAAAATCAAAAGTCGGATATACCGATTCATAACATAAATCATCATATAAATATATGACTAATCACAGCACCGCGGATGTGTTCACAAAATGTACGTATCATCATGTTATCATCAATACATAAAGTCATAAGATAGTATACATAAACTATCCTATCAAAATAATAACGTCGCCCAAATCCCGAGTGTTACTACTATCAGAGCAGAGCGACTCAAAATAAAGAGACCCGAGCTAATCCTCATCATCCTCGCGGATCACCTGCACGTTGCCAATAATAAGGCAACAGCGAAACAAGTAAAGGGTGAGATACTCTAAAACATATAATTAAAGGCATGATAAAATATATAAATAGTTTTGGAATCATAAATGATATAGGATTAATAAGAGTATGTCAGCACATATCCAAATCTCACACACTTTAAATCATCATTTAGTGTATAAAATCAACATTTTAATTTCGTCACGTAATCATCATAATCATACCAAAACAAGACATAAACTTCATCGCCATAAACTCATATCATCGCTTTACCGTCATGTTATATTCATCGCTTACTCATCATGAAATTATCGCATCATATTCACTTTATGTTCAACACAAAAATCATCACAAAACAAAGTATCATGCATCATCGCAATTCAGAATAAGCCATGAATTAAAACTCAATGCCAAAAGACTCAAAAATAAACATAACCGAATCCATGAGACACGACTATGTTATGCATGTGGTACCCGTCGCTTTGTCGATAATTAGGGACATTCGGCATAAAAGCTCATTGTCGCTTTGGCATAAAAGCCCCTGTCGCTTGGCATAAAATCCCTCGTCACCAATGCAATGTATGTGACTCGACAACATGACATCACAAACACGACACAACAAAACATCATCATCTCACATCAAACTTGGTATAAAGCCCACGTCACCATATTTATCCACATCAAGATAAATATATCATCGCTTCGCATATCATCAAGTATTCATTATAAATAAACCGTCGCAAACATCATGTTTAATCACACCACATCATTATCAAATAATTCACTAAATCACACGTAAAAATAGTCCAACATCAATAATTGTCACGAAAGTCATTCATAATAATCGGTATCAACCATAATCATTAATGTCGCAATCGGATTGTCCATATGCGACTTAAACCGACTAAAACGCAACTCATTTCAAATTAACCGTAAATTGGCCTATTTCGGGTCGCTTCATAAAAACTCGAAATCTCGAAAAACTAACCTCACCACGACATTCTACACGTCGAAATTAGCTAACACGTCAATTTTCGTTAAATTCAGAGCAACTAGCTTCGTCGCCGAAATTGCCGAAATTGGGAAATCGGACATAATCGGGTTCCAAATTAAATCGGATAACTTATGTCATATTTGTATTTAATTAATATAAATATTAACATATTAAATTAAGAAAATAAAAACAAAACATAAACTACTTTTTAAAAAAAATAGTACATAATTCATGAAACAGCGGAATGGCGACGGCATCATGAAACATATTGTTTCCAACTTTCATTTCGTTTCAATACTGCATAGTACTTTAGTTTTCTAAACTTCATTCAATTCCTATACTGCTAGTTCTTTAGTTTTCTAAACTTCGTTCAATTTCTATACTGCTAGTTTAGTTTTCTAAACTTCATTCAATTCCTATACTGCTAGTTCTTTAGTTTTTCTAAACTTCATTCAATTCCTATACTACTAGTTTAGTTTTATAAACTTAATTTAATTCATATACTGCTAGTTCTTTAGTTTTTCTAAACTTCGTTCAATTCCTATATTGTTAGTTTAGTTTTATAAACTTAATTTAATTAATATAAATTAGTTTTTCTAATTTAATTTCTATTAACATAACAATAATCCCACAACACTAACACCTAAATTAACTCTCCTAATTTATCTCAATAAATCTCAAGAACCCTAACATCAATTTTATCCCAAATCAAAATTACCAAATCAAACTCTAACTATAAGCATTGGAAAATCAAACCCCTTACCTTAGATACTTGAAATGATTCTTGATGATTTCAACCAACCCAAAACCTAAGCTATGGTGTTCTTCTTGCTCTTCTCTCCAAGACCTTCTTGTTCTCTCTAACTCTCACAAAGTGTGTTTTGTATGTTATGTCATAAAACAAGTGTATCTGGTTTGTTTTGATGCAAGACAAAATCTAGGAAAAATACCAAAAAGCCCTTCTTAAAAAAATATACTACTAATTAACACTAAATAATATCAAACAATATTATTAACCCAAATAATTAAAATAACTCCAAAAAAAATTAAATATCGGTCCGAATAATATTTTACCAAACCGAACAAAATAATTACCGGTCCCCCAAAATAAATACCGGACAGAATAAAATAATTATCGGTCCGAATAAAACGTCGCCGAATATATTAACAGATATAACAGTTAATTTAAATATTCTCGTCGCAAAAATAAACGTCAAACGGTAACTCGAAAATATTATATAATATAATATAAAACGGGGCGTTACAACTCTCTCCCACTTATAAAAGTTTCATCCTCGAAATTACCTGACTCAAAAAGCTCGGGATAGGAATCCCTCATCTTGCTTTTTAACTCCCACGTCGCACTTTCACCAGCTGCTCCTATCCAAACAACTTTAACCAAGGAGGTCTCTTTGCCACGAAGAGACTTTATCTCACGATCTTCGATCCTTAATGGCATCGTCTCCACCGTAAGATTGTATCGCACTTAAATATCATCCATCTCAATCACATGTGAAGGATCCGGAACATACTTCCGAAGTTGCGACACATGGAACACATCTTGCAAGTTTGAAAGATTTGGCGGTAACGCCACTCTATAAGCCACTTTTCCCACTTTACTAGTAATTTGGTAAGGACCAATAAAGCGAGGAGTTAGCTTCTTCGACTTCAATGCTCACCCAACGCCGGTTGTAGGAGTAACTCGCAAAAATACATGATCACCATCTTGAAATTCCAAGTCTTTTCTCCTTTTATCATGATAACTCTTTTGTCGACTTTGAGAAATTTTCATCTTTTCTCTAATCATCTTCACCGTCTTAGTAGTCTCTCTAACCAATTCTGGTCCAAGCACCACACTTTCACCCGACTCATGCCAACACAAAGGAGTTCTACACCTCCGACCATACAATGCCTCGAACAGTGCCATTCCAATACTAGCTTGAAAACTATTGTTATAAGTAAACTCAATCAAAGGAAGATATGTATCCCATGAACCACCATGTTCAAGAATACAAGCACGTAACAAGTCTTCCAACGATTGAATCGTCCTTTTCGTCTGACCATAAGTTTGAGGATGATAAGCCGAACTCAACCTCAACTTTGAACCCAAAGCCTCTTGCAAGCTCTTCCAAAATTCAAAAGTAAACCTCGGATCTCTATCCGAAACAATACACAAAGGAATACCATGTAATCTCACAATCACATGCGTATAAATTTCCGCCAACTTCGATACGGGATAAGTGATATTAATAGGAATAAAGTGAGTCGACTTCGTAAGCCTATCAACAATCACCCAAATCGCATCGTGTCCTCTTGGTGTATTCGGTAACCCCGTTACGAAATCCATAGAAATGCTATCCCATTTCCATTCTGGAATCTCTAACGGTTGCATCAACCCTGCAGGTTTCTGATGCTCCACTTTAGACTTCTGACAAGTCAAACAAGCATAAACAAACTGAGCCACCTCTCTCTTCATGCCCGACCACCAAAATAGTTTCTTTAAATCTTGATACATTTTGGTCGCTCCGGGATGAATACTCAAATTGCTTCTATGACTTTATTCCAAGATCATTCTCTTCAAATCCACATCATCGGGAATACAAATCCTATCTCGGAACCTCAATACACCCTGAGCATCCAACTTGAAATCATAATTTTCAGTTTGTCCAATACCAACCAACAAATCAACAAGTTTCACATCAAGCTTCTGAGCTTCTCTAACACTATCAAGGAAATCATTATTGATATTTAACATTCCTAAGATAATACTCTTCAGTGTCACTTCTACTACAAGACTCATATCTCTAAATTGCTCAATCAATTCCAACTCTTTCACCATCAAAAGTGACATATGCAAAGTCTTTCGACTTAAAGCATCGGCCACCACATTAGCTTTACCAGGATGGTAATTCAATCCAAAATCATAATCTTTCAACGATTCAAGCCACCGTCTTTGTCTCATATTAAGCTCTTTCTGATCGAACAAGTACTTCAAACTTTTATGGTCACTAAATACTTCAAATCTAGAACCATAAAAATAATGCCTCCAAATCTTAAGCACAAAAACAACCGCTGAAAGCTCCAAATTGTGCGTAGGATAATTCTTCTCATGAATCTTCAATTGCCTAGAAGCATAAGCAACCACTTTGCCATTTTGCATAAGTACACCACCTAAACCCATCTTAGAAGCATCACAATAAACAACAAACGGTTCTTCAAGATTAGGTAGAATCAAGATCGGAGCCGTTGTCAACCTTTTCTTCAATTCAACAAAACTTTCTTCACACTTGACATCCCACACAAATGCAGCTCCTTTACAAGTCAACATTGTCAAAGGGAGCACCAACTTAGAAAAACCTTCAATGAACCTTCTATTGTAACCAGCCAATCCTAAGAAACTTCTAATCTCAGTAACAGACTTAGGAGTTTCCCATCTCAACACAACATCAACTTTAGAAGGATCAACTGCAATGCCATCACCAGAAATGACATGCCCCAAAAAGCTCACTTCACTTAACCAGAACTCTCACTTTGACAACTTAGCATAAAGCTTATTCTCTTTCAGAACTTCCAACATGATGCACAAATGTTCTGCGTGCTCTTCTTCCGATTTAGAATAAACCAGAATATCATTAATGAAAACAACCACGAAACGATCCAAGTAAGGATGGAAAATACGATTCATGTACTCCATGAATACTCCCGATGCATTAGTGGCACCGAAGGCATCACCGAGTATTCATAATTTCCATACCTCGTACTGAAAGCAGTTTTCTGAACATCCTCTTATTTCACCCTTATTTAATGGTAACCCGATCTCAAATCAATCTTACTAAACATGCGAGCGCCAACTAATCGGTCCATCAAATCATCAATTCTAGGAAGTGGATACATATTCTTGATATTCACTTTATTCAACTGACGATAATCAATACAAAGTCTCATGCTACCGTCTTTCTTCTTCACCAATAACACAGGAGCTCCTCACAGCGACACACTAGGTCTAACAAACTTCTTCTCGAGCAAATCTTATAATTGGCTCTTCAATTCTGCTAACTCAGATGCGGACATCCTGTATGGTGCCATAGAGATAGGTCTGGTACCAGGGACAAGATCCACAGAAAATTCAACTTCTCTTTCTGGAGGTGCACTAGGAATCTCATCAGGGAATACTTCGGGAAAATCGCACACCACCGGAAAGTTTGCTATCACAGCTTGACTCTCCACAGAAATAGTCGCCATCAACAAGAAAACCAACGCCTAATACTTCATGAACTCATTCAACTGCTTCGTCGACACCAACATAGATTGTTCTTCTTCTACTAAGGAAGAAAACCTCACAGTGTTGTCATAGCAATTGATATGGACATAATTAGCTTTTAACCAGTCCATACCTAAAACCACGTCCAACCCGACAAGCGGTAAACAAACAAGATCCACCACAAAGTTTCTATCAAAGATTGATAAAGGGCAACTTGCTTACACAAAAGAAGTAGTAACCGTTCCCTTAGCCGGAACTTCTACCACCATATCTCTATCCAGAGACGACAAAGTGAGACCCAATCTCTTCACACAATCAACAGCAATAAAACAGTGAGTAGCACCATTATCAATAATAGTAATAAGAGGAAAGCTATTAATGAAACTAGTACCTCGAACAAGACCATCCTCGTTTTCCGTTGGAGCACCCGACAAAGCAAACACCTTTCCTACTCCTTGAGTTCTCTTAGGCTTCTTACATTGAGCACTAATGTGACCTCCCTCGCCATAATTAAAACAAACCACGTCCTTATGTCTACATTCGCGAGTCATATGGCCCACTTCTCCACATCGGAAACATCTCATCTCATTCTCCTTAGCTCTAACATTGCTTCGACAAACATTACTTTTGTGGCCAGGTTTCCCACACTTGTAATAAACAATACTAGCAGGAGCATCTCCCCAACTAGTTCTTCGCCCTTGAAACACTTTCTGTTTCCCTTTACCAGCTGGAGCATCATACAGTTTTCCACGGCTTTGTTGACCTTTGTTTCTCTTATCATACATAATCTTATAATGAGCATTAATATCCTCCTCAAAGATCCTACAACTATCAATCAAATCCGAAAAGACACGTATTTTCTGATAACCAACAGCTTTCTTAATCTCAGGACGCAAACCATTTTCAAACTTGATGCATTTAGAGAACTCACCATTCGTCCCATCATAATGCGGATAGAACTTGGCCAACATAGTGAACCTTGTAGCATAATCAGTGATAGACATTCTTCCTTGCTTTAATTCAAGGAACTCTATCTCCTTCTTTCCATGAACATCTTCCCGGTAATACTTCCTCATGAATTCCCTTCGGAAAACTTCCCATGTCACTTCCTCACCAGCAACCTCAAGCCTCTGACGGGTTTCAACCCACCAGTCATCTGCTTCAGCACTTAGTTTATGAGTACCATAACGGATCCTTTGCACATGAGTGCAATCCATCACACGAAAGATTCTTTCAATCTCCTTCAGCCACGCCAAAGCACCTTCAGGATCATACTTTCCTTGGAAAGTAGGAGGATTCTCTCTTTGGAAGGTTGCCAAACTACGAGACCCAGCGTTCTCGTCAGCATTCGACGAGTTTTGGAAAGCCTGAGCCATTGCCTGCATAGCAGCAGCAAGAGCCTCATCATTCCTACCAGTGTTCCTTCCAGCCATAACAACTTCTGCTCAAAATAAAACAAGGATTAGAATCAACAAATAACAATACTTGATTGATAGATGACAACAAACTCAACAACTTGGCCGGACAGACTGACCTGCTCTGATACCACTAATGTAAAACCCCAATTCTACCCCTCGTAATTAATAATAAAATCAGAGTTTCAAAATTTCATCCAAACATAAATTGAGGTATCACATACTCCTGTTTTTCATCACTTTGCATTATAATGCACATCACTAAATCAAAAGTCGGATATACCGATTCATAACATAAATCATCATATAAATATATGACTAATCACAGCACTGCGGATGTGTTCACAAAATGTACGTATCATCATGTTATCATCAATACATAAAGTCATAAGATAGTATACATAAACTATCCTATCAAAATAATAACATCACCCAAATCCCGAGTGTTACTACTATCAGAGCAGAGCGACTCAAAATAAAGAGACCCGAGCTAATCCTCATCATCCTCGCGGATCACCTGCACGTTACCAATAATAAGGCAACGGCGAAACAAGTAAAGGGTGAGATACTCCAAAACATATAATTAAAGGCAGGATAAAATATATAAATAGTTTTGGAATCATAAATGATATAGGATTAATAAGAGTATGTCAGCACATATCCAAATCTCACACACTTTAAATCATCATTTACTGTATAAAATCAACACTTTAATTTCGTGACGTAATCATCATAATCATACCAAAACAAGACATAAACTTCATCACCATAAACTCATATCGTCGCTTTATCGTCATGTTATATTCATCGCTTACTCATCATGAAATTATCGCATCATATTAACTTTATATTCAACACAAAAATCATCACAAAACAAAGTATCATGCATCATCACAATTCATCATAAGCCATGAAATAAAACCCAACGCCAAAAGAATCAAAAATAAACATAACCGACTCCATAAGACACGACTATGTTATGCATGTGGTACCCGTCGCTTTGTCCATAATTAGGGACATTCGGCATAAAAGCCCATCGACGCTTTGGCATAAAAGCCCTCGTCGCTTGGCATAAAAGCCCTCGTCTCCAATGCAATGTATGTGACTCGACAACACGGCATCACAAACACGACACAACAAAACATCATCATCGCACATCAAAATTGGTATAAAGACCATGTCGCCATATTTATCCACATCAAGATAAACATATCATCGCATCGCATATCATCAAGTATTCATTATAAATAAACCGTCACAAACATAATGTTTAATCACACCACATCATTATCAAATGATTCACTAAATTTCAAACACGGAAAAATAGTCCAACATCAATAATCGTCACGAAAGTCATTCATAATAATCGGCATCAATCATAATCATTAACGTCGCAATCGGATTGTCCATACGCGACTTAAACCGACTAAAATGCAACCCATTTCAAATTAACCGTAAATTAGCCTATTCCGGTTCGCTTCATAAATACTCGAAATCTCGACAAACTAACCTCACCATGATGTTCTACATGTCGAAATTAGCTAGCACGTCAATTTTCGTTCAATTCGAAGCAACTAGCTTCGTCGCTGAAATTGCCGAAATCGGGAAATCAGACATAATCGGGTTCCAAATTAATCGGATAACTTATGTCATATTTGTATTTAATTATTATAAATATTTAACATATTAAATTAAGAAAAGAAAAACAAAACATAAACTATTTTTCAAAAAAAATAGTACATAATTCATGAAACAGCGGAATGACGACGGCATCATGAAACATATTGTTTCCAACTTTCATTTCGTTTCAATACTGCATAGTACTTTAGTTTTCTAAACTTCATTCAATTCCTATACTGCTATTTCTTTAGTTTTCTAAACTTCGTTCAATTCCTATACTGCTAGTTTAGTTTTCTAAACTTCATTCAATTCTTATAATGCTAGTTCTTTAGTTTTTCTAAACTTCATTCAATTCTTATACTGCTAGTTTAGTTTTATAAACTTAATTTAATTCATATACTGCTAGTTCTTTAGTTTTTCTAAACTTCATTCAATTCCTATACTATTAGTTTAGTTTTATAAACTTAATTTAATTAATATAAATTAGTTTTTATAATTTAATTTCTATTAACATAACAATAATCCCACAACACTAACACCTAAATTAACTCTTCTAATTTATCTCAACAAATCTCAAGAACCCTAACATCAATTTTATCCCAAATCAAAATATACCAAATCAAACCCTAACTATAAGCATTGGAAAATCAAACCCCTTACCTTAGATACTTGAAATGATTCTTGATGATTTCAACCAACCCAAAACCCAAGCTATGGTGTTCTTCTTGCTCTTCTCTCTAAGACCTTCTTGTTCTCTCTAACTCTCACAAAGTGTGTGTTTTATGTTATGTCATAAAACAAGTGTGTTTGGTTTGTTTTGATGCAAGACAAAAGCTAGGCGAAATACCAAAAAGTCCTTCTTAAAAAAATATACTACTAATTAACACTAAGTAATATCAAATAATATTATTAACCCAAATAATTAAAATAACTCCAAAAAAATTTAAATATCGGTCCGAATAATATTTTACCGAACCGAACGGAATAAAAACTGGACCGAACAAAATAATTACCGGTCCCCAAAATAAATATCGGTCCGAATAAAATAATTACCGATATGAATAAAACGCCGCCGAATATATTAACAGATATAATGGTTAATTTAAATATTCTCTTCGCAAAAATAAACGTCAAACAGTAACTCGAAAATATTAATATAATATAATATAAAACGGGGCGTTACAGCAGGGGGTGCAGGTTTGAACTAATTAGCAAAATGGATGTGTAAGAGTAAGGGTCCAAGTCCATATATTGAACTTGGCCCATTTGGCCAGGGGGTAGCACTGATTAGCAAAACAAAGAAAACCAGGGGGAGGTGAATAATAATTGGGCCTGGCCGAAAGACATTTATTTTAGGAGAGTTTGTTTGGGTATCTTGTGGACTGCATACAATAATATTATGGGGATGTGCAATTTGGATTGTTTGATTGAGTTTGTGCAGTTATGGTTGAGAGAATACAGTTATTATGGTGGGCTTATGCGCACTGGAACGTAGGGCATTACATATTTTATTTTTTACACTTATTTCGTTATTCCATCTCTCGTTTCTCTCTCTTCTTGCTCTAACCTCTGCCTCTTTTCTCTTCTAATAACAAACCTAAAAACTTATTCGCCGGCGGCAGCGACCACCCCCAACCCAGATTCAACCATAAATTCAAAGAGTAAAAACAGTGAAATCAACATGATTGAAAAGGCTAAGTCCAGTTTACCTTATTTGTAGCGATCCCCTTCGAACTCTTCTCTGACTTTGGCCTCTAATCGCTCCCTCTTTGTTTCTTCGTTTGCAGGTACATGGCATGGTGGATGAAGATGGCGAGAGCGACGTCGATTTGAGGATGAGAGCAGCGACAACTGAACAGATTTAGGGTTTCAGATTTTGAAACCCAAATCTCAAACGGGAACGTGGCAAGGTGCTAGAATGTCTCCCTCTTCAATTTTCCTTCTCTCTTTCTTTCCTCTGTATTATTTTTTCTTCTATAAAATACTTTTTTTCTGTATTGTTCTTCTCTTAGGTTTTTTATAGCAAATTAGGATTTATGTTTTAGGAAACAAAACTATTAGGTTCTTTATTTTTTATTTTGATTCGTAAATTAGTATTGATTCAATGTAATTGTATTGATTTTGTATTGATGAAGATTCGATTAGCAGGGATTTGTTTCTGTTTTTAGTGTTGATTTGGTTTTATTGAATTTATTGTATAGTTTGATGAATGGATTTGTTTATGAATTTGTTCTACTCTGTTTTCACACTTAAACATGCGCTATTCTCTTTTTGATTTGAACAATAAATGTTTTTCACTAAAGCAATGTGTTACATCCAGTAATCTGAACAGGGCCTGTTAGTTCTTGGATTGTGCGCGTTTTTTTATTGGGCCTGGGCCACTTGAGTTTGGACTAAGCAATTTGGAAGCCCGTTTTTGTTAACGTTTAAAAAAAACGAATATCCACTTTGATTAAGCACAAGTTTAATAATAAAAAATCATATAACAAATAATTAGTAAAATTGGTAATTAACAAAAAAGTCAGGAATTGATTTCCTATTGTTTTGAAAAATGTTGGGCCATAAAAAAAACCTTGATGGGCCTATTTGATGCACCAACCCTCCTTATATAACTTAAAGAGGACTTCTAGTTTGTTGGGCTTCTAAAAAATAATTTATTTTTATGGACCCCTTCTTTTAATACTTGAAATAGACCAAAAAGTTTCATGGGCCCTTTCTGATTGAGAAAGGCTCATGATTTCTTTACAAGATAAACCCCTCTTTATAAACTCTAAACCCCCATATCTTTATGAATAATTTTTTAGAAATGAAAAAAACTAACATGAACTAGTAGGACAAATTTGGGGTATGACATGTAGTAACATATTTAATAGGATGTTCTAACTTGCAGAGAAAGCATGTTGAACAAGATGTCCTATGCAGGATCGTTTAACATCATGTTTGTTACAGTTGGACTTTTAGATCCTGTTAGTTTGTTACAAATGAAGAATATTCTAGGAATATTATGATATCTTATGTGGCACTCTGTTTAAGGATTAAGATATTCAAGCTTAATTCAAGGAGTATTCTTAGTTTCTAATTATGGAGATAATTTAGGAAACTAATGATTGAAGTTCTATTTTCATGGAGGAGTTTTAGCAGACTTTGTGCCGTCTCTTTACCGTGTTTTTGAAGCCCAATCCATCCCAGAAAAAAGGTTATAAAAAGGAAGACTATATACATAAAGAAAATATGGGCTAGAGTTATAAAAGTATTAATCTTTAGGGCTTCGTCTGTTTATTGTTTATTGTGATCCACTCTTATATTGTTTGTTACTTGAGTTAGACTCTTAGTTGAGTTATAATTTTGAATCACTCATAATCTTTTAAGAAAGAGTTAATTATGTTTATTAGAGAATATCTTCTTCTTGATTGTCAATCACTCTTAAGCTTCTAAGTATAGAGTGATTGTGTATTTGTGAAGTTTGTCTTCTAACTCGTTTAAATTGTATTCTTGTCACTGTTTATGACTGTTAGGGAAGTGAGAGGGGTATCATACCTAGGAGAGTCTTAGATAAAAATATAGAACGGTTAGTGAATAAGTAAGAAGTTATAAATGAGGGGGTTTAGCTTTGAATTGATACTATTTAGTGGATTTCCTTCTTGGCTTGGTAGCCCCCAGAGTAGGTGTTTTTGTACATCGAACTGAGTTAACAATTTTGTGTGTTGTTTACTTACTACACTATTTTTATTTGTTATAACTATTCATTATGTTGAAGTCAGATTACAGTGTCTCGATATCTCTTAGGACATTTGTGATCGGAATAACAGAATTTCAATTGATATTAGAGCAGGCATCCTGCACTGTCCCTGGGTGAGATTTTGGGAAGATACTTTTTAGTACAATGGACAAGGAAAGAGGATTTGTGAATGAAGCTCTCTGTAGTTGTTTAGGTATTGGCATACATTTTTGGTAAAACCAGGTGTATGAATGTCATGACTGATGTCATAACATTCTAGTTTATTAGGTACAGATTTATTAGGTACCTTTGCAGAAAAATATTGTCATACAGGTACTGATGTTTATGAGTGTGTATCTGAGCATTTTGCAAAATGATCACATTTACCAAAATCAGTAAACAGGAATTCAGATGTCATAACAAATGTTAAGACATCCTGTTCTGAACTAACAGGTATGCAGTTTGGTTAATTCTGAGTTTTTTCAGGAAAATGACTCAGTCTTTCCAGAACAGAATCCTGCGTTTTCTTTGGGTTAACCTAGCTCAACCCCATCCTGGTTGATATAGTCCTGTGACCTAGTCTTAAGGACAAACGGAATTAACCCTAGCTTTTTGTGGAAACCCTAACTGAAGATGCAGCTGCTATATATTCAACAGGGCTGCTGTTTTGAATGTATCCCCTTTTTGACAGAAGATCATTTAGAAGCTGTATAGTTTTAACTATTGTAATCCAAGCAATTATCATGGTGATAAGTGACTTGGAATAGGTTTTAATTGTAAGGGTTGTGTATCACTCAAAGCTTTGAAGCAAGAGTGTTTTTGTGTCTCTTGACTAAAGCTTTGAAGCAAAGTCAAGTTAGGTTTATGTATCACTCAAAGCTGTGAAGCAAGAGTGTTTGTGTTGCTTGATTAAAAAGCTGTGAAGCATAATCAAGTGTATGTTTTGAAGAGTGTCTTCATTAATTCATTAGTCAAATTGTTTTAAGTATCACTGTTGTGATTGAGGGGGAGTGAGTAGGAACTCAGGTTTAAGTTGTACTTAGATTGAAGTTGCATTGGGTAGGTCTTAAGTGAAGGAGATAAACTGGTTGGTTTATTCCTAAATTAATATCTCTTATAGTGGATTTCCTCCCTGGCTTGGTAGCCCCTAGAGTAGGTGTTGTTGCACACTGAACTGGGTAAACAATTGACTGTGTTCTTTACTGTTTTTGTATTTACTGTCTTATAGAAAGTCAGATACGGCGTCATAACATTGAACGTGACATTGAGTATCTGCAGCCAGAATTTCAATTGGCATCAGAGCAGGCACCCTGCCTGTATTACTGGGTGAGATCTAGGGATATCACTTTCTGGCACTATGGACAAAGAAGGAGTTTTTGGAAATAGACCACCCATTCTGGATGGAACAAATTATGACTACTGGAAACCTCGTATGATAGCCTTCTTAAAATCTCTGGACAAAAAGGCTTGGAGAGCTGCTGACAAAGGATGGAACCATCCCACCATAACTGAGAAAGATGGGACAATCAGTCTGAAGCCTGAGGAAGATTGGAGTAAAGAAGAAGATGAGTTAGCCCTGGGAAATTCCAAAGCTTTAAATGCCTTGTTCAATGGAATTGATAGAAACATTTTCAGACTAGTACATCAATATGAACTGGCCAAGGAAGTTTGGGACACTCTCAAAACTACTCATGAGGGCACTTCCAAAGTAAAAATGTCAAGACTTCAGATGTTGACTACCAAGTTTGAGAATCTAAAAATGATGGAAGATGAAACCATTCATGAGTTTCACATGAACATCATGGAGATTGCCAACACCTCAGGAGCACTGGGAGAAAAGATGTCAGAAGAAAAATTGGTGAGAAAGTTTCTCAGATCCTTGCCTAAAAGATTTGCAATGAAGGTAACTGCCATAGAGGAAGCCCAGGACATCAGCAAGTTGAAAGTGGATAAACTTATTGGGTCTCTTCAGACTTTTGAGATGGGGATCACTGATAATGGTGACAAGACGAACAAGAGCATAGCACTTGTATCCAACACTGATGTTGAAAACAAGGAGGATGAAGAAGAAAATATTTCAGAAGCTATAGCCATGCTTGGAAGACAGTTCAACAAACTCATCAAAAGAATAGATCCAAAGTCAAGGTCTAATGTTCATAACATTCCCTCTGACATTGACAGTTCCAGCAGAAGACCAAGGTCAGAAGAGAAGGGAAACCAAGGCAGAGGAATTCAATGCCATGGTTGTGAAGGATATGGGCATATTCGAGTTGAATGTCCAACCTTTCTTAAGAAACAAAAGAAAGGAATGACTGTTACTTGGTCTGACTATGATTCAGAAAGTAATTCTGAAGAAGAATCTGCCAAACTAGTTACTGCTCTAACTGGTGTTTGTACTTCTGAAAGTGACACTAGTGATGAAGAAGTGACATTTGAAGAACTGGCTGATACTTACAAGAAATTGTGTATCAGAAGTGCTGAAGTCTGTGTGCAGAATGAGAAATAATCAAAACTCATCATAAAGCTGGAGGCTGAAAAAAGGGCAAACCTTGAAACTATAAGTCATCTAGAAGGAGAAGTTCAATTGCTAAACTCACAACTAAATCAAATGACCAAATCTGTCAAGATGTTGACTAATGGAACAGACAAATTGGAAGAGATCCTTCAGGTTGGACAAAATGTGGGAAACAAATCTGGACTAGGATTTGTGGAAGCAAAGAAATCTAGTACAGATAAGAAGATCAGGCCTGATAAACAAATGTCAAAGCAGATGTCTCAACACAACTCTCAACATCAGAAACAGAAATATATGAAGAAAAAGTACCAAAGATGGAGATGTCATCATTGTGGGAGGTATGGACACATAAAGCCCTTCTGCTTCAAATTGCATGGATACCCTAATCAAAACTCAGGTGTTAAACCTAAGTCAAAAAGGGTACCACATACTCCTCAATGGAAGAAAAAGGCTACTGCCCTGATAGCCCACACTTCCCTGAGAGTGTCTGCAAAGGAAGGCTGGTACTTTGACAGTGGGTGTTCTAAACACATGACTGGAATAAAGAACATTCTCAATCATGTTAAACCTCACAACACTAGTTATGTGACCTTTGGAGATGGTGCTAAAGGTGAAATCAAAGGAGTTGGTAATTTGGACTGCCCTGAAGTTCCAAGTCTGAGTGAAGTACTGCTGGTAAAAGGGCTGACTGCTAATCTCATTAGTATCAGTCAATTGTGTGATCTAGGATTCAAGGTCAACTTCTCAAAATCTGAATGTCTAATAATTAATGAAAAACTAGAAGTTGTAATGAAAGGAATCAGATCCAAAGATAACTGTTACTTGTGGCAGCCTGAGAACACTAATAACTCCACTATGTGTCCAATTACCAAAGAAGAAAAAGAGATGAAACTGTGGCACCATAAGCTTGGTCATCTTCATCTAAGAAGAATGAAAAGAGCTATCTCTATGGAAGCAGTCATAAGGACTCCAAGACTACAGATTGATAAAAGAAGGGTTTGTGGTGAACTTAAAATTGAAAGGCTTGGTAAAAAGAAACATGTCTATGATGTGGTGAATAAACTTGAAGAAGGATGTGTTGTCAGAACCAGAAGTAATCATGACAAGGATTTTGGAAACAACAAGTCTAATAAATTCTGTTTCCCAGAAGAAATGAGTCGTGAAGTCTCTTCTCCTATAACTCACCATCAAAATGGAGTTGACAAAAAGAAAAATAAGATCATTCAAGAATCAACCAGAACTATGATTCATGTCAAAAGAATGCCTTCCCAACTCTGTGCTGAAATGGTTGCAGCTAGTAGTAACTGTTCTCAAAATATCTAGACAAAACAGATGCTCACTGAGTATAATGTCTCACAAGATGTTGTGACATTGTATTGTGACAATCTGAATACAATCAATATTTCCATGAACCCTATTCAGCATAGCAGGACCAAGCACATTGACTTTGTAGAGAAGAAGTCAATTAAACTGGAACATGGTATCATTAAGCTTCAGCTGGCTGATTCTTCTACCAAGGCTCTTGTTGGAAATAAACTTGAAAACTTGAGGGGCAGGTTGGGTATTTGCCAACATGAGAAATTATAGCAATTAATTTTGCTTAAAACAAGGGTTGAAGGAGTTAATTTTGTTAAGTCTATTTTTAGTGGGTTAATCATATGTTTTCCCAATTCTTTCAAAATCTTTAAGAAGTTGAAAAGACTCTCTTTTGCCTCCTACCTCTCTCGACTTTGCAACCTGTTCCCTTCTCTCAATCAAAGTTTTCTCTCAAATTGCTACTGGTGCTCTAAGTCAATCAAAATGTCTCGAACATCATCTTCAACCAAGGCGACCTCTTCATCTTCATCATCTGACCAAGACTCTCGAGCAATCACCACATGCATAGAATCTGAAGTCCTTGAGATCACTCCTCTCAGAGAGATGGCAACTGACCCCGCCAAAGTCAAAAAGCTGGGAACTAGACATGCAGGAAGAGCTCAAGCTGCTGCCTCTGGTAATCCTTCTCATCCTTCTTCTTCTGTACCAAATAGAGAAGGATCAGTTCAAGTTCATCAATCTATTGCTAGGCTTGTTACTAGTATACTAAGCGGAAACCAACCTGTACCGGGGATTTCTGTCCCATTAAATCAAGAATCAGCAAGCCCAAATGTAGATGTCTCTGAGAATGTTGTGACACAAAATGACAACATTCAGAACCCTTCAGAGAAGACTGTTGATCCACCTATCATTGATGTGGATGAGGAATACTCAGACAATGATCTGATTGCCAATGTAAACCCTAGCATATCTAGGAGAATGATGAAAAGGAAGGATAATCAGAATGCTGTAAAATGTATGACAAAAGATAAACCTGCTAATAAGAAATCCAAGGCTGAAGGCATGGCTGGGGTAGAATCTGTGAAAACTGTTCAGTCCAAAGGGAAGGTGAAAGCCCAGGTGCATACTGGTAGACAACCAATTACAAAGAAGAGAAAAGAACCTGAATCTTCTGATTCTGATGAGGAATCAGAGTTTGAGATTGATGCTGAAGAAATTCCTATCAGAAGGAAGCTCCCCTCCAGCAAAATTGCTAGAGTTCCTGAAGTCCCAACATACAACATCTCTTTTCATCATCCTGACAATGCAAACAGATGGAAGTATGTTTGCTTGAAGAGAATAGCTTTAGAAAGAGAGCTAAACAATGATGCCATGGAATGCAAGGACATCATGGACCTGATTAAGAATGCTGGACTGATGAAGACAGTGGTAAAATTTACCAAGTGTTATGAAAATCTGGTCAAGGAGTTCATAGTTAACTTGTCTAATGAGTGTGCTGATGGAAGGTCAGCTGACTTTGAAAGTGTTTATGTTAGAGGAAGAAGGGTTAATTTCTCTCCATCAGAAATTAACAAATTTCTTGGAAGATCAAATGAGGATTGTCCTGAACTGGAAGTCACTGACAATGATGTTTGTCAAACCATCACAGCAAAACAAGTGAAGTGCTGGCCCTTGAAAGGCAAGCTGAATGCCAGCAAACTTAGCATGAAATTTGCCATCCTGCACAAGATTGGTGCAGCCAACTGGGTCCCTACAAACCATAAATCAACTATCTCCACAGGATTGGGGAGATTTATTTATGCTGTGGGAACCAAGACTGCTTTTGACTATGGAAGGTATGTCTTTGAACAAACTTTAAAACATGCTGGTAGTTATGCTGTCAAAGGACCAATTGCCTTTCCCTCCCTCCTTTGTGGAATTATCCTTGCACAATACCCTGATATCCTGGTGGCAAGAGATACTGCTTGCAAAAGAGCTCCTGCTCTTGGGTTACACTACAAGCTGTTTCAGGGATCTCATGCTCCTGATATTGTCATAACATCAGCTGAGACATCATCTGTAAAGACTCAGTCCAAAACATATGATGTTATAGCTGTATTGAAAGAGACCTGCAAAGAGTTGGAAGCTAGGAAAAAGACCCTAGAAAACCTAATTGCCAGGTTAGAAAAGGAGGAAGCTGAAGGAAACAGAAGGGAAGAGGGTGCAGAAGCTGAAGATCAACTCAATACTGAAGAAACTAGCTCCTCTGATGATGACAGTGCTTAAAGGTTGGTGGAGTTGTTGGTTGGTGGTGTTGCTGGTCCCTGGTGGAGTTTGCAAAGTGTGTTCAGTTTTTTGTCTTGTTGTGTTACTTTTTCTGGATGACTGTATAATCTTTAAGAACATGTATCTTTGGCCCATTTGTGGCTAAAGAGGGGGAGATATATTTTGGTAGACTTTATTTGACATTCCATTTTTCTGCAGTCATATTTATTCTGCTGCTATCTATCTCTGATTTCTTAGGGGCTTTAGCCAAAAATGTACCAAAGGGGGAGTTTGTAGTTGTTTAGGTATTGGCATGCATTTTTGGTAAAACCAGGTGTATGAATGTCATGACTGATGTCATAACATTGTAGTTTATTAGGTACAGATTTATTAGGTACCTTTGCAGAAAAATATTGTCATACAGGTACTGATGTTTATGAGTGTGTATCTGAGCATTTTGCAAAATGATCACATTTACCAAAATCAGTAAACAGGAATTCAGATGTCATAACAAATGTTAAGACATCCTGTTCTGAACTAACAGGTATGCAGTTTGGTTAATTCTGAGTTTTTTCAGGAAAATGACTCAGTCTTTCCATAACAGAATCCTGCGTTTTCTTTGGGTTAACCTAGCTCAACCCCATCTTGGTTGATATAGTCCTGTGACCTAGTCTTAAGGACAAACGGAATTAACCCTAGCTTTTTGTGGAAACCCTAACTGAAGATGCAGCTGCTATATATTCAACAGGGCTGTTGTTTTGAATGTATCCCCTTTTTGACAGAAGATCATTTAGAAGCTGTATAGTTTTAACTATTGTAATCCAAGCAATTATCATGGTGATAAGTGACTTGGAATAGGTTTTAATTGTAAGGGTTGTGTATCACTCAAAGCTTTGAAGCAAGAGTGTTTTTGTGTCTCTTGACTAAATCTTTGAAGCAAAGTCAAGTTAGGTTTATGTATCACTCAAAGCTGTGAAGCAAGAGTGTTTGTGTTGCTTGATTAAAAAGCTGTGAAGCATAATCAAGTGTATGTTTTGAAGAGTGTCTTCATCAATTCATTAGTAAAATTGTTTTAAGTATCACTGCTGTGATTGAGGGGGAGTGAGTAGGAACTCGGGTTTAAGTTATACTTAGATTGAAGTTGCATTGGGTAGGTCTTAAGTGAAGGAGATAAACTGGTTGGTTTATTCCTGAATTAATATCTCTTATAGTGGATTTCCTCCATGGCTTGGTAGCCCCCAGAGTAGGTGTTGTTGCACACTGAACTGGGTAAACAATTGACTGTGTTCTTTACTGTTTTTGTATTTACTGTCTTATAGAAAGTCAGATACGGCGTTATAACATTGAACGTGACATTGAGTATCTGCAGCCAGAATTTCACTCTCTACAAAGGGAAGATTTGTAGAAGACGTATTCTAAGGTGATGACAAGGGATTTCTATGGTAACACTCCTAAAACATGTGACAGAATCAAGGAGTGCATGAGGTTATTTGACTGGGGCATGAGGTGGAAGACCATATGAAGATGATCAAGATTGGATTGTTCCCAATACTATAGTGTGCTACTGTTGTTGCTGATGGTGATATGTGTGATGTCTTACCAAATGTAATGACATCTTTCCTGATATGTGAACTTGGAGAAGTCATATTGATGTTTGGATGGTCCTCTGAGGGGGAGTATTGATTATGTGTGATAGGGTGAGTAATGGTCATGTCTGATGTTGTCAGGCATATTGCTCTGGTGGAGAGCTGCTGTGATTCTGATTTGTGTGTTTGATTTATTTTCTAACCTGTGTTTCTCTGTTGTCACCTGTATTGTAGTGCTTGCATGTCAAGTTCCTTTTGTGCCTAAAGTGTGCTGAGGAGTTTTTGATCTGTGTTCCGCTGCCTGTGTATCTGATGTAAGACCTCTGGTAGTTCCTTGTGTCTATGGTGTTGAGGCTTTAGAAAGGTATGTTCTTGGAATACCAATAAGGGAAAAGCATTATGATCTGGTCTCCTTTATTGGTTTATCCTATGATGTTGTGACACTTAGAAGATAACTTCAACCAGCATTTTAAAGCTGCCAAAGATACTTGAGGTTCATCTAAAGTCCACTCATAAAGGCACTTCCAAAGGTGGTTGATGAAAAGACTTCTGAAGGAAAATTGATCAAGGAATTTTCTTATTTTTTGGAAGTAGTAATGACTTTAGAACCAAGCTCAATAATGTGTTAAATGCCATATCAATAATGTGTGCAGAATCCTGTTGAACAAAGGGATGGTGTAACATATGCTCTGGGAGCTAAATAAGTGTGTGTTGATCACATATGTTTGGAACCTTCTCCTGAGTTTGAAGAAGCATCTGGATTGTATGTCTAAGAAGTTTATATCCAAGAAACACGTCTTAGACGTGTGGGATGGTCAAGAGATGATCAACTTATTGATTAATTCTTGGATCAGTTTATTTTTTATCCAAGTAAGTAGGAGTGCAGTGGCTGAGCTTTAACTTCTAGTGGGGATTCATTATCTCAACCAGGTTCTTTATATATGGAGTTCATGTTCAGATGTCGAGGACATCTTCTATGACATATGGAGGATTCTTCTAATTAAAAGGAGCCAGATGTGTGTGATCTTTCTTGTGTCCACTTTGATATAATGAAATATGTTTGGATTGAGTTGGAGAAAGGGAACTTTAAGAAGTAACTGATCTGGATGACTAGGATGTAGGGTGTTCACTAAAACTTGAGATCATTGTTAAGTCCTTGAGAACATGGGACTCTTGTTCTGTTGTAGTGGAAAAGACTTCCAAGGTAAGATGATTCATGTTAGTCTAAAGGATAAATCTCCAATATTGTATCATGTAGTATTGATGACTAGTGGATTGTGTGAAATCGAGCTGGATTAACTCTCGGGTGTATGGAATATGGATTAATGCATATATCTGTGATATGGCCTTGAGGAATGATTTGTCTACTGTTGTATGGATCTCATGTGTTTCGTAAAAAGGGATGCATATGGGTTAATATGGATGTTGTCTCCAGAACCATAGTAAATGATGAAATCTTGTGATTGAGATTGATGTCTGAATTAGTGTTGGAACATTATCTCAATGATCACTTCTCCAGAAAAGGAAGTTGTTCTTGAAGTTCATGATGTATGGATTGGTGATCATCATTAGATTCTAAATTGGAATGTTTGACCATGGTGAAGTATAAAGTCAAGCCACGTATGGTTTGTGGAATGAGTATCAGTCATAACTATTTAAATCCACATGTGCTAGTGGATTATAGAAGAAGGATGTGGACAAAATGTTCTACCATTTGTGAGGAGGTAGTCCTATCTGCTGATTGTACCTCTGAGGGAAACTGTGAAGGAAGGAACGTGAGGAAATATTCCTCTCATATGGTTGTGCATATGACTGTTGTCAAATTCTTTGTGCTTGAAGTCTTTACTAACTAAATAAGGGAGTTGTGTATTTGGCTAATGTATTGATGAAGGTTTGCAGTCTGAACCATATGCTTTAGAAAATGTACGAGATTATTTCTCCCCATGGTATTTCTGGTGATTGTGATAACCTGAATAAGATTTAAAAGCTAATGTCCTAAATGATGTTGCAACATCATTCTTGTTGATGATTGCCTTTGGAAGATGCTTGGAATTGTGAATGTGAAACTTGATGCTCAATGTTGGTTTCAGAAGTGGCTTTTCTAACAATGGTGAAGTAGGATGTAAAGCTTCTGATCATACCTACAGTGGCGTGTATGGGAAGTGTATGACTACTATCATTTTATAGTGGGTGCAAAGGAAGAGTATCAGTTAAAATGACCTGATATATTTTCTTATTAGGAGGAGGATTCTTTTGCTACAAGTATCTCTTGAAGAGATTGTATCAGTATGAATCTTGTGAAGCAAGCAAACTGAGATTTTTTTTAATAATGTCAATCCCAGTGTGCATAACATCTTGGAGACATGACAACATGTGTAGATATGTAAGGCTATTTATTAGATATGTCCTTGTTAAGTGAGTATGTCAAGATGTGCTCTCAAGGAACTGAAGTATATGGATCAGGATTGATTTTACAATGTGTGAAGTTGTAGCCCTCCATTGTGTAAAGTACTCCATGTGATTTCATCTGGTGCTCAAGTGTTCATCTTTAGCAAGAGAATTGTTTGTCCATGACAGGGGGAGCTAAGTACTATTGATGAATTCTTGATGTAATAGTGCATACCTTATGAAGCTTGCATGTTGTTTAAGCTTGTAGATATTATATACCTCTTGAGAGGTTATGATGTCGGACAACATGTCGTGACATATGGATATTAGATGTAGTTCTTGGTGTTCTTGACAGGTTATGTATAAATCATGTGAACACATGTGTAATACGGTAGTAGAACTGACTTGGGTGTTTTATGTTTTATCGCAATTGTTGCAGATAGCAATAGTCGCCACCGACTTTCCTTTTATCCAATAAAGGAAAGGGTGAAAAGAACAGGAAAGACCTTTCGAGATATTTTCTTGAGTTCAACGGGTAGGTTATGAAAAGGGAAGGTGTTAGCACCCTTTTCATCTATAGTTATCCACGGGTTCTTAGTTTCTAGATCACTTTGAAATGCTTTATTTGAAATGTGTTTTGTGATTGTTTTTGAAAGTATTTTTGAAAAGTGCCTTCGCTTAGGCGAACTTTGTAATAATTCTCGTCTCTATAAAAATGCATACAAAGTGTTGACTTTTGAAAATATTTCATTTGAAAGTGCCTTTGCTTAGGCGAACTTTGTAATGATTCTTGTCTATATAAGAATGCATACAAAGTGTTGACTTTTGAAAATATTTCATTTGAAAGTGTTGGTGTGTTTTGAGAGATATTTTGAAAATGTTTGTGAGCAATCAACTACGAATGTTCTACCTACTCAAAAATTCTTTTTTTTAATTTCCTCCTCCTTTATATATTTCCATCTTACCATTGATTTGTAAGAAGCCCTATCATTGGATGTGAAGGGACGGACGTGGGTCATCGTACAATCATAGAAGGCAACATTGTAGGATACCTTAGCAATTTCTTATAAGGGTCTAAGATCTTTTAATGAATGCAACATTGTAGGATACCTTAGCAATTTCTTATAAGGGTCTAAGATCGTTTAATGAATTCAACATCGAAGGGTCATCGAGGGACTACGATCTTGTATTAGAGGGTTTTTGCTAAAGTATCCCACGTTCGAGGGACATGACTATTTTACTAGAGGCAACAAGTGAGGTTAACCCTAGAGGTGCAAGTGTGCAAAGTGTTTTTTCATGCATTATTGTCTTGAGATTAAGATTCTCTAAGATTGATTTTATCTTTCCATACACACCCTAATTACTAGCAATAATATGGAAAGCGATAAATTGCAAAAATTAAATGTCCTGCGCTATTACAATACTTTAGGGGATGGGGGATACAAATTTACAAATGGAGAATGAAAGAAATTAAAAACTAATTACTATTACAACCATATTGAATAATGAATAATAATAAAAATATAAATAAATATAAAGATAATGTAAAAATAAATAAAATTGTTTAAAAAAAACTTTTATGTATTGACACATACACTTACGCATTGATACGAAAACTTTTATGGATTGACACATGTACTTATGCATTGGCTCATATTTGTTTTTTATCGACACATGAACTTATGCATAGATACATATCATTTCTTTGCTCCTGGAAATAAAAATCAACTTAGTATGAGTCGACACATAATGGTTTGTATCGACTCATTTTTATTTTGTATCGACTCATTCGCTTATGTATCGATACATGTCATCTCTTTGCTCCTGGAAGTCAAAACAAATCAATATGAGTCAACATATAATGGTTTGTATCGACTCATTTCTTTTATGTGTCGACTCATTCGTGTTTTGTATCGACTCATAACTTGTTTTGTACCTAATATGTGTCGACACATAGAGTTATGCATCGACTCATACTGTTGTTTTTTACTTCCAACATTTTTTGCTGCATATATGAGTCAGTTCTCAACACATGGTTAATGAAAATGAAAAGTAAACATATGGTTAGCTTCAGGGAAATGATATCTACATTTTATCTTCACAAATGAACCACTAATGATGTTTGTATGAAGAGTTCAAAGTCAAGAAAACTTACCTTGAAATTGAAATTTGTGTTTTGATTTAGAGTTGTTGTGTTGTCTTGGAGAAGTCAAGTGGTTGTTTTTGAGTTTGGAGAATGAAGATAGTGATATTACATAAGTTTCTCTTATGTTTGAACAACTTCTATATGATGTATATGAAGTATATGGATGGTTTTTTTAGGGAAAACTTGCAAGGTTTTGGAGACTCAAAGGGTTTGGACTTCAAAGCTCAAAGATGGAGGTTTTTGTGGACAATTCTGGTTTTTAGAGTATAAGGGGGTTTGAGAATTTTTCAATACACAAGAAACTTTTTTTCTGGGCTCTTTCTATTGCAAATGCTCCCTCTATTTACAGGAAAGAGGTTTGGGAACAAGATCTGATTAGGTTTGCAAGACAGCATGTTATGGTTTGGTTTGGATGCAAATAAAAAAATATGTCAATTCTCCATAGTCCCAAGATGAAGTACCAAAGTTGCTGGTATAGAGGGGCTACTTTCCATGATTCATGGTGGAGTAAAATCAGAAGTAAACAAGGTATGGGCTCAAGACAAATTTTGTACCAACAAGCTTGCTTTTCAAGAATAGCAATGGTAAGTTTTTACCTTAAATGGAAAGTTATTTGGATAATGGCTTGTATCTCTTAGGTAATGGTTCAAGTTTTTGTGTAAACATTAAATTATGGAGATATTTGCAAGCAAGAATGCCTGCAACATAAGATTATGCAGTATAGCATGTAGATTGGATCATGTGTTCTTCACCAAAAAGACTTGTAATTCAAGGATGGATGCCAAACTTCATGCCCTTGAATCTCCTAGCTCAAGTATGATAAATTCATGCTATTGGATGTTTTGGAAAGCTTGAAACATACTATATAACTTTTATGTTGGCCATTTTGACAAAATCATCTTGGAACTATGTGAAAAAATGCCAAGAAGTTGGGATAAAATCCTGACCAAAATCTGGTGAAAATTTCTCTAAGTGTTAGATGAAAATGTCATGACTTCAGGAATTTATAACTCAAAATCCAAGCACTTATAGAACTTGATCATCAAATAAAAGTTATAGATATCATCAATATCTACAACTTTCATGTCAAAAGTTTTCTTTGAATCATCTTGCATCTTGGTGAAAGATTGTCAAGAAGTTATGAAATTATCATGTATGAAAACACTTAGAAAAAGTTCTAAGTCTTGGAAAGTTTAACTTTTCAAATTGACTTTTGACTTTCTTGATTTCTTGATGATCAAGCTTCATATCTTTTAATTTCTTGATGAAATATGATCTTTGAAATTAAATCTTGACCAAAAAGTCAAAGTTTAACTTTTTGTGCATCAGTTGACTTTTCATCAGTTGATCAAATTTCAATTATCGATCCATTGATCTTGAGAGATGAATGCAATTAGGTAAAAATGATGTCCTTAAATACTTGATATTATGTTCCAAACCAATAAGTTATATATTAAGTCAAAAGTCAAGAATCAAACATTTTTAGCCAAAACCTTAATTTTGACCATTTTGCCCTTTTGATGAATTGAACATTTTCTTGAGGAATTATGATCCAAACTTGATAAATTGATGCATATGACTTCAAAATGTTGATATTGGTCAAAAATCTTGAATTTTGACTATAGGTTGACCATAGTTGACTTTTTAACAAATACAGCTGATTTTAGGTCATCTGATCAATTGACTGAGCAATTTTGTGATCCAAGACTTGAAACTTCACATGAGCAATCTTAAGGGTCCTTAATGATCCATGAAAGTAATTTGAAGTATTATAATTCCAATTTTCCTTGTTCAAACTCAAACTCTAATTTGAAGTATCAATGTTGAGGAGATGGCTTAACCTAGTCGATACTTGTGCGGGCTTAAGCTTTTGAAGATCTTTGTGAGAAATGTCTTTGAGAAAAGAGAGGGAAAATTTTAGGGTAAAACAGTTGCCCTTGTTCAATCTTCTTAAACCTGAAGAGTTAGATTGGCGGGTCCGCCATTCGTGACTTGAAGGTGGAAGATGATTGAACACTAGAGTGCCCAGAAATTTGAACTCGCTGATGCACAAAGTAATGTGTTAGTTGATTGCATCTGGAATGGGCTTAAAGATGCCATTTAGAGAGGTGATAAAGAGGTATCAGAGATGGGCTTATAGATTCCATCCAAAGTGATTGTTGGTAAGTATAAAGCTTGAATGTGACTATTATTTTAACGTATACTGGAAGGAATCTTGTGGTGACTACTACTTCGATAGATAATTAAGGAATCTTAACGACTACTACTTCAATAGGTAATGAAGGAATCTTGACGACTACTTCTTCAACGGGTAATGAAGGAATCTCTGACGACTATTACTTCAACAGGTAATGAAGGAATCTTTGACGACTACTACTTCAACAAGTAATGAAGGAATCTTTGACGACTACTACTTCAACAGGTAAAGAAGGAATCTCCGATGAATACTACTTCAAAATATAATGAAATAATATTTGACGACTACTACTTCAGCAAGTAATGAAGGAATCTTTGACGACTACTACTTCAACATGTAATGAAGGAATCTGGGAATCTCTTACGACTACTACTTCAACAGGTAATGAAAGAATCTATGACGACTACTACTTCAACAGGTAATGAAGGAATCTTAACGACTACTACTTCAACAGGTAGTGAAGGAATCTATGATAACTACTACTTCAATAGGTAGTGAAGGAATCTCTGACGACTACTACTTCAACAGGTAATGAAGGAATATTTGATGACTACTACTTCAACAGGTAATGAAGGAATCTGAAGACTACTACTTCAACAGGTAATGAAGGAATCTTTGACGACTAATACTTCAACAGATAATGAAGGAATCTTGACGACTAATACTTCAACAGGTAATGAAGGAACCTCTGATGACTACTACTTCAACAAGTAATGAAGGAATCTTGATGACTACTACTTCAACAGGTAGTGAAGGAATCTCTGACGACTACTACTTCAACAGGTAATGAAGGAATCTTTGATGACTACTAATTCAACAGGTAATGAAGGAATCTGAACGACTACTACTTCAACAGGTAGAAGGAGGAATCCAAGCTTGATTTTGTTTCGGAGATATATTCTTTAGAACGACTCCCTAGGAAAAATCTTCGATGGAAATATTTTTCAGATTTTAGCCTATGGAGAAATTCGTAGATTGTTGATGACATGCATCTGTTGATTGATCTTTTCCTGAACAGGTAAAAAGTTAGTTGTATGCAATGTCATGATGCATGCATTTAGTAATGATCTTCTTAAAATAAATGATATTGTGATATATTTGTTTTGTATGTATATGTCATAATGTGTGAGTATGTAATGTTATTGAAATGTATCTACGTCTGGGAAAATAAATCACTGATAACTGCTGGGGAGATTTGGGAAGCTTAAATCCCGGACTACTGTTGGAGATGAAGAGTATGTGTATCTTCAACTTGCTTAGAATGCTTCTGCTGGGAATTCCTGTTTGTTTATTTGAGGAAACTCTACAGGGAACGTTGGTTTCTGCTTGGGAAGTAAGGTTTAGGAACTTTGGTTGTTCGTGGATCTACTGGATAATTTGATTCTTATATACCCAGACTGGGGATAAAAGATATGACTAAACTTTCGACTTGTCTGGGGGAGGATGAAGTTAACTGTTACCTGGTTGGATTCCAGGCTTCACAACAACTTACTCGTAGGATGAAGTTAACTGTTATCTGGTCGGATTTCAGGCTTCGCATCAACTTTCTAAGGAGAATGAAGTTAACTGTTATCTGGTCGGATTCCAAGATTCACAACAACTTTCTAAGGAGAATGAAGTTAAATTGTTATCTGGTCAAATTCCAGGCTTTGCAGTAACTTACTAGTAGGATGAAGTTAACTGGTATCTGGTCGAATTCCAGGCTTCACAGCAACTTACTAGGGATAATGAAGTTAAATTTATCTGGTCAGATTCCATGCTTCATAGCAACTTACTGGGGATAGTATCAACTTCGCTGGGGACAAGGGGAGTTCTATCAGTGATGTGTAGTAGTCTTACAAAAAGACTCAAGCTGGGGAGATTGTAATCTGTTGGGGAAATAAACCCTGTTGAGGAATGTATTTTGACGATCTTACTGGGGAAATGAATTCGTCTGGGGAATAATTTTTACAAGGTTTCTTTTCCATTTTTGGAAGACCAAACTCGGCTGGGGAATGTTAGAATACATCCAAACCTTGATTATATTTGAGGATGTACTGAATGAGTATTAGAATGACATCCATATCTGGATCATATCTGAACCGTACCTGCAGGAGATTCTGGAATGAATGTCAAAATAAATTTGTATTTAGATTGTATCTATATTGTATATATAAGATGATAAATTGCCGACAATTTCCATCCGTTTGGGAAATGGTATGATGTGTGTGTTCGTTGGGAGAAGATCAAAATCCTCTATCCGCTGGTGAGTTTGACTATGTCATCGATTGGAGGATGCCCCACTTTTGTTTAAAGATGCTTCTGCGCTTGTCGGGGATAGCTTTGTGGGGGATTGTACCCTTATATGTGAAGATTATTCTGTGGGGATAACCTTATAGAGGTGGCTCTGGAGAATTCACTAGGGATCGCCTTATGAAAGGGACTTTATAGGGATTTGTCATTGTCCATAGTAGTAAGTAGTACTGCCAGAAAATATTTGCTTGGTCATATGTGACCCTTTACTGGAATTCATATTCAATGCCCTGAGTGTTTCCGATAGAGACCTGCCCCTGGCTATTCAGGACTTTATGAGAGATTTCTTGGAATCTCGACTTGACTGTCACTGATGAGTTGGACAATAACCTATCATGCCCCTTGATTATGGGAGATTTGTCATTGTAAGTGTCTTCCTATTTGAAGTGATTATGTTTCTTGAGAGAATTTCCATTCATTGGATATTCGTCGTGCGAATTTCTCTGTTGTCGAACAATTGGCCATATGCAAATAGCGGTATTCAAACAATGCAAATTTTATGTTTGTCTTAAAGTTCTGAAAATGAATTTTTAGAAAATCAAATAATTTTGTAAGAATATGAATTCAACTCAGGATTTATAGTAAGCCTTACAAGAGTCAGGATACCTTTTGTAACAGTATACTTTCGAACTAACCTATGCTTCAATTAGGACTTTTAAAGGGTTGTAATGTGACCTGGTTCACGGTTTAAGAAACAAAGGATAAGGATCAAAGTTTATTTATACCCAACCCATTCTCCATGATGTTCTCCAGTCCTATACTCAGTTAATGGCGCGTTTGGATTCCAATTGAATATGGAATGATATTTTGGTGATGGTTCGGATACTGGAAGTTTATTTGAGAAGGTAATCATTTTTGCAACATTTTTCTGTTGTTGAGGATTTGTAACGACCTCTTTTATTATCCCTAATTTTTTTGCCTGACTGTTTTTGTTTTGAGACTACAGTAAGCGGGATGCCCCCGTTTTTTAAGTCTCCTTCATAGGTTTTGACCTAGTGGGTTTTTCTTTTTGAGAGATAATGACTGCCTATTTTATGGGGAAACCATCACCGTCTTTTCATTCATGAAGTGACAGCTTACGATGGAATGCGCATTTGAATTAACTGAGAAACTACCCTGCCCCAGGTTATGATTAAAGGTTTCAGTTTGTGCGAAAAAGAAAACTCCTACTTCTTTGGCTCAAAGGGGTTGACTAGGGATTATCTTCCTTATAACTCCACTATTTAGGGTTTGAAACAACGTCTGTACATCGTCAACAAAGTCTGTCCAAAAGCATACTGTATGAGATTATGGTGTTATTTTCGTCCTCCTCCCTCTAAAGACTTAAGGCTTGTATTCGAGAGTTGAATATCATACAGAAAGGAGTAACATCATAGTTTCAGTATAGTGAAAACGAATGAATTAATTCAAGACAAGCATATGCAATGCATTAATGAAACAAAGTTTGACATAATAGATAAGTGTTCGAACAAACAAAAAAAATTATAATTGAAAATTCAAAATGAACTGGACGCTCTCAATGATTTGGCATGGGAGCAGTGATCACGTTGGGAGTCTCAAGAGGGTCAAACTCAATCTCCTTATCATCAATCATATCTTGAATTTTGTTCTTCAGAGACCACCAGCCATTCGTATCATTTCCAGGACTGTCAAAATGGTATGTGTGATACGGTGGGAGAACTGACTTGGGTTTTGCGTTTGTGTTTGCAAATATTTCGGTTTAGAAAGAGTCGCCACCGACTTTTTATTTATCCTAAGGAAAGGTCAAAAAGCACAGGAAAGACCTTTGAGATGTTTTCGTGGGTTCGGGGGGTAGATTATGAAAAGGGAAGGTGCTAGCACCCTTTTCATCCATGGTTATCCATGGGCTCTTAGTTACTTGTTTTAGATCACTTGCCTTTGCTTTTCAATTGTTTGAAATGGTGCTTTGTATGTGTGGTTTTGAAAATGTTTTGAAAAAGATGCCTTGTCTAGGCAACCTTTGTAACAATTCGTTTGAATGTTTTACAAAGGTGTTTGTCTTTTTGAAAAGATGTTTCAATGTTTTTGAAAGTTTGTTTTGAAATTGTGTTGAGATGTGTGTTTGAAAAATGGCAAGGATGTTTTACAAGTTTGATCAAATAACTAAGAGCTATCTACCCTAATTTTACTCAAAGATCTTTCTCATGTTTTTAACCCTTTTAACAGTGTTGTTTCACCATTGTGTTTGATGAACAACCTTGCGTTAGGATGTTAAACGGGACAGGCGCGGGTCATCGTATAGACCATGATAGCAATAACGTCAAGTATCTTTGGCAATTTTTCCTTAAGGGACTTGATCATTTTGTTCAGGCAACTCCGATAGCGTCATTGAGGGACTATGATCATTTTGATTGTTCTTGTTTTGCCAAAGTACTTGACATGCATAACATGGCCCATTTGTTTAGGCAACCAAGTGGAGATACCCTAAGGGGTGTTTGTATGCAAAGTGTGTTTTATTGCATGCATTTGTCTTTGATTTTTAGGTTGTCTACTTGTTGGTTTTATCTTGCCATACACACCTAGTTACTAGCATTTGTACAAAAGTAATAAAAAGTGAAAAATAAATCCTACACTATTACAACCATATTGAAGTGCATAGAAATGTAAAGGAAAAAATAAGATAAAAATAAGAAAAAATGAGCTCCTTCGATTTGGGCAGGAGCACCCTTTGATTTGCATTCTGCTGGCCTCCTTCGATTGGGACTAGCACCAGTGAGGTCCTAGCCTTCGATTGGGCTTTGGCACCAGTCAGGTCATGTACTTCGATTAGAGGCTGGTACCAGCATGGGAGTGCCTTTCGTCTGAGCCTGGACTTAGTGCAAGTATGCCTCTGGCTGGGCCTTTCTGCCTTGTTGCCTTCTTCGATTGGGCCAGTGAAATCAGTGTGAGTGTGTCTCTGGCTGGGCCTAGAAGTCAGTGTGAAAACCAAAGGCTTCATTTCATACTCATGTCTCCTGTTTCTTTCATTTAAAGCATTAAATGGCAACATGGCCTGAGGCCATGCCAGTATTTGTTTGGTAAACAGTTTAACAGTTAAAGCAAGTTCAGGTAAACAGAAAGCAAAAACGAAAGGATTAGCTCTGAAAAATATGTTAAAAGGGTGGAAACGAAAGGAACCAAAGTGTTATGTACATGTTTTGAAATGAAAGGTAAGATTATTCACATACTATGCCATGAAACGAAAGGTTCAAGGGTAAGAGTGACTTACCTTGCTTCAGGCCTTGAATGGATGTGGGATTCGAACTTGAACTGCTACCTGGATGTTTCTGGAATTCGAAGAGTAGTCACAGGGGGTTTGCTTTTGGTTCGAAGAGTTGTCACAGAAGGTTGTCTTTGAGTTTGAACAAACTTCTATGTGTGGGGTGTTCTTCAGAATCGAAAGAGGTGAGTGTTTGGGATTCTGGGTTTTGATTTCTCAAGTGTTGATGAACTTGAGAGTTTTGTTGTGTTTGATAAAATTTAGGAGATTCGTTCCTCTGGTCCAAAGATCCTCCCTTAGCTTTGTAAATGTTCCTCTATTTATAGAGAAAGAATGGACATGTTGTCCAAAGCCAGCCTTGCAAAAATAATAAAATAATAGGTAACGTGAAAGTACATGTGGGGGGCCTCCTGGCAGTTGGGGTGCAGAAGATGTGACTTATGCTTCTGACATTGCTTGTGCTCAGACCAAATTCAGGTTGAAAGCTTCTTTTGTGATAAAAGTACTCTCTATGAAAAGAAAGAGTACGTAGCCTTTAACCAAGAATAGTAGTATCCAAAAGGTAAAGTTTAAAACCCTTGTACAAGCTTCTGACTATGTAAAGATTTGGACGCAACATAGCCTGGAAAACGAGATTTGGTCTTGAGTCAAATGCAAGAATGAGATCTAAGCACACTTGTTCGAAGGAAGCCTCTGCCTCAGTCAAAGCTTGTGGTCGAAACCAACTTACTTGAAGGAAGCTAATGCCCTGTCGAAGCTTGGATCGAAACAAACATATTTCCCAATCGAAAGACTGTGTTCGAAGGAAGCAATGTTGCCCAATCGAAGCATGTGGATCGAAACACACATAAAGGGAGTTGTGATCGGTGGATCTGGAACTGACTGTTTAACGCTGGTTCGCGAAATGTCGCGGAAGCAAGAGTCGCCACCGTCTTTTATTTTCTCCAACATGGACAGGACAAAAGCACAGCAAAATTCCTTATGAGATAGTTTCTCGGTTCGGGAGGTAGATTTATAGAAAGGGAAGGTGTTAGCACCCTTTCTATCCATGGTTATCCATGGGCTCTTAGATACTTTCTCATTTGTGTTTTCAAAAGTTTGTTTGCTTTTCAAGTGTGAGTGGGTTTGAAAAAGTTTCGTTTAAAGTTTCACATCGACTCTTGTATCAGTCCTCAAGAGTGTTTGAAAAATTGTTTTGAAAGCTTTTTTTGAAAAGTGTCGGTGTGAAAAGAGTTTTTGATTTATTTTTTGAAATAGAGCAAGTATCTATGAGTCATCTACCTACCCTAAGGAATTAGGCTGTGTAAATGTCCTTAAGGTAGTGCCATCCCACCATTGAGAGATAGGTAGCACCACCGTTGGAGGTGTTCGGGTCAATTCGTTTTTAGGGACAGTATGGTCACCAGAGCAATAGTAGGACACCTTAGAAGCTACCCTTATGCCATGTTCATGGACATAAGGACTTACTAAAACGTCCTATACTCGACGACCACGTTTCGAGGGGCAAGGCAACAGTGAGGCGTACCCTAAGAGTGGTGTGTGAATTCGTGTATCGTTTTCAGTCATGTTTTATCTTGTCATGCATTTGGTGATCTACGCTTTGACTTTATTTGGGCCATTCATTCTTTCATGCAAAATTTAGCAGTTAAGGGGTGCGGAAATTAAAGTGCGGAAAATAAAGTCCTACGCTATTACAAGGCGCGGGTCTATACATCGCCAAATTAACAAAGTCCCGTTTTTTTAATAAAATGCAGAAAGTAAATAAATTTCCTAATTACTATTACAAGGCTTGGGCAATTACATAATATTTAAAACGAAAAATAAGAACAAACGCGCGAAAAAGAAATTAGAATCGAACATGCGAGGGCGTTGGACCCTTTAAAGATTTAATTGAAATTAGAAGTTAAATAATTATTAAATAAAGAAAAGAAATTATTTTTTATGTTTTTTGTATTTAATGAAAATGAAGAAGATTGATTAAAATTAGAAGTTAAATAAAACCCTAGTTCTAAATTGTTTTTAATTATTAAAAAAAAAGATTAAAGTTTTGACCTAATTTGTACTAATTATTTAATTACATGAGTATTTACAAAATAATTAATAATTAATAATAAGAAGAAGAAGAAGAAGAAATTATTTATTGAGAAAAAAGAATAAAAGTGTTAAAAACCTAATTTTCTACATATTTTAGTTATTAAGAAAAACATTTAAATTTAAACCTAAATTACTAAATTGATTATTAAAAATTTATTTACAAAAAAAATATTAATGCATTAAATATTAAATAAACATATTTTATTTTTTTGATTTCTGATTTTTTTGTGTTATTATTATGAAAATTAAATTTGTGAATTAAATAAAACAAAAAGAGCAATTAAAATAAAAAAGGAGAAAAGAAAAAAGAAATTAAGAAATATAATGCAAACCATGGGGTGTCTGACCCAATTTAGAGGTGTATTTGAGCATTTGGCCCACTGAATTCAAGGCCTTTGTTGACTTTTCTGTATTTGCGTGTGGATCCTTGGACTAGCGTGCATGATGGAGTCAAGGTTCTGGACATTGGATTGATCTCCTGGGCGCGTGGCAAGCAAGCAGGCGAGGGTATATGGTACTCCTTTGGATGAAAGCTACGCTGGAACATGCTAATGAAAAAATCATGAAATATATAAGGGGACCTGGGAATCAAACCCAGGTCCCAATACCTGCAAGCCAACGCATCTACCAACCGTGCCAACGCACATACTTGTTAGTTTAGTGGAACCTGATTAATGTATATGAAAACAAACGCTATTGGTATAAAACAAAAATCAAGCGCGAAGATTTGAATCTCCCAGTCACGTATGGACACGCCAGCTTCGTCTTCACCTTTTTGCCTGTAAACAAAAGTAAATAGCGGGGGTTTTAAACCCCCACTAAGCTTCAACCTGAAAAATAGCGATTAGGTGATAGTCAAAAAGAAAAAGGGCGCGAGGTGTGGGTTCCATTCGTTTGAAGGTCCTGATTCCATTGGCATAGGTTTTATTGTCCAATTTTTCCAGATGAATGAAACCCTCTTTCAAAGTTTCTGAAACCCTAATACACGTCCATGATGGATTCTTATACAGGCCTTATTAGTTCAATCAAAGCATGCCATTAGCTTCAGAACACTCATGTTAGTATAAATCAATGGTTAAAAGTCACAAATAATGCATGGAAAATGGAATACGATTATGAAAATTTTCAAGAAATATAAGACTCTGTTATACCGATTCCTTGAGTATGGAAGGCTGGCTTTGATTGGAATAGTTTCCTGGATGTGTCAAGAGTGTATTGGAATGGTTTTTTTTGCTTTGAAACGAGCTCTAGCTAGGTTTTCAGTTTTGAGATTTTGTCAAAAGTTGCAAAGTTGTTCTTGTGTTCTGAGTGCAGCTTGTGTGTCCTTATGCATTAGGTTTGCTTTGCCTATGTATGAGGATGGAATTAGGTCAAGAAAAACAGGCCCATAATCCATGCATTGATGATTTGGATATTTGGTTTTCAATGATATCAAATCCAATCTTTTTGCCATGAAACCATTGCCAATTGCATAGAATCTTTCCTTTTGAGTGATGCATGAATTATTTGATTCATAAAGGGTGAATATGCTGCACAAAAAGATTTGGAAAACATGATTTAGTATTTTTCTCATAATTAATTTTAATTAAATGAATTAATAAGATTAAAAATTCAATTAATTAATTCAAAATAAGAAAATAACTCCCTTTTAGCTTAATGGGTCGTGAATAGTCTTTGGATAATGTTTCATGGAAGAAATTGAGGCCCATTAGCAATTTTGAGGAATTTGAAGCAAAGTTGACTTTTCAAAATTCCCAAAAATTTCCCAACTTCCACAAGGCATATCTTGCTCAATTTTTAAGCTTTGATCATGTTCTTGGACATTTTGGAAAGGTCTTGAAGTCTTCTAACCAATGTATTTGGTCTCATGCCATTTTGATTTACCAATCTCAAGTTATGGTCTTTGACTTAAAGTGCCTTTTTGTTGACTTTTGAAAATGACCTATAATGTTGAGATTGATAACTTTTTGTGAGAGCATTTCTTGGACTTGAAGTGTGAAGATGAGTTGTAGGAAATGTCATTCTATTCAAAATGAGCTTTGGATGGAATTTTTATGATAAACCATGTGGAAGTTATGCCTTGGTCAATTTGCAGTTGACTTTTTCAACTGTCCAAAAATAGAAACTTTTGCATCTTGAGACTTTTTGAGCCATGCCTTGAGAATCATGATCAAGAATTGATCAAATGATGTTTGTGGCTTCAAAATAAGATGTTGACCAAAAATTTTGACTTTTGACTGTCAAATGACCATTTTGCCTCTGCAGTTGACTGTGAAGCATTTATGGTTTTTGACTGTGCAATTTGATGTTGTGAGTCTTGAAACTTGGCATAAGGATGCTTGGCAATATATGTAGGTATGTGGGACTTGTTTGGACCCTTGGAAACTTCAATTTCTTTGCCAGAACCAAAACCCTAATTTTTGACTGTTAGGAGGCAATTGGACTGTGCAACCCTTGGGAGATTTTGAAGCATGATCTTAGCAAACCTTGAAGAATATGGGAGGGCAAATTTTAGGGTACAACAGTTTCCCCTGTTCAATCTTCTTAGACCTGAGGATGTAGATTGGCTGACGTGCCTTTCGTAATCCGAAGGTGGAAGATGATTGAACACTAGAGTGCCCAGAAATTTGCGCTCACATGTTAGCAGTGTGATGGTGGGAATGGGCTTATAGATGCCATTTGGAGATTGATGGATAGGAATATGGGCTTATAGATGCCATCGGGAGGTTGTCGATCGCGTAAGAGATTCCTTAGTGAGAACTTGCGTACCTGAGAAAGAAAATGATTACCTGGCCTGTTACAAGAGTTGGTCTTCAAACTCTTTGTGTAGATGCGCCCTGGCTGGATACAGGAATCGGATCTTTTAAACTCTTCAGACGTGCCCTGGCGAGATACAGGAATCGAGTCTGGAGAATACAGTTGTCAACAGATACACCCTAGCAAGATACAGGAATCGGATCCTCAAACTCTTCAGACGCACCCTGGCAAGATACAGGAATCGGGTCTGGTAATGCTAGTCGTCAACAGATACACCCTGGCAAGATACAGGAATCGGGTCTGGTAATGCTAGTCGTCAACAGATACACCCTGGCAAGATACAGGAATCGGATCCTCAAACTCTTCAGACGCACCCTAGCAAGATACAGGAATCGGGTCTGGTAATGCTAGTCGTCAACAGATACACCCTGGCAAGATACAGGAATCGGATCCTCAAACTCTTCAGATGCACCCTGGCAAGATACAGGAATCGGGTCTGGTAATGCTAGTCGTCAACAGATACACCCTGGCAAGATACAAGAATTAGATCCTCGATCTCTTTAGACGCACCCTGGCAAGATACAGGAATCGGGTCTGGTAATGCTAGTCGTCAACAGATACACCCTGGCAAGATACTGGAATCGGATCCTCAAACTCTTCAGACGCACCCTGGCAAGATACAGGAATCGGGTCTGGTAATGCTAGTCGTCAACAGATACACCATGGCAAGATACAGGAATCAGATCTTTAGTTGCGACCGTTGATAGTAATTATCTTTGTATTAACCTTTGGCCTGAAAAGACAAAACGTTAGTTGTATGCGATGTCATGATGTATGACATACGAGATGTGATAAGTGAGATTGTATGTTTATGATGCGTATGTGCATGCCATGATATATGAAGATACGATGTTTATGAATTGTATTTTCTTCTAGGAAAATAAATCCTTGACGGGTGCCGGGAAGTTAAATCCTGGGATGATGTCGAGCTTTTGTTTCCACTGGGGAGTGATGGTTGCAAGAATACTGGTAGGAGAAGATGACTCCATTGGGGAATGAACTCGGTGAAGAGAATACTTTGCGGGGGGGAATTACTTTAGCGACCTTGCTGGGGAACAATACTCTGTGGGGAGAGAGGTACTCTGTTGATATGTTTGATGATAACTTCGCTGGGGATACCGTTGTTATGTTGTGTTGGAAGATGAACTCCGCTGGGGGATAGGAAGACCTTGCCGAGGACGATCTTTCCGTGGCTTTTGGCTGAGAATAACCCAGTTATATCCTGGTAGGGAAATAACCTTTGAATAAAGCCGGGAGACGCGTTCGTGCTCTGCAGGGAGGAATCTTCCAGAATCTACTGGGGATAAGCTTCCTGCTGGGGAGATGATTCAGCTTTCCTGGGGAAATCTTTAGACAGGACTCTCCTGGGGAAATCTTTGGACAGGACTCTCCTGGGGAAATCCTTTGAGGTTGCACTAGGGAATTGGCTACACCAAATGTCTGACATACCGCCGGGGAACAATCTTAGACCAAGACTGCCGGGGATACTTGTTAGGAATGTTCGTATATTGTTCTGGGGAATGTTGAGATCTGCTGGAGGATACCCAACTTCCTTAAGGCTGACAGGATAACTTTGCTTGGGGAGAGTGCATTGACTTGCTGGCTCGCTCTCTGGGGAATTAAGATATCTTGGTTATGTTCTTCAGCTGAACCTACCTTGGTACCTTGGTGGACAGAGCAATTAGATCGCTTAGACAACTCATTACTGCCCTTGTTTCTAATGTTACCTGTAATTAATCCTTTGTTTCGTATGCAAATATTTATGAGTTAGCAATTATTGTCAAATGCATATATCACAAATTGAACCTTGGACGTTCTTCGCAAAACCAAAACAGAAAAGGAAAAACAATTGGCAATTTTAGCTGAAAAGTGTATTTGTATTGATTTTTGAATTTGCCTGTAAATAGGCGTTTATATACAAGAGGCTGACGTCCTAGTAAGAGAACGCCGCCGAACAAAAGAGTTTATACAAATTTGTACAAAGGGAAAACAAAACAGCTATGTGAAAAGAATAATCCCACTGGGTTCCAATTCTGCTATCGCCTTTATATCTTCGAGCGTCTCATCACTTGGTTGCTCAGTTGATGATGAAGCTGATTGATCGATGCCGTTTGAACTTGATGTTGATACTGGATTCTGGATGCAAGGTGATCCAATGAGACATAGTATTACGCTTTATCCCTAACTTTTGCCTGGACTGCCCTTTCGGGTTTTCAGTCCACCGGGATACCCATTTTTGCCCAAGCCGCCCTTTCAGGTTTTCGACTTGCCGGGTGTACAGATTTTTTTATTTCATCCCTCATTTTGCCCGAACCCTTTTGGTTCGCCGGGAAGCCCTTATTTTTGCCTAGGTGTGTCAACCTAGCGGGTCTTTTGTTCATGCGTAGTATCTTTTTACTATGTCTGCATTGGCGGGGTGAGGAAGGTTGTCACCATCCATGGTGGTTAGAATCATGGCTCCTCCTGAGAAGACATGTTTAACCACAAATGGCCCTTCATACGTGGGGGTCCATTTTCCCCTGGGATCACTTTGAGGAAGGATGATGCGCTTGATTACCAGGTCCCCAACTTGATACTCTTGTGGTCTGACCTTCTTGTTAAACGCACTGATCATCCGTTTTTGGTACGTCTGACCATGACATATAGCAGTAAGTCTCTTTTCATCGATTAGATTTAACTGATCAAGTCGTGTCTGGATCCAATCATCTTCGCTTAGATCCGCATCCTTCATTATCCGAAGAGAGGGTATTTGTACTTCAATCGGTAAGACTGCCTCCATGCTGTAGACCAAGGAAAAAGGAGTTGCCCCGGTTGACGTCCTTGCTGAGGTACGGTACCCGTGCAGAGCAAACGGTAACATCTCGTGCCAATCTTTATAGGTCACTGTCATCTTCTGCACAATCTTTTTGATATTCTTATTTGCTGCTTCTACAGCCCCATTCATCTTCGGCCGGTAAGGAGAAGAGTTATGGTGCTGTATCTTAAATTGCTCGCAGAGCTCAGTGATCATCTTATTATTGAGATTGGTACCATTGTCCGTAATGATTCTTTCTGGGACGCCGTACTGACAGATCAGGTTATGCCGAATGAACCGTGCCACAACATTCTTGGTTACTGTAGCATAGGAAGCTGCTTCAACCCACTTTGTAAAGTAATCGATCGCCACCAGGATGAAGCGATGCCCGTTGGATGCCGTAGGTTTAATCTCGCCGATCATATCTATTCCCCACATTGCAAAAGGCCAAGGTGCAGTCAGGACATTCAGAGGGACTGGAGGAACATGCACCTTATCTGCATAAATCTGGCATTTATGACATGTCCAAGAATGTTGGTAACAGTCGGCTTCCATGGTGGACCAGAAATATCCTGCCTGAAGGATCTTCTTTGCCATCGTATGTCCACTGGAATGTGTTCCGAAGGTACCTTCATGCAGCTCCGCCATGATCCTTTCTGCTTCAGTCTTATCCATACAACGCAGTAAGGTCGAATCATGGTTTCGCTTGTACAGAATGCCGTTGCTAAGGAAGAACTTCGCTGCGAACCTTCTCAGAAACTTCTTATCGTTGACAGATGCACCTTCAGGGTATTCCTGAGCTTCCAAGTATCTCTTCACCTCATGGTACCAAGGTTTTTTAGTCACTACCTCAGCCTCAAGATCACAACAGTATGCCGGTTCGTCCAGTTTCCAGATAATGACCCAGGGAGCCTCATTGTCCCATTTGACTTTGAACATGGAAGACATCGTAGCTAACGCGTCCGCCAACTGATTCTCCTCTCTTGGGAAATGTTCAAAAGTTATCTCTGTGAAGTGGGGAATCAATGTCAACACACATTCTTTGTAAGGAATAAGGTTCGGATGTTTCGTATCCCACTCGCCTTTGATCTGATTGATCACGAGAGCGGAATCTCCGAAGACACTCAGAAACTTGATCCTTAAGTCAATCGCAGCTTGAAGACCCATGATGCATGCCTCATACTCCGCCATGTTGTTGGTGCAGTTGAAACATAGCCGGGCAGTGAGTGGAGTATGAGTGCCTTGAGGAGATATGATCACAGCGCCAATACCGTTACCCAAAGCATTGGATGCTCCGTCAAAGTGCATAGACCATCGGGATCCTTCCTCAGGTCCTTCATCCGGTCCAGGTACTTCACAATCAGTCACAATCATGATGCTCTCGTTCGGAAACTCGAAGTTCATTGACTGATAGTCGTCTACTGCCTGATGTGCCAAATGGTCTGCCAATACACTTCCTTTGATGGCTTTCTGAGTCGTGTACTGGATATCGTATTCCGTCAAGATCATTTGCCATCTTGCTATTCTCCCAGACAGAGCAGGCTTTTCAAATATGTACTTTATTGGATCCATCTTTGAAATCAACAAGGTAGTGTGAGTCATCATATACTGTCTCAGCCGGCGAGCAGCCCATACCAAAGCGCAGCAAGTTTTCTCGAGCAGTGAGTATCAGGTCTCACAGTCGGTAAACTTTTTGCTAAGGTAATAAATGGCATGCTCTTTTCGGCCAGACTCGTCATGCTGCCCCAGCACACACCCCATTGAGTTGTCAAGTACTGTCAGGTATAGTATCAGAGGTCTCCCTTCAACCGGTGGCATAAGGATGGGTGGTTCTTGGAGATACTCTTTGATTCTGTCAAAAGCGGCCTGACATTCATCATTCCAACGTACTACCTGATCTTTCTTCAGCAGCTTGAAGATTGGTTCACAAGTAGCAGTTAGGTGTGAGATGAATCGGGCAATGTAATTCAGGCGTCCTAAAAAGCCTCTGACCTCTTTCTCTGTTTTAGGAACTGGAATCTCTTGAATGGCTTTAACCTTGGCAGGGTCCACTTGAATACCCTTGTCACTTACAACGAAGCCCAGCAACTTTCCAGACCTTACCCCGAAGGTGCACTTGTTCGGGTTCAACCTCAGCTTGTACAGTTTCAGACGGTCGAACAGCTTCTGCAGATGGTCAAGGTGTTCCTCCTTAGTTTGGGACCTTGCAATCATATCGTCAACATACACTTCAATCTCATGATGGATCATGTCATGAAATAAAGCAACCATGGCACGTTGGTAGGTTGCCCCAGCATTTTTCAACCCGAATGGCATGACCTTGTAGCAGAAGGTGCCCCACTAAGTAACAAAGGTAGTCTTTTCCATATCTTCAGGAGCCATCTTGATCTGATTATAACATGAAAAACCATCCATGAAGGAGAACACCTTGTGCTGAGCAGTATTGTCAACCAGAACGTCAATGTGAGGTAGAGGGAAGTCATCCTTGGGGCTTGCCCTGTTCAGATCCCTGTAATTGACACACATTCTGACCTTACCATCTTTCTTTGGCACCGGCACCACATTGGCAACCCACTGAGGGTAAGAAGTCACTGCTAGAAACCCGGCATCGAATTGCTTCATAACCTCAGCTTTGATCTTCTCGGACATCTCTGGACGCATACGGCGGACCTTTTGCTTAACCGGAGGGCAGTCTTCCTTGGTAGGCAAATGATGGACCACAATGTCGGTATCCAACCCAGGCATGTCTTCGTAGGACCAGGCAAAGATCTCCACATAATCATGTAACATCTGAGTCAACCGTTGTTTTACGCTGAGCTTCAGATTGGCACCAATCTTGACTTCCTTCCTATCTGTCTTAGTACCCAGATTTATCGTTTCCACTGGCTCTTCATGTGGTTGGATTTCCCTCTCTTCCTGGAGTAACAGTCTTGCAAGCTCACCAGGCACTTCGCAATCATCTTCACCTTCGTCTTCGGCTAAGTTGATCGGATTTTCGAAGTCATAACTGGAAGTAGCAGAGTCGTTACCAGTGAGATCCATAGTGGATTGAAACCTGTGTAGGTGAGTGTGTGTAAATATAGTTGTTTTGCAATATATAAAGAAAGAAAGAAAGAAAGAAAGGGAGCACAATATTTGAAATGCAAAAAAACGTCCAAGATCTTTATTCATGATATATGGAAATGACAGTTATAAGCCCTCACAAATGAAGCCAACGGTGCCCTGGGTAAGGCACCGGGCCATAAAGTTTCAATTTATTGTTTATTACAAATAACAAAAACAAAGGAATTCATTACTGCGTAACAAAAGTAACAGGCGTATGATCTTTTGCGGTCCAATTGTTCAATCCACCGTCAGTCGTCGGGTAGATCCAGCTATCGAACTCCGATTCTTCCACTTCGTCTTCATCCCCAATAGCATTCACTCCTGGGTTGGTGATGAGCACAGGAGGTCTTCCGATCCTAGCTTTGCGCACAGCCCTCTGAGCCTCTGCAGTAAAACCCAGTCCAAACTTGTCAGTTTTAGGAGTGAAATCAGGGAGCCTGCCCCAGTTAGCACATTCACCTTTCTCGATTACAGCCCGGGCGTCCTTCAAGGAAGCCATCTTCAAAGGAAAGCTCTCTTCAGCCACTGTTTCTGCTGCTGCCAATGTTGGAGGTACCTCTTCAAAATGCTGAAAGGGGGTTTCAATAAACTCCCCGTCCATCTCAATATACCGGAAGGAATTCAAATGACTAACCATATATTCTTCCTCCCCCTGCACAGTAACAATCTTCCCTCTGACAGGATATTTGAGCTTCTGGTGCAGAGTGGAGGTCACTACCCCAGCTTTATGAATCCAAGGTCGACCCAGTAAACAGGAATAAGATGGACGAATATCCATCACATAGAAAGTTGAGTCGAATACTTGAGAACCCACACGAATAGGAATGTCTACTTCTCCATGAACCATCCTCTTCGATCCGTCAAAAGCTCGAACAATGATGTTGCTAGGTTTCAACTCCAGGCCTTCACAATCCAACCGGTCTAAGGCCTTTTTGGGCAATACATTCATGGAAGAGCCGGTGTCCACCAACACGTGAGCAAGAGTAGTGCCCCTGCATTCTATAGAGACATGCAGGGCATCATTGTGGTTCTTTCCCTTGGCGGTAAGGTCAGCATCCGAGAAACCCAAACCATTGTCGGCTGTCAAATTGGCTACGCAGTCAGTAAACTGGTCTGCAGAGGTCTCTTGTGGCACATGAGCCGTCTTCAGAAATGAAATCAGGGCCTTAGCATGGGCCTCTGAGCACAACAGTAATGAGAGCATAGAAATCTTGGAGGGGGTATGCCCCAGCTGTTCAACGACATTGAAGTCGCTCTTCTTAATTATCTTAAGAATTTCCTCCATCTCTTGCTGGGAGGCTTCAACATTCACAGACTTTGGTGCCTCCATCCGAGCAGGCTCATCTTCAATCCCTTTGCCCCGAGTATTAGATGACTCGGCAGCAGGGGAAGCAACTTGATCAGAAGTGGAAACAGGCGCACTTGCAGGTGTAATTATGAGAGGTCTTCGAATAGCTGGTGGCGCAATGTCAGGCGAGAAGAGCCTGCCACTGCGGGTTACTTTGGCGGGACCAATGATATTGCTGATGCTGGTACCGGTGTTGAACTCTTGCTTTATTCCAAGTACATATACATCTGCCCCATAGTGCCATGGGACAGCCTTATCAGATTCATAGGGGAGGGGCCCCGGAACAGTAATAACAATGGGTGCAACAATCATGATTTTAACTGGCTTCCTCGGGGGAGCCTTGATTGGATTGTTGAAAATTGTAACGACAGATACTTCTTCCACAGGAACAAAAGGAACAGCGGTCTTCTTGAACAAAATCTCCTTGCTATCCATCAGGCTTTGGATGCCTAACTTCAGCAACGGACAACCGGTAAGGGAAACAGCACACAAAAGGCAACCCTCGCTACAACCCGGAAATAAACCGGCCAGAAGCAGGTTCCTCTTAACAGTCAACAGAGGAGTAGCTACATCATTCACAGAAACGGCATACAAGTCTTCATCAACGGCATTTACTCCATGCTGGGGCATAGGAGCAGTCACAACATTTGGCCTCTCAGGCGCCTCAAATTGTATCTCCTTTGCATCAATAAGGTCCTGCACCTTATTCCTCAGGGCCCAGCAGTCATCAGTAGAATGCCCCGGGCTATCGGAGTGATAAGCACAGCGGGCATTTGGATTATACTTGGGGGATGCACTATTCACAACCTTTGGAGCCTCTCTGACGGTCACCAAGTTGGTCGATAGCAATTGCGGCAAGATTTGTGACAAGGTCATACTCAGCCGGGTAAATTCTCTTCTGGGTCTTTCAGCCCTTGGTTGGTTAAGTTGCTGAGGAGCGGCAGCAGGCATAACAATAACCACCGTGTTGACAGCTTGGCGGCGTTCTGGTTTGTCTTGCCTCCTAGGCCCATACACAGCACTGGCCTCCTTTTTAAAAGGTTTCTTCTCAGAACTTGAAGACGCACCTTTCTGAATCTTTCCTGACTTCAAACCAGCCTCTATCCTTTCCCCAGTCAGAATAAGGTCTGTGAACCCTGCAGATGAGTTGCCAATAAGATGATTAAAGAATGGCCCGGATAGGGTCCCCAAGAACATATCTACCAATTCACGGTCAGTTAACAGAGGTTGCACCCTGCCAGCCAGATCCCTCCACTTCTGCGCATACTCTTTAAAACCTTCTCCTGATCCTAACGACATACCCTGGAGTTGGGTACGTGTAGGTGCGAGGTCGGCATTATATTGATACTGCTTGTAAAAAGCAGTAGCCAACTCCTCCCAGTTACGAACCTTGGTTCCATCCAGCTGATAGAACCATTCGAGATGAGTCCCTGAAAGACTCTCCTAGAAGAAGTGGATCCACAAGTTCTTGTCCACTGTATACGACTGAATCTTCCGCACATAAGATCTGAGGTGTAGCTTAGGGCAAGACGCTCCGTCATACTTGGTGAAAGATGGTGCTTTAAACTTGTGAGGGATGATCACACCAGAAGATAAACCCAAGTCTCCGAAATCCAAACCAGGCACTTGTTGAATTTCCATGGCGTTCAGACGGTCCTCCAACTGCTTGTATCTGTCTTCAGCTGGAGGATATTGTTCCTCATTAAAATCAGTCTCATTGTCAGAGACCACCGGACTTGGAGCCCTTCCCCCCTGGGGGCTGTCTTTGCCTACAGAAGAACCAGATTCCTCATTCTGCAGTGTGTTACCAAATCTCCGGCCCGTGTTGAATAGAACAGTTCTCTTCTTCTTCTTCTTGACCAGCAGAGCCTTCAGCTCCTCTTGACCTTGAACCAAACCCATGATCAGCTCTTGAAATTGTGCGTTCTGCGCTTGAAGGGCCTTGATAGACTGCTCGGTAGATGATTCAGGGTTCATGATGCTGAAATAAACAGCGAAGAATAGTAAGCAACCTGAAAAGAAGAGTACCTGCTATGCACATGATGAATGGAATGCGTATGATTTATGTTTTCAAATACAATCGGGAATCAACTTTGTAAACAAAAAGGAACACACTTCATTAGATTCAACTTTGAAATTCAAATTGTTCAACAGATTTCCCTTAGGCGTTACATAAAATGAAAATACTGAAAAGGGAAATAAAACTGTAAAAGAACATCCAAAGCTCATCATTGATCCCAGGGTCTCCTCTTCTCAGTACGGATGTAGTTATTCAGAGCTCGCTCATTCTCCAACTGCTTTGTCAACTTCTGGATCTTCAATTCCTGCTCGTTGAACTTTTCCCGATAAGAATCCCGTTCTTCTCGCAGTTGCACCCAAGACCTCTTTAATGTCTCATAATCAGTAGGTATCTGAGGAGGGAGAACAGTTGGGGGAACCCCATCTCTATCAGGATACTCAAGAATGACGGGTCTGACAGCTTCGTACGGCATACCTAACTTCTGAGCACGGGTGCGGACCCATTTGTAGTAGGCTTCCATAGGTAGAGAAGTCTTTGGTCCCAACTCTTGTGGGTCAGCTTTATGAATTCTGTCCCAAGCCTTGATGAACCTACGACGCAGCTCGTCACTATCCACCTGAAACTCAAAACTGATGTGAGGCACTAACATCTCATGAGGCCCTGCTCTTCTGGCTCTTCCAAACTGACGGAGAGCTAGACATGGATTATAAGAGATCCCTCCTTGGGTACCAATCAAAGGAACATTAGGATATTCTCCGCAACGATCAATAACAGCTATCTCATCCAAACCTCTGAAAGTCCAAATAATGTCCTTATCAGTGAGAGACATTAACCTATGAGCCCAACCTCTTCCTTCTTTGTTCTTCAGCACGAACTTAGGGAGGTGCGAAATAAACCACCTCACTAACAAAGGGATACAACACCACAGAGTTCCTCGTCTTCGGGCAATATGAGCATAAAGTTGTTGTAGGATGTCACCCAAGAGAGTGGGCACAGGGTTCCGAGACATGAAGATCCTTATGGCAGTGACATTAATGAAGTTATCAGGATTAGGGAACAAGACTAGACCATAGATTAAGAGAGCCAGGATGTCTTCATATGCCCTAAAGTCCATGTCATTCCAGAAACTGTTAGCTTTACCAATCAGAAACTTGGCCAAGAAACCCTTAACTCCGCTTCTAGTCACCCAGTTGTCCATTACTTCTTGGTGAGTCAAGGGAAGAGCTGCAGCAACCTCCTCAAGCCTAAGAGTCTTTTCCCAACCAGTGTAGGGGGTCTGATCCAAGATAGGGATACCGAGAAAATCAGAGAACTCTTCCAGGGTAGGGACCAGCTGGAAGTCTTGAAAGGTGAAGCACTGGTACAGAGGGTCATAGAACTGGGTCAGGACACTCATCAGCTGTTGGTCCCACTTTGCCATGACTAAACTGAGAAGAGAACCATGCCTCTGGATGAAGGAAGTAGTATTTGGAATTCTGCTAACCAACTCTTCAAGCAACTCAGGTGGGTGAACAAAGTTGAACCGGATAGTATTCCTTCGCATAGGCATCATGATGTCCTACAAAACAGAGCAAAGGTGAAACCCTCTTGTCTTTGAAATGGTCAGTCCTTATGCAGGATGCATGCAATATTCATGATGGCATGATGTTATGATAAAGCACACCACAAATATTTACAAAGGCAAACATGATAAGGCACACAAGTCACACAAGACAAGCCCTTAGAGTTTAGGCCAGCGTAGGGTCTAGGTATTACCCTCTTTCAGTTTGTTGGTTCATACCTGTCCTATTAGAAGTAACCGGGTTCTAGAGGATCCCAATATCACTGACTACCCTCAATCGGTCATAACTCCAGCATCGCAATCTTTTCTTGCAGTCAGAACCATCACGAGAGTTTAGCCTCAATGGGCGTAGCATACTGCTACTGTTCTATTGGCCAAGTTGGGTACTTTAAGGTTCTAAGGTCGGTTGGTGCTTAATGACTCCTCAGAAGACCCATATTCTCCTCGTTGCAACACAAGGGATATCGGTACAGACCAAGGTGCCACACCAACGTAGCCACTGCTTCACCCATGTCGGTCTACGCCGGACAGGTCCCTCACAGCTTATGCTACCTAACAGGGTATCCCCAGATCCGGGTTAGGATCTATGTAACTCCGATGTAACCCACAATTTAAAGCAAACAAAGCACAAGAATTGAAAACACAGTTATGAAATATCCTAAGGTACACCTCACTTTATAAGAGTTCCCCAGCAGAGTCGCCAGTTCTGTGATCGGTGGATCTGGAACTGACTGTTTAACGCTGGTTCGCGAAATGTCGCGGAAGCAAGAGTCGCCACCGTCTTTTATTTTCTCCAACATGGACAGGACAAAAGCACAGCAAAATTCCTTATGAGATAGTTTCTCGGTTCGGGAGGTAGATTTATAGAAAGGGAAGGTGTTAGCACCCTTTCTATCCATGGTTATCCATGGGCTCTTAGATACTTGCTCATTTGTGTTTTCAAAAGTTTGTTTGCTTTTCAAGTGTGAGTGGGTTTGAAAAAGTTTCGTTTAAAGTTTCAGATCGACTCTTGTATCAGTCCTCAAGAGTGTTTGAAAAATTGTTTTGAAAGCTTTTTTTGAAAAGTGTCGGTGTGAAAAGAGTTTTTGATTTGTTTTTTGAAATAGAGCAAGTATCTATGAGTCATCTACCTACCCTAAGGAATTAGGCTGTGTAAATGTCCTTAAGGTAGTGTCATCCCACCATTGAGAGATAGGTAGCACCACCGTTGGAGGTGTTCGGGTCAATTCGTTTTTAGGGACAGTGTGGTCACCAGAGCAATAGTAGGACACCTTAGAAGCTACCCTTATGCCATGTTCATGGACATAAGGACTTACTAAAACGTCCTATACTCGACGACCACGTTTCGAGGGGCAAGGCAACAGTGAGGCGTACCCTAAGAGTGGTGTGTGAATCCGTGTATCGTTTTCAGTCATGTTTTATCTTGTCATGCATTTGGTGATCTACGCTTTGATTTTATTTGGGCCATTCATTCTTTCATGCAAAATTTAGCAGTTAAGGGGTGCGGAAATTAAAGTGCGGAAAATAAAGTCCTACGCTATTACAAGGCGCGTCTATACATCGCCAAATTAACAAAGACCCTTTTTTTAATAAAATGCGGAAAGTAAATAAATTTCCTAATTACTATTACAAGGCTTGGGCAATTACATAATATTTAAAACGAAAAATAAGAACAAACGCGCGAAAAAGAAATTAGAATCGAACATGCGAGGGCGTTGGACCCTTTAAAGATTTAATTGAAATTAGAAGTTAAATAATTATTAAATAAAGAAAAGAAATTATTTTTTATGTTTTTTGTATTTAATGAAAATGAAGAAGATTGATTAAAATTAGAAGTTAAATAAAACCCTAGTTCTAAATTGTTTTTAATTATTAAAAAAAAGATTAAAGTTTTGACCTAATTTTTACTAATTATTTAATTACATGAGTATTTACAAAATAATTAATAATTAATAATAAGAAGAAGAAGAAATTATTTATTGAGAAAAAAGAATAAAAGTGTTAAAAACCTAATTTTCTACATATTTTAGTTATTAAGAAAAACATTTAAATTTAAACCTAAATTACTAAATTGATTATTAAAAATTTATTTACAAAAAAAATATTAATGCATTAAATATTAAATAAACATATTTTATTTTTTTGATTTCTGATTTTTGTGTTATTATTATGAAAATTAAATTTGTGAATTAAATAAAACAAAAAGAGCAATTAAAATAAAAAAGGAGAAAAGAAAAAAGAAATTAAGAAATATAATGCAAACCATGGGGTGTCTGACCCAATTTAGAGGTGTATTTGAGCATTTGGCCCACTGAATTCAAGGCCTTTGTTGACTTTTCTGTATTTGCGTGTGGATCCTTGGACTAGCGTGCATGTTGGAGTCCAGGTTCTGGACATTGGATTGATCTCCTGGGCGCGTGGCAAGCAAGCAGGCGAGGGTATATGGTACTCCTTTGGATGAAAGCTACGCTGGAACATGCTAATGAAAAAATCATGAAATATATAAGGGGACCTGGGAATCGAACCCAGGTCCCAATACCTGCAAGCCAACGCATCTACCAACCGTGCCAACGCGCATACTTGTTAGTTTAGTGGAACCTGATTAATGTATATGAAAACAAACGCTATTGGTATAAAACAAAAATCAAGCGCGAAGATTTAAATCTCCCAGTCACGTATGGACACGCCAGCTTCGTCTTCACCTTTTTGCCTGTAAACAAAAGTAAATAGTGGGGGTTTTAAACCCCCACTAAGCTTCAACCTGAAAAATAGCGATTAGGTGATAGTCAAAAATAAAAAGGGCGCGAGGTGTGGGTTCCATTCGTTTGAAGGTCATGATTCCATTGGCATAGGTTTTATTGTCCAATTTTTCCAGATGAATGAAACCCTCTTTCAAAGTTTCTGAAACCCTAATACACGTCCATGGTGGATTCTTATACAGGCCTTATTAGTTCAATCAAAGCATGCCATTAGCTTCAGAACACTCATGTTAGTATAAATCAATGGTTAAAAGTCACAAATAATGCATGGAAAATGGAATACGATTATGAAAATTTTCAAGAAAAGTAAGACTCTGTTATACCGATTCCTTGAGTATGGAAGGCTGGCTTTGATTGGAATAGTTTCCTGGATGTGTCAGGAGTGTATTGGAATGGTTTTTTTTGCTTTGAAACGAGCTCTAGCTAGGTTTTCAGTTTTGAGATTTTTTGTCAAAAGTTGCAAAGTTGTTCTTGTGTTCTGAGCGCAGCTTGTGTGTCCTTATGCATTAGGTTTGCTTTGCCTATGTATGAGGATGGAATTAGGTCAAGAAAAACAGGCCCATAATCCATGCATTGATGATTTGGATATTTGGTTTTCAATGATATCAAATCCAATCTTTTTGCCATGAAACCATTGCCAATTGCATAGAATCTTTCCTTTTGAGTGATGCACGAATTATTTGATTCATAAAGGGTGAATATGCTGCACAAAAAGATTTGGAAAACATGATTTAGTATTTTTCTCATAATTAATTTTAATTAAATGAATTAATAAGATTAAAAATTCAATTAATTAATTAAAAATAATAAAATAACTCCCTTTTAGCTTAATGGGTCGTGCATAGTCTTTGGATAATGTTTCATGGAAGAAATTGAGGCCCATTAGCAATTTTGAGGAATTTGAAGCAAAGTTGACTTTTCAAAATTCCCAAAAATTTCCTAACTTCCACAAGGCATATCTTGCTCAATGTTTAAGCTTTGATCATGTTCTTGGACATTTTGGAAAGGTCTTGAAGTCTTCTAACCAATGTCTTTGGTCCCATGCCATTTTGATTTACCAATCTCAAGTTATGGTCTTTGACTTAAAGTGCCTTTTTGTTGACTTTTGAAAATGACCTATAATGTTGAGATTGATAACTTTTTGTGAGAGCATTTCTTGGACTTGAAGTGTGAAGATGAGTTGTAGGAAATGTCATTCTATTCAAAATGAGCTTTGGATGGAATTTTTATGATAAACCATGTGGAAGTTATGCCTTGGTCAATTTGCAATTGACTTTTTCAACTGTCCAAAAATAGAAACTTTTGCATCTTGAGACTTTTTGAGCCATGCCTTGAGAATCATGATCAAGAATTGATCAACTGATGTTTGTGGCTTCAAAATAAGATGTTGACCAAAATTTTTGACTTTTGACTGTCAAATGACCATTTTGCCCCTGCAGTTGACTGTGAAGCATTTAGGGTTTTTGACGGTGCAATTTGATGCTATGAGTCTTGAAACTTGGCATAAGGATGATTGGCAATATATGTAGGTATGTGGGACTTGTTTGGACCCTTGGAAACTTCAATTTCTTTGCCAGAACCAAAACCCTAATTTTTGACTGTTAGGAGGCAATTGGACTGTGCAACCCTTGGGAGATTTTGAAGCATGATCTTAGCAAACCTTGAAGAATATGGGAGGGCAAATTTTGGGGTACAACAGTTGCCCCTGTTCAATCTTCTTAGACCTGAGGATGTAGATTGGCTGACGTGCCTTTCGTAATCCGAAGGTGGAAGATGATTGAACACTAGAGTGCCCAGAAATTTGCGCTCACATGTTAGCAGTGTGATGGTGGGAATGGGCTTATAGATGCCATTTGGAGATTGATGGATAGGAATATGGGCTTATAGATGCCATCGGGAGGTTGTCGATCGCGTAAGAGATTCCTTAGCGAGAACTTGCGTACTTGAGAAAGAAAATGATTACATGGCCTGTTACAAGAGTTGGTCTTCAAACTCTTTGTGTAAATGCGCCCTGGCTGGATACAGGAATCGGATCTTTTAAACTCTTCAGACGTGCCCTGGCGAGATACAGGAATCGAGTCCGAAGAATACAGTTGTCAACAGATACACCCTGGCAAGATATAGGAATCGGATCCTCAAACTCTTCAGACGCACCCTGGCAAGATACAAGAATCGGGTCTGGTAATGCTAGTCGTCAACAGATACACCCTGGCAAGATACAGGAATCGGATCCTCAAACTCTTCAGACGTACCCTGGCAAGATACAGGAATCGGTTCTGGTAATGCTAGTCGTCAACAGATACACCCTGGTAAGATACAGGAATCGGATCCTCAAACTCTTCAGATGCACCCTGGCAAGATACAGGAATCGGGTCTGGTAATGCTAGTCGTCAACAGATACACCCTGGCAAGATACAGAAATCGGATCCTCGAACTCTTCAGACGCACCCTGGCAAGATACAGGAATCGGGTCTGGTAATGCTAGTCGTCAACAGATACACCCTGGCAAGATACAGGAATCAAATCCTCAAACTCTTCAGACGCACCCTGGCAAGATACAGGAATCGGGTCTAGTAATGCTAGTCGTCAACAGATACACCCTGGAAAGATACAGGAATCGGATCTTTAGTTGCGACCGTTGATAGTAATTATCTTTGTATTAACCTTTGGCCTGAAAAGATAAAACGTTAGTTGTATGCGATGTCATGATGTATGACATGCGAGATGTGATAAGTGAGATTGTATGTTTATGATACGTATGTGCATGCCATGATATATGAAGATACGATGTTTATGAATTGTATTTTTGTCTAGGAAAATAAATCCTTGACGGGTGCCGGGAAGTTAAATCCTGGGCTGATGTCGAGCTTTTGTTTCCACTGGGGAATGATGGTTGTAAGAATACTGGTAGGAGAAGATGACTCCGTTGGGGAATGAACTCGGCGAAGAGAATACTTTGCGGGGGGGAATTACTTTAGTGACCTTGCTGGGGAACAATACTCTGTGGGGAGAGAGGTACTCTGTTGAGATGTTTGATGATAACTTCGCTGGGGATACCGTTGTTATGTTGTGTTGGAAGATGAACTCCGCTGGGGGATAGGAAGACCTTGCCGAGGATTTAGGGTTTTTGACTGTGCAATTTGATGCTATGAGTCTTGAAACTTGGCATAAGGATGCTTGGCAATATATGTAGGTATGTGGGACTTGTTTGGACCCTTGGAACATTCAATTTCTTTGCCAGAACCAAAACCCTAATTTTTGACTGTTATGAGGCAATTGGACTGTGCAACCCTTGGGAGATTTTGAAGCATGATCTTAGCAAACCTTGAAGAATATGGGAGGGAAAATTTTGGGGTACAACAGGAGTCATTACCTTTTAGCGTGAGGGAAGTTCCTGACTTCTGAGTCGAAGGGTGTTCCTTGTCCCATCGAAACTTGTCCAAACAAAGCAAGCATGCAGGCAGCAAACTTGTCCAGTCAAAGCAGGCTTGTAGGCAGCATGTTTGGTGAATCGAAAAGGGTTTCCTTGCAGGGGGCATGTGTGGACAGTAGGTCATGTCGAAAGAGGCATGCTAGTAGCCATTTTGAGCAATCGAAGGAGGCCAAGAGTCAATCGAAGGATGTAGAATCGAAGGACACTTGTTTTTATCCAAATTTGTCAAAATATTAATTTTATCTGTTTTCCCCCTTTTTGACAATTTCCTTTTGGTATTGGAAAATCCCAATGCACTTGTTTAAGCTTGAACCTTGAAATCCTTGAAAGAAAAGCCTTGAGAATTGAGAGGGCAAATTTTGGGGTACAACAGTTGCCCCTGTTCAATTTTCTTAAACCTGAGGATATAGATTGACTTTCGAGCCATTCGTGATCCGAAGGTGGAAGATAATTGAACACTAGAGTGCCCAAAATTTTGCACTTGTATGGTGTAGTATCAGTATTGTGATGTCGGGAATGGGCTTACAGATGCCATTTGGAGAGATGATGGATAGTTGTTGGAGATGGGCTTAAAGATGCCATCCATAGGTGAATGCTAGACTGTATCTATAAGCTAGAACTGGATGATTGCCAGCATGGCGTCCGTGTCTGGAGCGCCTCTGAACTGTATTGGAAAGTTGGGTTGTTTGAGCTGGTCGAGTAGATAGTTGTCCTGTCTGGTTTCAGGTATTAATATCTGACATGAGAAAGAAAGATAGTTTTCCTGGTTTGTTACAGGTGTTAATCTTCAATCTCTTCATGTAGATAGTTTTCTTGGCTTGTTACAGGTATTAATCTACAATCAGTCGTCCACAGATAGTTTTCCTGGCTTGCTACAGGTATTAATCCGGAACTTGAAAAGGTTGGCCGATGAGATAGTTGTCCTGTCTGGTTTCAGGTATTAATCTCTGACCTGAGAAAGAAAGATAGTTTCATGGCTTGTTACAGGTGTTAATCTTCAATCTCTTCATGTAGATAGTTTTCCTAGCTTGTTACAGGTATTAATCTACAATCAGTCATCCACAGATAGTTTTCCTGGCTTGCTACAGGTATTAATCCAGAACTTGAAAATGTTGGCCGATGAGATAGTTGTCCTGTCTGGTTTCAGGTATTAATCTTTGACCTGAGAAAGAAAGATAGTTTCCTGGCTTGTTACAGGTGTTAATCTTCAATCTCTTCATGTAGATAGTTTTCCTGGCTTGTTACAGGTATTAATCTACAATCAGTCGTCCACAGATAGTTTTCCTAGCTTGCTACATGTATTAATCCAGAACTTGAAAAGGTTGGCCGATGAGATAGTTGTCCTGTCTAGTTTCAGGTATTAATCTCTGACCTGAGAAAGAAAGATAGTTTCCTGGCTTGTTACAGGTGTTAATCTCCAATCTCTTCATGTAGATAGTCTTCCTGGCTTGTTACAGGTATTAATCTACAATCAGTCGTCCACAGATAGTTTTCCTGGCTTGCTACAGGTATTAATCCGGAACTTGAAAAGGTTGGTTGATGAGATAGTTGTCCTGTCTGGTTTCAGGTATTAATCTCTGACCTGAGAAAGAAAGATAGTTTCCTGGCTTGTTACAGGTGTTAATATTCAATCTCCTCATGTAGATAGTTTTCTTAGCTTGTTACAAGTATTAATCTACAATCAGACGTCCACAGATAGTTTTCCTGGCTTGCTACAGGTATTAATCCGGAACTTGAAAAGGTTGGCCGATGATATAGTTGTCCTGTCTGGTTTCAGGTATTAATCTCTGACCTGAGAAAGAAAGATAGTTTCCTGGCTTGTTACAGGTGTTAATCTTCAATCTCTTCATGTAGATAGTTTTCCTGGCTTGTTACAGGTATTAATCTACAATCAGTCGTCCATAGATAGTTTTCCTAGCTTGCTACAGATATTAATCCGGAACTTGAAAAGGTTGGCCGATGAGATAGTTGTCCTGTCTGGTTTCAGGTATTAATCTCTGACCTGAGAAAGAAAGATAGTTTCCTGGCTTGTTACAGGTGTTAATCTTCAATCTCTTCATGTAGATAGTTTTCCTAGCTTGTTACAGGTATTAATCTACAATCAGTCGTCCACAGATAGCTTTCCTGGCTTGCTACAGATATTAATATGGAACTTGAAAAGGTTGGTCGACGAGATAGTTGTCCTGGATGGTTTCAGGTATTAATCTCTGACCTGAGAAAGAAAGATAGTTTTCCTGGCTTGTTACAGGTGTTAATCTTCAATCTCTTCATGTAGATAGTTTTCCTGGCTTGTTACAGGTATTAATCTACAATCAGTCGTCCACAGATAGTTTTCCTGGCTTGCTACAGGTATTAATCTGGAACTTGAAAAGGTTGGTTGACAAGATAGTTGTCCTGGCTGGTTTCAGGTATTAATCTCTTACCTGAGAAAGAAAGATAGTTTTCCTGGCTTGTTACAGGTGTTAATCTTTAATCTCTTCATGTAGATAGTTTTCCTGGCTTGTTACAGGTATCAATCTACAATCAGTCGTCCATAGATAGTTTTCCTGGCTTGCTACAGGTATTAATCCGGAACTTGAAAAGGTTGATGGTAGCCATTTGTTGATTGACCTTTTCCTTAAAAGGTAAAACGTTAGCTGTATGCAATGTCATGATGTATCAAATGCATAATGTCATGATGTTCTCAAAAGTAAATGAGATTGTGTTGTATGCACTTATCATGTATGTAAATAGGATGTATGAAATGTGAAATGTTAATGAATGTATTTTTGTCTGGGAAAATAAATCCTTCACAAAAGCTGAGGAGTCATTAAATCCTGGACTGCTGTTGAAGATTATGTGTGTCTTCAAACTTTGCTTAGAATATTTCCAATGGATTCCTGTTTTATTGTTTGAGGAGAACTCCGCTGGGGGAAGTTGAAAACTCTGTGGGGAGTATGTTTATTTCTGCTTGGGAAAAGAGTTTAGGAGTCTTAGTCATATGTTGCTCTAATGGGGAGTCGAAGTTGAACTGATATCTGGTCGGATCCAGGTTTTGCAGTAACTTGTTGGGGATTGTAGAGTAGTCTACTGGGGAAGAGGAGTTGTGGTCCTTTGATTTGTAGTAGTCGGAGAGGCAAACTCAAGCTGGGGAATCCTGGTGTTGTTGGGGAAATAAACCCTGTCGTCGGTCCGCTAGAGAGGTGACATCTTCGTTGGGGGAAGTCCTTGAGGATTCTTGAGGTTGATTCAGCTGGGGAAAGGGGGTCAGAGATTATACTCTTGCTGGGGAATCATCCTATGAGAAGGACTTTGGGGAGACTTGTCATTGCCCCTAGTAGCGAATGTTTGTGGCATTGCCAGAAAGTTTGATTGTACGCAACCCTTTGTTGGGATTGACGCTCAATGTCCCAAGTGACAGAGATGGAGACCTGCCCCTGGTTACTCTGCACTTCTTTGAGAGATTTCCTGGAATCTTGACTGGACTGCCCCAGGTGTGCTGGATAGTGACATGTCATTCCCCCTTGTTGATAGGAGATGCGTTAATGGAAATGTCATCCTTTTTAAAGTGATTTTGTTCACTGGGAGAGCTTTCGTTCATCGGATATTCATTGTGTGAATTTCTCCGCTGTCAAACAAATAGCCAAATACAAACAGTGATATTCAAATAATGCAAAGTTTATGCTTGTCTTGAAGTTTTTTTGAAAATGCGTTTTAGCGAGTAAAGAAATTTTGCTAAGAAAATTCAAACTCAGGATTTAGAGCAGAGCCTCACAGGATTCAGGATACCTTTTGTAACAGTATGCTTTCGAACTAACCCATGCTTCAGTTAGGACTTTTGAAGGGTTGTAACGTGGCTTGGTTCACGGTTTTAAGAAGCAAAGGATAAAGGCTCAAAGTATATTTGTACCCACCCGCTCTTCGTGATGTTCTTCAATCCTAAACTTAGTTAATTGTGCATTTGAACTCCAAATGAGTCTGGAACGACGTTTTTGGTGATGGTTCACACAAGTTGAATTTGTTGGAAGGCAGTCGTTTTTGCAACATTTTTCATGTTGTTAAGGATTTGTAGCGACCTCGTTCTTTTGATTTGTTATCCCTAACTTTTGCCTGACTGTTCCTGTTTTCGAGATTACAGTCAGCGGGATGCCCCAGCTTTCTTAAGCCTCCTTTATAGGTTTTGGCTCAGTGGGCTTTTCTCTTTTGAGAGATTGACTGCCTATGAGATAAGGAACCACCACTGTCTTTTGATTCCAGAGGAATGCTTTTGATGTCGTTCGTTGTATTATGAACTGAGAGTTTGCGACTTAAAGCGCATTTGAATTAACTGAGAGACTACCCTGCCCCAGGTTTTGATTAAAGGTTTTAATTTGTTTAAAAACAGAAAACTCCTACTTCTTTGGCTCGAAGGGGGTTGACTAGGGATTATCTTCCTTATAACTCCAGTGTTTAGGATTTGAAAGAAACGCATGTACATCGTCAGCAAGGTCTGTTCAAAAGCATACTGTATGAAATTACGGTATTGTTTCGTCATCCTCCCTTTAAAGGCTTGTAACTTTTAGCAAGAGTTGAAAGTCATAAAGAGAGTAAAAAGCATAGTTTAAATGTAATGGAAATGAGTGGATCAAATCAAGACAAACATATGCAATGCATTAATGAAACAGAGTTTGACATTAATAGATAATTGTTTGAATAACAAAGAGATTACAACTTGAAAATTCAAAATGAACAGAAGCCTTTTTGTCTGAACTTGTCACTTTAGGTGGTGAGCCTTTGGCAGAAGAATTCAGTCTGGCCATCTTGTGTGAACTCCAGCATTCCTTCGTCGATCAGGTTTTGAATCTTGTACTTCAACGCCCAACAATCGTTTGTATCATGTCCAGGACTATCAGAATGATAGGCACACCTGGCATCTGGATTGTAGCTGGGAGAAAAAGTTTTGGGATTTGGATGAGGTCTTATTGGTGTAATCAGATTCATCCTCAGCATGTGTTGCAAAGCTTGGGACAGTGGCATGTTGATGTTGGTAAACTGTCTTTTGGGCTCGCTTTGCCTTTGCTGATTTTCCGGTTGATGTTGACGAAGTCGTTGTTTGGCTCGTGACGTGGAAGCAAAGTGAGTAGGTCTTCTCTCCCTTAAACCGGCTTCTTGTATCATGGGAGGCTGAATGATGACTTGATCCCCAATTCTAGATGTTTGCCCCATTTGGTTATCTCGAAGCAGTTTGTTGACGAGAACCCTGGGCTCTTCTTGTCTTTGAGCCATGTCTTGAATGAGAGCCATTTGGCCCACCAGTTGTCCCATCATCTGGATCTTCATTGTTTCCAGCTCAATCTGTAGTTCTTCCAACTGATCATTCCTGACACTTCTTGAATTCCCTAGGACCATGCCCCTTGTGAGGAGAGCTTTCACTTCTTCTTGCCCCTGGGACAAGTTTAAGAATATTTCTCGAAGTTGAGCATTTTGATCCTGGATGTCCTTGATAGTCTGCTCTAGAGCCATCTCTACTGAAATAAACAGTAGGAAGATAAGGAAACCTGAAAAAGGAAAACCTGTTATGATATAATGCATGATATGTGGATGCATGTTTTTTCAAGGATCTCTCGGGGTAAACACAAGAAAAATGTTAGAGGTTGAACTTTGGTCAACATCTTTGATTGGAGAACTTTGTGTCGGTGGATGTCTTTCCACAAGAATCAAGCTCACCATGTCGAGTGGGTCATAGCCCCTGATTCAAGTTGTTACACTTGATCTTTGACGGCGTTTGTTTAGAGGGGAACCATCTTGCCCTTTGGTAGATGTCTGGTTCAACGTGACCCTGCATCAAAAGACCCTCGAGATCCTTGAAATGGTTATTGAAAAAAAATGCTATGGTATGATGTTATGATGTTATGTACATGTATGCAGAAGTAAGCAAGTGTATATACAGACAGTCATATTCACACAAAGCAAACAAGTCCTTAGGTTTAGGCTTGCATGGGGTTTGTAGGTAAGTACCCTCTTGAAGTTAGTTGGCTCAACCTGTCCTAAAATAGAAACCGGGTTCTAAGGAGCTCAATATCACTAGATTATTTTCTGTGTTCATTGTTTTGGTTTAGCCACTTAATTGGCGACCAAAATATTCCAAGAAAACAATCCTCGATGAGTGTAGTATCGAGTATCTACCAACTTCGGACTGCACCAAAGTCAGTCATCTCACTACCCCTAAAAAAGGCCAAGATTGTCAAGTAAAGTTCTAAGAGTTCGTTAGTGCTTCATGACATCACTCAGCGGCCCCATATTCTCCTTGACTACTCAAGGGCTACCGGTACCCACAAATATGTCACACTAACGTAGCTACTGTTTCAACCATGTCGGTATACCCTGCACAGTTCCCTCACAGTTTATTGCTACTTACCTAAAAAGGTGCCCCCAAATCAGGGTGTAGGATTTATAACAAACCCAAACAAGGAACCCAAAAAGTAAAGCAATCAAAGCAATCAAAGTAAGCAAGTAAAGGTGATCTAAAACCCTAAGGTAACCCCACTTTAAAAATAGTCCCCAGCAGAGTCGCCAGTTCTATGATACGGTGGGAGAACTGACTTGGGTTTTGCGTTTATGTTTGCAAATGTTTCGGTTTAGCAAGAGTCACCACCGACTTTTTATTTATCCTAAGGAAAGGTCAAAAAGCACAGGAAAGACCTTTGAGATGTTTTCGTGGGTTCGGGGGGTAGATTATGAAAAGGGAAGATGCTAGCACCCTTTTCATCCATGGTTTTCCATGGACTCTTAGTTACTTGTTTTAGATCACTTGCCTTTGCTTTTCAATTGTTTGAAATGGTGCTTTGTATGTGTGGTTTTGAAAATGTTTTGAAAAAGATGCCTTGTCTAGGCAACCTTTGTAACAATTCGTTTGAATGTTTTACAAAGGTGTTTGTCTTTTTGAAAAGATGTTTCAATGTTTTTGAAAGTTTGTTTTGAAATTGTGTTGAGATGTGTGTTTGAAAAATGGCAAGGATGTTTTGAAAGTTTGATCAAGTAACTAAGAACTATCTACCCTAATTTTACTCAAAGATCTTTCTCATGTTTTTAACCCTTTTAACAGTGTTATTTCACCATTGTGTTTGATGAACAACCTTACGTTAGGATGTTAAACGGGACAGGCGCGGGTCATTGTATAGACCATGATAGCAATAACGTCAAGTATCTTTGGCAATTTTTCCTTAAGGGACTTGATCATTTTGTTTAGGCAACTCTGATAGCGTCATCGAGGGACTATGATCATTTTGATTGTTCTTGTTTTGCCAAAGTACTTGACATGCATAACATGGCCCATTTGTTTAGGCAACCAAGTAGAGATACCCTAAGGGGTGTTTGTGTGCAAAGTGTGTTTTATTGCATGCATTTGTCTTTGATTTTTAGGTTGTATACTTATTGGTTTTATCTTGCCATACACACCTAGTTACTAGCATTTATACAAAAGTAATAAAAAGTGCAAAAAATAAATCCTCACTATTACAACCATATTGAAGTGCATAGAAATGTAAAGGAAAAAATAAGATAAAAAGAAGAAAAAATGAGCTCCTTCGATTTGGGCAGGAGCACCCTTCGATTTGCATTCTGCTGGCCTCCTTCAATTGGGACTAGCACCAGTGAGGTCCTGGCCTTCGATTGGGCTTTGGCACCAGTCAGGTCATGTACTTCGATTGGAGGCTGGCACCAGCATGGGAGTGCCTTTCGTCTGAGCCTGGACTTAATGCAAGTATGCCTCTGGCTGGGCCTTTCTGCCTTGTTGCCTTCTTCGATTGGGCCAGTGAAATCAGTGTGAGCGTGTCTCTGGCTGGGCCTGGAAGTCAGTGTGAAAACCAAAGGCTTCGTTTCATACTCTTGTCTCCTGTTTCTTTCATTTAAAGCATTAAATGGCAACATGGCCTGAGGCCATGCTAGTATTTGTTTGGTAAACAGTTTAATAGTTAAAGCAAGTTCAGGTAAACAGAAAGCAAAAACGAAAGGATTAGCTCTGAAAAATATGTTAAAAGGGTGGAAACGAAAGGAACCAAAGTGTTATGTACATGTTTTGAAATGAAATGGAATATTATTCACATACTATGCCATGAAATGAAAGGTTCAAGGGTAAGAGTGACTTACCTTGCTTCAGGCCTTGAATGGATGTGGGATTCGAACTTGAACTGCTACCTGGACGTTTCTAGAATTTGAAGAGTAGTCACAGGGGGTTTGGTTTTGGTTTGAAGAGTTATCACAGAAGGTTGTCTTTGAGTTTGAACAAACTTCTATGTGTGGGGTGTTCTTCAGAATCGAAAGAGGTGAGTGTTTGGGATTCTGGGTTTTGATTTCTCAAATGTTGATGAACTTGAGAGTTTTGTTGTGTTTGAGAAAATTTAGGAGATTCGTTCCTCTGGTCCAAAGATCCTCCCTTAGCTTTGTAAATGTTCCTCTATTTATAGAGAAAGAATGGACATGTTGTCCAAATCCAGCCTTGCAAAAATAATAAAATAATAGGTAACGTGAAAGTACTTGTGGGGGGCCTCCTGGCAGTTGGGGTGCAGAAGATGTGACTTATGTTTCTGACATTGCTTGTGCTTAGACCAAATTCAGGTTGAAAGCTGCTTTTGTGATAAAAGTACTCCCTATGAAAAGAAAGAGTACGTAGCCTTTAACCAAGAATAGTAGTATCCAAAAGATAAAGTTTAAAACCCTTGTACAAGCTTCTGACTATGTAAAGATTTGGACGCAACATAGCCTGGCAAACGAGATTTGGTCTTGAGTCAAATGCAAGAATGAGATCGAAGCGCACTTGTTCGAAGGAAGCCTCTGCCTCAGTCGATGCTTGTGGTCGAAACAAACTTACTCGAAGGAAGCTAATGCCCTGTCGAAGCTTGGATCGAAACAAACATATTGCCCAATCGAAAGACTGTGTTCGAAGGAAGCAATGTTGCCCAATTGAAGCATGTGGATCGAAACACACATAAAGGGAGTCATTGCCTTTTAGCGTGAGGGAAGTTCCTAACTTCTGAGTCGAAGGGTGTTCCTTGTCCCATCGAAACTTATCCAAACAAAGTAAGCATGCAGGCAGCAAACTTGTCCAGTCGAAGCAGGCTTGTAGGCAACACGTTTGGTGAATCGAAAAGGGTTTCCTTGCAAGGGGCATGTGTGGCTAGTAGGTCATGTCCTTCAATTGTAAGCACGCAGGCAGCAAAAGGCACAAACAAAGCCTGCAACGAGAAGTTACAGGCCCAGTCGAAAGAGGCACGCTAGTAGCCATTTTGAGCAATCGAAGGAGGCCAAGGGTCAATCGAAGGATGTAGAATCGAAGGACACTTGTTTTTATCCAAATTTGTCAAAATATTAATTTTATCTGTTTTCCCCCTTTTTGAAAGTTTCCTTTTGGTATTGGAAAATCCCAATGCACTTGTTTAAGCTTGAACCTTGAAATCCTTGTAAGAAAAGCCTTGAGAATTGAGAGGGAAAATTTTGGGGTACAACAGTATGCACACCTTTCATTGGGATGGTAACTAGGAGCAGGAGTATTGGGATTCCAAAGAGGAGCCTTTAATGTAATCAGCTCTGCCTTTAACATGTGATGTAATGCTTGAGACAATGGTATGTTGATTTTGGTAAAGTGTCTCTTGAGCTCGTCTTGCATATGCTGACTACCTTGTCATTGTTGGCGAGATCATTGTTGGACTCGCGGTGTAGTAGCCATTTTGAGAGGTGTTCTCTCTACCAAACCAACTTCTTGTCTCATCGGGGGTTGATTAATGACTTAATCCCCAATCTTAAATGTTTTTTCCATACGGTTTCATCCGTCTTGATGAAGCTTGTTGATGAGGATTCTCAACTCTTTTTGTCCACGAGCTAAGTTTTGGATAAGAGCCATTTGTCCCAACATCTGGATTCTCATTGTTGCTATTTCAGCTTGCAATTGTTTCAGCTGGCCATCCTCATTGTCTTCAGGATTCTTCCCGGTGATGCTCTCAATAAGGAGTGCTTTCACTTCTTCTTTCCTCTTGGATAAATTTAGGAACAAATCTTGAAGCTGGTCGTTTTGGGTCTGGAGATTTTGGACAGTCTACTCGAGAGCCATTTTTACTGAAATAAACAGTAAACGGATGAGGAAAACTGTATGGGGAAAATCTATCATGATATGATGCATGGTATGTGGATGCAATGTGTTGTACCCCAAAATTTTCCCTCCCATATTCCTCAAGATTTGTCAAGAATGATCTTCAAATTGCTCAAAATGGCTTAAGGGTTGTACAGCCCAAACACCTCCTAAGACAGCTGAAATTAGGGTTTTATTTCTTTCAAAGAATTTGGGGTTCTCAATGGTTCAATCAAATCTCATAGGCCTATATACATTCTCAAGCACCTACATGCCAAGTTTCAAGACTCACAGTGCCAATTTGCACAGTCAAAAGCTCCATTTGATCTACAGTCAACTACAAGGGCAAAATGGTCATTTTGCAGTCAAAAGTCAGAATTTTTGGTCAACATCTCATTTTGAGTTCACAATCATCATTTGATCAAGTCTTGATCATGATTCCACAAGGATGGCTCAAAAATCATCAAGGTGCAAAAGTTACTATTTTTGGACAGTAGAAAAGTCAACTGTATCTTGACCAGGGCATAACTTTTTCATGGTTTATCAGAAAAATTCCATCCAATTCTCATTTTAAAGGGGATGCAATTTCCTACAATCCATCTTCACACTCCAAGTTCAAGAAATCCTCTCACAAGAAGTTATCAATTTTTACATTATAGGTCAATTTCAAAAGTCAACAAAAGTACACTTTGAGTCAAAGGCCATAACTTGAGATTGGTAAATCCAAATGACATGGGACTAAAGGCATTGGTTAGAGGACTTCAAGAGCTTTCCAAAATGTCTAAGAACATGGTCATATGATCAAAATTGAGCAAGTTGTGCATTGGAGAAGTTGGGAAATTTTCATGAATTTGCAAAAGTCAACTATCCTCAAAACTCCAATTTTTGACAAAAGGGCCCACTTTCTTCCACTTGATTCAGCCTTGTCATGCCACACACGTGTCCCATACTTGATTTCATGACCAAACATTTATTTTTCTATTTTATTTAATTTTTATTGATTTAATTCATTTTAAATCTATAATAATTCAAATAAAATCTAAAAATCAATGAAATAGTATCTTGGTGATTTGTATAGCTTTCATATATCACATGCCACCTAATCAAATTCGTGTATTGGCTTTTTGTGCATAAAATCATAGATTGGATTCAATTTTGGAAAGGTTAACAATGGTGGTCAATCAAAGATTCATTCTTGAATATACATGGATTGAGGCCCAGCTCTTGACCTAATTCAATTCTCATATACATAAGCAAGCAACACAAACCTAATTCACGCCTGAAGACTGCACAAAACGGCCAGACAAAATTTGAAAAAAGCTTGAAAAACCTTGAAACCTAAATCATACATAGAGGTCAATTCAACCCAAAACCTTGACACTAATCTCTTGCTGGCCATTCACTGAAGCGAAAGCAATCAAAATCACGTCCAGAAACCCCCTGAAATGCACTGTAAGTTGTCACGATTATGGCTCTGATCATGAAATCCAAACCTTGGATTCTTGCATCCTCTCACTATAATCTTTGCATATTTGTGTTTATCGCTTCATTTAGAACATTTTTGCAATACTTAATTTTGTTTTCATGGCCTGTGTTGTAATGCCCGAATCTAGGGTTTCTTTGCTTGGTTTTTAGGCGTTTGCATTGCAGGTAAATTTAGAGTAAATCAAGGGCATGAATGGACTCAGTGGGAGAGGACGAGCATGTTGATGTTATTAGATGTCGTTTCCATGGCCTAGGGCGAATTCTAGGACGAACCTAGGAGTTTAGTTGCGGATAAAATCCGCAGGTAAAAACCCTGGATATTTCAACGAAGAAGACGACCACGCGTCCTCTTCCTGTTGGGTGGTTCAAACCAGCGCGCCTTTTTTTTATTTTTCAGGAATCAGGCTTTGTTTTCAATATATTGTTTGTTATATAATTCATTAACAATTAAACAATGCAGTTGGGTTGGTTGAGCGCGCGTGCATAGTCCATTGGGACCTGGGTTCGAATCCCAGGTCCCCCAAAACACTTATTCTATTTTTCTTTATATGTTCACATGCAGATTTCAAAGTGAAGTCTACCATATACCTCCAATTCCCAAGCGCCAGATGTCTTCAAACTCAAATCCAATGGTCAAAGCTGGGTATCCACCATACGCCTTAGTCAATGAGCGTGCAGAGAGTTACAAAAGTCAATGAGGCTGAAATTGTTAATGGGCCAAGAATTGCTCTTCCCACCATAAATCAGGCCCAACACCCCCCTTCAAGTTTATTTCTTTTCTTTTCTTTTTTTATTTCTTTCATTTAATTATTTTTATAATTATTATTTTCACTAACAAAATAATATTTATTTTCATAATAAAAATCCAGAAAACATAAAAAATATAATATTTTTATTTATTAAAATTAATTAGTTATTTTGTAAATAAATACTAATATAATTTGTTTAGTTTTAATTAGATTAAAATTAATATTTTCACAATAAATCTAAAACTAATGTAAAATTAGGGTTCTTGACAATTTTGATCCTTTTATATTTATTTCTTTAAAACATTCAAAAAAAAACCAAAAATTATTTCTTTTTTATTTTATTTAATTAATTAATTAGTCTAGGTTTGATTTAATTTAATTCATAAATAAAAAATCTCTTTCTTTCTCAAAAAAAAAAAGGGTCAAAACCCTAAAAACACTCCGATTCAATTTTTTCTCACGCGCCTATTATTTTTGATTCGTAGTTTCATCATATAATTGTATTTACTCTGAGGATGTAATAGCTTTAATTAGGACTTTTTATCGCTTTTATTTAATTTCCCGCAATTTACTTTTCAAGGGTTTGTTTTTGGCGATGTAAATACCCGACGCCTTGTAATAGTTTAGCTTTATTTTCCGCAACTATTAACTGCTAGATGTATGCTAACTAAGCTATGCATGACAAGATTTCTCTTAAAATAAAATTAATCGTAGCTCACCATAACATGTACAAAGATAACATAACTGAAACCTGACACACTCGCACATGCCACTCTTAGGGTACGCCTCACTTGGTTGCCTCGACGTGGTCATTGAGTATAGGGTGTTTTAGAGGCCGCCCTCCTGTCTAAAGATAAAAGTTGCCTCGAAACGGTTGCCTCGATAAAAAATGATCTAAGACATTAGGGTTACTGCTAAGGCGTCCTACTATTGCTTTGGTGACCACATGTCCCTAAAATCGAATTGACCCGAAAACTCCAACGACGGTGCTACCTACTTCTCAATAGTGGGATAGTACTGTCTAAAGGACATTTACACAGCTTAATTTCTTTTGAGTAGGTAGAGGTTCTCAGGTACTTGCTTTTTCAAAACAAAAATACTTTTCGCACCTACACTTTTCTGACAAAAGTTTTCAAACAACACTTCATATACTCTTGAGGATAGATACAAGAGTTAAATCGAAGTTTTCAAACAAACTTTTTTTCAAAACCCACAAACACAAGAAAAGCAAAACCTTTTGAAAACATAGTGAGCAAGTACCTAAGAGACCGTGGATAACCACGGACAGAAAGGGTGCTAACACCTTCCCTTTCTATAATCTACCTCCTGAACCCGAGAAACATCTCGAAAAGGAATTTTGCTGTGCTTTTGTCCTTTCCTTGTTGGAGAAAATAAAATATGGTGGCGACTCTTGCTTACCACGACATTTTGCGAAACGCAAACGCGAACCAGCATTCTAAAACAGTCAGTTCTATTTCCACCGATCACAGAACTGGCGACTCTGCTGGGGAATTTATAAGTGAGGTGTACCTTAGGATTAGACCACTATATTTTAAATTGTATGCTTTATATGCTTTAAACTTTGTGGGCTTGTATCAGAGTTTTATAGATCCTAACCCGGATCTGGGGGTACCCTTTTTTAGGTAAGTAGCAATAAACTGTGAGGGACCTGTCCGGCGTAGACTGACACGGGTGAAGCAGTAGTTACGTTGGTGTGACACCTTGGTCTGTACCGATATCCCTTGTGTTGGAACGAGGAGAATATGGGTCTTCTAAGGAGTCATTAAGCACCAACTGACCTTAGAACCTTAAATTGACCAACTTGGCCATAGAACAGTAGCAGTATGCTACACTCATTGAGGCTAAACTCTCGCGATGGTTCCGACTGCAAGAAAAGGTTGCCAAACTGGAATTATGATCGGCCGAGGGTAGTCAGTGATATTGAGATCCTCTAGAACCCGGTTACTATTTTTAGGATAGGTCTTAATCAACTGAAACTGAAAGAGGGTAGTACCTAAACTTCATGCCAGCCTGAAATATAAGGGCTCTTGTGTGACTTGTGTGCCTTTACCATGTTTGCCTTTTGTGAATACTTGTGGTGTGCCTTTACCATGACATCATAACATCATAACATCATAACATCATAACATCATAACATTGCATACATCTTGCATAAGGACTAACCCATTTCAAGGATCTCAAGGGTTTGTGATGCAGGTCGTGATGAACCAAATGTCTAGCAAGGGGCAAAGGGGATTTATTTTCCTCTAGCCAAGGGGGTTTGGAGATCAAAACATGATAACTTGAGTCAGGGGCTATGACCCACTCGATATGGTGAGCTTGACTCTTGAAGAAGGACTCTCAACAACATGAAGCTCCTTCAATCAAGCTACCAGATTCAAACTCTAACAGTTTCTTTGTTTACCCCACGAGATCCTTGAAAACATTGCATACATACATATCATTGCATAACAGGTCACCCTTTACAGGTCTCTCATGTTCTCGCTATTTATTTCAGCAATGGCTTTCCAACCAGACAACCAAGATCTCCGGGCTCAAAACGCCCAACTTCAAGAAATGTTCTTGAACCTATCCCAGGGGCAAGAAGAAATAAAATCTCTCCTCACAAGGGGCTTGGTCCTAGGGAATCCAGGAGGCGTCAGGAATGATCAGTTGGAAGGGCTACAAATTGAGTTGGCAACAATGAAGATCCAGATGATGGGACAACTGGGGGGCCAGATGACTCTCATTCAAGACTTAGCTCAAAGACAAGAAGAGCTCAGGGTCCTCGTCAACAAGCTGCTTCAAAATAACCAAGTGAGGCAAACAACTAGGGTTGAAGATCAAGCCATCATTCAACCACCTTTGAGGCAAGAAGACAAGGGAAAAGCTCCTCAGCTTGCTTCAGGGTCACAAGCCCAGCATCAACCTCGCCAGCATCAACAGGGTAATCGGCGTAAGCAAAATACGTCTGGAAGACATTTCTCTGAGACTGATATACCATCATCTCTAATACTGAAACGCTTGTTGGAGGTCAATCTGATTGCTTTAAAGGATCCTCCTCAGAATCCCAACACCTCTGCTCCTACCTATCATCCCTATGAAAGGTGTGCATACCACTCTGACAGCCCGGGACATGACACCGACGACTGTTGGACTCTGAAGAACAAGATCCAAGACTTGATCGACGGAAGGGTGCTGGAGTTCATGCCGGATGGCGAGATGAAATACTTTCGCTAAGAATTCTCCATCTGAGATGACTAGTTCAAACTAAGAGACTTTTGTTCAGTTGAATTCTGAAGTTGTATTTTTCTTTTCTTATTCAAACAATTATTATCATGTCGAACTCTTTTATTTCATTAATGCATTGCATATGTCTGTTTTGAATCAATCCATTCGCGTTCACTATATTCAAATTCTTTCATTTTTTGTGATGTTCAAACTCTCGATTAAAAATTATAAGCCTTTTGAGGGAGGATGACGAAAACGATACCACGATCTTTACAGTATGCTTTTGAACAGACCCCACTGATGAAGTATAGGCATTGCTTCAAATCCTAAATAGTGGAGTTATAAGGAAGATAATCCCTAGTCAACCCCTTTGAGCCAAAGAAGTTGGAGTTTTTCTTTTTACGCAAAAATTAAAACCCTTAATTATAACCTGGGGTAGGGTAGTTTTCTCAGTTTATCCAGGTGCACAATGAATGGCATCAAAGAAGTCCTTCCGAGAAAAAAAAAACAGTGATGGTTCCGCATAATCGTAAGGACAGGCAGTCATTGTCTCTCAAAATAAAATCCCAACAAGTCAAAACCTATGAAGGAGACTTACAAAAACTGGGGCATCCCGCTGACTGTAATCACAAAAGAAACAGTTCAGGCAAAAAGACAGGGATAATAAAATAAAAAAGGAAGAGGTCCTACAAACCCTCAACAAAAAGAAATGACTGCCTGGTCAAAATAAACTATCAGTATTCGAACCATCACCGAAATATCAGAGCAAAGACTCAAACAGGACCTAAATGCACGATTAGCTGAGTTTAGGATCGAAGAACATCATGAAGAACGGGTGGGTACAAATAAAGTTTGAGCCTTTATCCTTTGTTTCTTAAACCGTGAACCAGGCCACGTTATAACCCTTAAAAGTCCTAGCTGAAGCATGGGTTAGTTCGAAAGCATGTTGTTACCAAAGGTATCCTGACTCCTGTAGGGCTTGCTGTAAAATCCTGAGTTGACATCACATTTTACAAAAAAATTTACTTGTTTTATTGAAAACTGCATTTTCAAAAAACTTCAAGACAGACGTAAGCTTTGCATTCTTAAAATAACATTGTTTGCATATGACTATTTGTTCAACAGTAGAGAAATTCGCATGACGAATATCTAGTGAACAAAAAACCTTCTCAATGAAAAGAGTCACCTCAAGTGGAAAAAACACTTCCAACCAAGGGGCACGGCATGATCATTGTCCATCATCTGGGGCAGTCAAGTCAAGATTCAGAGAATCTCTCAAAAATGCCAAATAGCCAGGGGCAATTCTCCATCTGAGTCACTTGGGGCATTGGACATGAATTCCAGCAATAAATCTTGCATGATCAGACATCTTCTGGTAGTATGGCAACACAACACTACCAACAGTGACAATTCCCTGCACTCTGAGAACGTGGACATAGTCAAAAAAAATACTATGCATAATCAAAGACCCGCTAGGTCGACTGGCCTAGGCAAAAATAAGGGCTTCCCGGCGAACCAAAAGGGTTCGGGCAAAAATAAGGGATGAAAATGAAAAAATCTGTACACCCGGCAAGTCGAAAACATGAAAAGGCGGCTTGGGCAAAAAAGGGTATCCCGATGGACTGAAAACCCGAAAGGGCGGTCCAGGCAAAAAGTAGGGATCAAAGCGTACGGCTGTGTCCCGTCATCTCGTCACTTGCCTACCAGAAGAAGATTTGTCAATCGGCAGTTATCAAGCACCTCATAGACCTTCGTCTCCCGCAGAAACTGGGGCAATAAGAATTGTCCGAACTGTACAAGCTGCTCTATCCACCAGATACAAGGTAGATTCAGTTGAAGAATATGACCAAGATACCTTCACTCCCTCAAGATTAAGACAGTAATGGTAGCTATCCCCCACTGATACTTGCAACTATGAACAAATCAGCAATACTCGCCCCCAAGCAGAGTTAGTCTACCATCAGTCCCGAAAAGATTGGGTATCCCCAGTAGATCTTAATATGCCCCCAGCGGAGTATAAAGATATTCCTCAGCAAGCATCCCCGACAGTCTTAATATTCCTCGACAGAATATAAGAATGTTCCCCGGCGGAATACAGGATACCCCCAGTGGAGCCATTTCCCAGCGCAGTCTAAAAAAGGCTTCCCCGCCAGAGTTGAATCATCTTCCCCAGTAGATTCTGGAAGTCTGTCCCCTGCAGATTACAAATGTATCTCCCCAGCCGTATTCAGAGGTTATCCCCATAAAAGTCTAACTGGGTTATCCTCGGCAAGGTGCAACGGAAAGATCATCCCCAACGAAGTTCTTTCTATCCCCAGCGGAGTTCATCATCAAAGTCCCCAACAGAGCTTATCAACGGAATCCCCAGCGGAGTTATCGTTAAAACCTCAGCAAAGCTTCTCTCCCCACAGAGTAATTCCCCACAGAGTAATCTCTTCATCAAGTTTATTCCCCAACGGAGTTCTTCTCTCCTGCAGGTTTATTCTCACAATCATCTTCGTTCATCATCCCCAGCGAAAACGAAGAATTCAACACTATTCTCCAGCTATCCGGGATTTATTTTCCCCAGCTAAAACATTATATTTCCATACATCATGATACATGCATAAACGCATCATATCGCACAATCTCATTTATGTTGAGAACATCATTGCTCGATCCATCTCATGCATTGCATATGACTGACCTTTACCTTTCAGGAAAGATGCAGTTAAATTCTCAGCCATATCAAAAGGCCTTCTCTAGTCCAGTTAAGTCGATTCCTAAAGATTTTTTTGATGCCGATCCAGTTGAAGATATTCCAAGACCTTGTCTGGTCCAGTTAAATCGATTCCTAAAGATTTTTCTGATGCCGATCCAGTCAAAGGCCTTCTCTGGTCCAGTTAAGTCGATTCCTAAAGATTTTTCTGATGCCGATCCAGTTGAAGATATTCCAAGACCTTGTCTGGTCCAGTTAAATCGATTCCTAAAGATTTTTCTGATGCCGATCCAGTCAAAGGCCTTCTCTGGTCCAGTTAAGTCGATTCCTAAAGATTTTTTTGATGCCGATCCAGTTGAAGATATTCCAAGACCTTGTCTGTTCCAGTTAAATCGATTCCTAAAGATTTTTCTGATGCCGATCCAGTCAAAGGCCTTCTCTGGTCCAGTTAAGTCGGTTCCTAAAGATTTTTCTGATGCCGATCCAGTTAAAGATATTCCAAGACCTTGTCTGGTCCAGTTAAATCGATTCCTAAAGATTTTTCTGATGCCGATCCAGTCAAAGGCCTTCTCTGGTCCAATTAAGTCGATTCCTAAAGATTTTTCTGATGCCGATCCAGTTGAAGATATTCCAAGACCTTATCTGGTCCAGTTAAATCGATTCCTAAAGATTTTTCTGATGCCGATCCAGTCAAAGGCCTTCTCTGGTCCAGTTAAGTCGATTCCTAAAGATTTTTCTGATGCCGATCCAGTTGAAGATATTCCAAGACCTTGTCTGGTCCAGTTAAATTGATTCCTAAAGATTTTTTTGATGCTGATCCAGTCAAAGGCCTTCTCTGGTCCAGTTAAGTCGATTCCTAAAGATTTTTCTGATGCCGATCCAGTTGAAGATATTCCAAGATCTTGTCTGGTCCAGTTAAATTGATTCCTAAAGATTTTTCTGATGCCGATCCAGTCAAAGGCCTTCTCTTGTCCAGTTAATTCGATACCTAAAGATTTTTCTGATACCCATCCAGTTGAAGATATTCCAAGACCTTGTCAAAACCAGTTAAATCGATTCCTAAAGATTTTTCTGAGGCCAATTCAGTCAATGGAGACAAAACCAGTTAAATCGATTCCTAAAGATTTTTCTGAAGCCAGTCAATGGAGACAAAATCAATTAAATTGATCCCTAAAGATTTTTCTGAGGCAAATTCAGTCAATGGAGACAAAACCAGTTAAATCGATTCCTAAAGATTTTTCTGATGCTAATCCCGTCAATGGAGACAAAACCAGTTAAATCGATTCCTAAAGATTTTTCTGATGCTAATTCAGTCAAAGGAGACAAAATCAGTTAAATCGATTCCTAAAGATTTTTCTAAGGCAAAGTCAGTCAATGGAGACAAAATCAGTTAAATCGATTCCTAAAGATTTTTCTGAGGCAAAGCCAGTCAATGGAGACAAAATCAGTTAAATCGATTCCTAAAGATTTTTCTGTGGCCAAACCCGTCAATGGAGACAACCCGCCAATAGAGATAACTCGTCAATAGAGACAACCCATCAATGAAGACAACCCGTCAATAGAGACAACCCGTTAATAGAGACAACCCGTCAATAGAGACAATCCGTCAATGAAGACAACCCGTCAACGAAGACAAAACTACCCATCAACATTTTCAAGTTCTAGATTAATACCTGTAACTAGCCAGGAAAACTATCTGTGGACGATTGATTGTAGATTAATACCTGAAACCAACCAGGAAAACTATCTACATGAAGAGATTTAAGATTAACACCTGTAACAGGCCAGGAAACTATCTTTCTTTCTCAGGTCAGAGATTAATACCTGAAACCAGACAGGACAACTATCTCATTGGCCAACCTTTTCAAGTTCCAGATTGATGCCTGTAACTAGCCAGGAAAATTTTATGGATGACTGATCGTAGGTTAATACCTGAAACCAGACAGGACAATTATCTACTTGACCGTCATGAAGCAACCCTACACCGGTTCCTTCTATTTCAGATGAAGTTTCACACGGACTCATCATCAGTTAACCCTACACAGGTTTCCTTCCTTCCAAGATGCAGTTTCACACGGACTCATCATCAGTCAACCCTACACAGGTTTCCTACCTTCCAAAATGCAGTCTTACACGAACTCATCGTCAGGCAATCCTATACAGGTTCCTTCTTTCAACTAACAAGATCACAATTCAACAAACAATCTCCAGACAGAATCTATAAGCCCATCCTCCTATCCATCATCTCTCCAAATGGCATCTGTAAGCCCATTCCCGACATCACATTGCTGATACTACACCATGCGAATGCAAATTTCTGGGCACTTTAGTGTTCAATCATCTTCCACCTTCGGATCACGAAAGGCACGCAAGCCAATCTACATCCTCAGGTTTAAGAAGATTGAACAGGGGAAATTATTGTACCCCAAAATTTGCCCTCCCATATTCCTCAAGATTTGTCAAGAATGATCTTCAAATTGCTCAAAATGGCTCAAGGGTTGTACAGCCCAAACACCTCATAAGACAGCTGAAATTAGGGTTTTGTTTCTTTCAAAGAATTTGGGGTTCTCAATGGTTCAATCAAGTCTCATAGGCCTATATACATTCTCAAGCACCTACATGCCAAGTTTCAAGACTCACAGTGCAAATTTGCACAGTCAAAAGCTCCATTTGATCTACAGTCAACTGCAAGGGCAAAATGGTCATTTTGTAGTCAAAAGTCAGAATTTTTGGTCAACGTCTCATTTTGAGTTCACAATCATCATTTGATCAATTCTTGATCATGATTCCACAAGGATGGCTCAAAAATCATCAAGGTGCAAAAGTTACTATTTTTGGACAGCAGAAAAGTCAACTATATCTTGACCAGGGCATAACTTTTTCATGGTTTATCAGAAAAATTCCATCCAATTCTCGTTTTAAAGGGGATGCAATTTCCTACAATCCATCTTCACACTCCAAGTTCAAGAAATGCTCTCAGAAGAAGTTACCAATTTTTACATTATAGGTCAATTTCAAAAGTCAACAAAAGTACACTTTGAGTCAAAGGCCATAACTTGAGATTGGTAAATCCAAATGACATGGGACCAAAGGCATTGGTTAGAGGACTTCAAGAGCTTTCCAAAATGTCCAAGAACATGGTCATATGATCAAAATTGAGCAAGTTGTGCATTGGAGAAGTTGGGAAATTTTCATGAATTTGCAAAAGTCAACTATCCTCAAAACTCCAATTTTTGACAAAAGGGCCCACTTTCTTCCACTTGATTAAGCCTTGTCATGCCACACACGTGTCCCATGCTTGATTTCATGACCAAACATTTATTTTTCTATTTTATTTAATTTTTATTGATTTAATTCATTTTAAATCTATAATAATTCAAATAAAATCTAAAAATCAATGAAATAGTATCTTGGTGATTTGTACAGCTTTCATATATCACATGCCACCTAATCAAATTCGTGTATTGGCTTTTTGTGCATAAAATCTTAGATTGGATTCAATTTTGGAAAGGTTAACAATGATGGTCAATCAAAGATTCATTCTTGAATATACATGGATTAAGGCCCAGCTCTTGACCTAATTCAATTCTCATATACATAAGCAAGCAGCACAAACCTAATTCACGCCTGAAGACTGCACAAAACGGCCAGACAAAATTTGAAAAAAGCATGAAAAACCTTGAAACCGAAATCATACATAGAGGTCAATTCAACCCAAAACCTTGACACTAATCTCTTGCTGGCCATTCACTGAAGCGAAAGAAATCAAAATCACGTCCAGAAACCCCCTGAAATGCACTGTAAGTTGTCACGATTATGGCTCTGAACATGAAATCCAAACCTTGGATTCTTGCATCCTCTCACTATAATCTTTGCATATTTGTGTTTATCGCTTCATTTAGAACATTTTTGCAATACTTAATTTTGTTTTCATGGCCTGTGTTGTAATGCCCGAATCTAGGGTTTCTTTGCTTGGTTTTTAGGCGTTTGCATTGCAGGTAAATTTAGAGTAAATCAAGGGCATGAATGGACTCAGTGGGAGAGGACGAGCATGTTGATGCTATTAGATGTCGTTTCCATGGCCTAGGGAGAATTCTAGGACGAACCTAGGAGTTTAGCTGCGGATAAAATCCATAGGTAAAAACCCTGGATATTTCAACGAAGAAGACGACCACTCGTCCTCTTCCTGTTGGGTGGTTCAAACCAGCGCGCCTTTTTTTATTTTTCAGGAATCAGGCTTTGTTTTCAATATATTGTTTGTTATATAATTCATTAACAATTAAAAAATGCAGTTGGGTTGGTTGAGCGCGTGTGCATAGTCCATTGGGACCTGGGTTCGAATCCCAGGTCTCCCAAAACACTTATTCTATTTTTCTTTATATGTTCACATGCAGATTTCAAAGTGAAGTCTACCATATACCTCCAATTCCCAAGTGCCAGATGTCTTCAAACTCAAATCCAATGGTCAAAGCTGGGTATCCACCATACGCCTTAGTCAATGAGCGTGCAGAGAGTTGCAAAAGTCAATGAGGCTGGAATTTTTAATGGGCCAAGAATTGCTCTTCCCACCATAAATCAGGCCCAACACCCCCCTTCAAGTTTTTTTCTTTTCTTTTCTTTTTTTATTTCTTTCATTTAATTATTTTTATAATTATTATTTTAACTAACAAATTAATATTTATTTTCATAATAAAAATCCAGAAAACATAAAAAATATAATATTTTTATTTATTAAAATTAATTAGTTATTTTGTAAATAAATACTAATATAATTTGTTTAGTTTTAATTAGGTTAACATTAATATTTTCACAATAAATCTAAAACTAATGTAGAATTAGGGTTCTTGACAATTTTGATCCTTTTATATTTATTTCTTTAAAACATTAAAAAAAAACCAAAAATTATTTCTTTTTTATTTTATTTAATTAATTAATTAGTCTAGGTTTGATTTAATTTAATTCATAAATAAAAAATCTCTTTCTTTCTTAAAAAAAAGGGTCAAAACCCTAAAAACACTCCGATTCAATTTTTTCTCGCGCGCCTATTATTTTTGATTCGTAGTTTCATCATATAATTGTATTTGCTCCGAGGATGTAATAGTTTTAATTAGGACTTTTTATCGCTTTTATTTAATTTCCCGCAATTTACTTTTCAAGGGTTTGTTTTTGGCGATGTAAATACCCGACGCCTTGTAATAGTTTAGCTTTATTTTTCGCAAGTATTAACTGCTAGATGTATGCTAACTAAGCTATGCATGACAAGATTTCTCTTAAAATAAAATCAATCGTAGCTCACCATAACATGTACAAAGATAACATAACTGAAACCTGACACACTCGCACATGCCACTCTTAGGGTACGCCTCACTTGGTTGCCTCGACGTGGTCATTGAGTATAGGGTGTTTTAGAGGTCGCCCTCCTGTCTAAAGATCAAAGTTGCCTCGAAACGGTTGCCTCGATAAAAAAATTATCTAAGACATTAGGGTTACCGCTAAGGCGTCCTACTATTGCTTTGGTGATCACATGTCCCTAAAATAGAATTGACCCAAAAACTCCAATGACGGTGCTACCTACTTCTCAATAGTGGGATAGTACTGTCTAAAGGATATTTACACAGCTTAATTTCTTTTGAGTAGGTAGAGGTTCTCAGGTACTTGCTCTTTCAAAACAAAAATACTTTTCGCACCTACACTTTTCTGACAAAAGTTTTCAAATAACACTTCATATACTCTTGAGGATAGATACAAGAGTTAAATCGAAGTTTTTCAACCAAACTTTTTTTCAAAACCCACAAACACAAGAAAAGCAAAACCTTTTGAAAACATAGTGAGCAAGTACCTAAGAGCCCGTGGATAACCACGGATAGAAAGGGTGCTAACACCTTCCTTTTCTATAATCTACCTCCCGAACCCGAGAAACATCTCGAAAAGGAATTTTGCTGTGCTATTGTCCTTTCCTTGTTGGAGAAAATAAAAGACGGTGGCGACTCTTGCTTACCGCGACATTTTGCGAAACGCAAATGCGAACCAGCATTCCAAAACAGTCAGTTTTATTTCCACCGATCACACAATGTTTTCAAGGATCTCGCGGGGGTAAATACAAGGAAATGTCAGAAGTTGAACTTTGATTACAACTTTGAAGAACTTCATATCGTTGAATGTCTTTCTACGAGAATCAAGCTCACCATGTCAATTGGGTCATAACCCTCGACTCAAGACAACGTGCTTTGGTCTTTGACAACATTTGGTTATAGGAAAATAAATCCTCTTTCCCCTTGATAGACGTCTGGTTCGGTATAACCCTACATCACAGGCCCTTGAGACCCTTGAAATGGTTATTGAAAATGCTATGGTATGATGTCATGATGTTATGTACATATACAAGCAAAGCAAACAAATCCTTAGGTTTAGGCTTGCATGGGGTTTATGGGTAAGTACCCTCTTGAAGTTTAGTTGGTTCAACATATCCTAATAAAAGTAATCGGGTTCTAGGGAATCTCAATATCACCAATCTTTCTTCATCGGGCATTATTTCAGCGCAAGCCTCTTTAGGTGCGACCGAAATATCCCGAAAGTCTGATCTCAATGAGTGTAGCATCGAGTATCAACCAGTCTTTAGCTCTACACCAAAGTTGACTATCTCATTACTTCCTAATGGCCAAGTTGTTCGATTAAAGGTTCTAAGGTCAGTTAGTGCTTCATGACACCACACAACGGCCCTGTATTCTCCTCGTTTCACCACAAGGGATATTAGTACCAACAAATGTGTCACACTAACGTATCCATCGCTTCAACCATGTCATTATACCACACATAGTCCCCACGATCTATTGTTACTTACCTAATGATGTTCCTAGATTCGGGTAGAGGATCTATACAAGAAACCCAGACATAGGCCCAAAAATGTAAAGTAAACAAGTCAAACAAATGAAAGCATTTTAAATATGATCTAGTCTCTAAGGTAACCCCACTTTAAAGTAACTCCCCAGTAGAGTTTCCAGTTCTGTAATACGGTGGGAGAATTGACTTGGGTGTTTTGCGTTTTATCGCAATTGTTGCGGATAGCAAGAGTCACCATTGACTTTTCTTTTATCCAATAAAGGAAAGGGTGAAAAGAATAGGAAAGACCTTTTGAGATATTTTCTTGAGTTCAGGGGGTAGGCTATGAAAAGGGAAGGTGTTAGCACCCTTTTCATCCGTAGTTATCTACGGGCTCTTAGTTGCTAGCTCACTTTGAAATGCTTTGTTTGAAATGTGTTTTGTGATTGTTTTTGAAAGTATTTTTGAAAAGTGTCTTTGCTTAGGCGAACTTTATAATGATTATCGTATCTATAAGAATGCATATAAAGTGTTAACTTTTGAAAATATTTCATTTCAAAGTGTTTTTTAAAGTGCCTTTGCTTAGGAGAACTTTGTAATGATTCTTGTCTCTATAAGAATGCATACAAAGTGTTGACTTTTGAAAATATTTCATTTGAAAGTGTTGGTGTGTTTTGAGAGATAATTTGAAAATGGTTGTGAGAAAGTAACTTCGAACGTTCTACCTACTCAAAAAGTCTTAGTTCATTTCCTACTCCTTTAGATATTGTTATCTTACCATTGATTGGTAAGAAGCCCTATCATTGGATGTGAAGGGACGGGCATGGGTCGTCGTACAGTCATGGAAGGAAACATTGTAGGATACCTTATAAATTTGTTATAAGGGTCGCCAATTCAATATGCACTTCAAAAATCACTTATCTATAATTTAAGCATGTTTCATTATCATGACGTATCGCACACAAACAAAGTTCATGTCTAAACTTTGATGAGATTTCTTACCTTATGGTTTAATCGACAATTTCTCAGCCTATTAAACGATACAGTAGAATTACGATTCGATATTTTTAATGAATATTAAACCAAAATCTATGTCTAGAATTTAGAGTTTAATAGTTGTTATCTTAGATCGAGATTAGAATTGTGTTTGTCAATAGCAATTCAATCCATGAAATAAACGATAAAGCAAAGATAACAACGATAATGATTCAAACATAAATTGCATATAACACCATCGTTAAAGAAAATACATATTGTTTCGACGAACTATGACCAATCCCAACAAGATAGGGATTTAGCTACTCATGGTAGTTTGAAGCACAACAGAAGATTTGAGTTAAAACAACATCAATGGTGATTTCCCGACTCTTGATGCGTATCCAACCCTTCTACCTAAAACCTCCTCTATTCTTATTCTACTAATATTACATAATGTTTTATAAGGTATTACAATGATAAAAACTAAATGTCCTTGTTGAAATAAGTTATGGTCTATTTATAGCAGTTCTTGCCGCCTGAGTTTGCTAAGCAAACTATACTTTGCTAAGTAAAGTCTTTGCTTCTGTGCTAAGTTTTCAAATCAACTTGTCTTCTGAACCGCCAAAGTTCTCAAAGAAAAGTCATGCTTTCTTAGCGAAGTTGCTTTCTTCAGACTGAGGTCTTTTCAAAGTATCTTCCTTTAACCACCCTGTTTCGCTAGGCAAAGGCCCGATTCGCTAAGTGAACTGCTTCGCTTCTTCTTGCTGCTGGCGAAACTTGTTGATCTGCTTCTGCCTTCACTTTGCTAGATGTTCGCTAAGCGAACTTTTTGCTGCAACTTTAGCTTAGCGAAGTGTCTATTTTCTGGTTTTTCTTTAATGGCCAAAACCTGTACAAATGATAACAAAACCAAAGTAGATTTGCACAATATCACTTTTATTCATTAGTTGATATTTTTATGTTAAAAACTTATCATTTAAGTAAGATTAATGCTATGCTTTAATAGGACATTTTAACATAAATTAAGCATTTATCAGACTCCTCTTGGGATTTCACGATCATGCAGTCCATATAGACTTCGAGCATGTCCCCGATCTCTCCTTGGAAGACTTTGTTCGTCATTCTTTAGTATGTGGCACCGACGTTTTTCAAGCCGAAGGGAATTACGTTATAGTAGTAGTTTCTCGACTCGGTCATGAAAGTCATATATTTTTTGTCTCCTTTCGCCATGGAGATCTAGTTGTATCTAGAATATGCATCCATGAAAGACAACAATTTAAAACTAGCAAAATTATGAACTTGTCTATCTATGTTAGGCAAAGGATAAGCATATTTGGAGCAAGCCCAATTAATATCAGTATAGTCAACATACATTCTCCATTTCCATTTGTTCGTTTTACAAGTACAACATTAGACAACCAGGTTGTGTATTGGGCTTCACATGTAAAGTTTTCCTTTAGGAGGTCTTTTATAGCCTTTTCGACAGCCTCCATATTTTTGGGAGACTGCTTACGCCTATGTTGAGCTACAACATTAAGGGTAGGATATATAGTCAACTGGTGACACGCCCCTTTTGGGTCCAAAATGGGCATCTCGGAGGTGCTCTATGCGAACAGATCGACATTCTCTCTCAAGCATGACTTAAGTTACTTCCTTGCTAGGCCGAAGAGACCGGTGTCGATTTTTACTCCCTTGTTGGGATCTTTTCCTAGGAGGATTATCTCTAATTATCTGTTTGGAATTGGTCGCAGAGGATGAGAAGTCTCCTTGGTGCTAGTTGGCATCGAGGAGCTCTCTGTAGTCATCCAGGCCTCCTTCCCATTCCTCTTTTAATCTTACATATCGTCTTTAGTGAAGCGGATGTCATGGTAGATCAAGTCAACGTGAGGCAGTGGCTTCGGCTCTTCGAGCTGCTAGGTCGGGCAAGTTGGTGAACTACTTTGAGTGTTGCATTGATGGAGTTTAGTCCCTTTGAGGCTGCCTTAAAACATCTCCTTGGAGACTCTATATCCCCATGGAGACTGGTGACGAGTCCCTTTGAGGTGTAGTACTTCATTTTTAAGTGAACGGTGGAGGGCGCAACTATTAATTCGGCCAGAGTTAGCCTTCCAAAAATACACTAGTATAGAGATGGGAAATAAATTACCATGGATTGTACCTTGATGGATCTGGTTGTCTCTGTTGCTCCAAAGGTGACTATCAGCTCTATGTAGCCCTATGGTTTCGTGATTGCGCCATTAAAGCCTTGTAAATTTGAGCCCACGTAAGGAGTCAGATGCGTCTTATCAAGCTGTAATATGGAGAACAATTGGGAGTACATGATTTCAAACAAACTCCCTTAGTCGACCATAATGTGTCGGACTTCGAAGTTGGCCATCTGTGCCCTTACGAGTAGAGGGATGGTCGAGTTGGGAGATCCACCTGGGAGATCTTCACAGTAAAAAACGGTAGAGGCAGGGTTTCTTAAAAATTTGTCGAAGGTGAAGTTTATATTTTATCTCGCATCGATCAGTTGTTTGAACTTCCTTTTCACCGAGCCCATGGTGAATTTATCGAATTCCATGCCTAATATGACTATGGTAGAGGGAGAGGTCTCCCAAGGACTATGTGTTGAAAAGTAGATGGGGTGTCTAACATTATCGGGGATGTATAAATCCTCTAGTCATGAAATGCACATGGTGACTTGTAGGTTGGCATCATTGGGGGATGGTTTTTCCTCCTCGACCTTTTTAGACTCTAGGGCATCTTCACGAGCACCCTCCTTTCTATACTACTTTAGGTGCCCGTCCCGAATTAAGATCTCAATTGCATCCTTAAGATGGATGCACTATTCGGTCACATGCCCATTGCTCTTGTGGAACCGACAATACTTTGTTTTGTCTCTATTCGATTTGGATGATGTTTGTCTGAGAAAACGGACCCCAGCTTGATGAAATTCTGAGTTTGTGCATTTGGTCAGGATGCGCTCGTGTGAAGCGGTCAGCAGTGTGTATTCTTGAAAGCAGCCAGATGGCCCTTTGTAATCCTGAGATTCACGGGGTATGTCTTCTTTTCTTTTATTTGTTACCTGAAGACATGTCGAGGAGTCATCATGCTTCGAAACTTTGGCATTCTCTTGGTGCCGAGAGTCTCGAGCATGATTAAACGCTTCTTTCTCCACGTACTGGATATACGCTTGGGCTTTGAGGAGGAGGGCATCTAGGGTGGCTGTTGTCTCAATGCCAACTGCCTTTCCGAAATCGTTACAAGGACGCAGTAGATGCTCGAGTAGACATTTTTTCATATCATCGGTCGTCGAGACCTGGATAACTTCATGGTTGAATCTTTCAATATATGCATGAATGGATTCGTCCTTCCCTTGTATAATTTCTTCGAGCGATGCCTTAGATTTTGGGTGGCGACGAGATGCTGTAAAATGCATGGAAAATTGTTTTCCGATATTATTACAAGATGTGATAGACTCGTTGGCGAGACTTTTATACCAGGATGTGGCCCCCTTTCTCAGAGTGGCGGGGAAAAGTCGGCATTTGATGGCGCCTCTGACGCCTCTGTAGTCGACCTGGGCATCAATATTTTCGATGTGCTCGTCTTGGTCGGTAGTTTCGTCATATGTCCCCAAGTTCTGAGGTTTTTCCAGCACGACAGGTAGGGGAGTTTCCATGATTTTCCATGATAAGGGACCGCAGGGGTCGTCTTCGTTGCTCTACCCTGGTTATTGCGGTGGAGAATAACTATTATTTCCCCGACGAGGGCTATCATCTCGACGAGGAGTTGGGATTCTCAGACAATATTTTGGCTTGGGGAAGGGCGAATGGCAGTTTTATGATCGTCGATTGCCCTTGGCTTTCTTTGTTATCGGGGAGATCTGGTCTTTGTGGGGCGGAGTATGGTCGCGTTTCTTGATAAAATAAACCTCTGGTTTCACTGCGGTTAAGTGACGATGGTCGTTGTGGTGATGGGCTACGAGACTCTTATTGTCGGTGTCTCCACGTAAGAGATCTTGGATGGCGTCCCTTTTCTAATGCTCTGATCCTATCATTCTGCTGGACGATTAGAGTGTTAGTTTGATTTAATGTTGCGAGCAAGGCTGCCATAGCTGGTTCAGCATTGGTCGGCACCGGTACTGGCTGGAAATGCACTGGTGCTTCTTCTTAGACTTTCTTGGATTTGTCGATTTCCAAGATCTGGAAGTCGTCATCTTCTACATCGTCACAAGAGGGAGAAGCGGTGCAGTTGTCTCTCTTCAGGGGAACACTTTCGAGAAATGGCATTTCTTCGTTGTCATCCGTTTTATGGACTAGCGAGATGATGGTTTTACGAGCAAGGTTGCCATCATCTTGAGCGGACATGATTGGAATCTTGGAATGTTGCTTTGATCTTTGGTTTCCTGGGAAAGAAAGATGGAGAAACAAGATTTTTCACTGATGACGCCATTGATCTTACCGATGATCAGAATCTGTAATGAGCTGATATTTACACCTGTAATGGTGAAATAACGGAGGAGGAGTGTACCTGCAAGACACTCCGATGCTCATGTAAGTAAGACTATAAAGAGATACTTGAGGGGAAAAAAAGGGTTTTAGGATTGAAAATTGAATACCCGGTCCTCATAAGTCTGAGGGTTTATATAATGCCCCAGGTGCTTGGCCATTGGTTCCTAATTTTGGGCCTGGATATTAGGCCCAAAAAATGGTAACTGCCAGGATTTCTACGTGAAAGCAGGAACGAGCAGCTTGTGCTCGTGATCCTGGGAAGAGATGCCTGAAACTAGTCGTTGTCACGGGCATAGATTCCTGAAACTAGTCGTTGTCGCGCGCAAAGATGCGGTCACGACCAGTCGTGGTCTTGTCGACTCTGGAGTGACTCGACCACGTGTCTCCAGCTGTCAGATAGAAGGGATACGTGCCCTTTGTTGGCACTAGGCTGATTGGGCTAATGCTTTTGGACCGTCTTGGAGCAGGAGTGAATTGGGCCGTGTTTAATTGTCGACCAAGTCCAGAATATTAATTTTTCTGATGATGAGTCACACGAAGAAAGTGAGTCTAATCAAACAAAGAGTGTTATGGAATTTACTACTCTCGCTTCAAAGAAAGTTCTAAGTCTAAGTTACTCAGTGATAATAGGAATGACAATGATAGATCTATTTGACGATGATCTTGTTGAATCTAAAGACTCTCTATCTTAAGGAGAATGAAGAATTACATGTTGTTGAAAAACATAAGGAAAGGATTAAAGCCCTACTTCAAGATAAAACTCTTCTCATACTCACTAGAGAATGACCAAAATCTATTTGCATGCTAAATTCAAGAGATGAGAATCTTAATGTCATTTTAGGTGTAGGCAAATCGTCAAAGAAGGTGAAGTGAATTGGATATACTAACAAATCATCCAACTCAAAGATTGTGTTTCTTTCTCATTCACAAAGTAGAAATCAATACGTCAAGTAAAATGTCGCAACAACCTACCAAACATTATTACCAACATTCAACGTTTTTATCATAACCAATATATTGAATATGGTAAACAACTGCATCACAAACAACTATATAATTAGTAGAATGTGAAGTCTAATGTACAACCTCAATGATTCTAGCATGTCAGGCCTAAATTTCTAGTTCATATTGCATTTAACTCTCTCAAAGTCTTGTCTCACAAGAGCTAATAGTTTGATAGTGGTTATTCTAGATATATGACTGATGAAATTAATTTGAAGTTAAATCTTTTGTAGAAATTTTAATTTTCTTTTTACCAATATGTATTAAGTTTGGATAATTGGAAAAATTCCAGCATGAGCCCTTCCAATTTGTCGCCTTCTTTTTCTGTTGTACTCACTTTTTGGGATTCTAAAAGCGATAGGACGAGTCTCTTGCGATTTTATTTCCCTACAGATCTTTTCATTCTAGCTTATTGTTTTTAAATAATTTTTCTTTTGGATCTATTGTTACATTTTATTTCAGAAGTTGGATAATTTATCTCTATAATGGTTGTCGGTCCTATTGTTTTGGACCGTTTGCAAAGCTAAATAGACGATGGCTTAATTACAAAGCAATAATTTATCAAATGCAAGACAAGTAGATCTTTTTTTCAACGTGTTTGCAAAATATCTCTGACAAGAATTCCATATTAATCGTTCGGATCAATCCAACGGTTAATCACATTCCACACTATTTCACATACACGTAGTTATCAATCATGTCTCTTTTATTTAAAGAAGAAAATGAGTCCGTTCATAGATATTTAAATTCTTTTTTATTCAAATTTCACTTTTTATTTTTTTGCTAACTTGAGCGTTGGAATGTTAATCTAGGAGGTCATCCCCTCTCCACCACATTGAAAATCAAAAATCATCACAACTGATCGTGAATCCATTATTTTCGATCAACTATAGTTCTAGTATAAAACATTAGCACCGTCTTTAGGAATCGACTTTTGATTCCTACACTTCCCCACGATCTAACTTCTCTTAATTCAACTGAACCTTCTCAGATAGAAATCCATATCCTGTTTGATTGAAGCGCATAACTATAAATTCAAACTTTCCTCCTTCAATCATCCATCAGATCTATCGAGATGGCGGCTTCTAAATCTACTTGCTCCACCGCAGTGGCGGAGCCAGAAAAATTATGAAGCCTGGGCAACTTTTCATTGGCTTCATAATTTTCTACCAAGATAGTACAATGCTAATCCCAAAGGAATTATTTCTTTGAATTGCAATTGCCTCTTCAATTTGTAAGATTTCGGATTTTATAATATATACATGTTACAGTATTTCAGGTGTGCTCACAAAATGAACAAACCTATAAAAGCCGAGAAAATTAGTTCAACGCGCTCATTTGTGAGAAATTAAGTACTGCCTAAAAACACCACTATCAATTCAAATTCCAAATAATGTTGTCAAATGCAGATCGGAGAAATGGTGGTTTGTTAAAATTCTGGTATGCTACAATGTTGTAGAGCCACTATTTGAGAACACATTGTACTAAGTAGCATAACAAAAAATAATAAGGATGTGATCAAACTCCGCTACATTATAGTACAATAGCTATAACTGCTATTTAACAACAATGATTCCAAGATATGTCAATCTAAGTTATCAACAAATAAAAAATTATGATAACAAACCATACCTTTCAATATTTCCTCTGGAAAACCATGTGGCATCGCTTTCGTGCTCAGGCACAAGAACAATTGAATAACCAACCTTTGCCATTTGATCTTGAGCAACCTTCAAGTGGCAGTGAAAGGGGTTGAACAAACCTGAAGCTATTTTCTCCTTCTTTCCATTCACAGTAATGACCCAATCAAACCTAATTTACACAAGAGCACAAAACCACTTGATCAATTATCTCACAGAGATTAATCAGTGACATAAAACTCATATCATATGTATAAACAAAATATAGTTCATGCAGTAAGTTTTCTCATTTCTTAAACTCAATTTCTATAACTGCATGTAGCAACTACGGAGTCAGAAAAATTATGAAACATGGGCAAGTTTTTACTGGCTCCACCACTGACTTCATAATTTTCTACCAAAACCGTATTTGACATAATTATTTTTGACGAATCGTAACAGATAATAATGGAGTTTGGGCTTTAGTATATCACAGACTATGCCTAAAACTACATACACTTAGTATTAGGCTGAGATTAGTATACATTAGTAATTGTATCTTTGAAACAAAATACAGAGTTAATCAAATGCAGAATATAAGAAATAGAAAACAGATAACAAAAATTAGTATACGCTAGTATGTAGAATTCTGAATGCAGAAAACAATTAATAGTTAACTGGAACTCAAATGCACAATGCAGAGATTAGTATATAGTAGTAACTTTGAAATAGAATGCAGAGTAACTCAAATGCATAAGCATGTATACTACAATGAAAATTAAACAATACAAAAGCTGAAATAATATACTGGTTTACAAGCACATTCAAATAAGTTGAAACAATACAATGAAAAAATATTCCATGACAAACTATAACAATAACATAACAATAATATTGAAATAAGTTGCACACACTTAAACCTTTGATTTATTCACAAGAGAAAAATACATCAAACGATAAAAATCATTATTAACAAAATAAGCCAAGATAATCTTGACACAGGAATGTCTAATTCATTTTTATTTAGTTCAATTAATTAAGCAAACACAACAAAGACGCCAGTCATTAATATTAATCATTAAACATTTCATCAAAGCTATATCTCTAAGAAAAGAAGGATCACAAGATAAGTACCATAGGCAACGAAGACTTCAACGAATTCGACGCTGACGATAGAACCTTTCTACACACATTTGACTTCTATATTTCGTGTCTCTGGGTGTTACTAACTGAGATTTTTCACATATCCAGAATCTTCATTCATTTCAAATATCCAGAAGTACTCCCTGCATGTACAATAAGACATCAATAGAAGTAGAAGAGTCAAATTAATGGACACATATGTTTCACATTTAAACGGATAAATTTTACACATAATATTTATCATTAACTTAAATTGATAGTTTTTGTACATAATATTTTCCAGTAGTCCAATAGAAAAGTTGATATACTCTCTGGATTGGATTCTAGGATGCCCAATAAGAAAAATATTCGTTCAGAAATTTTACCGAACACTTGGTGGACATAGCACGAAACAACAAATTCAACACCACAACCTGCAACAACAACAACAACAACAAATAACAAAACAACAACAATGATGTAGGAGATATGAATTGAAACAGAAGCAAGAAGAAGAAAGAATCGGCGGAGGAAGGTGATGCTCACCGATAATTGATTGAACGGAAACCGGAAAGGCAAGAGTGGTGTTGCGGTGTGTATCTGTTTACGGTATGGTGTGTCGGAAGATGGCCATAGAAGATCTCCATCGCGAGATGGTGAAGCATGGTCGGGCGGAGCCTGGGCAGCTGCCCTACCTGGCCAGACGCTGGCTCCGCCACTGCTCCACTGTCCAACGATAAACCGTCGTTAACGTTGTAACTACAAGGAATCCTCCGCTTCCTCCTCAAAGGAATGGCGATCTAGTCCCGACGACTGCTCTATTTGTTCCCCTGCTGCAAATCTTGTCCAACCTCAGACAGACAAGTTAGTATTTAAATCTTCTCCATTCCTCATATCTACATCAAAATTTCTCCTAAGTCGACCTTCATTCAAACCTTCACTGATGCCTACAATATTCGACTGAGAAATGTTTCTCGATTTTTAACTCTTGCATGATAATTTTGGTTTGCAAGGAGATAACCACTAGTCGACCAACATTTATCAAATGGTACAATAACAAAATTCCCAGGCCTTGGCGGAGAGGCTAACTCGAATAGAAGAAAGCTTAGACAATGTCAACCATAAGAACAACATTGTGTAGGGGGTAACTTTGCATAAAATTTCTAGTTTGAAACTAAGAACAGATCCAGAAGTCACCAAGCCTCCAACGACACATCCATCCTACTATTTCCCCTTGTCCCAAAGGAGGGAGGGGTAGTTACACTCTTCACGAGGTTCACCGTCCTAGGAAGAGGGAAAGGTATGAAGAAGTTTCTCTCGTCTAGTTGTGGAAGACACCCCCATGTCTGCTCGCATCCTGGACAACGAAATTCCAAAGTCACTAAAGAAGTCGCCAAAGCTCTAGAGCTACAATAGAACCTAAGATCTAGATGAACATGTCGAGCATGTACACGAACGATTATATTACTATCATACTGATTATGTTGTAAAATGCAAGCTCTTTACACTAACCATGGCTGAATTACTCATGGTCTGGTACAAATCCCTTCAAAATGGAAGCATATACTCATGGTTCGAGTCGTGTGAAGTTTCTACTGCCCACATTAATGCCAAGAAGAAGAGGTAACTGATTATCGTGGTCGTGCTTAGTAGAATCACGCAAGTAAAGAAAGAAACATTTCATAGATACATTAACCGCTTCGCCAAGGTGGTCGTAGCTATTGTAGGCTCTGATAAGAGCTTGAAGTGTTGGATCTTTGAAAAGGGCCTCAAACTGGACTATGCATTATGGGAAAAGTTAGGGTGCAAAGAGACCCTTAATCTAAAGGATTAGTAAGTCACAACCCTACATCAAATACAAGGAAAAACTCTTGGTGGATGGGGTTAGTCGAGTATCGAGAGGTGCAGGATCTAGTCAGACATTAAAGAAGGATGACGAGCGTCCAAAGAAGAAAGTGAGTGGAGCCCTTGCCCAAGGTTTGATGCTTATAGTCCTTATACCACTTCACATGAGAGAATCATGAAAGAGTGTGCAAACACAAAGTTTAAAGAGGCTAGGGTAAAGAACCAATATCCATTCAAGGAGTCAACCTGAACTGATAAGTTCAAATACTATTGTTTCCACGAGAGTCACAACCACAATACCAACAATTTCATCCAGCTAAAGGATACAATTAAAGGGATAATCAAGAAGCGGTAGTTGTTTGAGTATAATAAGGAAGTTAAGAGGAGTCGAGAAGACTCTCCAAAGACAAACCAATTCCCCATGAACATTCTTGAATTCGTGGGTGTGGGAAAAATAAAGATATGATCAGCGGGGAAGATGAAGGGCATAAGGGGAAACACCAGTACATCACTTCCATTACAAGAGGCACTCTGAGGGCGAGCAGCCCTTCCAAGAGCACCACGTAGAGGAATATGGGGCTGAGGAAGAAAAAGTTGTGGCCCTACTAAGGATCTGATCAACACGCATTTAACAACTTGGTAACTCGTTCTTGGGAATATATTGAAATGATGGTCACCTTTGAACAACGAAGGACCATTAATTCATAATTTAATGAAGTGCCTTAAATAAGTGTCTACAAATGCATCCTGGATCAGACCTTCGGAGTAACATTGGACGCAATGTCTTCCCTTATCCAACTCAAGCTGAAGTACCACAACATGCATGATGAGCTGGTGAAGATAACTGCCAAACTTTTTGGAACAAAAAGAATTTACAACATCCTGTAACAGGACGATAAGGAAGGTGAGGGTAAAGTTATGTAAATTAATGTGGCCTCATTGACTAGGAAGTTGAAACACATGGTTATCCACCCCCTGGGGGTAAATTGAATCTCCTCATCCAGGCAAGCAAAAGTGGCTTATCTGAACAAAGTCAAGAACATTAATGAACAACAAGAAGTGGTATAAACACTTAGTAATAATGAGTATGAGATACGAATAGAGAGATTAAAGCCTTATCACAAAGACTCGGGGATGTTGTCATAAACTCCACAGGCGTATAACTAAAATAAACCAAACCCCATGATACCATAGCACAAAAACACAAATAAATAAAGCCTCAAAATAGAAAATAATCGGCTCACACACTCTTGGTAGCTAGCCACTCCATAGGATGCGATGGGTCAGCCAATGCGTTGACCTTGAACAAAGTTTTTATCTGGGGGCATGGGGAAGGGTACCAAACCTTGGCCGGTCATGGTCCCAGATACGTCCAATAAACTTCGAGAAAAACTCATAGGGAAAGTTGAGTCCTTGGGAAATGAACACGAGACCAAAAACAACGCCAAAACTCAGGTAAAATAAGAATAAATAGGGAATTGAAATATATATATATTATATATATATATATATATATATATATATATATATATATATATATATATATATATATATATATATATATATATATATATATATATATATATATATATATATATATATATATATATATATATATATATATATATATATATATATATATATATATATATATATATATATATATATATATATATATATATATATATATATATATATATATATATATATATATATATATATATATATATATATATATATATATATATACTACAAGACAAAAATGTCAAAGTTGAATAGGCATCGCTTGCGTACACACTAGTCAATAAAAGGAGATATTTAATCCATCAAATAGACCATTTTCTCGTCCTTAATAGCATGATTAAGACAAACTTGATCCTAGTAGACACGGACATCAGAATAAAAGTACTCCATTTTCTACAAACTTCAAATCACTCTAAAAAATCCCTACGCAACGGAGAAACCCTCGTGTAACGACTTGTCTATCTCCTTAGAAATATCATAGTTCTCTTGGTGCATCGCACAAAATACCATCCCCACATTATTATAACATTCTAGAGACTCTTGTAGAGACTTCCCTAGTTCTTGCATCCTGATCAGTGTATTTTGATGCATATTCTTCTACAATTATAATTCGGCATTTCTCTAGTTTGTTTCATTTATTTTACTATGTTATTGTGTTTTTTGATTTATGTTTATTTTTTCCCTTAATATATTTTCGTATTTTATTTTTAGCTTTAGCGGTTATTTGATACATGTTCCTTATGCAGACCATAACTAGAGCTACGTGATTCTATTTTTCACTTTCTGATGTGCGTTGAAAAGTTAAGAAAAAGAGCTACAAGTTTTATGTTGAAGCCAAAAGCTTATTCGAAATATAGAAGGATCGAATAATTCATTTAAGTTCTAGACTTAATAAAATACACTATTTTGGGCCTGTTTTTTTGTAATTTTCGGGTCGGTTGCCATTAGGGCTTGAGTTCCCTTGTATTACTTAAAACTAAAAATTCAGCTATAGTAGTCATTCAAAAAATTTCATGATACATTAGAGCTTAATGAATTCATGGAGAAGTAATCACCAAGGATCAATTTATTGTTCATGTTCCGCCAAAACTTTGAGGTTTTATAATTTCAATCCAATTTCTTTTCCCTTTCAATATTCTTCTATATGTCTTGTATGCTTAATTCGAATTATATAGAATGTTTTTAATTTAATTCAGTTGGTTTCTGTTTCCTTGATCTGTTTCACGTTTTAGCGTTGCTTTACTGTTAAATTGCTTATGTTGAATCATATTTGCTTAATTCGTGAATGGTGAATCTGTTTGTTTAATTCGGATAATAAGAATATAAACTGCATAGTGTCAATGTCGCTCTTTAATTGGTGATGTAATCGAATAGGGATTGAAATTCGCTTGGGGTTTGAATTTATAATTACCAATGATAAGTTGGGAACTCGTACCGTAGGTTGATTCGTTTTAGCTTATTTTATAATCACTTATTTTTAATCACTTTTTCTGAGTCAAAACCTAAACCCTCTTGTTACTATCAATTAGTTAATTACACCTAAGAGTCCTTGTGATACGATACTCGAGTGTCGCCTCCCTTTTACTATGTTTTGTAAACTCATTTTTGACTTGTGTGCGATAACTTATCAAAATGGCACCGTTACTCTCGATTGATTTTATCCAATTACAAAATCCTAGTTTTGAGTATTGTTAGCATTTTTCTTGTTTTTTATTTATTTTCAGGATTGCAATACGGATTGCAGTATAATGGTAAGTATTACAGCCTATCAGGTAAGTTTGAAAGCTACTGTTTCGATTTGCTCCAATTTTTTTTCCAGAAAATCCGGAAAAAATATAATCAAAAAACAATATTTTTTTATAATAAAATTCTAAAAGGTTTTAACGCTTAAAATTGCAAATTGTTTTTTTCTTCTATTTTTTATGAATTTTTTTACTGTTTTCATAGATTCAGAAAAATTCTAAAAAATCAAAGAATTCTTATTTGGCTTCATTAGATTAAATTTTTTGTTTTTGTATTTTTTTATTTATTTTATTGTTATCGTTTTTTGTGTCTTACACTTGTTTCTGTTTAATTAGGACATTGTTGGTATTTTTGTGTTTGTTGTTATATGGCTGATCAAAGAATATTAAGAGAGCTCGCTGCCCTTGATGTTAATTATAATGGTTTATGTATCTAATATGTTGATATTGTTGTTCCTTTTGAAATGAAATATGGTTTAATACACTTGCTACCAAGATTTAGTGGTATTGCAGGTGATGATCCACATAAGCATCTGAAGGAATTTCAGGTTATTTGTTCTACACCTTTAAGACCTGAAGGAATAATAGAAGACCATAACAAGTTGAGAGCCTTCGTGTTATCACTTTAAGATGCTGCAAAAGATTGGTTGTATTACTTTCAACCTAGCACCATCAGATGTTGGAATGACCTAAAAACGTTGTTTCTTGAAAAACATTTTCCCATCTCTAGAGTTGCCTCAATCAAAAAAGAAATATGTGGTATTAGACATGAAAAGGAATCATTAGCTAGGTATTGGGAGATGTAATATGGTGGGAGAACTGACTTTGTGTTTTGCATTTTATCGCAATTGTTAGGGATAGCAAGAGTCGCCATCGACTTTTCTTTAATCCAATAAATGAAATGGTGAAAAGAACAGGAAAGACCTTTAGAGATGTTTTCTTGAGTTCGGGGGGTAAGTTATGAAAAGGGAAAGTGTTAGCACCCTTTTCATCCATAGTTATCTATGGGCTCTTAGTTGCTTGCTAGATCACTTTTAAAAAATGCTTTGTTTGAAAATGTGCTTTGTGGTGGGTTTTGAAATTATTTTTGAAAAGCGCATTCGTTGAGGAAAACTTTGTAATGATTCTCGTCTCTATAAGAATGCATACAAAGTGTTGGACATTTTGAAAATAGTTCAAAGAGATATTTGTTTTGAAGATATTTTTGAAAGTGTAAGTGTGGAAATGGTTTTAGTTTAAGAGCAAGCAACTACGAGCATCCTACCTACTCAAAAGGTCTATGTTCTTTTCCTCCTCCTTTAGATGTTGCTATCTTACCATTGATTGATAAGAAACCCCATCGTTGGATATGAAGGGACGGGCGTGAGTCATTCGTATAGTCATAGAAGGCAACTTATGAGACGTTTTAGCAATTTTTGTAAGGGACTAGATCGTTTACCAAAGGCAACATCGAGGGACTACGATCTTTTTATCGAGGGTCTTTGCTAAAATGCCTATATTCGAGGGACATGACTATTTTCTGAGGCAACAAGTGAGATTACCCTAGAGGTGCATGTATGTGAATAGTGTGTTTGATTGCATGCATTTTTGTCTAGAATTAGGGTTGTCTTGGATTGATTTTAGTCTTGCCATACACACCCTAATTTACTAGTATTTATATGAAAGCGGTAAATTGCGAAAAGTAAATTTACTATGCTATTACATCATTTGGAGATGGGGCGTATAAATTTACAAATGAGGATTTGCAAGAAGTTAAATCCTAATTATCTATTACAACTATATTGAATTTAAATAATGTACAAGAAATATAATGTACAAGACAAAATGGAAAAAGGAATAAATTTGTTTTGTTTTTGTTAAGGAAATTTAATCAAGTTAAAGAAAAGAAAATAAATAGGAAAATATTTTTGGTATTTTTCATTGTAAGAAGTTAAATAAAATAAACTAATTAACTTAAATATATTTTTGGTGTTTTTGTGTAGAAAACAGTTTTTTTTTTTGTGTTTTAAAACAGTTTTTGTGTAGAAAACAATTTTTTGTGTTCAAAAACAGTTTTTGTGTTTAAAATAGTTTTTGTGTAGAAAATAGTTGTGTTTGGGCCCATGGCCTGGTTGTTTTTTATTAAATAGGGGATCAGAAACATAAAAAAGATTGAAGCCCAACTGTGGAGGCCCGTGTATGCTTCATGCAAACAAAACAACATGAGAAGATATGAAAAATGAACAAAAGGTCTCGTTGGAGCTTGAACCGAGGACCTTCTACATGGCAAGGCTTTCAGCATGCGGTGTTAGTAACACTGGGGTGGTCTATTTCATCTGTTGGTTATATAACTTGCACTAAATATAAAATGAATTCAATTATGAATGTTTAATATAGAGATCATGTTGTTAGGCATGTCTAGGCCGAAGAGGTATATTTGTTAATGGTTATTATTCTAATGATTTAAACAATTTCTATGCAATTGATATTATTATATTTTATTTTTAGTATGAGTGTGATTGTTTGAAGTCTTTTAACTAACATAAAGATTTTAAAGCTTTATAAGGATTATTGGTTTCAAAGTGTCATTCGATACTCTAATTTTGTCGGTCTGTGTTCTTCTGGGTACAAGACCATTAACCATAACATGCAGGGGGCTTTTGCTGAGAGATGACATAAAGAAATGTCATCTTTCAAATTTTCCATTGGCGAGATAACAATTACACTAAATGACGTCGCTTACCTTCTACACCTTCCCATCAAGGGGAATTTACTTGACCGTCATTTATTTTGGAGTTGGCCCAATGGATGCCCTAATGCGGTGTGAGAACACCAGAGGTGCTCATGCCAATTTTTCATACTTGATTGAGCTATGTAAGCAAACTTGTAGTTGGTTGGTGATGTCGACGACAATGATCTATAGGTTACCTACCATCGGATGTGTGCATAGAGGTGTTTCCTCCTATTATTAGTTGGCATATCCATGTTTATGGATAAAAGTGTAACCTACATCAATGTGACATACCTTAAGTACTTCATCGACTTACCGACCATTCTCGAGTGGAACTGGGGAGCCTCCAATTTTGTATACTTATACTCCAAACTGAGCAAAGGTTTTCTTTGGACGACAAAGTAAATGGCAGACTCTTGTACCATGCTAACAATAATTTCTATAGCCACAATTAATTTTAAAAGCGCTTATTTTTACACTTGTTATTGATATTTATTTCTTATTAATTTACAGGGATGGATCATATCTCACTTTCACCGCATACATAGGTTTGATTGTGTGCTAAAGTATAATAAGGATTGTCATATGATTGCATGAATTGCCTATGTAGATGGAATAATGTTATTTGATCGTTTCATGTGTATATTGACAGGACTCGGCATGATGACATCGGCTGGACACCATACAACACTCACCGGGACACTGTTGCCTTGGACCCCATTTCATATTACTCTAGATGGATCGCGTGTGGAAGAAATCTGATGTGCATGTATCTGGAGGAATGCGTCGATTTGGATTTGTGCAGATCATTACGAGATCCCTTTTCGAGGTTGCTTCTAACATTATCATCCGTAGACATCTTGATGACATATTGGCGGATTACAAGAGTCATTTGGTACTAGAGGAGTATCGAAGTATGTCAGCCACAAGTCAGTGGTCTTATGTGGACGATTATATGACTTGGTTCTATATTGTGCCACATCTTGTCATGACACCAATCACTCTTGAACTTCCACCTAGGCCTGCTCATGAGGAGACCATGGAGAATGAGCAAGCCAGAGATAACCATGTTGTTGATTTATTGCCGATCTATTAGAATATTATGTGGATTGTGTATGAGGGCATAAAGTCTGAGTTGTTTGGGAGAGGTGGCGATGATGTGGTTGTCCTAGCACGCTCCATTCTTATTGAGGCACATAATGTCTTGGGTTACCAACGACTGTGGAGGAGCCAGAGGTTAGGGCATACACAGTAGGTTATGTTTTTTTGTATTTTCGAATGTTTTAGTATTATTTTCCATACATTGAGAACTATGTTGTAATATTATGGGATTTTGTTTTAATTAATGTGTTACTTTAATTTATTCTATGATGTTCGTGTTTATTAATATTTGAATCAAATTATGGCACTGTTAATCAGATTAAAATGACTTAGAATTAAAAAAAAATACAAACTTAGACAATATTTCTGCTCAAGATGTAGCATACAAGTTTTCAGAGATGTATATCCGAAATAATAGTTTTTGAATATGCATCTCCGTATTCACTCTAGAAATATTCGCAGATGAATCTCTAGACCATATTTTTGATAAAAATGAGATGAATGCTTGATTTACGAAAGGATGAAGAGATTTAAGATGCGTCCGGAAACACATCTTCAAAAACTTTTAAAAATAACTTTGAATTTTCTGAGATGTGAGTCACACAAAAAAATTATTTTCTCATTAACACATTTTTGTGTTCTATTTTAACCAAAAGTATTTTTTTTCCCTTTTTCCTTACACCTTACCTACCTTTTCATTTTTATATCGTAATCTTCAAATTTACAATAACTAATTATAAAATTATATGCAGTACATTTTTAAAAACTATATATTTAATAAATTATATATTTACAAGACACGTTTTCTAAAACCGTTGTAAAATAAATAGGAAGTTTATAAAAATTACACTTAAGCTTGTGGTACTCTTTTTTCTGCTTTTTTTGTTAAAAAGTGCACTTAAACTTGACCATACACGTTTTCAAAAATATGAAGTTTACAATTTACACTTTACAATCGAGAAACCCTTCCACCAAGATGTTTAGCTAGGTATGTTTCTATTCTTCACGCCTATTCTTTGGACTTGCTTCTTATTCATTTCCTTTACTATGTACCTGATAGCAATCCCCAAAAAAATTGCAATATAACAGAATACAACATACTTTATACTAACTCTGATTATAGTTTAAAGGCAACATCATAGGATTATAGGTTGTGTTATTGCCATATGTCTACAAGAAACATTTGTTAGAATCTATTAAACTAAAACAAAAACATTATCATACACACCAAGTGGGAGAGAGAGAGAGAGATTTGTACATACAACTAGTGGGAAAAAAACTCTCAAATCTATAAATACATATTAGGACTCATCCAGAATACTCACACTTTGATTCCTATTTTAGGATGACTCCATAAGTACACTTTTGTAATAACTTTGATTTTAAAATTAAGTGATTTTTATAGAGATGTATTTTTGGATAGATTTTCATTTATATAACTTGTTTCATACTATCACCTCCCTTCTTCTTTATTTGTTAAACTTTCAAAACACAAAAAGAACTCGTGAATAAATTGCAACTAGATCATTTTCAAGTTAAATCACTATTTCTATCTCATTACATTCGACCCTAAGACATACATTTGACTTCACTTAAGCTTTCTCAACTCCTCAGATTTAATAAGTTTCTCATCATTTTCTTTTTTGAAGATGTGATGCATGCACTAGTTAATATGTTGCTTAAGCTACATTATGATGAAGTTACATTTTAATAGGTAGTTTATTGAAACAATGGGAGGGGTAGCTCTGCTGGAAATTGCTACTTGAGTTAAAGGTGTAAGATGTTGGTTCAGGGTTTAACTCCCAGCAGCGACATTTATTTGTATTTTTTTCCAACATGTAAATAGGTAGTTCATTGAAACATGCATTCATATTTTTTGAAGATCAGGACATAAATCATAATGTTGGGTTTTTGTGTTTCCTACCATTTTCGCGTTTCTAATTTTATAGAAATGCATCTCCAAAAAATTTTAATTTTTAATTTTTAATTTTCCCAAATTACGGAGATGCGGCTCATTAATGTCTTCGCACGGATAAAATGGTTTGATTTGTCACGTTTGTCATCTAAGTTTGACTTGTTTTACTATGATATGATTTTTTTTTTATTATAGGTGCAAACGTTTGTCATCTAAGTTTAATTTGTTTTACTATGATATGATTTTTTTGGTTTTATTATAGGTGCAATGGTTGAAAATCAACACATACTAAGGCATGGACGAGTGGCCCAACATGTATCGATTTTTCAGGAGAGGGCCAGAGCCTCGCGACCACTAGTTGGTACGACTTCATTAGATCCGGAAACGTCGACTTCCCAAGTTTACATGTCTCTAGTGTCGTCTCCCAGGAGACACATTTCCCCTTCTGCCTCTTGAAGTACAACATGAGAAACTTGTTGTCGTTGTTGTCATTCTTGATAGTTTTCCAAAAGGCCCATATGATCAAGGTTGTTAAAACTTCAATTTAAAACTTAAATTCTATAGATTTCACATTTCTATGTCAGCATTTGTGTTAAATCGTAGGTGAATTTTGTATATCTAAAATCGTATTTTAAATTGATTTTAAATCATTTAAATCGCTCTGAAAACTGTGAAATCATGTAAAATTCTTGGATTTTACTTTTTGACCTGATTTTACCTTTTTTTGAAATTGTAAATTAATAAAATATTTGAGAGTTATTTACAAATAATATGAAGGAGGAAAATCAACTTTGATTATTATTTTCAACTATAACATGAAAATTTATGAAATATTTTTCACGTTCTTTGAGAAAAAGAAGAATAATTTTTTTTTGCAAATAAATATAATTATTAGAGAAATTAAAGTGAAATGTGAAAATGAGAGAGAAGAAAAAGAAAGAAAAATTATGCATGACAAAGTGATTGGAAGAAATTAAGTGAAGGACTATGCTTTTATAAAAAAAATAGTGTTATAAGACTGTGTAGGAGAAGTTTGAAGTTTTATAAAGAAAAATAGTGTTACAAGAAGTGTGTAGTAAAAGTTTAAAGATTGATATTTAAATTTTAAATTTAAGATTGAGAGTAAGAAGAGTAATTTCTAAGATTGATATTTTTAAATAGTGATTTTAGTATTAAAACTATTTTAGCACACATTTTTTACTAACATTAGAATCTCCTACTTCTAAACTTTCCAATTTTCTTCCATAGTTCTTTTCAGACTTCTTTTGCAATTTCCTCCTCTTGATTTAGAGCCATTTTTTAATGGAATATGAAAAATCGGTGACTTCAACTACAACTATTTTTCTATTGAGTTGTCACAATTTCTGAAAATCGGGTGTTGTACATATGATTCAAAAGACTTGCAGACAACACTGTAACCACAGCATTGTATTCCTTTTTCTAGGTAATATTCCTTCCTTACTATCTACATTTCATGTATTTGGTATGTCCACAACTTTATAATATCTTTTAATAACACTACTTATGAATACTATCTTTGTTGCTCAACTATTGATTCAACAATTTACATAGGACTTTACGGTAAAAAAGTTTGGACTTATTCTTATTGTTTGTTGTTATCAACATAAAATTTAATGTGAATGCACTACCAAAAAAAATGACATTTGAAAAAAGGTTTTTACATCAGGTATAAAAATATACGATGTAAAAAACAAAATTAAAAACATTTTACATCAGGTCTTTATTTGCAATGATATAAACAATATGAAAAAAAATATTTTTTGCTATCTATTACATCGGGCCATTTAATCCACCGATGTAAAAGGTTTCGTAAAAAAAACACGGTGGCAGTTTTGTAAATAACAAACCAGGTGGCAGAATTGTAAATAAAAAACACGCTAGCTATTACATTGGTTCCTGCATTCCATCGATGTAAAAAAGAGGGTGGCAAATTGGTAATATAAAAACACGTTAATCCTTACATCGGGCCATTTATTCCACCGATGTAAAAAACATGAGAAACCTTACATCGGTCCTTTCGATAAACCGATGTAAAAAACCTCAAAATGTAACTATTATATCAGGCCAATGCTTGCACCGATGTAAAAAAGATAAGCGCTTACGAACCCTTACATCGGTTTATATGTCCACCGATGTAAAAACTAATATATATAATTGAGAAATAAACCCAGACTGCGCTTTATTTCGTTATTGTTCGTCCGTCTCAGCCCGAACCTTTACAATCCTCGCTGCTACTCTGTCCGTCTTCGCCCGTATCTGCCCGTCTCGCCTACGAACGCACCCGCCTACGAACGCTGACCGCTGTCCGCCCTCCCTCCACCGTCTCCTCGCAGATCCGCCGCCTACGAGCGCTGTCGAATCTCCAGCCGTCACATTTATCGGCTGCACGGAGATGGAGACGTTTCTCCAGCCGTCACACTGCCGCCGTCTTCGAAACCTCCTCCGCCATCCAACTACGATTCCGATACGAAATTTTCTATTTTGTTCAACTTCATTGTATATCTATGGATTTCTAAGAGTTATATATACAAAAAAGTTTTTAAGATATTCTTGTTTCTTTGCTTGCTACTGAGGTTCATTATAAAAAATTAGAAGTACATAGAAAAATAATTAGAAGATTATACTATGAATCCATTACTTTGTTCATATTTGTTTCTTAATTAATAAACAGTTTATTATTATTAGAGAGGTTAATTAAGTCTAATTAGTTATAAATAGTATATATTTTGTATAAAGTTAAGAATATAGTACATGTTGTGTATAATTAGTCATTCTTTTTCATTAGAGAAATTGTCTACTTAGAAACCTCCGGAAAAAACGTTAATGGTCCTCTCAGAAACACACAGTTTATCTTTAACCTATCAAACTTAATAGAGTTATCACCTTGCCATTGAAATTTGATTCTATTTTTCTTTCTCCGCGAAGCAGCGCAACTTGCAATCTCGGAATCTCCGTGAAGTAGCGCAGCCGCGAGCACACCCTTCGTCAGACCTTCCTCCGTGTGAACATAGTTATGGATCGTAGTTGGATGAGAGCTAATCGATTAAGTGACGAGTACGAACACAGAGTGATGGAATTTCTACAGTTTGCTGAAAGTAATGCTGAAAAAAGTCTTCCTACGCTTTTTCTCTGTCCATGTGTTCGTTGTGCAAATAAAGAACTAAAACGTAGTAAGAAAGAAATCATGGATCATCTAATTTGTGTAGGGATTTGTCAAAGTTATACAGAATGGATATGGTACGGTGAAGTAGTAGCAAAGTTAAATGTGTCTCAAAGAGATGATGTTAGTGTAGAAATGGATGATCGTCTAGAAGACATGATGCGTGATATTGGACAAGATTCGTTTAAGAGGGCACATACGTATGATACTATATGCAGTGACAAGGATAAACCATTGTACTCGAGATGCAAAAAATTTACACGTCTGTCAGCCGTGTTAAAATTATTTAATCTGAAGGAAAAGAATGGGTGGGCTGACAAAAGTTTTACCGAGTTGCTTGAATTGTTGACCGAAATGCTTCCAGAAGGTAATGTAATGCCAAGTCTTTATTACGAGGCGAAGAAAATATTGTGTCTGATGAGTTTGGAGTATGAAAAGATACATGCATGCCCTAATGATTGCATATTATACAGAAAAGAGTATGTAAACTATAATCACTGTCCGAAGTGTAAGGCGTCACGCTACAAAAAGAAAGATGGTGAATCAATTGATGATGAGGTGGTCAAAAAGGGTCTTCCTGCGAAAGTGGTATGGTACCTACGAATAATTTCAAGGTTCATGAGATTATTCGCCAATGCAGATGACGCAAAGAATCTTAGATGGCATGCATAAGAAAGAAAATATGATGGACAAATTCGTCATGTAGCTGATTCTTTGCAATGGAAGAAAATAGATTCTTTGTTTCCAAATTTTGGCTAAGAGTCGAGAAACCTTAGACTTAGACTTGTTACTGATGGAATGAATCTGTTTGGTAATCTGAGTACTAACCATAGTTCTTGGCCTGTTCTCCTGATGATTTACAACCTATCTCCTAGGTTGTGCATGAAGCGTAAATATATTATGTTATCGATGATGATATCGGGCCCAAAACAACCAGGAAATGACATAGACGTTTATCTAAGTCCACTGATTGATGATTTAAGAGTGTTGTGGGAGGAAGGGGTGGATGTTTTTTATGCGTATTCTGGAGAACAGTTTAATATGCGTGCCATGTTGTTTTGCACCATCAACGATTTTCCGGCATATGGTAATTTGTCTGGGTATAAAGTTAAAGGGCATAAGGCGTGTCCTATATGTGAAAAAGACACATGTTACCATCAGCTTGAAAAAGGAAAGAAGACCGTTTATCTCGGGCATCGAAAATTTCTAAAACGTTATCATCCATATCGTAGATTGCAGAAAGCTTTCAATAGGGAACAAGAGCATGGTGTTGCTCCAAATCCCTTGTCTGGAGAGGAAGTTTATCAGCGACAACAGGGACTTGATGTTGTCTTTAGAAAGTACCAAAAACGATCTACTGTGAAAAATGTATGGAAAAAGAGATCAATTTTCTTCGATCTTCCATATTGGTCTAGTCTTAATGTAAGACATTGTATTGATGTGATACACGTGGAGAAAAATGTATGCGATAGTGTAATCGAAACACTTCTCAACATTCGAGGCAAGACAAAAGATGGTATTAATGCTCGTCTGGATTTGGGTTTGATGGGTATACGAGAAGAGTTAACTACATAATATATAGGTAACAAGACATATTTGCCTCCTGCCTGCTACACTTTGTCTAAAAAAGAGAAAATAAGTTTTTGTGAGTGTTTACAAAGTATCAAAGTGTCGCATGGTTACTCATCAAATGTCAAGAGGCTTGTATCAGTTAAAGATCTTAAATTAGTTGGCTTAAAATCTCACGACGGTCATTAATGCAACAACTACTACCATTGGCTATTCGTGGGATATTGCCTAACAACATTAGGAAGACTATAAATAGGTTGTGCTTATTTTTCAATGCAATTTGTTGTAAAGCCATTGATCCACTAAAGTTAGACGATTTGGAAAATGAGGTTGCAGTTATCTTGTGCCAATTAGAGATGTATTTTCCTCCTTCATTTTTTGACATTATGGTTCACTTGATTGTTCATCTAGTAAGGGAGATTAGGTTATGTGATCCAATTTTTTTACGGTGGATGTATCCAATAGAGCGATACATGAAGATTCTAAAAGGGTATACAAAAAACCCACACCGTCCGGAAGCATCGATTATTGAGAGGTACATTACAGAAGAAGCAATTGAGTTTTGTTCTAACTATTTGTCAGGAGTGGATGTTGTAGGGGTTCCCAAGTCTCGTCGTGATGGAAGATATGAGGGTGTGGGTACACAAGGTTTAAAAGTCAAGAGCTTAACTATTGATGTGGTTGTTCAAGGACATTGGTATATATTGAATAATATAGATGAAGTTCAACCTTACTTATCTGCTCACAAAAGCATCATAAAGAAAAAGTACCCCAAGATGAATGAAAGAGGGTTGTTAAAAGAGCATAATAAGAGTTTCTCTGAGTGGTTTAAAGAAAGAATTACTAATGAAGATAGTGTTTCTAATACAATTAAGTGGTTGTCTTATGGGCCTAAATGTAACATGATAACTTGGAGTGGATATGATATTAATAAAACCTCTTTTTAGACAAAGTCAAAGGATGACCGTAGTACCACGCAAAATAGTGGGGCAATGATTGTGGCCGAGTCCATGCACTTCTCTAGTGCTAAAGATGAAAATCTGGTTATAGCATCTACACCGTACTTTGGGGTGATTGAAGAGATTTAGAAAGTTAATTATGTTGTGTTTAAAGTTCCTGTATTTAAATGCAAATGGATTGATATCAACAATGGTGTAAGAATCGATGGATTTGGAGTTACACTGGTTGATCTTAGCAAGTTAGCTTATGCGAACGAACCTTTCATCATGGCATCTCAAGCAAAACAAGTGTTTTATGTCACAAATCCTTCTAATAAAAAGTGGTCAGTGGTTTTACAAGGAAAGGTCCATGATAGTGATGAAAATCATGATGAGAATCTTGATATTTCTGAAACTCATCCTTTCTCAACAAATGTGACTACATTCATTGAAGAAAGTGAAGGGGATGATGTGCATGATATTCGCATAGACCATGAAGAAGGGATATGGGAGGACAAGTAAGATTTTTTTTATAAGTTAATTCCACGTTAATTTATTTTCTAATTGTTTTTATTTTATGCTTAATTTTATTTCTAATTGTTTTTATTTTGTGCTTAATATTATTTCTAATTATTTTTATTTTGTGTAAACAGATACATGGGTGATTCAAAAGACAACCCTTCTTCATCTAGTAACCCCAATAAAAGAAGAGTTAGAGGTCCCACTTTCATGACACAAATTGACAAAGTTCATCAAACAGGTGAAAAGATAAAGGTCGAGTTTAATGCAAGAACCTATGAATGTATTGGCGTTGGTAAAAATGATACACATTTTAAGAGTTATATAGCATGTCTTGCTCGGCAGTACTGTAGTATTATGAAAAATGATTGGAAAGAAGTAGATGAAGGCGTAAAAGATGCTATTTAGACTGATATTCAGGTATTTTAAATACAATACTTTATTATATTTTATAATCATATACTAATTAACAACATATGACATATACTATATTTGTAGGCTCATTTTACTATTCCAGAATGTAAAGATCCAAAGAAGGATAGGTTGAAGAAAGAATGAATTAAATATTCGGGAGAGCGATGGAGAGGTTTTAAGATATAACTCACAGACAGATATATTAATCATCCCATAGAAAATGATCCTCCTCCATATGTCAAGTATAACTTTATTACGGAAGATGCATGGAAAGAGTTTCTCAAGATTCGAGATACCCCTGAATTTAAGGTTAGTAGGAGTTATATGTTTTTGTGTGCATAACATTTTTTATTATATTTAGTGATTAATTACTTTTTAAGTTTATAATAGGAAAAAAGTCAAAAGGGTAAGGATAATGTGGCTAAGAATGTATACCCACACTTACTGTCTCGTGGAGGGTATCGCTTGCTTGAGGAGAAAATTATGAAAGAAAAGTCATCATCGGGAGATAATTCCACATTAGATGATAATGGTAGTCCATCTCCACCATCACGCCATGAGTTATGGAAGAGAGCACGGAAAAAGAAAGGAGGAGAATACACATCAAAATCTACACAAGAGGTTTCTGAAAAAATTGTAAGTAAACAATGAAAAATACTTCAAGTATCATTATATTTGTGATTGATTAATTGTGGTTTTTGTATTTTGTAGGATTCTCTAGTTCAAGAAGCTGAAAAAGGTGCAATTGTTTCAGATGGACGTAACGATATCTTAACATTAGCCATTGGAACATCTGAGCATGGAGGTCGTGTTCGTGGTGTTGGAAAACGCCATAAACAAAGCACTTACTTTGGAAGGTCACGTCAACATATTGACGTAAATGAACAACTTGCAACATTGGAAACAAAACTTAGAGATGAACTTGAAGAAAAGTTGGTTGAAGAGCGTAAGATGTTTCAACAATGATTAATGGAGACACTTAAGTCTATGGGTTTATCACAAAGCACAGATAATATTAAATGCATTGAAAAAATGGAAATTATCGATGGAAGCGGAAAAGGAAGTTGTTCAGCTGCAAAAGGAAGCACAAAAGGAAACACAAAAGACATGGAAGTTGATGATGTTCATAGATTGTTACTCATGGTTTTGAAAATGGATGATAACCATTTGGAAATACAATTAAGTCATTGTGCGAGTGTCTCTAATTTTTATATTTCAGTTAAGTGTATCAGAGAGTTATTGGTGGATTTAGGTCATTGGCTTGACGTGTCTATTCTGCAAATTTGATGCACGTAAGTACATTTTATTATTTTATTAAAGTCAATCTCTATTAATATGTTATATCTCTCATCACTTTGATTTTAATGTTTATTTTAAAATTATTCAGGTATATTCATCGTGTATGTCTTGAGAATTCCATTTCAGAATTATATGGATTTATGGACCCTGCTAGGTGTATTTATAATGATAATGGAGCGAAATCTCAGGAGGATGTTAAAAATTACGTACTAGAAAAGTTACGTGATGAAAACAGAGTGTGCCACTTACTACCATTAATTCATGGGTAAAATTTTTTATGAAATTGTGTTTCATATTATTTAATTTTTATAACGTATATATTTTATGTGACTTTTCTGTTTCCATACACAGGTACAGGAGACATTGACAATTAATAGTCATGTGTCCAAGAGACAATTTAGTTGTCGTATTTTGTTCACTTCATCGGGAAATTGACCAGAACACGAAGAAAATTATTACAAAGTAAGTCTATCTTTCATGTGACTTTCATTGACAATTAATAGTTATGTGATTTTTCATTGGCGAGTAAATTTAGTTATGTGATGTTTATCTTTCTGTATTAGTTCTTTTGGGATTCATCAAATGGCAAATGAAAATAGAAAAAAGGCTACATGGCTTCATCTCAATGTAAGTGTGATGTAAATTATAATTCTATAGTTAAATTTATGATAAATATTCACTAATTATGTCATTCAAATGTAGACAGGGCAACAACATAACTCTAATGATTGTGGATACTATGTGATGAAAAATATGTTGGATATTGTCTCTGCTAATATAACCGAGAATTGAATGCAGGTACTAAAAATAAGTTTACTTTGTTATTTACTTTTTGTTTTTCGACTTAATATGAATTTTTAAAGAATAACTCTATATTGTTATATTTATGTATTATAGGTATTTGATGACCCAACAGAATTAACACAAGATGATTTGTATGATTTGCGACTCTGTTGGGCAAAATGTTTCTTTGAGTTATATAAAAATTAAGTTTATCTGGTGAGTTTTATAGAATTGTCTAAGTTGTGGTTTTTGCACATAATTGTTATTATTGAGTTTTTGCATATTACATGTGGTTTTTGCACATGTATTGAGTTTCTTGATTTTTTTTGCTGATGTTAATTGTTATTATTTAATTTATTGTCAGGCAATGTGATTTTGGTCTTGTCTACCGAAGTTATAACTCATCTACTTGTGGATTTTATATGGGTAATTCAAGTTTGGAAAAAGACTTATAAATAGTTGAATATTTTTGTATGTTTTGTGAAGAATATATATTTGTAAGTTTGTTGTGATACAATACAAGTTTGCAATACAATTGTTCATTTTGTAAGTTTGTTGTGAAAAATATGAAAATATCGACCTAGATGTGGTCTATGTGATGTTGGAAAGCTATGAAATCTCTATAGCGACATAAATATAGTCTGTGTGATATTGACAAAATATGAAAAAATGGGTACCAATTTTTTTTACAGAGAAACATCCCGAAAATAAATAATTTATTCTAAAAAAATTTCTTACATTTTACATCGGTTATTACTCCCGACTGATGTAAAAACTTTCAAAACTGTATATATTACATCGGGCTTAGATGACAACCGATGTAAAAAAGGGACTTTTTACATCGGTCCACACGTTTAACCGATGTAAAATGTTGTGTCAATTTTTTAAAAATAATGTTATAATTATTTTTTACATCAGTCTTAAATCACAACCGATGTAAGAAAGAGACTTTTTACATTGGTCCACACGTTTAACCGATGTAAAATGTTGCGTCAATTTTTTTAAAATAATGTTATAATTGTTTTTTACATCAGTCTTAGATCACAACCGATGTAAAAAGGAACTTTTTACATCGGACCCAGAACCGATGTAAAAAGTTCCTGATTTACTATATCGCCTGACTTTACATCGGACCCAGAACCGATGTAAAAAATCAGTTTCACCCGATATAAAAAGTCATTTCTACACTAGTGATGACTTGCGATTCAAAACCGCAATTTGGCACAATCTTCTAGCATAAGGCACATGCTTACATCAATATTAGGATGTCGAATAGATTATATATCAATACATGAGTATCTATGTATCGATATTTAGTTGAATTACATTCTTTTCATATAATTTCTTCAACAAAACCTCAAAGCATTTTAACAAGTTAACTATCCTTGCAAAGTTCTTCACTTTTGAGTGTCTGTGTATTTTTACTTGAGTAATTAGTTATAAAAGAATATGATATTAGTCTTAATAACCAATCTTAGCTTCTGGTTCTATTCCACTGCTGCTATGCCAAATCATAATTCATACAACAATCAACATCAATTTTACAAAACTATACTTTTGAGTGAATCCACTGTGTGGAACTTTGTAGATTTAGTTCATATGCCCTACGTACAATAAACAATTAGTTCTTCTTTTGTTTTCCATAGTTACTAATACAATCTTAATCTATTTGAAAGTTACTTTCCATTCACATTTACTACAATATAATGAACTTTTGTTATAGTATAAATTAGAAAACACTAGGATTTACTAAGCACTGAGTAGTTATACAGAGTGTTGATGATATATTATTGATACAACATGATTTAAATTAAAAATATATATAATTTGATTTAATTATAATTACATATCATTTAACTATGATTAATTTATGATTTTTGTTATTATTATTATTATTCATATCAGATATTAATATTAAATATCCACCCATTTATTGAATTGAAGATTAACGGTTATAATTAAAAGCACTATAATTTATTATGTTTTTTTAATTGAGATTATTATTTACTAAATATCATTCTCATTTTTAGATACTACCTAAACTATTTGTCTTAGTGAAAACTTCTTTCTTACTAGAGCTCAAATATTAGTTTAAATATCATTCTCTTTCAAACCACATATCATACTTTAAATCAATTATATAATCTACTTATAATATTTAAATTATTTAATAAATTCATTTATGATCATTATAATATATGTTACAGTCAAATATATGTTATGATTACATTCAAATATAATGTAAATCGATTTATTTTAAAAATATTGTTGTCTTTCATACAACAAGTTTATAATATTTTTCAATCAAATGTATGTTATTATGAAATAGTTTAATTTTAATATAAAAGTCATTTAATTACAATAATATATTGAGACTATAATAAAAATATTATTTGATTATAATAAAATATATTAATTTTAATTAATGTAATTATTATTATTATTTTTTCTAAAATAAATTTACATTAATATTTATCTTTAAATTACAAATTTTATTATTAATTATTAATAATATCTTACTTGGAATTATAATATAAATCTTATTTAAATATAATTTATCGATTTTACAATAAAACCCAAAAAAACGTTACATGGAAAATTTTCAATTTTATTTATTTCAAATTGTTGGATCATGAGATTATATTTTATATAATTACGTGCACATCTTTAGAGATAGTAAAATGGATCTATATCAGACCTATATATTTTATACACGCTTTTTAGCAGGATGTAATAGGATATTAGGTCCTTATCCTCTAATATATTTGTTTGATTTTTCTCTATTTTAAACTTAAATTGCTCAATACATGCATGTCCACTTCATTTCACATTAGTCTTTTTTGTAGAGCAGGGTAAACTTTTAACTCTACACCTTCAACAAAGTACGCACTGTGTGTCCTATTTTTTGCGCGCTTTTATAGAACATGTATTAATGAAGTGGGCATGCATTTAAAGAATTCTACGTGAAAGAAATTTATTTCGGGAATATTATATAAACTCATAAATAAAATAATCAAAGTATTAAGTACTAACGTGAAAGGAATTTAATCTCTTTAGATGAACTAAAAATTGCGAAAAAAATAAAATCATCTTAATAGATAACTGTCTCTAATAAATGTACCCTATAAAATATATATATAAAAACTATCACATAATGTTCATAAAAGTGTGAATTTAATTTTTCTTTTTTGAGAGATTGCACTAAAAGTTGTGAAAATAATCAGTATATTAGACACTACACGCATATAAAAAGTGAATTTATTTTATTTTTTTAATAGAATACATTAAATATTCATTGTCTTCAATAAATATAATATATAAAATATAAAAACTCATCATATTAGACACTATGTGCATAAAAAGTAAATTTAATTTAATTTTTTTATAGAATGCTTTAAACATTTTTCTCTTAAATATGATTATCTCTAATAAAAATAATTATTGATTATAGTACTCTAATAATCAGTTATGAATTTAGTAATGGACTAGAATCAAGATTATTATTAAATTGTTCAATCATATCACGTGAGCTATAATAAAAAAAATTGGAATATTGTGAAAACATACGTTTGATTACATTCAACTTTTTTATCTTTTTTATCAAATATTCATATTTAGATTTTTTTTTTATAATGAGTGAGACAGCTCAATTGATATTTATTATTTAAATTAAATGAGTACGAATTATTGATTTAAAATTAAATATTTGATAGAAACTAACTTTTATTTGTATTTTTTCATAATGTACTAATAATGTACTAATGTAAATAACTTTGTATTATAAAAAAGTATTTTTCACTCATTAAATATATTTAATTTTTGAGAGCCTTTTACTATATAGTTACTCTTGTAACTTTCGAAGTTTCAATTTTTTCAACTATACTTGTGTAATCTCTAATTATTTTGGTTCTGACTTCGCCGTAAATCAAGAGATGTGATATCTTTTGGATTGAGATACTTTTGTTTTTAATGTTCGTTATGAAGGTTGCAAGCTAAATCAATATTAACAACATGACTATAGTGAATTTGGAAGGTAAATTCCTTGGGGACTACACGTAAACCTAGTTGGTTTTAGGTCAAATTGTGATAAACTCTTAAGTGATTTTTCTTATCCCTTATTTACTTTATTTTAAGTTTATATACATATTGTTACGATTTTTACTTTATTTATCTTCAAAACATTTCAATTTAAACATTTTTTTAAACACTTTAATCAATTTTTTAAAATCTAGAATTCACTTCATCGTGTTTAGAGTCACTTCTCTCAAAAGTGATATTTCATATTGAACTCTTGTTTAAAAATTAATTGTTTCAAGATTTAATTTGACTTAAAACAATTTATTAATCAATCTCATATATTTTGTCGGGATATTCTGCGTTCACAATTTCCATTACAATACAAGAAATATGTGTGTAAGGGTGCTCACCTTATCCAACTTTATCAAAATTAATATATATTAAAGAAATACTTATTTTAGTGCACTAAAGACTACATATGGTTATCAAGTTTGTGTTAAGTTTCAAATCAACAAAAAGTCATGGGAAGTTTGAATTGAGTTGATTTTTAGAATTTAAACTAAGAGTAAATTTAATTGATTTTGAAATCAAGATTGCATTGTTTGTTACAAACTACCCAGTCCTTTATATAGGATCGTAAAGCCCATACCTAAAAATAGAGTTTCGACAAACTACATAGTTGTTGTATTCGACTCTGTTGAATACAGCTGACAACCTATTCACAACTAGTCACATACTTTCGACACCACTAGTTCGTCGTACACTCAACGCTATTTGACAGAACAAAAATTACATCTTCTAACACACCCCCTAATTCATGTTCTCGAGACTTCTCATCCCGATGCTTCTCTTTAGCTCGTCGAATTTGACTTTCTTCAGAGGTTTAGTGAATATGTCAGCTAGTTGCACTTTTGTCTTGCAATGCTTTAGCTCCAGCTTCCCTTTGTTTACTTGATCCTTAAGAAAATGATACCTCATTTATATGTGCTTACTTAGACCATGACACACAGGGTGATTCTCCGGGCCATAATTGACTTATTATCGACAAATAGCTTCATCTTCTTAGATTACATTATCTTGAGTTCTTCAAGTAACATTTTGATCCATGTTGCTTGACATGCAGCATAAGATGCAGCCACATATTCCACTTCACATGATGACAGAGCCACAATGCTTTGCTTCCTCAAACTCCAAGAGATTTGAGCGCCTTCAATCATGGATATGTAGCCTGCAGTACTTTTCTTTTCGTCTCGATCTCCACTTAAATATGAATCAGTGTATCCATGGACTTCAACAGTTATGTTGTTCTTTGACTTCCTTGGTAACAGCACACCATGATCAATTGTCCCCTTTACGTATCTCAACACCCTCTTTACTGCAATGAGATGACACTTTTGAGTTTTCTCCATAAATCGACTCAATAATCCGACAGTTTGACAAATATTGGGTCTAGTATTGTAACGATACCTTAAGGATCCAATGATTTGTTTGTATAGTGTCGAACTTACAAATTCATCATTTGTTTTCTTTTTCAACTTTTCTCCAGTTTCTAACAGAGTGGCAGTTGCATTACAGTTTCTCATATTGAACCTCTTTAGTATATCCTGGGTATATTTCGTTTGATGCAAAAATACTCATTCTTCAGTATTTTTGAATTCCATCCCCAAGAAATATGAAAATTCCCTAAGTTGTACATCTCAAATTCATGCATTAGTCTCGATTTTACTTTCATTATTTCAGCTTCATCTGCTCCTATAATTAGTAAATCATCTACATAGAGGCATAGAATTATTTGATTATCATTGTTGACATCATTTACATACACTTCATATTCAGAGACACACTTTGTGAAGCCCGCTTCAATTAGGAACCTATTTATTTCTTATTCCAAGCTCTAGGGGCTTGTTTCAAACCATAGAGAGCCTTCCTTAATCTATATACCTTTGACTACTTCCCTTTGATGTCGAATTCTGGTGGTTGAGTAACATAGACCTCTTCCTCCAATGGTCCATTCAAAAATGTTAATTTTACATCTAACGGATGCATCTTCCATCCTCTATATGATGTTGTTGAAACAATAATTATGATTATTTCTAGTCTCTCAACAGGTGCATAGACTTCGTCAAAGTCGATACTAGGTTTTGGTAGAAAACCTCTCGCCACCAATCTTGCTTTATACTTGTCAATCTTACCATTGGTCTTCGCTTCACCTTGTAGATCCACTTTACATCGATTGGCTTCTTATTAGTTCTTTCGACAAGCTCCAAGGTCTTGTTCTTCTAAATAGCTATGGGTTCTTCTTTAATGGCTTCACACCAATTTGAATTACAAATAGATTTATCTAAATCAATTGGTTTCGCTTCAGCCATCATCGTGGCTACTACGATGAAGTCACCATCTGCATCAACTGCCTGATCTGGAAATCTTTCATATCCAACTAGCCTTGTCGACTCAGGTCTTACTATTATCGACCTTCTAGCATTCTGCTCAGATGGTTCTTCATTTCGACTGGTTGATGCATCATCCTGTTCATTTCTTCAAACACAGTTGTGAATGTATCTGATTCTCCTCGAACTGAACCTTGACTCTAGTCCCACCCTTTGCTTTCATCCATAAGGACATCTCGACTGATCACTAGTTTATCATCGTTTGGTGAATACTGTAACACCCTAAAATTTATTAGATTATTTATTTAAATATTTAATTGATTTATGACGAGTTTTTGTGACGTATTTGTGAGTATATATGATGTCTTGATGATTTATATGATGAATTGTGATGTTCTCTCATACTATGTGTTGGGATAGTAGCGAGTTAGAAGATAATGTGAGATTTTTAGAATTTAAATAATTAGTTTGGAATTATTTAGGTTTAATAATAATTATTTAGAATTATTTTATTGATTAAATAAAATAAAAGTGGTGTATAAGGAATAAGGGCAATGTGGTAATTGGTAAAGTGATAAGTGAGGTTAATCTAGGAAGACCATATAAAAGGGTCCAAGGGGTAAGTTTGACATAAGGATAAATTGAGGTTTGGAACGCTCATTATGTGTGATCGTGAAAAGAGTTAGAAGAGGGCAACAGAGCTAGGGCAAGAAGAAATAAGGGGATTTTTGGTAGAACCCAAAGAAGAAGATCAAAGTTATAATCTAATGTGAGTGGAGTTATCCTTGTTATTATGGTTGAAATATGGTTTATATGTACGTAGGTTGTTTGGGGTTTTTATGGTGAATTGATAACATGATTATTATGATAAATCTTTGAAGAAATTGATGAAATTACCATGTTGTTTTGCAATGAATTGATGCATATGATGTATAATATGATGTGTTGGTATTGTATGATGAAAACATGAGTACTGGTGATGAATCAAAACCCGTTCTATGTTTAGATTCCAAGGAAATTGGGACTGGTGCAGTGCAGAAAATGCACAGTGAATTCCATGTTCACATTGCATCATCGGGCGAGCCATATGCTTCGTTGGGCGAGTGAGATTCACCCAAGCAGGGCCAGGCGAGCAAGAGGCAAAGGAAAGGGGTGAAAATAGAGCTCCTGGATTTTGTATGAGAAGGGTGATTGGTCCCACCTTCGTCGGGCGAAGCAGAAGTGAGAGGAGTTCGTCGGGCGAGCGAATATCTTTGACGAGCGAAGGAGACAAAATAAAAACAATGCTCATGGATTTTGTATGGGGAAGGCTTTTCGCCCCAGCCTCGTCGGACGAGCCTCATGCGAGAGGTGTCTGACAAAAACTTTAAAAGAATGTAACTTGAGTTACTGGACTCTATTTGACTCTTCATTTAAAGTGTTAGGAAACTAACGCGGTGTACTATGCTTTGGTAGAATAAAATGAGTCATATGATGTATCTTTCCAGTACTTTGCTAGGATTAAACTAGATCTCGAATTATGAAATGTGTTAGTACTATGATGAACTGAGGTGATTATGAGATTGATGCAACATGATGTATGTCGTTATGATGGATTGATGTTTGTTTTGATGATGCTTTGTGTATTACAACGTATGTGATAATTCTTGATAAATTCATGGATGGTGATGTTTTTTGACTAGTTGTGGTCGTGTTTATTATGTTGTTTCACATCGTGCATTCATGGCATATTTTAGGACTTTGGTCCAGTGATGTTGTTAGGACAATTGGTCCATTAATGGTGATAGGACGTGAGTGAAGTGATGACCTAAATCCCATATTATGGATTGAGTGCAATATTATGATGTGCTTTGGTTCCAAGCGGGAATCGATCATATTGGTTGGGATCTTTGGAGAAACAATGACTGGGTCATCAGTGAAGTTTTGGTACGACATGCATGAGTCAATGATGTTGCATTGTATTATATGTTACATTGCATAATGATTGACTAAGTGATGTTGATGATATGGTGATTTTGTGTGTTTGAGGATTGTTTGTTAATGTGATGATATGATGATATGCTTGATTCATATTGTTGATGTAAAGGTGTGAGTGCAATTTATGTAATATGAGGATATGTGGAATCTATGATACTTTATTGTTGTGCTGATATATCTATTCCATATATCTTTTATAATAACTTGTGATTACTCGCCCTTTCTGCTTGGAAATGTTGCCTCTATACGTGAGTAACTTGCAGGTGATCAGGAATGATCCATTGAAGCTTAGAGGATAGCTTCAGAGTGTGTTATTTATTTCTGTTGAATAAGAGGGTCTTGCTCTGATATGAAGCATTGGGGTTTCTGGAGACGTTTGAATTGAATCATGTGTTTCTTTGTTGACATGAATTTATAAAATGTTATTTCATTTTGAAATTGTTTTTATAATCCTTACCTTTTTATGACGAGAATTAAAGATGTTATTGAAGGATATTAAAAATTAATTTATTTGAGTTATGTTTTCCCCTGCGAAGTTCAAAGTCTTGTGTTGATTATTTATATTGTTTGAATTTGAGAACCTGTGTTACGGAGCAGGATGTTTTATGCGACGTTTTTATGAAGATGTGGCACCTTTTTGGTATATTACTCTGATTTATTATTTATAATATTTGTGGGGTTTAGAAGGGTGTTATATTAGTGGTATCAGAGCAGGTCGGTCAGTCCGACCAGATTTTTCTTATGATGTCTGTGTCCTATTGTGATATGGTGGGAAGAACTGACTGTTTTTGGAATGTTGGTTTGTATTTTGTGTTTGTTTTCGCAAAATGTCGCGGTAAGCAAGAGTCGCCACCAACTTTTATTTTATCCAACAAGGAAAGTAAAAAAGCACAGAAAAATTCCTTTTTTTGAGATATTTCTGAGTACGGGGGGTAGATTACAGAAAGGAAAGGTATTAGCACCCTTTCTATCCGTAGTTATCTACGGGCTCTTAGGTACTTGCTCATCATTTTCAAAATTGTTTTCTTTGTGTTTGTGGGTTTTGAAAAGTTTTTGTTTTAACTTCGATTTAACTCTTGCGTCTGTCTTCAAGAGTGTAATGAAGTGTTTTTGAAAACTTGTTTGTAAAAGAGTGTAAGTGTGAAAAAAGTTTTGTTTTGGATGAGCAAGTATCTAAGAACTAATCTACCTACTCGAAAAAGGAATCGTTCTATGCTAATTTCCTTTAGACAATGTTATCCCACTATTAGTGAGTAGGTAGCACCGTCGTTGGAGTTTGAGGGTCAATTCGAAAGAGGGACATACGGTCACTAAAGCAATGTTAGGATGTCTTAGTGGTAACCCTAATGTCTTAGATCATTTATCTGAGGCAACAATATCCGAGGCAACCTTTCCGAGGCAACTATGATCTTTTAGACAAGAGGACGACCTCTAAAATAACCTATACTCAATGACCGTTTACGAAGGCAACCAAGTGGGAGTGTACCCTAGGAGTGTGCATGTGCGAGTGTGTTGATTTCAGTTATTTTTATCTTTGCACATGTTTAGGGTGATCTAACTGTTTTAAAATTAGACATTCATTCTTGTCATGCAAACCCTATTATCAAACATCTAACAGTTGAATTTTTTTTGCAAAATTTAAAGTGCGGAATTTAAACTAGCTATTACAAGGCGTCAGGTATTTACATCGCCAAAAATAAACCCTTCGAAATTTAAAAGCAGAAAAATAAATAAATGTCCTAATTTAATTATTACAAACCGGGAGCAGATACAATAATTGAATAAAGAATAAAGCGCGCGAGAAAATGGAATCGGATGTTAGAACTAGGGTTTTGACCCTCCTAATTAAAAGGAAATATTTTTGTTATTTTTTAATATTTTAAGAAAGGAAATTAATTCCTAAAATTAAATGCTAAATTAATTAGTTATTAAATTAATTAATGAAAAATAATTAAATGTCATATTTTTTGGATTTTTGGTTATTTAGGAAAGAAAATAAAATAATTAAATTAGTTTTAAAACCTATTGATTCTAATTGATTTTAATTATTTACAAAAATAGATTAAAATTATCTAACATTAATAGCCTAATTAATTTAATTAATATTTATTGATGAAAAATAAAATTCTAAAATTTAATTGGACATAAAATATTTTTGTGATTTTTGATAAAAAAGAAAATTAATTAATTGTTAGTAAAAATAATTAATAAATTAATTAAAGGAAAATATAGAAAAAAGGAAATAAAGAGTGAGAAATGGGCCTGATTTAGGGGGTGTAGAAAGTAGTTTTCTGGGGCCAATTATGCTGATCCAAATTGACTTTTACAATCCAGTGCATTGCGTTTGACTTGGTCTATGGTGTGCCTTCAATGGTTGCCACCAGATCTGGCCATCTGGCTATCTGGCACGTTGATGAGGAAGGAGCATGATGGGCATCAGACCTAAGCGTGTACTGGATTTCCTGAAATAACAAGGAAAAATAACAAATGCTGGAGGCAGGGATCGAACCCCTGACCTCTAGCCTCTGAACGCCTTAACATTCACGTGGCAACCACTAGGCTGTGTTGTTTTGATTGTTAATATAATACAAAATAATGATAATATAAAAAAATGAAATATAGTGGACGAATTCAGAAAACGCACGCCAATGTTTGAACGGACCAGTAAGGGAGTGACAACGCATCATCTCCTTCCTCTCTCCGTGGCTAAAACCAGAAACACCTATACCCACAGACAAATGTTTGTTGCTACAAATCAAGCATTCTCAAAACCTTCCACAGGCCATGTAAATGGAATCTAACACCATGGTTAGATTCGTCTCATCTTCCTGATCACAACCATACCCATTACTAGGGCCAATGGTTCCTGAAATTAAAAACCCTAAAAAACTCCAAAAATACCTAACAATGGTGATTCACGGCATAGGTCATATAAATGAAATTGAATAATGCCAAAAGCTTTCAAACATCACGGTGATCAAGATTATGCCATTATTTCACGCTATGGATGCAAGAATGAAGCTTTTCGAATTCAAGAAAAGGGTGATACCGTTATGGACTTACAGTGTGTGGGAGAGCTTGAAAGCGCTTGGTTTTGATTGCTTTAGATTCCTGAGATTACCAGGAAGCGTTTGGGAGAGATACCAAGCCTTGAGGACGCCTCTAACCACCAATTCGATCTTACACTTTTTGCTTGTTTTTGCAAATTCTGTTCTTGCTATATGCCTGATTTCTAACCTTCTTTTTTATCTCCTCACGTCCTTATGTATCCAGCAATGTATTAGGGTTAATAGTTGTGTCCAAATCTTCTTCTTTTAATACTTTGGATATTGATTTGATTTGCTCTTAAAAACTTTCCAAACATGGCCTATTTTGAATCTTTTTGTGCACACAAACTTTGATACGAATTTGGAATGATGCTAGCTGTAATTGGAACCTGAAACAAGTACAAAATCCCTTGTTATCAATGCTTTGGATTTTTATTTGATTTATTTTGATTTAAATCAAATTAATTCAAATAAAAATCAAAATAATTAATAAAATTATGATATGGATAAGTGGCAAAGGCTAGAGCACGTGGGCTATGATGCCAACTCAAAACAAGTGAAAAAGAATGGGCCCATTTGGCAAAATTTGAAGTTTTGGGCATAGTTGACTTTTGACAATTTTGCAAAAAAGTCCAACTTCAACAATGCATAACTTCCTCAATTTTGACTCTTCGGAGGTGTTCTTGGACTTTTTAGAAAGCTTGAGATGTCCTATAATCAACCCTTTTGGTATCATATCTTTTTGATATTCCATTATCATGTATGAAGCTTTGACAAAAAAGGTGTTTTTGTTGACTTTTCAAAATGACCTATAATGTCCAAATTCATAACTTTTTGTGAGTGCATATTTTGAACTTGGGAGATGAAGATGTATTGTAGGTAATTGCATCCTCTTAAAAATGAGCTTTGGATGGGTCATTTCTCACAAAGTATGAGAAAGTTATGCTTGGTCAAAGTTGGGTTGACTTTTCCTACAAAACCCTAATTTAGCAACTTTTGAATCTTGATGAATTATGAGCAATCCTCGATGAATCATGATTAACCATTGATCAAATGATGAAATATACTTCAAAATGAGAATTTTTACCAAAAATATTGAAGTTTGACTGTATGTGGGCCACAGTTGACTTTTGCCCTAGCACTGTCGATTTTTGGACCTTTTGAACAATTGACTGAGCAAACTTCCTATGCAAGGCCTGAAACTTGACATGGATGATCTTGAGAACATATTAGGACAATGTTGAGAATTTGGGACCACTTGGACTCAAGTATCTTGATGCAACATGAAACCCTAATTTGGGGTAGACTGCCTTAGGAGAGAGCTTGTCTGGTCAACCCTTGGACTTCTTTGAGCAACTTAGGGATCTTTCTTGAAATGTTTTGAGAAATATGGGAGGGCAAATTTTGGGGTACAACACCTATCGATCTATTATTATGAGTACACTATCGACATATGTTTCTGACGTTAGTTTTCTGTGTGTAAAATGGCTGGAAAAAATGATGTTGCGATTGTTGTTGTTTTGCAAGGTGTTGCTCAGGCTGTGCAACATTAGCCTAATATTGGCAAGAATGATGGATCTTGTGTTTTATAGACGTTTCAAAGGAATCATTCGCCTATTTTCAAAGGTAGTTATGATCCTAATAGAGCGCAGAATTGGCTCAAAGAGATTGAAAGGATCTTTCTGATCATGGATTGCTCAGAGGCATAGAAGGTGTGGTTTGGTACTCATATGCTGGCAGAAGAAGCTGGTGATTGATGGGTCGACATCCGTTAGAAACTGATAGCAGTGGGATAATTCATTACTTTGGTTGTGTTCAGTAGGGAGTTTATGAGTAAATACTTCCCAGAGCATGTGTGCGGGAAGAAAGATATTGAGTTTCTAGAGTTGAAACAAGGGAATTTGGCTGTGACCGGGTATGCTTCTAGGTTTGTGGAATTGGAAAAGTATTATCAATATTACAATGAAGCGACTGCTGAGTTCTCGAAGTGTATCGAGTTCGAGAATGGTTTGTGTTTGGAAATTAAGTGGGTAATTAGATATCCGCAGATCCGTGCATTTCCAGAGTTGGTGAACAGCTGTAGGATCTAAGAAGAAGATAACAAAGCTCATCCGGCTCACTATATGAGTCTTCATGAGAAGAGAGGAGAACAATATCAAGACCGTAAGAAGCCTTATGATGCCTCAGCTGATAAAAGGAAACAAAAGGTTTTCAATGGGAAGAAGACAAGTGAGGTAGGATCTCCCGCTCCTGTCAAGTGTTATAGATATGGTGAACACGGTTATCATTCTAATGAATGTGAGAATAAGGTTCTGAGATGTTACAAGTGTGGTAAGTTAGGTCATCATGCTCATAAATGCAAGAACTATGGTCTAACTTGTTTTAATTGTGGAGAGCAGGGTCATATCAGTACCTCGTGCTAGAAGCTGAAGAAGGACGTTGCTGCCCAGACTAATGGTAGAGTGTTCGCTCTAAGCGGATCATAGGATTCTAAGAAAGACAAGTTGATTCGAGGTACTTGTTTTATTAAAAATGTTGAATTTGTTGCTACTATTGATATTGGTGCTACTCATTTGTTTATTTCACGTGACTGTGTTAACATGTTGGGTTTGAAGTTGTCTGATATGAATGGTAGTATAGTAATAGATACTCCTGCTAGTGGTTTTGTTACTACTACCTGTATTTGTTTGAGATGTCCTTTAACCATTTATGGTAACAGTTTTGTGATGGACTTAGTGTGTTTACCCTTACACCAAATTGATGTTATTCTTAGGATGAACTGGTTGGAGTTTAACCATGTTCACATCAACTGTTATAATAAAACTTTGAGGTTCCCTAAGTTTGGTGATAATGGAGAATTAATGTTGTTGTCTTCCAAGAAAGTGAATGAACTCTTAGAAGATGAAGCTTTAATGTTTGTGATGTTTGCGTCACTACAAGTTGATCATGAAGAGTCGAGTGTTGAACTACCTATTGTCTGTGAATTTCAAGAGGTGTTCCCAAACGATATATGTGATTTTCCTCTGGAACATGAAGTGGAGTTTTCTATAGAATTGGTGTCTGGTACAATTTCGGTCTCAATGGCTCCTTATATAATGACAGCTTCCGAGCTGAGTGAGTTGAAGAAGAAACTGGAAGATATGCTTGAGTGGAAGTTTGTTCGACCGAGTGTTTCTCTGTGGGGTACAACCGTGTTGTTGGTTAAGAAGAAAGATGGAAGTATGAGATTATGCATGGACTACAGGAATTTGAATAAAGTGACTATTAATAATAAGTATCTACTCCCAAGGATTGATGATTTGATGGATCAGTTGGTGGTGAAGATGTGAAAAACACAAGAATGGGGGGTTTCATTGTAAACTTAAAATAAATTTCTTGACAACACAGTATTTTTATCCTGGTTCGTTTGATCTCAAACTACTCCAGTCCACCCGTCAAGGTGATTTCGCCTCTCTCCAACAAGGTCTTAATTCACTATTCTCAAGGAATTACAACAGCTACTTTAACAACTGTTAAAGTCTTCTTGAGTACAACCACAATCCGGTTAATCTCAAGGAATCTTATTTTACAAATGAATTGAACAAGTGTATTTTTGTTTTCTTACAAAACTGTATATCACAACTGTGATATTTTACACTAAAATATGCTTGGAATAAAATGACTTTGCTTTAAGCTTTGAGTATGCGTGGTTTTGATAGCTTAGCAAAATTGAGTGCGTACGTACGTGCTTCTTTTCACAAGCAGTCCTGTTTATATAGGCAAGCAAGGATACGTTGTCCATAAAGCAGGTTTAATGATAATAATGCACTTTCCTTTTGTAGAAGATCTTTGTCTGAAGAAAGCCGTTAGCATTTAATTCTGTCTTGAATAACCAGTAACGCTTCAGAGTCTTCTTTGCTATATCTGCTGGTGACGCTTCAGAGTGTTGATGACTTGGTAAAGATATCTTTGATCATAGTCAGAGTGTATTTGTTTAGGCGCAGATTCTGGTCATCAACCTTTCAGTGGTCTGGTGGTTTCAGCGTGTAACATAGGTTGCTGATCTTCTGATGCTGATTCCATTCTGATGCTGATTCCATCAGAACTTCTGCATATACAAAGCATAATTTTAAGGAGCATAATTTTTCTTTATATACATCTTAGAAATAATATTATTCTTTGTATTTTGTTATCATCAAAACATTAATCAAGGGTTGTAGAATCAAACTATGTTCTAACAATCTCCCCCTTTTTGATGATGACAAAAACCAGATTTTTTCAATAAAGAATAAATAACAAAAGGTATAGAGTTAAGTAGAAAAACTCCCCCTGAGTTTATTGCTTCCTTTTAATTCCATGAGTCTTTGAGCATCAGAATCTTACTGTCTCTTTCAGCAGAGTTTTGTACCTGTTCAAGCTTTTTAGAATAAAGAATTTAAGTAGATTAGAATGTTTGAGACTTATGTCTCAGTAATCCGTTATTGAAAATATCTTTTTCTTTCTCCCCCTTTTTGTCAGTTATCAAAAAGAACAAATAATCAGAGCCCAAATGAGTTAATATTAAAAAACAGAATCAATGATAAGTTCAGAGCTGTGTAGAGAATATTACAAATAAACAAATTTTTAAACAAAGGAAAATCTAAGAGGGAGGAGGAAGACGCGTGAACAAAGCTTCCAACAAGCCCTTGATCTGAATGTTGGTTTCCTCCTGCTTGGTTAGCATGCTCTTGATTTCCGAAATTTTGTCATCCTGTTTATCCATTCTTTCCTGCATCAAAATATCAGATCTCTTCAGGTCTTCTAAAGTCTGCCTTTCATAGGAGGAAGCTTGAGGATCTTCAGCAACTGGATGCTTCTCAGAGCATTCTGCAATATCCTCTTTTTGACCCAGTTCTTCAGCGGGAATCATCTTCTCTGGAGTATCAGTCAGATTGAGATCTTCTGACTCTGGTTGAACTTTGTCTGCTGGACGATGTTCAGACCAGGGAGCATTGTCCATAGGGATAACTTCTTCCTTGAGTAGCTGGCTCAGAACTTGATCTTCAAAAACTTTTAGCAGGTTACGGAAGTTCTGTTGAACTTTTTTGTAGCTCTGTTCTTGCATTTTATGAGTTTCAGAACATACCCATTTTCTGAAACTTGTCCAAAGATAATCTAATGCAGCAGGATCAATCAGCTCAAGACTAGCTTGCTTCAGTGAAGTTATCCACTTCTCCATTTCTGTTTCAAATATCAATAAACGGGTACCAACATCTAGAGTAGGTTCAGATGGTTTTGGTTTTGGAACGGCTGTTTTGTTGGTTATGGCAGTCAGGCGTTCAAAAACAGTTAAATCAATGACAATTTTGGCGTTGTCATTTGTATTGATCTTTGGTGAGGAAGTGGGAGAGTCTGGAATGATTATTGGACTTGTTGGGGTGTTTGGTGGAGTTGATTCTAGTGAAGAGGGAATTTGGGGAATACTGATGGTCAGGGGTATACTGATGTTTAGAGGTTCAGTGATTCCAGGAATGGGAATTGGATCAGAATCAATAGTTTGGTTGGATTGATGGTGATGAAGTTCTAATTCGTAGGATTCAGGGGGTTGGACCTCAGAAGTTTGTACTTCTGGTTGTAATGATTCAGGTTATGGAGAAGGTGGATGAGTTTATGGTAGTGGAGAGAGTGGAATTTCTGGTTGAGGTGGTTCTAAAGTGATTTCAGAGTTTGGATTTATTGGTATGGGAGCAGATATATGCTGGTCAAAGGTTTCAATATCTGATAGAACTTTTGCAAGTTCTTGTTGAGTTACTTCATTATTTGGATTTATAGGTAGGGAGTGAGATCCTCTAAGAGTTAAAGTTTCTGAGGGGTCAAATTCAATGTCAAAATCATCAAGTGTTTGTTGAGTAGGGTTTTCTGATTGAGTGGGGATTGGTACAGATGTTGATACAAATACTGAATCTAAAACAGTTACAAAAGAAGGATTACCTCTCTTTTTAGCTGCTTTGGGAGTGCACTGGGATGATCCTTCTGCTGCATCCTTTCTTTTCTTATTTTTCTTCAGCATAACTTCTGAAGCCTTCTGCTGCAAATCCTGAATGTTTAAATCTAGTGTTGTACCATCTACCTTGCATGCATCCAGATATCTGACTATTATCTCAGGTTTGGAGTCAATTTCGGAGAACATGGGAAAGTTATCCAGAGGGATTCTTCTGCTGGAGATTGTTGCAAAAGAAGTGACACTGGGTTCCTTCTTGATGTTCTCAATTATCTTCATCTTCTTCAGATTCTTTGCATTCAACTGCTTGCCAACAGTAGCTTCTAAAGTGTTGATTTCCTGAGCTTCTGTTAGATGATCAATCGGCTTATTCTCTGTTAGAATATCTGATATGAGCCTTCCTAGGGGTATCCAGTCCCTTTTTGTGCGCTCCTCTTCTCTGGTATCCTTAACACTAGTCCTTAGATGGTTGAACAGCAGATGAGCCAGATTCACCTTAATCTTCTGGGAGATGAAGTAGATCAGAAACTGCTGATCAATGTTGATGTAGTCAGGAGAGCTGGTTGGCTTTCTGTGGTTTATGCATCCCAGAATAATCTTAGCCCATATTCTGTGATGGTCTTTTAGATCCCTTATCTTGCTGGAGGGAAGACCCAGAGTGAAGATTTCTCTAGCAATTAGGGCGACATCAGCACATTTTTCAGCCATGTCTATGCATCTTACGCCACCACCACTGTAGCCTATCAATCTTGCAATAAGGTCTTCAGTTATGACTATCTTCTTCCCCATTATATATGAAGTAACTTGATGGTTGGAAGATGAAGCATGAATCCAAAATTCCTTCACAAGGATTGGGAATGTTGGACCTACCAGACGGTCAAAATACCTGTTCCATCCTTGAGCCTTTACTTCTTCAGAGAGATTGAACACGTTCTCTTGAAGACTGTTAAAGCCCACAATCAATTCTGAGAGTACTTCTAGATTTTTGATGGGCGTGAGAAGAGTTCTGAAGGGTTCTTCATATTGTTATGAGGAATCTGTTCTCTGAGTACTGGTAGTTGGGTTGCTTGAGGAAGCCATGTTCACACAGAAAGTTTTGGAAAAGAAAGTGAAAGGGTTTTGAGAAAGATGCAAATTGAAATCAATTAGATTGTAGAGAAAGTGAAAGTGAAAGAGTGTAAAGAATGAGAAATGTGTTTAAATAGATTTTGAAAAAGATTTTGAAAACGTAAACGACAAGAGAGAGAAATAAATTATAATGATTATGAGCATTAATGACAGCTGATTTTGGGGGATTCAGAGAGATATTGGAACGGTTACCCATGACATGTGTCCCAATGCACCCAATCAGCGCTTTTGACCTTTCAGAAAAGTGAACACGTGTTCAGCCTCAGAAAGTAGCTGATGACTGGATGACAACTGTTTGCTTGAGTGAACATCACATTTTTATCCTTGAAATGAAGCGCTCAGATCTTCATGGATAGATTCTGATACAGTCTATACTTCTAAAGATCTGAAGGCAGATTGATCTGTAGTTCACAGAAAATAACCAAAATTCTGAAAGTTAAGATATGGAAATAAAACTGTTTTATTCTGGGCAAAGCTTCATGCTGAGATGTTTCAGAATGAAGTTAAACCTATCTTCAGAAAGAGGTTTTGTAAAGACATCAGCCCATTGATGGTCTGTGTTAATAAATTTTAAATTGAGAATCCCTTTCTGAATATAGTCCCTAATAAAATGATGTTTTATTTCTATATGCTTAGCCCTAGAATGCAAGATAGGATTTTTACTGAGACAAATAGCAGAAGTGTTGTCACAGAGGATAGGGATGTTACTCTCAAATATATTGAAGTCCTCAAGTTGACTTTTCATCCAGAGCATTTGCGTGCTACATCCAGCTGCTGCTATGTATTCAGCTTCTACTGTTGATAGAGCTATTATGGATTGTCTTTTACTGGACCATGAGATCAGATTTTCTCCCAGAAACTGGCAGCTTCCAGAAGTTCTTTTACGTTCTACTCTGTCTCCGGCAAAATCAGCATCACAGTATCCTACTAAGCTGTAATCACTTGATTTTCTATAAAACAAACCCAGATTAGTAGTACCTTTCAGATACTTGAAAATTTGCTTAACCGCTGTTAAGTGAGATTCTCTAGGATCTGATTGGAATCTAGCACAAATGCAAACACTGAATAGAATTTCAGGCCTTGAAGCTGTCAGATAGAGAAGAGAACCAATCATACCTCTGTAGACCTTCTGTTCTACCTTGTTACTTACCTCTTCTTTTTCCAGAATGCACGTGGGGTGCATTGGAATCCTTAAGGGCTTACATTCTGAGAGATCAAATTTCTTCAGAAGTTCTCTGACATATTTGCTCTGATGAATGTAGGTTCCTTCTGGAGTTTGATTAATCTGAATGCCCAGAAAGAACTTTAGTTCCCCCATTAGGCTCATATCAAATTCTGCCTGCATACATTTAGCAAACTCTCTTCCCAGAGAGGGTTTAGTGGATCCAAATATAATGTCATCAATATAAATCTGACATACTAAGATGTCATTCTTAACTGTCTTACTGAACAGGGATGTGTCCACTTTCCCTCTGGTGAATTCCTTTTCTAACAGGAAGTTACTTAGTCTTTCATACCAAGCTCTGGGAGCTTGTTTCAGACCATATAGTGACTTCTTTAGTTTGAAAACATATTCTGGATTTTTGGAACTTTCAAAACCAGGGGGTTGGTGCACATAAACCTCTTCTTCTATATAGCCATTTAAGAATGCACTCTTGACATCCATCTGATACAGAGTGATGCCTTTATTAACAACAAATGAAATTAAAAGTCTGATAGATTCTAACCTGGCGACTGGAGCAAAGGTTTCTGTATAGTCTATCCCTTCTTGCTGACTATAACCTTGTGCTACCAGTCGTGCTTTGTTTCTGATGACTTCACCTTGTTCGTTCAGTTTGTTTCTGAACACCCATTTTGTGCCTATGACGTTGAATCCTTTTGGTTTGGGAACCAGATCCCATACGTCATTTCTTGTGAACTGATTTAGCTCCTCCTGCATTGCCAGAATCTAGTCATTGTCTAGAAGTGCTTCATCAATTGTTGTTGGTTCAATCAGAGAAACCAGTCCCATGAGGGATTCTTCAGAGTTTCTAAAGGTAGATCTTGTTCTGATTGGATCTTCCTTCCTTCCTAAGATTGTTTCTGCTGGGTGATCAATTCTTCTTCTGGATGGTCTTTTCTGGAGTTGATCAACAGAAGGTGCTGGGTTGCTTGTAGTGACTCTATCTGATGTTGAGGGAGTGTCTCTGTTGAGAACCTCTGCGTTGTCTGCAGTACCTGTGAGTTCAACTTCCATACCTGCAAGGAATTCATTCTGCTTTGACTTTTGAGAGTCAAGCTTATCATCAAACCGAACACTGATTGACTCTTCAGCAATCTGTGTTTCTGTATTGTATACTTTGTACCCTCTTGAGTGTTCAGAGTATCCTAACATAATACACTTTTGTGCTTTAGAGTCAAACTTGTTCAAATAATTTTTTGTATTCAAAATAAAACATGTACATCCAAATGGGTGAAAATAGGAAATGTTGGGCTTTCTGTTCTTCCACAATTCATATGGAGTCTTTTCCAGAATAGGTCTTATGGAGATTCTATTCTGAATGTAACACGCTGTGTTTATTGCTTCTGCCCAAAAGATCTTAGCAACGTTAGTCTCATTGATCATGGTTCTGGCCATTTCTTGCAATGTTCTGTTCTTTCGTTCTATAACTCCATTTTGCTGGGGAATTCTAGGACAAGAGAAGTCATGCAGAATGCCTTTTTCATTAAAGAATAATTCAAAATCTTTATTTTCAAATTCTCCACCATGATCACTTCTGACTTTGATGATTCTAAGATCTTTTTCATTCTGAACTTGGTTGCAGAAGGTAACAAACATAGAATGTGACTCGTCCTTGTTCCTTAAGAACTTTATCCATGTCCATCTGCTATAGTCATCTACGATTACTAACCCATACTTCTTGCCACTGACTGCGGCAGTTTTTACTGGTCCAAATAAGTCAATGTGCAGAAGTTCTAATGGCTTAGAGGTGGAAACAACGTTTTTGGATTTGAAAGCAGGTTTTGCAAACTTGCCTTTCTGACATGCTTCACACAGAGCATCTGAATTGAACTTCAAGTTAGGAAGTCCTCTGACCAGATTAAGTTTATTAATCTGAGATATTCTTCTCATACTAACATGTCCCAATCTTCTGTGCCAGATCCGTTGCTCATTGTTAACAGACAGAAGACATTTTACATTCTGACTTTTCAGTTCAGAAAGTTTGATTTTATAAATGTTTTTTTTCCTCTTTCCATTAAATAGGATAGTCCCATCTTTCTGACTAACGGCTTTGCATGAATTTTGATTGAAGATTATATCATAACCGTTATCACTTAATTGACTTATGTGCTTTAGAGTCAAACTTGTTCAAATGATTTTTTGTATTCAAAATAAAACATGTACATCCAAATGGGTGAAAATAGGAAATGTTAGGCTTTCTGTTCTTCCACAATTCATATGGAGTCTTTTCCAGAATAGGTCTTATGGAGATTCTATTCTGAATGTAACACACTGTGTTTATTGCTTCTACCCAAAAGATCTTAGCAACGTTAGTCTCATTGATCATGGTTCTGGCCATTTCTTGCAATGTTCTGTTCTTTCGTTCTATAACTCCATTTTGCTGGGGAATTCTAGGACAAGAGAAGTCATGCAGAATGCCTTTTTCATTAAAGAATAATTCAAAATCTTTATTTTCAAATTCTCCACCATGATCACTTCTGACTTTGATGATTCTAAGATCTTTTTCATTCTGAACTTGGTTGCAGAAGGTAACAAACATAGAATGTGACTCGTCCTTGTTCCTTAAGAACTTTACCCATGTCCATCTGCTATAGTCATCTACGATTACTAACCCATACTTCTTGCCACTGACTGAGGCAGTTTTTACTGGTCCAAATAAGTCAATATGCAGAAGTTCTAATGGCTTAGAGGTGGAAACAACGTTTTTGGATTTGAAAGCAGGTTTTGCAAACTTGCCTTTCTGACATGCTTCACACAGAGCATTTGAATTGAACTTCAAGTTAGGAATTCCTCTGACCAGATTAAGTTTGTTAATCTGAGATATTCTTCTCATACTAACATGTCCCAATCTTCTGTGCCAGATCCGTTGCTCATTGTTAACAGACAGAAGACATTTTACATTCTGACTTTTCAGTTCAGAAAGTTTGATTTTATAAATGTTGTTTTTCCTCTTTCCATTAAATAGGATAGTCCCATCTTTCTGACTAACGGCTTTGCATGAATTTTGATTGAAGATTATATCATAACCGTTATCACTTAATTGACTTATGTGCTTTAGAGTCAAACTTGTTCAAATAATTTTTTGTATTCAAAATAAAACATGTACATCCAAATGGGTGAAAATAGGAAATGTTGGGCTTTCTGTTCTTCCACAATTCATATGGAGTCTTTTCCAGAATAGGTCTTATGGAGATTCTATTCGAATGTAACACGCTGTGTTTATTGCTTCTGCCCAAAAGATCTTAGCAACGTTAGTCTCATTGATCATGGTTCTGGCCATTTCTTGCAATGTTCTGTTCTTTCGTTCTATAACTCCATTTTGCTGGGGAATTCTAGGACAAGAGAAGTCATGCAGAATGCCTTTTTCATTAAAGAATAATTCAAAATCTTTACTTTTAAATTCTCCACCATGATCACTTCTGACTTTGATGATTCTAAGATCTTTTTCATTCTGAACTTGGTTGCAGAAGGTAACAAACATAGAATGTGACTCGTCCTTGTTCCTTAATAACTTTACCCATGTCCATCTGCTATAGTCATCTACGATTACTAACCCATACTTCTTGCCACTGACTGAGGCAGTTTTTACTGGTCCAAATAAGTCAATATGCAGAAGTTCTAATGGCTTAGAGGTGGAAACAACATTTTTGGATTTGAAAGCAGGTTTTGCAAACTTGCCTTTCTGACATGCTTCACACAGAGCATCTGAATTGAACTTCAAGTTAGGAAGTCCTCTGACCAGATTAAGTTTGTTAATCTGAGATATTCTTCTCATACTAACATGTCCCAATCTTCTGTGCCAGATCCGTTTCTCATTGTTAACAGACAGAAGACATTTTACATTCTGACTTTTCAGTTCAGAAAGTTTGATTTTATAAATGTTGTTTTTCCTCTTTCCATTAAATAGGATAGTCCCATCTTTCTGACTAACGACTTTGCATGAATTTTGATTGAAGATTATATCATAACCGTTATCACTTAATTGACTTATGGATAACAGGTTATGCATTAATACATCAACTAATAGAAAATTACTAATATAGGGAAGATTTCCATTACCTACTGTTCCAGAGCCAATAATCTTTCCCCTCTGATTGCCTCCAAAACCTACGTGACCTTCAGGCTTAAGTTTCAGGCTTTGGAACATATGCCTTCTTCTTGTCATGTATCGTGAGCAACCAGAGTCCAGGTACCATGACTGGTGTCTTTGTTTTGCTGCTAAAGATATCTGCCATATGTATTATTTTATCCTTAGGTACCCACATTTTCTTGGGTCCTGATTTGTTAGTTTTACCAAAACTCTGGTTGAATTTTGGTTTGACAGAGTAATCACTACTAGTATATTTTATGTCATGTGTGTGCCCATATATAAAGTGTGAATCAAGTGGAGTACGTTTTATAACTAAATCCATGGCATTTTTTGGTGTAGGAACCTTACCTTGATATCCTATCCCTTTTCTGCCATTTCTGCTAACTCCATAGATCATTGAAGCCATTTTGCTTCTGTCTATGTTTTTAGCTAGAAACTTCTGAAAGCTATGATCATACTCTTTGATGATCTCATCAGCATTGCTGGGAGTTTCAGGGATTGTTTCCTTCTGAGAGTTTTGTAATTGATTTTCTAATTTTGAAATTTTATCTTTTAACTCAGAATTCTCCAATTTGAGACTCTCAGTCTTATCAGAGTCTGAATCAAGATTCCTTTTCAGGTTTCTGAATTTGACTCTGATCTGCTGATACCTTTCCAGAATTTCGTTAAGGTTTTCAGCTAATTCAGCCTTAGTAAAATTAATAGTAAAGTCAGGGAATACCTCTTCTGTATCTGATTCTGAATATGAACCAGAAGCTTCACTGTCTTCAGAAATGTTTTCCATGAGAGCTATGTTTGCTCTTTCATCATCTGATTCTGAGTCAGCTTCAGATGTATCAGAATCATCCCATGTAGCCATGAGACTTTTCTTCTTTTCTTTGCCAAACTTCTTTTTGGGCTTCTCCTTCTGAAGCTTTGGGCAATCACTTTTGTAGTTCCCTTTCTCGTTACACTCATAGCATATGATGTCTTTGTAGTTTGGCTTTTTGTATCCTGAAGAGCCTTCAGATCTTTTGTTTCCAGAGGAGGATTCTGACCTTCTGTATCTGGAGGAAGATTCATTCTGATTTTCTGATCTTCTGGGATTCCTGAACTTCTTTTGCCTCTGATTTCACAGTTGGTTCACCCTTCTGGAGAGAAGAGACAATTCATCTTCTTCTGATGAGGATCCATCAGAGGTTTCTTCCACAGCCTGCAAAACTTTGGAGTCAAATTTTCTGTTAGATTTTAATGCTAATGGCTTACCTTGCTTTTGAGGTTCATCTGCTTCTAGCTCTATCTCGTGACTTCTGAGGGAGTTGATAAGTTCCTCCAGAGAGATTTTGTTGAGATCCTTGGCTAGCTTAAGCGCTGTGACCATTGGCCTCCACTGTTTTGGCAAGCTTCTGATGATCTTCTTGACATGATCAGTAGTGGAATATCCTTTGTCAAGAACTTTAAGACCAGCAACAAGAATTTGAAATCTTGAAAACATAGCTTCTATTGATTCACTGTCTTCCATCTTGAATGCCTCATATTTCTGAATGTGCGCAAGGGCTTTTGTTTCTTTGACTTGAATGTTGCCTTCATGCGTCATTCTCAGAGAATCAAACATATTCTTAGCAGTTTCTCTATTTGATATTTTCTCATATTCTGAATATGAGATGGAGATGAGAAGAATTGTTATAGCCTTGTGATGATTTCTGAACTCACGCTTTTGTTGATCAGACATCATTTTCCTGTCAATCTTCTGACCACTTCCATCCACTGGGTGCGTGTATCCATCAGTCACCATGTCCCACAGATCAGCATCATGGGCCAGAAAGAAACTCTCAATTCTTTCTTTCCAGTAGTCAAAGTTTTCTACATCAAAGACTGGAGGTTTGCCACTAAATCTGTCCCTTTCTTCATTGTTGTCATTGCTGATGTTTTGACTTGGTCCTGCCATTGTGTTTTTCTGACGCTAGATCTTGTACTGACACGGTTAAGTGTTAAAGCTCAGAACCAGGCGCTCTGATGCCAATTGAAGATGTGAAAAACACAAGAAGGGGGGGTTGAATTTTAAACTTAAAATAAATTGCTTGACAACACAGTATTTTTATCCTGGTTCGTTTTATCTCAAACTACTCCAGTCCACCCGTCAAGGTGATTTCGCCTCTCTCCAACGAGGTCTTAATTCACTATTCTCAAGGAATTACAACAGCTACTTTAACAACTGTTAAAGTCTTCTTGAGTACAACCACAATCCAGTTAATCTCAAGGAATCTTCTTTTACAAATGAATTGAACAAGTGTATTTTTGTTTTCTTACAAAACTGTATATCAGAACTGTGATATTTTACACTAAAATATGCTTGGAATAAAATGAATTTGCTTTAAGCTTTGAGTATGCGTGGTTTTGATAGCTTAGAAAAATTGAGTGCGTACGTACGTGCTTCTTTTCACAAGTAGTCCTGTTTATATAGGCAAGCAAGGATACGTTGTCCATAAAGTAGGTTTAATGATAATAATGCAGTTTCCTTTTGTAGAAGATCTTTGTCTGAAGAAAGCCGTTAGCATTTAATTCTGTCTTGAATAACCAGTAACGCTTCAGAGTCTTCTTTGCTATATCTGCTGATGACGCTTCAGAGTGTTGATGACTTGGTAAAGATATCTTTGATCAGAGTCAGAGTGTATTTGTTTAGGCACAGATTCTGGTCATCAACCTTTCAGTGGTCTGGTGGTTTCAGCGTGCAACATAGGTTGCTGATCTTCTGATGCTGATTCCATTCTAATGCTGATTCCATCAGAACTTCGGCATATACAAAGCATAATTTTAAGGAGCATAATTGTTCTTTATATACATCTTAGAAATAATATTATTCTTTGTATAATCAAACTATGTTCTAACAGGTGGATGCTTATGTTTTCAATAAGATTGATTTAAGGTCGGATTATCATCAAATTCGTGTTAAATAATATGACATTCTGAAGACAACTTTTTGAACGAGGTATGGTCATTATGAGTACACTATGATGTTGTTTGGTGTATCTAATGTGCCAGGTATTTTCATGGATTATACAAATCAAACTTTCCATTCTTATCTGGACAAGTTTATTGTGATATTCATTTACGATATTATGATATACTCCAAATCAGAAGAAGAACATGTTGAGCATTTGTGAATTGTGTTGCAAGTGTTGAAAGAGAAGAATTTGTATGTGAAGTTGTCGAAGTATGAGTTTTAATTGAAGGAAGTGAGTTTCCCTGGCCGTGTGGTTTCTAGTGGTGGAATTGATGTGGGTCATTCTAAAGTTGACGTAGAGTTATAATGGAAGACTCTGAAGTCTGCGACTGAGATTCAAAGTTTTCTTGGTTCAGTAGGTTATTATCGAAGGTTCATTAGAGGATTTTCTAAGTTAGCGTTGTCGTTAAATCAGTTGACTCGAAAGGGTCAAGCTTATGTGTGGGATGTTGCGTGTGAAAAAAGTTTTATGGAATTAAAGAAGAAGTTGACGACCGCTTCGGTATTCATTTTTCCAAATCTGAGTGGGTCTTTTATGGTGTATTATGATGCGTCTAAGATGGGTATTGGTGGTGTGTTAATGCAAAATGGGCAGGTTGTTACTAATGCTTCTAGGCAACTGATGTTTCATGAAAGGAATTATCCTACGCATGACTTAGAGCTAGCAGTTGTGGTGTTTGTGTTGAAGATTTGGAGACATTATCTTTTTGGCTCTAAATTTGAAATGTTTAAAGATCATAAGAGTCTGAAGTACTTGTTTGCTCAGAAAGAGTTGAATATGAGACATAGAAGGTGGCTTGAATTGTTAAAGGATTATGACTTTGATTTGAGTTACCATCCTGTTAAAGCAAATGTAGTTGCTGATTCATTGAGTAGAAAGTCACTACATATGTCGATGCTTATGTGTTGTACCCCAAAATTTGACCTCTCATGTTTTCCAAGATTTTTGCTTATATGGGTGGTCACACGCACTTGATTTAAAGAAAAACAAAAATTTTGAAGATGAACAAGGTTTCTTTCGATTGGCATCTTGACAGGCTTCGTTTGAGTGCCTAACCTCCTCCAAACTTGCCTTAAATTTCCAAGCTTCGATTGAAGCCTTGGCCTTTTGCATGTTTGTTGTATACAAGCTTTGATTGGGCATGTGTTTCCTTTGAAACATCCTCCTTCGATCCAAAAGGGAAGGGCCTCTTGTTAGTGCTCCTTCGATTGCACCATTGGCTTTGCATGCTGGTTTGATTCACAATGCAATGGCTACATGCATGCAAGATTTATTCCTACTTCGTTTGGGCATTTGGTTTCTTTGGACAAGCTTGATTCTTGTTTCGTTTGGGCATTTGGTTTCTTTGGAGCCAGCTTGGTTCCTGCTTCGACTAGGCAAATACTCCCTTTGTGCGTGCCTTCAGCGTATAAAGCAAGAATCCCCTACAAGTGTGTTTCGATTCACCAATAATGAACTCTTGCATACCAGCTTCGATTAGACACTGAGTATCCTTCGATCAAGCCTAGTTCACACAGCTCCCACTGGGCAAAAGGCCCCTCATCTTGTCACCAGTGCACATATGCCTCTCCATGCTTACCTTGGTTTCACAAGGAAAAAACCCATCCGCATGCCTTTGATTCACAAGGAAAAAGGCCCCTCTCACTGGTCTTCAATTCACACGGCAAAGGCCCCCTCTTCAGCCTGCCTTTAGCACACAAGGCCAAGACTCTTTTAGATTTTCCTTCAATCCACCAGGCAAAAAGCTTCTTTTGATCCACCAGGCAAAAAAGTTACCTTCGACCCACAAGGCATTGGCTACCTTTGTGTCATCTTCTCCTAGGAAATGGTTTCCTTTATGCTTGCTTTGACCTACCTCATGCTAGCATCCATAAGTCATAGGCTGCCATTGTGCTAGCTTTGACTGGGCAATGACCCCCTTTAAAATAGTTGTACACACTTCAACATGCATGATAGCCCATTCTAAGGACACACCTTAGTGGCCCATTCGAAGAGGGCACAAAGCATACATATGAAAGGAACTCAAAAAGTCCCTTCGAAGGAGGCAACCAAAGGCCCATTTGAAGGGTACACGAAAGGTCCATTCAAAAGACCAAGTCGAAGGAGGCAACTTGAGGCCAATCAAAGGGCAGGGACTGAAGGCATTGAAAGGAGTCAAAATGTCCAGGTTCATTCAAATTCAAAAAGGGACAAGTTTCCATGACTTTGGAAAAAGTTACAAAACATCATTCATGGCTTTCAAAACACTTGTTTATGGCTGTTTAAACATTTGTTCTCTTGTCCCCTCCATCCCCTCTATATAAAGAACACGCTAGCAAGTTCCAGAGGAGGCTGGACACAACCGGAGAGGGAGCCACACGAAATTACAAACACATTCTTGGAAGTCTCTTGAAGTTGTTCCAATTATCACCATCCCCTAAACAAGTACACATCCAGAGGTGCTAAATCGAAGCAAGCCTTAAACAAAGGTACCCACGCCTGAGGCCATAGATTCCTCCATCACCATTGGTAAGAATGGGTAAAAAGGTAAAACTTACATTTGCATGACATATTAGCATTTGTAATTCATTCGATCTAATTCAAGATTAAGAACATGGGTTCGACACCCAGGTCTGCATTTGTTTTTGTTGCTAACACTTGCTGCAGATATGGCCTGAATAGACCCAACAAGCACAGGATTGAAGGACCTCGGTTTCGACACCCAGGTCATGCTTTTGTTTTATTGACACTTTTTCTTGCAAGTTTCAGTGCTTTCCTCCACAAGCAAGTCATCAGACGTCTCCAGCAACATTCTTTGTTGGATCGAAGGCATGTCTTCACATGATCGAAGGCTATCCTTCATATGGATCGAAGACCACCTGTCTTCATAGGATCAAAGGCCTTCCTTCATGGACCGAAGACCATCATTTCTTTGATAGAAGGATTCTTTTATTGCATTTATTCTTAGTTTTATTTTTACTCACTTCTTTTAAATCAATAATCAAATAAAATAAAATCACAAAGAACTTAGGATTAGTTTTTTTTTATTAATTAAATTAATTTCTGAAATAATCAATTATTTGATTTTAACATCCTCTTTTCAAAAAGAATTAAAATAAATTAGAATGTAGGTCTAATTTTATTTTCTCAATTTGTTTTCTTTGCATAAAAATTAAAAACAAACAAAAAGATTTTTACACCTTAGGATTTTCATACGTCTTTTCTATTTCGCGCGCATTTATTTTTTTCTCGCATTTTTTATAATAATGTGTTGTACCCCCAAAATTTGCCCTCCCATATTTCCCAAAATATTTCAAGAAAAATTCACAAGTCCAACCCGACGCGTCATATTCAGGTGTTATTTCGCCAAGATATCTATGATAACGTATTCTCAAATTCAGGTTCGGCTCAAGAGTCAATTCTTTAAAGAAGGTATCCGAATGTGTGAGTTTTCTCGAAGAAATATGGTGAAAAAAGTGTGCTGAAAGTGCAGTTTTTACGCGCTAAAAAATTCATAACTTGAAGATCGTGGCTCGTTTTGAACCCGTTCCGGTGGCCAAAATTCCGTCTTGACATTATCTACGTTTTCATCTCTCACGGCTGGAAGCCAATTTCAATCAGAAGATCTTCAAAAATGTGGATTTATCAAGTATTTTCGTACAGAAAATTTGTGACAGAAGTTTATTTGTGTCATGTTCAGAAAATCATAACTTGGTCGATTTTCATCGTATCGAGCTGGTTCCAGCGCCAAAATTTCACAAATTGAGTTAGCTACATTTTCACAGAAGGTATTAAGTTCAAACGGTATTCAAAAGGCCTTCGTTTTTTGCTCAGAGTGCGTGACACACCGAAAATCCTGAATGCTGAATATTATTTCATCTGGGCCGAAACTTTGAAAATTCATAACTCGGTCAATTTTTATCGGATTGGGCTCATATTTTTACACAAGGTCACTGACTCATAGATCTACAACTTTGATTCAAAAGTCGAGACCGGATTATGCTCCAATCAATACCAGTTTTTTATTGAAGAACGTGACAGAGTCGACACTGGAGCCCAAAATAAGTTTGTCTGAGCTGAAACTTCAAAAATTCATAACTAATTCACCTTTTATCCGATTGAGCCGATTTTCGGACAGGAGTTAGTTCTCGATATCGGCTACATTTTGTTTTCACATTTCAACTTCAAAAATTACACTTAAGTCCCTGCGATTTAGCCTGGAAAGTGACGAACTCAAGTAAACATTGAAGACCCAATTGCACATTCAAAGCCCATTTTCTTTACCCTAATTTCTATTATATAATCATATTCTTTTCACACAAACCAGGGAGAGAAAAAAAATCTTGCCACAATACTGTCAGAATATCAAATTCTTTCAAGAACCCTAAAACCTTGAAATCCTTATTACAAATTCATCTCTAACTACAAACAAGCCATCCCAGTTACAAACCAACATCTCACTACAAACAAGTCATCTCAGTTACAAACCAACATCTCACTACTTCTTCAGTAAGGGTAACGCTGACTTGATCTCCATGATCAAAAGGGCATAAAAGCATTCATGTCACTACTTTTCCAGTAAGGGTAAGGTTGATTTGATCTCCACGATCAAAAGGGTATAATCATTCATACATGCCATATTGGCCTAAACATTAAATTTCTTCCTAAATTGGCTTTATTTGTATTTTATGATATATAGTAATTTATTTAATGTGTTCATGAGATTCAACACTGCAGATTTAGACAGGATCCCTTGCAGGTTCATTAAGGAACGTTGATGCCAAAACACAAATGGCCAAAAGCCAAATGGCCAAAACAGAACCGTTTACACATGACACCAATACATGGCGAGACAGACATCCTGAGAAGGTTAAAGACGTTGAGGCCAGAACACAAATGGCCAAAAGCCAAAACACAAATGGCCAAAACAAAACAGTTTACACATGACGCCAATAGCTGTTTCACCCCTCCAATCAGGCTCGTATACTCCTAAACTCTCTCTCTATTTGTATTATGTTCCTTTAATTAATTAATCGTTATTATTTTTATTAATCACTAGCCAATTAACATTTTTTCCTAATAAAATCAAAAACACAAAAAATATTTTATTTATTAAAATTAACTTCATCACTTTTATTTTTGTAAATAAATTAATTTAATCAATTTAGCTTTAATTAGATTTAACTTTTAATATTTTTTGCAATATTTAAAATAAATTTAGAATATTAGGTTTTTATTAGCATTAATTCAATTTATTTTATTTCTTTAAAAACTCAAAAATCCAAAAATATTTTAATTAATTAATTAGTTTATTAATTTAATTGTTAACTTAATTTAATTTCTTTTAATCCAAAAATAACCAAAAAATCACTTTCTTTCAAAAAAAGGGTCAAAATCTTAAGGACGTTCCAATTTAATTTCCATTCGCACATTATTCTTATTTTGATTATTTATGTAACTGTTTCCGGAAATGTAATAGTTAATTAGGATTTACCGCTTTCTTTACTTTCTGCATTTATTTTCCAAAACGGGTTTTTGTTTTTGGGGATGTATAGACCCGCGCCTTGTAATAGTTTAGATTTAATTTCCCGCAATTTAATTTCCGCACAATATTAACTGTTAGATGTTTGATAATAGGGAATGCATGACAAGATCCAATGTATGAACTTAAAATTAATCCGTAGCTCACAAATGACATGTACAAGATAAACATAAACTGAAACAACACACGTGCACATGCCACTCTTAGGGTACGCCTCACTGGTTGCCTCGACGTGGTCGTCAAGTATAGGGTGTTTTAGAGGTCGCCCTCCTGTCTAAGATCCAGTTACCTCGAAACGGTTGCCTCGGATAAAAAAAAGGATCTAGGACATTAGGGTTACTTCTAAGGTGTCCTACTATTGCTTCGGTGACCACATTGTCCCTTATCATCGAATTGACCCTAATAACTTCAACGATGGTCCTACCTACCTCTCAATGGTGGGATGGCACTATCTTAAGAACTCTTACACAGCCTAATTCCTTAGAGCAGGTAGATCTCATGGGTACTTGCTCTTTTCAAAACAAACAAAAAATATTTTTCACACTGACACTTTTAAAAGTTTTCCAACAAATTTTTCATACACTCTTGAGGACAGATACAAGAGTTACTTAGAAATTTTTCAAACGAAACTTTTTCAAAACCCACACACACTTGAAAAGCAAACATCTTTTGAAAACATAAGAGCAAGTACCTAAGAGCCCATGGATAACCATGGATAGAAAGGGTGCTAACACCTTCCCTTTCTATAATCTACCTCCCGAACCGAGAAACATCTCGAAAAGGAATTTTGTTGTGCTTTTGTCCTTTCCTTGTTGGAGAAAATAAAAGACGGCGGCGACTCTTGCTTACCGCGACATTTCGCAAACCAGCATTCCAAAACAGTCAATTCTATTTCCACCGATCACAGAACTGACGACTCTGCTGGGGAGTTATAAAGTGAGGTGTACCTTAGGATTAGATCATACTTATGTTTTCAATTGCCTGTTTTGGGAGTTTCATAGATCCTAACCCGGATCTGGGGGAAACCTTTTAGGTAGCAACAAACTGTAAGGGAACTGTGCGGGGTATACTGACACGGTTGAAGCAGTTGCTACGTTGATGTGGAACTTCGGTGAGTACCGGTAACCCTTGAGTCAAGTCAAGGAGAGTACGGGGCCGCCGCGTGGTGTCGTGAAGCATCAACTGACCTTAGGAACCTTACTTGACCATCCTGGCCTCTTTAGGGGGTAGTGAGATGACCGACTTTGGTGCAGTCCGAAGTTGGTAGATACTCGATACTACACTCATTGAGGGTTGTTTTCTTGGAATATTTTGATCGCCAGTTCAGTGGCTAAATCAAAACAATGAACATAGAAAGCAACCCAATGATATTGAGCTCCTTACAACCCGGTTACTTTTGATAGGACAGGTTTTGAGCCCACCAACTTCAAGAGGGTAGTACCTAAACTTCATGTTGGCCTAAACTCTAAGGGCTATCTTGTGTGACTTGTGTGCCTTCAAACTCGAACTACTTGCACATCCTTGTTATCTGACGCATGAGTTTCTTGCAGGTTTTGTTCATAGTCCTTAATCTGGACTTATTACAGGGCTTACTTACACCTCACACCTTTGCATCCACGTACATAACATCATACCATCATACCATTGCATACATCCTGCATAAGGACTAACCCATTTCAAGGATCTCAAGGGTTTGTGTTGCAGGTCATGATGAATCAAATGCCTAGCAAGGAGCAAAGAGGATTTATTTTCCTCTAGCCAAAGTTGTTCAGAAATCCAAGCACGATAACTTGAGTCAGGGGCTATGACCCACTCGATATGGTGATCTTTGACTCTTGAAGAAGGACTCTCAACAACATGAAGTTCCTTCAATCAAGCTACCGGATCCAGATTCTAACAATTTTCTTATTTACCCCGCGAGATCCTTGAAAATATTGCATGCATACATACACATCATTGCATGACAGGTACCCTTGTTACAGGTTACTTACCTTCTTCGCTGTTTATTTTAGCAATGGCTTCCCAACAAGACAACCAGGATCTCCGTACTCAAGAGATTCAGTTCAGGGAAATCTTCCTAAGCCTATCCAAGGGGCAGGAAGAATTGAGAACACTCCTCATGGGGAATTTGGTCAAGAAGAGTCCTGAAGACGATAAGGACGAACGGCTGAAACGTCTGCAAGCTGAGGTGGATGTTATGAGAATCCAGATGCTGGGGCAGACGGCCCTTATCCAAGGCTTAGCTCGGGAGCAAGAAGAGTTGAAAGCCATGATCAACCAGCTTCAGCAAGACAATATGAAGCAAGTAGTCAGGGTTGGGGACCAAACCGGTAATCAACCCCCAAGAAGTCAAAGGTTTGGACCTCTCCGAGCTGCTACTACTTCACAGGTCCAACAACGACCTCACCAAGAACAATGGGTTGATCAGAGCAAGCCAGACAAGCCCAGGAGGCAATTCACCCAGCTCAACATGTCGCTGTTTCAAGCTTTACAACGCCTGTTGAGATTGAATCTGATCACATTAAGGGCTCCTCCCCGGAATCCCAACACCTCAGCTCCTACTTATCATCCCAATAGAAGATGTGCATACCACTCTGATGGTCTGGGACATGACACAAACGACTGCTGGGCTCTGAAGAACAAGATCCAGGATCTGATTGATGAAGGAGCAGTGGAATTCACCCAAGATGGACAGGCTGAGTTCTTCTACTACCCCTGTAAGATTCACCATTTGAAGTGACAAGTCCTAGGATTGAAAAAAACTTTTGCTCATTCGAATGTTCAAGTTGTATTTTTCTTTGATTGTTCAAACAATTATCATGACAAACTTTCTTATTTCATCAATGCATTGCATATGTCTGTTTTGAATCAATATATTCGTATTCACTATATTCGAACTGCTTTCATTTTTTGTGATGTTCAATTCTCAATTACAAATTCTAAGCCTTTTGAGGGAGGATGACGAAAACGATACCACAATCTTTACAGTATGCTTTTGAACAGACCCCGCTGATGAAGTACAGACATTGTTTCAAATCCTAAACAGTGGAGTTATAAGGAAGATAATCCCTCGTCAACCCCTTTGAGCCAAAGAATTTGGAGTTTTTCTTTTCGAAAATTAAAACCCTTAATCATAACCTGGGGCAGGGTAGTTCTCTCAGTTGATCCAGGTGCACAATGGATGACATCAAAGGAGTCCTTCCAAAACAAAGACAGTGATGGTTCCGAATAATCATAAGGACATGCAGTCATTATCTCTCAAAACAAAAACCCAATAAGTCAAAACCTATGAAGGAGACTTATAAAACTGGGGCATCCCGCTGACTGTAAAAAGAAACAGTTCAGGCAAAAAACAGGGATAACGAAATCAAAAAGAAAGAGGCTCTACAAACCCTCGACAAAAATGACTGCCCATTCAAAATAAATTGTCAACATCCGAACCATCACCAGAATATCAAAGCAAAGACTCAAACAAGGTCTAACGCGCGATCAGCTGAGTTTAGGTTTGAAGAACATCACGAAGAACGGGTGGGTACAAATAAAATTTTGAGCCTTTATCCTTTGTTTCTTAAACCATGAACCAGGCCACGTTACAACCCATAAAAGTCCTAGATGAAGCATGGGTTAGTTCGAAAGCATACTGTTACAAAAGGTATCCTGACTCCTTAAGGCTCGCTGTAAAATAATGAGTTGACATCACATTTTACAAAATTTGCTTAAAAACTGCATTTTCAAAAACTTCAAGACAGACATAAGCTTTGCATTTTTAACATAACTTTGTTTGCATATGACTTTTTGTTCGAACAACAAAGAAATTCGCACGACGAATATCTAGTGAACAAAGGCACTTCCAACCAAGGGGGCAGGCATGATCATTGTCCATCATCTGGGGCAGTCAAGTCAAGATTCAAGGAATCTCTCAAAATGCCAAATAGCCAGGGGCAGATCTCCATCTGAATCACTTGGGGCATTGGACATGAATTCCAGCTACGAATCTTGCACGATCAAACAAAGATCTTCTGGTAGTAGGGCAATACAACACTATTGACCATGACAACTCCCTACATTCTGAGAGCATGGACATAGTCGAAAAAATACTACGAACAATCAAAGACCCGCTAGGTTGACACACCTAGGCAAAAATAAGGGCTTCCCGACGAACCAAAAGGGTTCGGGCAAAAATAAGGGATGAAAATGAAAAATCCGTACACCCGGCAAGTCGAAAACCTGAAAAGGCGGCTTGGGCAAAAATGGGTATCCCGGTGGACTGAAAACCCGAAAGGGCGGTCCAGGCAAAAATTAGGGATCAAAGCGTACGACTATGTCCCGTTACCTCGTCACTTGCCTACCAGAAGAAGATTTGTCAATCGGCAGTTGTCAAGCACCTCCACAGGTATCTTCTCCCACAGAAGCTGGGGCAATAAGAATTGTCCAAACTGTGCAAATTGCTCTATCCTCCAGGTACAAGGTAGATTTGGCTGAAGAACGTAACCATGATACCTTCACTCCCCGTAGAGTAAGACAAGATTCAACAATACTCTCCCCAAGCAGAGTTGGTCTCCCATCAGCCCTAAAAAGGCACAGTATCCCTAGCAAGTCAGCAACACTCTCCCCGAGCAGAGTTAGTCTATTGGCATCCTTAAAAAGGAAATTGGGTATCCCCAGAAGATCTCAATATTCCCCAGTGGAGCTACTCCCCAGCGCAATCTCAAAAGTTTCCCAGGAGAGTTGAATCAATCTCCCAGTAGATTCTGGAAGCTCCTCCCCAGTAGATTCTGGAAGCTTGTCCCCTGCAGAGTACATATCTCTCCCCGGCTTCATTCAAAGGTTATTCCCCACCAGAGCTTATAACTGGGTTATCCTCAGCTAATTACCACGGAAGGATCGTCCTCGGCGAAGTTCTTCCTATCCCCACCGGAGTTCATCAAATTCCCCAATACAACATATCAACGGAATCCCCAGCGGAGTTATTATCAAAACCTCAGCGAAGTATCTCTTCCCACAGAGTAATTCCCCGTAGAGTAATCTCTTTGCCAAGTTTATTCACCAACGGAGTCATCTTCTCCTAACGGTTTATTCTTGCAATCATTATCCCCGGCGGAAACGAAGGACTCCACTCTTCAACATCAGCCCAGGATTCAACAATTTCTCAGCATTCGTCAAGGATTTATTTTCCCAGACGAAAATACATTCATAAACATTACATTATCATACACCATGACGCATGCATATACGCATCATAACACACTATCTCATTTTGAAAATCATGCAGTTCATGCATCATGACATTGCATACAACTGATGTTTTGCCTTTTCAGGAAAAAGGTCAATCTAAAGATGATTACTATCAACTGTCGCAATTCTAGATTCGATACCTGTATCTAGCCAGGGCTTATCTGTGAGCGATTGATTGTGGATTCGATACCTGTATCTAGCCAGGGCATATCTACATTAAAGAGATTTCAGAGATAGCTTGGAAATGCTCCCGACGCGGATGGTATTCTATTGCTTATTCAGATATCCTTCTAGAGATGGTTCAGATATGATCCAGACATGGCTACATTCTGATACTCATTCAGATTTTCTCTTCAGAGATGGCTTGGAAATGCTCCAGAGATGGATGTTATTCTTTTGGCTTATTCAAGAGTTTCCTTTCAGATATAGCTGGGAAATGCTCCAGAAATGGATGTTATTCTTTTGCTTATTCAGATTTTCTCTTCAGAGATGGCTTGGAAATGCTCCAGAGATGGATGCTATTCTTTTGGCTTATTCAAGAGTTTCCTTTCAGATATAGCTGGGAAATGCTCCAGAAATGGATGTTATTCTTTTACTTATTCAGATTTCCTCTTCAGAGATAGCTTGGAAATGCTCCAGAGATGAATGCTATTCTTTTGCTTATTAAAGAGATTCCTTTAAGAGATAGCTGGGAAATGCTCCAGATATGGATGTTATTCTTTTGCTTATTCAAAGTTTCTTCTCAGAGATAGTTCAGATATGCTCCAGAACCGGATGCTATTCTGTTGCTTATTCAGAGTTGCTTATTCAGAGATAGCTTAGAGATGCTCCGGACTTGGATGCTATTCTATCGCTTATTCAGAGTTTCTTCCCAGAAATGGCTTAGAGATGCTCCAGATATGGATGTTGTTCTTTTGCTTATTCAGATTTTCTCTTCAGAGATAGCTTAGAGATGCTCCAGGAATGGATGCTATTCTTCTGCTTATTCAAGAGTTTCTTTTCGGAGATAGCTTGGAAATGCTCCAGATATGGATGCTATTCTTTTGCTTATTCAAAGTTTCTTCTCAGAGATAGTTCAGATATGCTCCAGAACCGGATGCTATTCTGTTGCTTATTCAGAGTTACTTATTCAGAGATAGCTGGGAAATGCTCCAGATATGGATGCTATTCTTTTGCTTATTCAAAGTTTCTTCTCAGAGATAGTTCAGATATGCTCCAGAACCGGATGCTATTCTGTTGCTTATTCAGAGTTGCTTATTCAGAAATAGCTTGGAAATGCTCCATACATGGATGCTATTCTTTTGCTTATTCAAAGTTTCTTCCAGAAATGGCTTAGAGATGCTCCTGACCCGGATGCTATTCTATCGCTTATTCAGAGTTTCTTCCCAGAAATGGCTTGGAAATGCTCCAGATATGGATGTTATTCTTTTGCTTATTCAAGAGTTTCCTTTCAGATATAGCTAGGAAATGCTCTAGATATGGACGCTATTCTTTTGCTTATTCAGAGTTCTTTTCAGAGATGGCTTAGAGATGCTCCAGATCCGAATGCTATTATATTGCTTATTCAGATTTCCTTCTAGAGATAGTTCAGATGCAACCCAGGCATGGAGACATTCTGATACTTATTCCAGATTCCGTCCAGAGATAGTTCAGATGCAACCCAGACATGGCGACATTCTGATACTTATTCAGATTTCCTTTCAGAGATAGCTCAAAGATGCTCCTGACCCGGACGCTATTCTATTGCTTATTCAGATTCAAACTTCTAAAGACAATTTAGAGATGCTCCAGACCCGGATGCCATTATATTGTTTAGTCCAGATTCATTCAAAAGACAGTCCAGATACGATCCAGATTCAGATGAAATTTTGTCACTCATTTAAACACAATATGGATATACCCCAGACGCGACGGTCAGTCTACTATTTATTCAGACGTCAGCAATTAGATATAGACTAGATATGCTCCATACACGGAAGCTATTCTATTTCTTATTCAGATTCAACTATCCATTACATTTCCAAATGGCATCTATAAGCCCATTCCCGACAAGATCCTGTCACATCTCCAGATGGCATCTATAAGCCCATCCTCCTATCAATCATATCTCCAAATGGCATCTGTAAGTCCATTCCCGACATCACATTGCTGATACTACACCATGTGAGTGCAAATTTCTGGGCACTCTAGTGTTCAATCATCTTCCACCTTCGGATCACGAAAGGCACGCAAACCAATCTACATCCTCAGATCTAAGAAGATTGAACAGGGGCAACTGTTGTACCCCCAAAATTTGCCCTCCCATATTTCCCAAAACATTTCAAGAAAAATTCACAAGTCCAACCCGGCGCGTCATATTCAGGTGTTGTTTCGCCAAGATATCTCTGATAACGTATTCTCAAATTCAGGTTCGGCTCAAGAGTCAATTCTTTAAAGAAGGTATCCGAATGTGTGAGTTTTCTCGAAGAAATATGGTGAAAAAAGTGTGCTGAAAGTGCAGTTTTTACGCGCTAAAAAATTCATAACTTGAAGATCGTGGCTCGTTTTGAACCCGTTCCAGTGGCCAAAATTCCGTCTTGACATTATCTACGTTTTCATCTCTCACGGATGGAAGCCAATTTCGATCAGAAGATCTTCAAAAATGTGGATTTATCAAGTATTTTCGTACAGAAAATTTGTGACAGAAGTTTATTTGCGTCATGTTCAGAAAATCATAACTTGGTCGATTTTCATCGTATCGAGGTTGTTCCGGCGCCAAAATTTCACAAATTGAGTTAGCTACATTTTCACAGAAGGTATTGAGTTCAAACGGTATTCAAAAGGCCTTCGTTTTTGCTCAGAGTGCGTGACACGCCGAAAATCCTGAATGCTGAATATTATTTCATCTGGGCCGAAACTTCGAAAATTCATAACTTGGTCAATTTTTATCGGATTGGGTTCATATTTTTACACAAGGTCACTGACTCATAGATCTACAACTTTGCTTCAAAAGTCGAGACCAGATTATGCTCCGATCAATACTAGTTTTTTATTGAAGAACGTGTCAGAGTCGACAATGGAGCCCAAAATAAGTTTGTCTGAGCTGAAACTTCAAAAATTCATAACTAATTCACCATTTATCCGATTGAGCCGATTTTCGGAAAGGAGTTAGTTCTCGATATCGGCTACATTTTGTTTTCACATTTCAACTTCAAAAATTGCACTCAAGTCCCTGCGATTTAGCCTGGAAAGTGACGAACTCAAGTAAACATTGAAGACCCAATTGCACATTCAAAGCCCATTTTCTTTACCCTAATTTCCATTATATAATCACATTCTTTTCACACAAACCAGGGAGAGTAAAAAAAAACCTTGCCACAATACTGTCAGAATATCAAATTCTTTCAAGAACCCTAAAACCTTGAAATCCTTATTACAAATCCCTCTCTCACTACAAACAAGCCATCCCAGTTACAAACCAACATCTCACTACAAACAAGCCATCTCAGTTACAAACCAACATCTCACTACTTCTTCAGTAAGGGTAACGCTGACTTGATCTCCATGATCAAAAGGGCATAAAAGCATTCATGTCACTACTTTTCCAGTAAGGGTAAGGTTGATTTGATCTCCATGATCAAAAGGGTATAATCATTCATACATGCCATATTGGCCTAAACATTAAATTTCTTCATATATTGGCTTTATTTGTATTTTAAGATATATAGTAATTTATTTAATGTGTTCATGAGATTCAACACTGCAGATTTAGACAGGATCCCTTGCAGGTTCATTAAGGAACGTTGAGGCTAAAACACAAATGGCCAAAAGCCAAATGGCCAAAACAGAACAGTTTACACATGACACCAATACATAACGAGACAGACATCTTGAGAATGTTAAGGACGTTGAGGGCAGAACACAAATGGCCAAAAGCCAAAACACAAATGGCCAAAACAAAACAGTTTACACATGACGCCAATAGCTGTTTCACCCCTCCAATCAGGCTCGTATACTCCTAAACTCTCTCTCTATTTGTATTATGTTCCTTTAATTAATTAATCGTTATTATTTTTATTAATCACTAACCAATTAACATTTTTTCCTAATAAAATCAAAAACACAAAAAATATTTTATTTATTAAAATTAACTTCATCACTTTTATTTTTGTAAATAAATTAATTTAATCAATTTAGCTTTAATTAGATTTAACTTTTAATATTTTTTGCAATATTTAAAATCAATTTAGAATATTAGGTTTTTATTAGCATTAATTCAATTTATTTTATTTCTTTAAAAACTCAAAAATCCAAAAATATTTTAATTAATTAATTAGTTTATTAATTTAATTGTTAACTTAATTTAATTTCTTTTAATCCAAAAATAACCAAAAAATCACTTTCTTTCAAAAAAAGGGTCAAAACCCTAAGGACTTTCCAATTTAATTTCCATTCGCACATTATTCTTATTTTGATTATTTATGTAACTGTTTCCGGAAATGTAATAGTTAATTAGGATTTACCGCTTTCTTTACTTTCTGCATTTATTTTCCAAAACGGGTTTTTGTTTTTGGCGATGTATAGACCCGCGCCTTGTAATAGTTTAGATTTAATTTCCCGCAATTTAATTTCCACACAATATTAACTGTTAGATGTTTGATAATAGGGAATGCATGACAAGATCCAATGTATGAACTAAAAATTAATCCGTAGCTCACAAATGACATGTACAAGATAAACATAAACTGAAACAACACACGTGCACATGCCACTCTTAGGGTACGCCTCACTGGTTGCCTCGACGTGGTCGTCAAGTATAGGGTGTCTTAGAGGTCGCCCTTTTGTCTAAGATCCAGTTGCCTCGAAACGGTTGCCTCGGATAAAAAAAAAGATCTAGGACATTAGGGTTACTTCTAAGGTGTCCTACTATTGCTTCGGTGACCACATTGTCCCTTATCATCGAATTGACCCTAATAACTCCAACGATGGTGCTACCTACCTCTCAATGGTGGGATGACACTATCTAAAGGACTCTTACACAGCCTAATTCCTTAGAGCATGTAGATCTCATGGGTACTTGCTCTTTTCAAAACAAACAAAAATACTTTTCACACCTCACACTTTCTAAAAGTTTTCAAACAAATTTTTCACACAATCTTGAGGACTGATACAAGAGTTACTTAGAAATTTTTCAAACGAAACTTTTTCAAAACCCACACACACTTGAAAAGCAAACAAATCTTTTGAAAACATAAGAGCAAGTACCTAAGAGCCCATGGATAACCATGGATAGAAAGGGTGCTAACACCTTCCGTTTCTATAAATCTACCTCCCGAACCGAGAAACATTCTCAAAGAAGGAATTTTGTTGTGCTTTTGTCCTTTCCAGTTTTGGAGAATATAAAATACGGTGGCGACTCTTGCTTACCGCGACATTTAGCGAAACCAACATTCCAAAACAGTCAGTTCTATTTCCACCGATCACAGAACTGGCGACTCTGCTGGGGAGTTAATAAAGTGAGGTGTACCTTAGGAATAGTTCATCATCATGTTTTCAATTGCTTGATCTGTTTGCTTTAAAATTGGGGCCTGTTTTGGGAGTTTCATAGATCCTAACCCGGATCTGGGGGATACCTCTTAGAAAGTAGCAACAAACTGTGAGGGAACTGTGCGGGGTATACCGACACGGTTGAAGCAGTTTGCTACGTTGATGTGGCACTTTGGTGAGTACCGGTAACCCTTGAGTCAAGTCAAGGAGAGTACGGGGCCGCCGCGTGGTGTCGTGAAACATCAACTGACCTTAGGAACCTTACTTGAACCATCCTGGTCTCTTTAGGGGTAGTGAGATGACTGACTTTGGTGCAGTCCGAAGTTGGTTGATACTCGATACTACACTCATTGAGGGTTGTTTTCTTGGAATATTTTGATCGCTAGTCCAGTGGCTAAATCAAAACAATGAACATAGAAAACAACCCAATGATATTGAGCTCCTTAGAACCCGGTTACTTTTGATAGGACAGGTTTTGAGCCCACCGACTTCAAGAGGGTAGTATCCCAAACTTCATGCTGGCCTAAACTCTAAGGGCTCTTTGTGTGACTTGTGTGCCTTCAAACTTGACTACTTGCATACTTGTTATCTGACACTTGAGTTTCTTGCAGGTTTTGTTTACAGTCCTTAATCTGGACTCATAACAGGGTTTACCTACATTACTCCATGCATAGCATAACATCATACCATCATACCATTGCATGCGTCCTACATAAGGACTAATCCATTTCAAGGACCTCAAGGGTTTTGTGATGTAGGTCATGATGAATCAAATGTCCAGCAAGGGGTAAAAGGGATTTATTTTCCTCTAGCCAAGGTTAATGACTTGAGTCAGGGGCTATGACCCACTCGATATGGTGAGCCTTGACTCTTGAAGAAGGACTCTCATCAACATGAAGTCCCTTCCATCAAGCTACAAAATTCAAATTATAACAATTTTCTTGTTTACCCTGTGAGATCCTTGAAAACATCGCATGCATACATACATATCATTGCATAACAGGTACCCTTTTCTACAGGTTGCTTAATCTTCTTCGCTGTTCATTTCAGCCATCATCATGAATCCTGAATCATCCAACGAGCAAGCTATCAAGGCCCTCCAGGCCCAGAATGCCCAGTTTCAAGAGCTGGTCATGAGCTTGGCCCAGGGTCAACAGGAATTGAAGACTCTGCTGTTGAAGAAGAAGAAGAAGAGGACTGTTTTGTTCAACCCTAGACGCAGATCTGGGAATACACTGCAGAATGAAGCTGAGCAGACTACTCCATCTGTTGGGGAAGGAAGTCACCAAGAGGGAAGGGTTCCTAGTCCCGTAGTCTCCGACACCGAGACAGACTTCAATGATGAACAATACCCTCCCGCTGAGGACCGGTACAAACAACTGGAGGACCGGTTAAATGCTCTGGATATCCAACGTGTGCCTGGGTTGGACTTTGGGGACCTAGGTTTATCTTATGTGGTGGTGATCCCTCACAAGTTCAAGGCACCTGCCTTTGTAAAATACGACGGGGCTTCCTGTCCTAAGCTGCACCTCCGTTCATACACAAGGAAGATCCAGCCCTACACGGCAGACAAGAATCTATGGATCCATTTCTTCCAGGAAAGTCTTTCAGGGACTCAGCTCGAATGGTTCTATCAGCTGGATGGAACCAGTATTCGTAACTGAGAGGATTTGGCAACTGCTTTTTATAAGTAGTATCAGTATAATGCCGACCTCGCTCCTACGCGTACCCAACTCCAGGGTATGTCACTGGGGACGGGTGAAGGTTTTAAGGAGTATGTGCAAAGGTGGAGAGACCTAGCTGGAAGGGTGCAGCCGCCTTTGACTGACCGTGAACTCGTCGACATGTTCTTGGGGACCCTGTCTGGTCCTTTCTTCAACCATCTGATTGGGAATTCTTCTGCTGGGTTTACAGATCTGATCTTGACTGGTGAGAGGATAGAAGCTGGTATCAAGTCCGGGAAGATTCAAAAGGGTGACTCCTCGAACGCTGAGAAGAAACCATTCAAGAAAGAGTCCAATGCTGCGTACAGTCAAAAGGGTCGCCATGATCAACATGTAGGGGTAACCCAGATCTTTAATCCTAGGCCTGCTCAACAAGGACAGGGGCAGCAACGTAAGGAGGTCGCACCCAAGAGACAGTTCACTAAGATTAACATGTCACTGGATCAAGTGCTACAGCAAATGTTGAAGGCAGGGCTGATTACCCTAAGGGCTCCTCTCCGGAATCCAAACACTTCTGCTCCTAACTATCATCCCAACGATAGGTGCGCATACCATTCTGATAGCCCGGGGCATACTACAGACAACTGTTGGGCTCTGAAGAACAAGGTCCAAGACATGATTGACGCCGGAGAGATTCTGTTTGAAGCATCAGAGACTCCAAACATAATCACTGCTCCTTTGCCCAATCATTAAAGGCTTTTGTTTATTTGAATTTCCGAGTTGTAATTTTTTGCTTATATATAAACAATTAATGTCATAGCAAACTCTTTTATTTCATTAATGCACTGCATATGTCTGTTTTTAAATTAATCCAATTATTTTCACTATATTCAAATTGCTTTCATGTTTTTTTGTGATGATCAACACTCGGTTAATAATTCTAAGCCTCTTGAGGGAGGATGACGAAAACGATACCACGATCTACAGTATGCTTTTGAACAGACCCCGCTGATGAGGTACAGGCATTGTTTCAATTCCTAAACACTGGAGTTATAAGGATGATAATCCCTCGTCAACCCCTTTGAGCCAAAGAAGTAGGAGTTTTTATTTTCGAAAATTAAAACCCTTAATCATAACCTGGGGCAGGGTAGTTTTCTCAATTGATCCAGGTGCGCAACGAATTAAACAAAAGACAGTGATGGTTCTGAATAATCATAAAGACAGGAAGTCATTATCCCTCAAAATAAAAGCCCAACAAGTCAAAACCTATGAAGGAGACTTACAAAAACTGGGGCATCCCGCTGACTGTAATCACAAAAAGGAACAATTCAGGCAAAAACAGGGATAACAAAATCAAAAAAAAAAGGTCTCACAAACCCTCAACAAAAAGAAATGACTGCCTATTCAAAATAAATTGTCAACATTCGAACCATCATCGGAACATCATAGCAAAGACTCAAACAAAGTCTAATGCACGATCGGCTGAGTTTAGGTTTGAAGAACGTCACGAAGAGCGGGTGGGTACAATTACATTTTGGGCCTTATCCTTTGTTTCTTAAACCGTGAACCGGCCACGTTACAACCCTTAAAAGTCCTAGCTGAAGCATGGGTTGGTTCGAAAGCATACTGTTACAAAGGTATCCTGACTCCTTAAGGCTCACTGTAAAATAACGAGTTGACATCACATTTTACAAAACTTGCTTGTTTTACTGAAAAATACATTTTCAAAAACTTCGAAACAGACATAAGCTTTGCATTTTTAAGATAACATTGTTTGCATATGACTATTTGTTTGAACAACATAAAAGTTCGCACGACGAATGTCTAATGAACAGAAGCCCCCCCAATCAAGGGGCATGGCATGATCATTGTCCATCATCTAGGGCAGTTAAGTCAAGATTCGGAGAATCTCTCAAAAGGCCAACCAACTTGGGGCAAATCTCCATCTGGATCACTTGGGGCATCGGACGATCAAACGAAGATCTTCTGGTAGTAGGGCAACGCAACACTACTGACAAGGGCACCTCCCTACATCCTGAGAGCACGGACATAGTCGAAAAAATACTATGCATAATCAAAGACCCGCTAGGTTGACACACCTAGGCAAAAACAAGGGCTTCCCGGCGAACCAAAAGGGTTCGGGCAAAAATAAGGGATGAAATGAAAAAAAATATGTAAACCCGGCAAGTCGAAAACCTGAAAAGGCGGCTTGGGCAAAAATGGGTATCCCGTTGGATTGAAAACCCGAAGAGGGAGTCCAGGCAAAAGTTAGGGATCAAAGCATACGACTATGTTCCGTCATCTTGCCTACCAGAAGAAGATTGGTCAGATCGGCAGTTATCAAGCACCTCTACAGGTACCTTCTCCCGCAGAAACTGGGGCGATAATGAGTTGTCTAAGCGATCTAGTTGCTCTGTCCACCAAGGTACTAAGGTAGGCTGAAGAACGTAACCAAGATACCTTCACTCCCCGCAGAGTAAGACAAGGTTCAACAATACTCTCCCCCGAGCAGAGTTGGTCTCCCGTCAGCCATGACAAGGTACAATATCTCCAGCAAGTCAACAACGCTCTCCCCAAGCAGAGTTAATCTACTGTCAGTCTTAAGGAAGTGGGCCATCCCCAGAAAATCTCAATATTCCCCAGCGGAGTATACATATGTTCCTCTACAAGCATCCCCGGCAGTATTGATCTAAGATTGTTCCCCGGCGGAATACAAGACACCCCAGTGGAGCTACTTCCCAGTGCAGCCAAAAGTCTCCCCAGGAGAGTTGAATCAATCTCCCCAGTAGGAAGCTTATCCCCAGTAGATTCTGGAAGCTTATCACCTGCAGAGTACGAACGCGTCTCCCCGGCTTTATTCAAAGGTTATTTCCCCACCAGGGTATAACTGGGTTATCCTCATCCAATTTCCACGGAAAGATCGTCCTCGGCGAAGTTCTTCCTATCCCCCAGCGGAGTTCATCAAATTCCCCAACATAGCTCATCAACAAAATCCCCAGTGGAGTTATCAAAACCTCGGCGAAGTATCTCTCCCCACAGAGTAATTCCCCGCAGAGTAATCTCTCCAACAAGTTTATTCCCCAACGGAGTCATCTTCTCCTACCGGTTTATTCTTGCAACCGTCATCCCCAGCGGAAATGAAGAACTCTACTCTTCAAACATCAGCCCAGGATTCAGCTTCCCGGCATTCATCAAGAATTTATTTTCCTAGACGAAAATACATTCATAAACATCACATCATCATACATTATAGCATGCATACGCATCATACAACACAAATATCATTTATTTTTGAGAACATCTTAAAATCATGCAGTTCATGCATCATAACATTGCATACAACTGATGTTTTGCCTTTTCAGGAAAAAGGTCAATCCAAAGACGATTACTATCAACTGTCGCAATTCCAGATTCGATTCCTGTATCCAACCAGGGCATATCTGTGAGTATATTCGACACCTGTATCCAGCCAGGGCATATCTACATTAAAGAGATTGAAGAGATAGCCAAGAAATGCTCCATATATGGATGTTATTCTTTTGCTTATTCAGATTTATCTCCAGATATAGCTGGGAAATGCTCCAGATATGGATGCTATTCTTTCGCTTATTCAGATTTTATCTTCAGAGATGGCTTAGAGATGCTCCAGAGATGGACGTTATTCTTTTGCTTATTCAAGAGTTTCCTTTCAGATATAGCTGAGAAATGCTCCAGATATGGATGTTATTCTTTCGCTTATTAAGATTTTCTCTTCAGAGATAGCTTAGAAATGCTCCAGAGATGGACGTTATTCTTTTGCTTATTCAAGAGTTTCCTTTCAGATATAGCTGGGAAATGCTCCAGATATGGATGCTATTCTTTCACTTATTCAGATTTTCTCTTAAGAGATGGCTTAGAGATGCTCCAGAGATAGACGTTATTCTTTTGCTTATTCAAGAGTTTCCTTTCAGATATAGCTGGGAAATGCTCCAGATATGGATGCTATTCTTTCGCTTATTCAGATTTTCTCTTCAGAGATGGCTTAGAGATGCTCCAGAGATGGACGTTATTCTTTTGCTTATTCAAGAGTTTCCTTTCAGATATAGCTGGGAAATTCTCCAGATATGGATGCTATTCTTTCGCTTATTCAGATTTTCTCTTCAGAGATGGCTTAGAGATGCTCCAAAGATGGACTTTATTCTTTTGCTTATTCAAGAGTTTCCTTTCAGATATAGCTGGGAAATGCTCCAGATATGGATGCTATTCTTTCGCTTATTCAGATTTCCTTTCAGATATAGCTTAGAGATGCTCCTGACCCGGATACTATTCTTTTGCTTATTCAGATTTTCTCTCCAGTAATAGCTTAGAGATGCTCCGGACCCGGCTGTTATTCTATTGCTTATTCAGGGCTTCTTTTCAGAGATAACTTAGAGATGCTCCAACCATGGATGCTATTCTATTGTTTATTCAGAGATTCTTTCTAGAGATGGTTCAGATGCGATCCAGACATGGCTACATTCTGATACTTATTCCAGACTCCCTTCTAGAGATAGCTTAGACATGCTCCGGACACGGATGCTATTCTATTGCTTATTCCAGATTCCCTTCTAGATATAGTTCAGATGCGACCCAGACATGGCGACATTCTGATACTTATTCCAGATCTCCTTCCAAAGATAACTTAGAGATGCTCCAACCACGGATGCTATTCTATTGTTTATTCCAGATTTCTCTCCAGAGATAGCCTAGAGATGCTCCAGATCTGGATGTTGCTCTAATGCTTATTCAGACTTCCTGCTAGAAACAGTTCAGTTGTGACCCAGACATGGCGACATTCTGATACTTATTCAGATTTCCTTTGAGATATAGCTTAGAGATGCTCCTGACCCGGACGCTATTCTATTGCTTATTCAGATTCAAGCTTCTAAAGACAACTTAGAGATGCTCCAGCCCGGAGGCTATTCTATTGTTTAGTCCAGATTCATTCAAAAGACAGTCCAGATACGATCCAGATTCGGATGACATATTGTCACTCATTCAAACACAGACTAGATATGCTCCAGACACGGAGGCCATTCTATTTCTTATTCGGACGCAGCTACCCATTACACTTCCAGATGGAATCTATAAGCCCATCCTCTTATCCACCATCTCTCCAAATGGAATCTGTAAGCCCATTCTCGACATGACACTGCTGATACTCTACTATGTGAGTGCAAATATCTGGGCACTTTAGTGTTCAATGATCTTCCACCTTCGGATCACGAAAGGCACACAAGCCAATCTACATCCTCAGGTCTAAGAAGATTGAACAGGGGCAACTGTTGTACCCCAAAATTTTCCCTCCCATATTCTTCAAAGTTTTGACAAGCATCACCTCAAATGGTTCAAAGTCTACTCAAGGGCTACACAGTTCAACCATCCTCCTAAGCCAGTCAAATTAGGGTTTTGGTTCTTGCAAGGAAGTTGAGGTTTTCAAGGGCTTAATCAAGTCCCATATGCTCACATACATTGTCAAGCACCTACATGTCAAGTTTCAAGGCTCACAAGGTCAAGTTGCACAGTCAGAAACCCTAATTGCTTCACAATCAACTGTAGGGGTAAAATGGTCATTTGACAGTCAAAAGTCAAAAATTTTGGTCAACATCTTATTTTGAAGCCACGATCATCATTTGATCAAGTCTTGATCATGATTCTACAAGAATGGCTCAAAAATCATCAAGATGCAAAAGTTTCCATTTTTGGACAGTTGAAAAGTCAATTGTAACTTGACCAAAGCATAACTTTTTCATGGTTCATCAGAAAAATCTCATCCAATGCTCATTTTGAAGGGGAGGACATTTCCTACAACTCATCTTCACATTCCAAGTCCAAGAAATGCTCTCACAAAAAGTTACCAATTTCAACATTATAGGTCATTTTCAAAAGTCAACAAAAAGGCACTTTAAGTCAAAGACCATAACTTGAGATTGGTAAATCAAAATGACATGGGACCAAAGGCATTGGTTAGAGGACTTCAAGACCTTTCCAAAATGTCCAAGAACATGTTCATATGATCGAAATTGAGCAAGATATGCATTGGAGAGGTTGGGAAATTTTTGTGAAATGGCAAAGTCAACTATCCTTGAAACTTCATTTTTTGACAAAAAGGGCCCACTTTTTCCACTTGGTTCAGCTTTGCCATGCCTCCCACGTGTCCCATGATTTATTTCAAGATTAAAAATTAATTTTTCTATTTTTATTTAATTTTATTTGATTTAATTCATTTTAAATCTTTAAAATTCAAATAAAAATCAAGAAAATTAATTAAGGGATATCTTTTGTTTTGAATAGCCTTGATGCATCATGAAACACATACCAATTTCGTGTACATCCTATTTCAAGCATAAAAATTCAAATTTTGACAAGAATGACAAGTTTCTTTAATGGAGGTTATGGCAAAATGAAAACCTAATTGCATTGGTTTAAGGCTCTTGATAGTGATTGATTCTCATTGCTAGACATATATGCAAGCCTTTCCAAACCAATTCACAACCTAGAAACACCTAGAACGGCAACCCTAATTCTCTCAAATTTTCCACAAAATTGACAAATTCAGATTCATTTTTTTAGCAAGTTTCAAGGAGTTTTAAGGATTCAATCGTGTTCCTGGGAATAGCAGCAAGCATTCCCAACCCTTACACGAAGCCAAATCATCCCAGATCATGCTCCCTAGTTCTCATTGGTTTGTTAAAATTCTTGAATTCGTTTTTCATATTTCATGCATTATTATTTGTTTTTGATGGTTTGTGTGAACTCAGGACACTTATTAGAATGCATTTGATGCATAGCATGCAAGCTTTAACGCAGGAATAAGTACCTTCCATTGCTAGGGCCGTTTTGGTTATCTTCTTCGAAGCTCCCTGTACAGTCATTTTCAGGCCAAAACAATGGCACCATTGAATCCGCAGGGGTCGAATTAGGGTGACTAGGTCTTTCTTTTGCTTTGATTCTTCCTATTTTACAGGATCGGCCAAGGTGCTCGCCGGAGAAGACGACCGGAGCTAGGGCTCCGGCGTCGTTGACTGGTATGGACTCAGGCGTAGCTGGCGTGGCACGATAGCGCATTCTAATTCGTTCCCATGTTACACTTGGGCCCCACGCGTGTTGACTGTGTTTAAAATTCAAACATGCCACGTTTTCACTTTTAACCAATTGATTGCAGAGTATTGACACCAAAGACAGTTAGCTCAGTTGGCAACGCGTTGGTGGATATCTCCAGAGGGCATGAGTTCGATTCTTGGCCCTGGCTTTTTCCCTTTACCATTTTTTTTCATAATTAACATGCTTTCTATATTTTCTATTTTTTTAATATTTTCATCCTAATTTAGTTTATCTTCAAATAATTTTCTCATGCATTTAAAAAAATCACAAAATATTTTCCTTTTGCATTTTAATCAGAAAAATGTTTATTTAATTTTTGACATTGAAATTAATATTTTTGCATGCATATTTTAATTAATTGTTAAATAATCATGAAATTGACTTTTAATTGCTTTTAATTATCAAGATTGATCCAGAAAATTACCAAAAATTATTCTATCATTAAATTAACATAACTAACTTTTTTTCATTAAAAAAATCAAAAGAGAACTAATATTATTATTATTATTATTGATTTCATTTTATTTTTGTAAATAAATATTAATAAATTGAATTAGTTTTTTTAACTAGGCAACTTTAACTTTTTTTCTTAATAATTAAAATAGGTTTAGAATTAGGTAAAATTAACTTTTAATTTTATTTCTTTTTATTTTATTTCATTAAAAACATAAAAATACAAAAAAAAACTTTTACTTTTTTAATTAATTAATTAATTAGTTTAACAATTAGTTTTAATCTCATTTGATCACAAAAAAGACAAAAAAATTCATTTCTTTTCTTAAAAGGGTCAAAACCCTTAAGGCGTTCCAATTTAATTTCTATTCGCACGTTATTTTTATATTTTGATTATTATGTAACTGCTCTCAAGAATGTAATAGTAATTAGGTTTACCGCTTTCTTTATTTTTCGCACTTTATCAAAACGGGTCTTTGTTTTTTGGCAATGTATAGACCCGCGCCTTGTAATAGCGTAGCTTTACATTTCCGCAATTTATTTTCCGCACTCCTAACTGTTAAAAAAATGCATGAAAGAATGTATGAATAATAAAATTAATCTGTAGCTCACAAATAACATGTACAAAATAAACATTAACATGAAACAACACACATTGCACATGCCACTCTTAGGGTACGCCTCACTGGTTGCCTCGAACGTGGTCATCAAGTATAGGGTGTCTTAGAGGTCGCCCTTTTGTCTAAAGATCCAGTTGCCTTGAAACGGTTTCCTCGGATAAAAAAGGATCTAGGACATCAGGGTTACTTCTAAGGTGTCCTACTGTTGCTTTGGTGACCACACATGTCCCCTATAATCGAATTGACTCGAATAACTCCAACGATGGTGCTACCTACCTCTCAATGGTGGGATAGCACTATCTAAAGAACTCTTACATAGCCTAATTCCTTAGAGTAGGTAGATCTTATGGGTACTTGCTCTTTTCAAAACAAACAAAAATACTTTTCACACCTCACACTTTCTAAAAGTTTTCAAACAAATTTTTCACACACTCTTGAGGACTGATACAAGAGTTACTTAGAAATTTTTCAAACGAAACTTTTTCAAAACCCACACACACTTGAAAAGCAAACAAATCTTTTGAAAACATAAGAGCAAGTACCTAAGAGCCCATGGATAACCATGGATAGAAAGGGTGCTAACACCTTCCCTTTCTATAAATCTACCTCCCGAACCGAGAAACATTCTCAAAGAAGGAATTTTGTTGTGCTTTTGTCCTTTCCAGTTTTGGAGAATATAAAAGACGGTGGCGACTCTTGCTTACCGCGACATTTCGTGAAACCAGCTAAAAAACAATCAGTTCTATTTCCACCGATCACAAATATATAAATAAAATTGTACACCCGGTAAGTCGAAAACCTGAAAAGGCGGCTTGGGCAAAAAGGGGTATCCCGTTGGACTGAAAATCTGAAAGGACAATCCAGGCAAAAGTTAGGGATTTAAAGCGTACAACTATGTCTCATCATCTCGTCACTTGTCTATCAATTAAAGACTTATCGCCCCAATCAACATCTACTCAAAACCCCAGGAGTTGAGTTGACACTCAAATCATCCATAAAACCTCTGCAACTACTTTCTCCAACAGGTACAGAGGCAGGGGCATTCTACTAAAAAGTCACTTGCCTCAGGTTACAGCCAAGTGATGTCAAGCATTCTTGTATCCCCGACAGAGTAAGAATCTCCAATTATTGCTCTGGCATCTTAAATAATTCCATAGCCTGGTTCACAAGCTTTTCATGTTCCCTAGCGGATTTCTTCTCAAAACAACAAAACAGGAATTCCCAGCGGAAATACTCTAAACATTCCAGATTTCTCTTCCAGATACAGTTCAGATACGCTCCAGATACGGATGCCATTCTGATACTCATTCAACACAGCTGTCAGATACAGTTCAAATACGCTCTAGATACGGATTCCATTCTGATACTCATTCAATACAACTTCCAGATACAGTTCAGATACGCTCCATATACGAATGCCATTCTGATACTCATTCAACACAGCTGTCAGATACAGTTCAGATACGCTCCAGATACGGGTGCCGTTCTGATACTCATTCAACACAGTTGTCATATACAGTTCAGATACGCTCCAGATACGGATTCCATTCTGATACTCATTCAATACAGCTTCCAAATACAGTTCAGATACGCTCCAGATACGGATGCCATTCTGATACTCATTCAATACAACTTCCAGATACAGTTCAGATACGCTCCAGATTCATATGCCATTTTGATACTTATTCAATACAGCTTCCAGATACAGTTCAGATACGCTCCAGATACGAATTCCATTCTGATACTCATTCAATACAGCTTCCAGATATAGTTCAGATACGCTCCAGATATGGATTCCATTCTGATACTCATTCAACACAATTGTCAGATACAATTCAGATACACTCCAGATACAGATGCCATTCTGATACTCATTCAATACAGCTTCTAGATACAGTTCAGATACGCTTCAGATACATATGCCATTCTGATACTCATTCAATACAGTTGTCAGATACAGTTCAGATACGCTCCAGATATGGATGACATTCTGATACTCATTCCAAATTTCTCTTTCAGATATAATTCAAATATGCTCCAAATATGGATATTATTCTGATACCCATTCAATACATCTTCAGATACAATCAAGGTAGGGATTTATTCTGACACTTCCCAACTTGAGTGTGTTTCTACCACAAATGACTGGCAAATCCCTCTCTCCAACAAAGTTCTCTCAGAGAGCTGAAATCAAAGTACTCAATAATAGAGTTTTATAAATCTCAAGTAGTTTATAAAGCCTTATCCCCAATAGTGTTTATTTCTCTAGCTACAGAAGTTCATCCCCCAACAGAGTTTATTTCTCTAAATTGGTGAAATCTTCCAACAAAACTCTTCCCCCAACAAAATCATTCTCAAGCAGAAGTCAAAGATCCCCGACAGAGAAAGGGAATCGCCAACAAAACTATATCCACTCATTATCCCCGACGGAAATTGAAGGATCACTTTCTTCACTCACCAATAGCAGTCCTAGATTCAACTTCTCGTTATTCTTCAGCAGCAGTCAGGGATTTATTTTCCCAGACAAAGATATTGTGCAACAGTATTACATGTTCATACATCATGACATGTGCATACAAATACATATATCATAATATCATTTATTTTGGGAGCATCATGCAATTCATACATCACGACCTCACATGAAACTGATTTTACCTTTTCAGGTTAAATTAGAAGATATAGCAACACTATCAACTTTTACAGCACGTCAAAGATTAATGCCTGAAACCAGACGGGGAAACTATCTGCACGACCAAGTGGTAGGAACTCCCGAAACAAGACGGGTTTACCAACAAATACAACAGTCCACGAATTAATGCCTGAAACCAGACGGGGAAACTATCTATGTGACCAGTAAAACAAGTTCCATATTAATACCTATAACCAGCCAGGAGAACTATCTATGGACGATCGACTGTGGATTAATATCTGAAACCAGCCAGGACAACTATCTCAGCGACCAAAAATTTTCAAATTCCAGATTAATACCTGAAACCAGACAGGATAACTATTTATGAACAAGCTTATTATAGATTAACACCTGAAACCAGACAAGAAAGCTATCTACAGGACCAGACGAAGCAATCTTACACAGGTTCCTTCTCAGCACCCAGATACAGTCTAACACGGACTCATTCTGAAACAACCCTAAACAGGATCTTTCTAGTACAATTCCAGATAACGGTTAATTCCATTATCCCCAACAAGTTACTGGAAGCCAGGACTTCAACCAGATTACAACAAATTGTCATTTCTCCATAAATAACTCTTCAACAAAGCCTTAGACAACTGAAGTTCCTAGACTCTATTCCCCATAGAGTTTTTCTCAAGCAGGAGAACAACAGAAACCCATATTCCCCAACGGACTCCTCCTCAGATAGCAGGAACAAGAACCTCCAAATTGACCATGTGTGAAATCATCATCTATTTTGGATGGCATCTTTAAGCCCATCTCCGATGACTCTCTGTCATCTTCTCTAAATGGCATCTGTAAGCCCATTCCCGCCATCATCAACCATTAGTGTTACTTCATGCAAGTACAAATTTCTGGGCACTCTAGTGTTCAATCATCTTCCACCTTCAGATCACGAAAGGTAAACAAGCCAATCTAAATCTTCAGGTTTAAGAAGATTGAACAGGGGAACTGTTGTACCCCAAAATTTGCCCTCTCATGTGTTTCCAAGATTTTTGCTTATATGGGTGGTCACAAGCACTTGATTAAAGAAAAATAAAATTTTTGAAGATGAATAAGGTGTCTTTCGATTAGCATCTTGACAGGCTTCAATTGAGCGCCTAACCTCCTCCAAACTTGCCTCAAATTTCCAAACTTCGATTGAAGCCTTGGCCTTTTGCTTGTTTGTTGTATACAAGCTTCGACTGGGCATGTGTTTCCTTTGAAACAGCCTTCTTCGATCCAAAAGGGAAGGGCCTCCTATTAGTGCTCCTTGGATTGCACCATTGGCTTTGCATGCTGGTTTGATTCATAATGCAATGGCTAGATGCATGCAAGATTGATTCCTGCTTCGTTTGAGCATTTGGTTTCTTTGGAGCAAGCTTGATTCCTGTCTCATTTGGGCATTTGATTTCTTTAGATCCAGCTTGATTCCTGCTTCGACTAGGCAAATACTCCATATGTGCGTGCCTTCAGCGTACAAAGCAAGAATCCCCTACAAGTGTGTTTCAATTCACCAGCAATGAACTCCTGCATACCAGCTTCAATTAGGCGTTGAGTATCCTTCGATCAAGCCTAGTTCACACAGCTCCCACTGGGCAAAAGGCCCCTCAGCTTGTCACCAGTACATGTATGCCTCTTCATGCTTGCCTTGGTTTCACAAGGCAAAGACCCATCAGCATGCCTTCGATTCATAAGGCAAAAGGCCCCTCTCACTGGTCTTTGATTCACAAGCAAAAGGACCCCTCTTGAGCCAGCCTTTAGCACACAAGGCCAAGACTCCTTCAGATTTACCTTTGATCCACCAGGAAAAAAGCTTCTTTTGATCCACCAGGCAAAAAAGTTTCCTTTGACCCACAAGGCATTGGCTACCTTTGTGCCAGCTTCGCCTAGGCAATGGTTTCCTTTACACTTTCTTTGACCCGCCTCATGCTAGCATCCACAAGGCATAGGCTGTCTTTGTGCCAGCTTCGACTGGGAAATGGCCCCCTTTGAAATAGTTGTACACACTTCAACACGCATGATAACCCATTCGAAGGACACGACTTAGTGGCCCATTTGAATAGGGCACAAAGCATACATATGAAAGGCACTAAAAAAGTCCCTTCGAAGGAGGCAACCAAAGGCCCATTCGTAGGGTACACAAAAGGTCCATTCAAAAGACCCAGTCAAAGGAGGTAACTTGAGGCCAATCGAAGGGCAGAGACTGAAGGCATTCGAAGGAGTCAAAATGTCCAGGTTCATTCAAATTCAAAAGGGGACAAGTTTCCATGACTTTGGAAAAATTTACAAAACATCATTAATGGCTTTGAAAACACTTGTTTATGGCTGTTTAAACCTTTGTTCTCTTGTCCCCTCCATCCCCTCTATATAAAGAACACACTAGAAAGTTCCAGAGGAGGCTGGACACAACCGGAGAGGGAGTCACACGAAATTGCAAACACATTCTTGGAGGTCTCTTGAAGTTGTTCCAATCATCACCATCCCCTAAGCAAGCACACATCCATAGGTGCTAAATCGAAGGAACATTTAAACAAAGGTACCCACGCCTGAGACCATAGATTCCTCCATCACCATTGGTAAGAATGGGTAAAAAGGTCAAACTTACATTTGCATGACATATTACCATTTGTAGTTCATTCGATCTAATTCAAGATTAAGAACTTGGGTTCGACACCCAGGTCTGCATTTGTTTTTTCGCTAACACTTACTGCAGATATGGCCTAAATAGACCCAACAAGCACATGATTGAAGGACATGGGTTTCGACATCCAGGTCATGCTTTTGTTTTATTGTCACTTTTTCTTGCAGGTTTTAGTGCTTTCCTCCAAAAGCAAGTCATCAGACGCCTCCAACAACATTCTTTGTTGGATCGAAGGCATGTCTTCACATGATCGAAGGCTATCCTTCACAAGGATTGAAGACCACCTGTCTTTATAGGATCAAAGGCCTTCCTTCATGGATCAAAGACCATCATTTCTTTGATCGAGGGATTCTTTTATTGTATTTATTCTTATTTTTATTTTTACTCACTTCTTTTAAATCAATAATCAAATAAAATAAAATCACAAAGAACTTAGGATTAGTTTTTTTATTAATTAAATTAATTTCTGAAATAATAAATTATTTAATTTTAACATCCTCTTTTCAAAAAGAATTAAAATAAATTAGAATGTAGGTCTAATTTTATTTTCTCAATTTTTTTTCTTTGCATAAAAATTAAAAACAAACAAAAAGATTTTTACACCTTAGGATTTTCAAACGTCTTTTCTATTTCGCGCACATTTATTTTATTCTTGCATTTTTTATAATAATGTAAATGCTTATGGGATGTAATAGTCTAGATTTAAAATCCGCACTTTACTTTCTTGCATTTTTTATGTAACTGTCCTGAAGCATTGTAATAGCGTAGGATTTAAATTCCTGCACTTTAAACTTCTGCAAAATATTAACTGTTAGTAATTAGGTTTGTATGGAAAGACTGAAAACAAAGCATTAGCAAACCTAAATGCGTAAGATAAATACTTGAACCAAACACAATTTTACATACTCACCTCTAGGGTATCCTACTTTGGTTGTCTTCGGAAAACGGTCACAATTCTCGAAACGTGAGAAGTTTTAGTGTATGTCCTCTAGTTTAAAAGATCACAAGTCCCTCAATGACCCTTTCGACATTGCCTCGATTAAAAGTGATCTTAGAACTTTAGGACAGTTACTAAAATTTCTTTCCAAGTTGCCTTCGTGACCGTATCGTCCCTTCGATGTCCCTTATACATCCAACGATAGAGCTACCTACTCACAAATAGTAGGATAGCACTTTCTAAAGGATAGGAGGAAAAGAAATACCTTTTCGAGTACAAGTAGATAGCTATTAGATGCTTGCTCAAAATAAATCAAAATTTTTATATTTACACATTTCAAAAACAACCTTCAAACACATTTTCTTTGTCAACACTCTTAAGGAGTGATACAAGAGTTAACGCAAAGCGAATCGCCGCACTAAGGCATTTTCAAACCACCTTTTAAAAATCACAAAGCACAAAAAAATTTCAAAACATGAGCTAGCATCTAAGAGCCCGTAGAAAACTATGGATGGAAAAGGTGCTAACACCTTCCCTTTCCATAATCTACCCCTTTACTTAGAAAATTCTCGAAAAGGTCTTTTTTTTTTCTTTTCACTCTTTCCTTAATTTGGATAAAAGAAAAGTCGATGGTGACTCTTGCTTACCGCAACATTTGCAAACACAAAATGCAAAACCAGTATTAACAGTCGGCTCTGCCACCGTATCACATTATGGTTCGAGAATTATAAATGATCGAACAATTCAGAGATATGAGCTTGTTGTGTGAAGAGACTCCTGATAGTGTGAGGTTAAGAATGTTGAAACTGACTAGTTGTATAATAGAAGAAATCTGAGAAGGTCAAAAGTTTAATTTGAAATTGGTTGATCAGTTGACCTTGATTAACCAAGGTAATAGAGCTAAGTTTATAGTTGGTGAAAATGGTGTGATGAGGTTCGAAAATAAAGTTTGTATTTCGGATATTCCATAAGACTATTCTTGAGGAAGGATATAGAAGTGGGTTGAGTATTCATCCCGGTGCTACAAAAATGTACTAAGACTTGAAGAAGTTTTTTTGGCGGCCTGGTATGAAGAAGGAAGTTTCCAAATTTGTTTATGCTTGTTTGACTTGTCAGAAGTCAAAGATTGAGCATCAGAATCCTTTGGGTCTAATGCAACCGTTGAACATTCTGCAATATAAATGGGACAGTATTTCTATGGATTTTGTGTCGGGTTTACCAAAGACTGTTAAGAGCAGTGATTCAATTTGGGTGATTATGGATAGGCTGACTAAGTCGGCTCATTTATCACTAATGAAGATCAATCATCCTATGTAGAAGCTAGTTGAGATGTATATTAAGGGGATTGTGAGATTGCATGGGATACCTTCGAGTATCATATCGAATAGATATTTAAGGTTAACGTCAAAGTTCTGGGAAGGTTTTTTAGAATGCTTTTGGAACTAAATTGAGGTTGAGTTCAGCGTATCATCCACAGACAGATGATTAGATAGAGAGGACTATTCAGTATTTGGAGGATTTACTGAGGGCTTGTGTATTGGAACAAGGATGTTATTGGGATAACCACTTTCCATTGATTGAGTTTACATACAACAATATTTTTCATGTGAGTATTGGTAAGGAACCGTATGAAGCATTGTATAGTAGGAGGTGTAGAACTCCATTGTATTGGTATGAGTCAGACGAGAGTATTACGCTCGAACTTGAGATTATACAGGAAACGGCTGAAAAGATCAATATGATCTAATAAAGGATGAAAGCTTCTCATAATCTTCAAAAGAGTTATCACGATAAGAGGAGGAAGGAAATTTAATTTCAAACGGATGATCATGAGTTTTTGAGAGTTACTTCAGTGACTAGTGTGGGTAGAGCTTTGAAGTCGAGAAAGATTATGTCGTGATTTGTTGGTCCATATAAGATTTTAGAGAAGATAGGTGAGGTGGCCTATCAGATTACTTTATCGTTGTTGCTTGTGAATCTTCATGACGTGTTTGATGTGTCTCAGTTAAGGAAATACATTATGGATCCTTTGCATGTGATTCAAATGGATGATATACATGTGAGAGATAACCTGACTGTGGAAGCAACACCCGTGCGGAGAGAAGGACGAGAAGTGAAGCAATTGCAGGGTAAAGACATCGCCTTAGTGAAGGTATTATAGGGTGGACCAGCTGATGAAAGTTGGACTTGAGAGTGTGAGGATCAGATGAGAGAATCTTATCCGATTTTATTTCCGTCAGGTAATTTTCGAGGGTGGAAATTCTTTTATGTGGGGGAGAGTTGTAACACCCCAAAATTAATTGGATTATTTATTTAAATATTTAATTGATTTATGACGAGTATTTGTGACGAATTTGTGAGTATATGTGATGTCTTGATAATTTATATAATGAATTGTGATGTTCGTTGATACTATGTGTTGGGATAGTAGTGAGTTAGAAGATAATGTGAGATTTTTAGAGTTTAAATAATTAGTTTGGAATTATTTATATTTAATAGTAATTATTTAGAATTATTTTATTGATTAAATAAAATAAAAGTGGTGTAGAAGGAATAAGGGTAATGTGGTAATTGGTAAAGTGATAAGTGGGGGTAATCTAGGAAGACCATATAAAAGGGTCCAAGGGGTAAGTTTAACATAAGGAGAAATTAAGGTTTAGAATGCTTATTTTGTGCGATCGTGAAAAGAGTTGGAAGGGCGCAACAGAGCTAGGGCAAGAAGAAATAAGGGGATTTTTGATAAAACCCAAATAAGAAGATCAAAGCTATAATCTATTGTAAGTGGAGTTATCCTTGTTATTATGATTGAAATAGGGTTTAGATGTATGTGGGTTGTTTGTGGTGAATTGATAACATGACTTGTATGATGAATCTTTGATGAAATTGATGAAATTATCATGTTGTTTTGCCATTAATTGATGCATATGATGTATAATATGATGTGTTGGTATTGTATGATGAAAACATGAGTGTTAATGATGAATTAGAACCTGTTCTGTGTTGAAATTGCAAGGAAATTGGGACTGGTGCAGTGCAGAAAATGCACAGGGAATTCCCTATTCGTGTTGGGTTGTCAGGAAAGCTATATGCTTCGTCGAGCGAGTGAGCTTCGCCCAAGCAGCACTAGGCGAGCAAGAGTTGAAGGAAATGGGTGAAAAATAGAGCTCTTGGATTTTGTATGAGAAGGGTGACTCGCTCTAGCTATGTCGAGCGAAGCATAAGCGAGAGTAGTTTTCCGAACGAGCGAATAGCTTTGCCGGGTGTATGAGACCGAAGAAAAACAATGCTCGTGGATTTTGTATGGGGGAAGACATTTCGCCCCAGCCTCTCCGGGCGAGCCTCAGGCGAGAGGTGTCTGATGATAACACCGAATCGCATTATGTTTCTAACTCGAATATCACATGTTTTCCATAGTTTTATTATTGTTTTTCTAGTATTATGCCCTTGTTTCCTTTGTTTTCAGGCCACATGTCCTTTCAGAGCCTTCAGAAAAGAAACGAGCGAAAACGCCAGAAAAATAGGGTTTTTCCAAGAAAATACACACATGGCATCCAGCTCCGCGCTGGCTACAGGGAACGCGCTGACATGGCACACTTTCACCCAGGGGCCAAACTGCCAAGTTCCCACGATCTCTCCATTTTCAATCATCGCGCCCGCAGGGAGGGTGGCCGCGCCCGCGGCCTTCACATACCATTTCCCGCTCAGAAGGAGTTGATGGGCATGCTCGTCTTTGTAGAATTTCAGAATCTTCTATAAATAGCAAGTTCATTTCATTTTCGTTTTCATCCAAACTTAGATCCAGACAAGTTACTGCTTAGGCATATATTACTACTTTGTAAAGTGATAATCTTCTCACATCGGAAAGTTATCACACTTGAGTGTGCGAGATTGTATTCAAGTTTGGAGCACTTTGGTTGAAGTTTATCATACTATCTTTTACATTTCCACGACTTGTATCAGATTCAAGCCTCCGATTGGAGCAAGGTTCTAATTTAATTGCTTTCATTTATTTTATGCTCTTACCATAGTCTACACGTTTTATAGACTCTAAATGCTCTTACCATAGTCTACACGTTTTATAGACTTTAAACGCTCTTATCATAGTCTACATGTTTTATAGACTTTAAATGCTTACCATGTCTAGCTAAATTTATTAGGGTTAGAATGTAAGGATCGAATCATAACTATGTTCTGTATGCCATGCTAATAGAAATACCTTTGGGATCTTTTAGCTTTTTAATACTGGTTTAAATGTGTTTAAAAGTTTATGGGTAAGATCGAAAGCCGTCCATACTCGAGATTAAGCCAGATTAGTTCTTGACCAAACGAAAAGAGCGAAAGCAGTTCGTTTGGTTAAGTAGGATTACTTGATATAATTTTAGAAAACGATTTTGAAACTATTTGCGGACGCGTTTGTGGGATTAAAATATGATTCTTGGTCAAAAGCCAAGGATCTCTTTAAGTTAAGTTTTCCAAATTAAAACACTTTTTCACTAAGTCAAAATAACTTATTTCTTAAAAATAGGTTTACTTCTTTAATGCGTTAGGCACCCTTTATAAGTGACAATAAAGGAATTTAATTTAAAGAGTAAACTCGGTTCTTAGTATGCAAAAGCTACAAGTTCCTGTTAAATAGTTCTTTGCTATAAATGGAAAATATTGCCCAAAAGTAAATACTATACATGCATGCTAGGACATTGTCTGATCTCGTGATTTACATTCGATCTCGTTTGTTTTATCTCTTTAATTTTATTCGCTTTTATTTCCCTGTACTGAACTCAATCCCTTATTGATCTGCCTTAGATAAACACCTTAACAATAGAGTCGATAGATTAACAATTGGTCTCTGTGGTTCGATAATCTTATATATTACTTGGATAGGCTGTGTACTTGCAGTTATAATTTAGACTATACAGTAAAAGCCCATCAAGTTTTTGGCGCCGTTGCCGGGGACCAACTTTGCCAAATTTCGTACCCTTTTTGTTATCCCGTTTAGACTAAGGCTACTTATTTAGCCGGTTGATGTGTAGAAATCGTAGCACCGGTAACCTAATAAATCCTTTAGTAGAACCTGAACATTTCGCTCGAGCCCGTCTCTTTATACGAAAGTTAAAGAAAGCTATGGTCGAGGGCCGTAATAAAAGACCGCTTAAGGAATTTGCCCAACCATCTAACGAGGAACCTAGTTCTAGTATAGTAAATCCAGCTATAACAACTAACAACTTCGAACTAAAACCCTTGCTATTACAATTAGTTCAACAAAACCAATTCGCTGGTCTCGCTACCGAGAACCCGAATCAACACTTGAAGGCATTTATCCAATTAGCCGACACCCTCAAAGCAAATGGTGCCACATCTGAAGCAATACGCCTAAGATTGTTTCCACTCTCTAAGAGGGAAAGCTCACGATTGGTTAGATTCCCTCCCTGCCAATTTGATAACAACTTGGGAGGACCTTAGAAGAGTGTTCCTTGCCAGGTATTTTCCCCCTAGCAAAACGGCTATTCTTAGAAACCTGATCACTAGATTCACCCAAAACCAGGGAGAATCTCTATTTGAAGCTTGGGAAAGATATAAAGACCTTTTAAGAGCTTGTCCACACCATGGCCTAGAGAAATGGTTGATCATTCACACCTTCTATAATGGACTCCATTATAATAACAAAATGTATATCGACGCCGCCACAGGTGGTGCGCTGATGAACAAACCTTACCCTGAAGCTTGTGCCCTGATCGAATATATGGCCCAAAACCATTACCAATGGGGGGTAGAACGAGCGACAGTGGAGAAGAAGGAGACCCAAGGAGGGGTGCATGAGATAAGTAGCATGGACATGATGCAAGCTAAAATGGACGCCCTAGCCTTAAGAGTAGATAACATATCCCAAAACCCTGCCACAGTAGCTGCACTCCACTCGGAATGCGAACTCTGTGGAACCCAAGGACATCCAACTTCAGATTGTTACCTGTTGAATGAGTCTAGCTCAGAACAAGTCAATTACACCCAAGGAAACCCGTTCTCGAACACCTATAACCCTGGATGGAGGAATCACCCGAATTTTTCCTATAAGAACAACAATCCAATCCAACATCCTGGAACACCCAGACCGCAAGGTTTTCAACCTCAAAAATCAAACCAACCTATGCAAGCTGTGCCACCAAGACCAAATCTTAGGGAAACCCTAGATACTTTTATCACAACCCAGACTCAACAAAACAAAGAATTTATGAACCAGAGCTCCCATATAAACGAACTAGTAACACAACTAGCAACTAAGTTTGACCAAATGATGACCCATCATAAGATGCTCGAGACTCAGATCTCGCAAGTGGCTCAAACGTAAGCCACGCAAACCACAGCTGGAGGACAATTCCCTGGACAAACTCAACCTAATCCCAAAGGACAAGCGGATGCTATCACTCTAAGAAGTGGAACCGCTTACGATAGACCGAAACTTCCAACGATGTGTGTACTCGAAAAACCAATAAAAGATAGCATACCTGAGGACCAAGTAGAGGAACCAGAGGAACCAAGAACCCAACAGAACCAGGTGGAAGAATCAAAAGATAAAACTTATACACCACCTCCACCCTATAAACCTCCAATACCATACCCACAAAGACTTAAACAAACCAAGATAGAAAGCCAATACCAAAAATTTATCAAAGTAATAGAGAAACTCCATGTAGAGATTCCCTTTACCGAAGCGATTACCCAAATACCATCATATGCTAAATTCTTAAAAGACATCCTGTCAAACAAACGGAGACTCGACGATCCTAAACCCCTAGAATGTCATTCCATCTCTGAAAATAAACTTGCAAAAAAGGACAAAGATCCTGGAAGTTTTTCTATTGCTTGCATCCTAGGAAATCATATGATCGACAAAGCTTTCTTAGACCTAGGAGCAAGCGTAAGCTTAATGCCTTTGGCAGTCTGCAAGAGGTTAAACTTAGGAGAATTACAACCAACCAAAATGTCTTTACAACTAGCTGATAGATCTGTCAAGTACCCCACGGGGATATTAGAGGATATACCAGTTAGAATAGGTCAGTTGTATATCCCAACCAATTTCGTGGTAATGGATATTAAAGAAGATGACGAAATCCCGATTCTCTTAGGAAGACCATTCTTGTCAACCGCCGGAGCTATAATCGATGTTAAGAAAGTAAAACTTACCTTCGAAGTAGGAGATGAAAAGATAGAATTTATCCTCTCTAAATTCCTTATGGCACCTGTGATAGGAGATGCATGTTATGCAATCGACATCATTGATAAATGCGTAAACGAACTTGAGCAAGATGAATCCTTAATTAAACTACCACCAACACCCATTCTAGAGGATGATGGATATAAAGAACCTTACATTGATGACAACTTCTTTGAATGTTTAGCTCTTACACCCGATCCTATGCCGTGTCTTAAAAAGACATCTCTAGAACTTAAAGAACTACCCAAGAATCTAAGATATGAGTTTTTGGACGAAGAGATGAATCGCCCAGTTATAATTAATGCCACTCTAGGCCAAAACGAAACAAATCAACTCTTAGATACCTTGTGAAGATACCCTTCAGCATTAGGATATAAAATCTCTGACTTGAAAGGGATAAGCCCGTTTGTATGCATGCATCGGATCATGCTAGAAGAAAATTTGAAACCCTCTAGAGAGCATCGGAGAAGAATAAATCCTATAATGAGTGATGTAGTTAAGAAAGAAGTTCTTAAGTTACTAGAAGCTGGTATAATATATCAGATATCAGATAGTGAGTGGGTAAGTCCTGTACATGTGGTGCCGAAGAAAGGAGGCATCACGGTTGTTGAAAATGATAAGGGAGACAAAGTAGAAAAACGAACAGAAGGAGGATGGCGTATGTGCATCGATTACAGAAAGCTAAATAAGGCGACTAGGAAAGATCATTTCCCACTTCCATTTATAGATCAGATGCTCGAACGTCTAACTAGGCATTCGTATTTCTGTTATCTAGATGGATATTCCGGATTTTTCCAAATCCCTATTCACCCAGAGGACCAAGAAAAAACTACATTCACCTGTCCTTATGGAACGTTTGCCTATAGGCGGATGCCCTTTGGACTCTGTAATGCACCTGCCACCTTCCAACATTGTATGATGTCCATTTTCGCGGACTATCTCGACGGAAGTATGGAAGTATTCATGGATGATTTTTCTGTATGTGGATTCGATTTCAAAAATTGTCTCTCGAACCTTGAGAAAATTGTAGAAAGATGTGTGGAAGTGAACCTTGTGTTGAATTGGGAGAAGTGTCACTTTATGGTCAACGAAGGAATAGTTTTAGGGCATATCATCTCCGAGAGAGGGATAGAAGTTGAAAAAGCCAAAATAGAAGTTATAGAGAACCTCAACCCACCTAAAACTATTAGGGAAGTACGAAGTTTTCTAGGACATGCTGGATTCTACCGATGCTTTATAAAAGACTTCTCCAAAATAACAAAACCCTTAACTAACCTTCTTATGAAAGATGCTGAATTTGACTTTAATGAGAAGTGTCTTAAAGCCTTCAACATTCTAAAACAAGCACTGATTTCAGCTCCTGTCATTCAACCCCCTGACTGGGAGCAACTGTTGTACCCCAAAATTTTCCCTCCCATATTCTTCAAGAAATTGCCAAGTCAAGCTGCAAAATTCCCCAAGGGTTGCACAGTTCAAGGGCCTCCTAAGCAGTCAAAATTAGGGTTTTGGTTCTGATCAAGAAAATGAAGTTTCCAAGGGTCCAATCAAGTCCCACATGCCTATAAACATGGTCAAGCATCCTCATACAAAGTTTCAAGACTTTCAGCACAAAATTGCACAGTCAAAACCTTAATTGCACTACAGTCAACTGTAGGGGCAAAATGGTCATTTGGCAGTCAAAAGTTCAAATTTTTGGTCAACATCTCATTTTGAAGCCACAAACATCATTTTATCAATGCTTGATCATTATTCTCAAAGCTTGGCTCAAAAATCATCAAGATGCAAAAGTTTCCTTATTTGGACAGCTGAAAAAGTCAACTGTAAATTGACCAGGGCATAACTTTCACATGAATTATCAGAAAAATTCCATCCAAAGCTCATTTTGAAGAGAAAGACATTTCCTACAACTCCTCTTCACACTTCAAGTCCAATAAATGCTCTCACAAAAAGTTATCAATTTCAACATTATAGGTCATTTTCAAAAGTCAACAAAAAGGGACTTTAAGTCAAAGGCCATAACTTGAGATTGGTAAATCAAAATGACATGGGACTAACTACATTGGTTAGAGGACTCAAAGACCTTTCCAAAATGTCCAAGAACATGAGCAAAGCTTAAAAATTGAGCAAGTTATGCCTTGTGGAAGTTGGGAAATTTTTGGATATTTTGAAAAGTCAACATTGCTTCAAATGACCTAAAATTGCTAATGGGCCTATTTTTCTTCCACAATTCATCATACAAGGCATGTGCACGACCACTTGGCCCAAAGGGAAGTTTTTCTTCATTTTTATTTATTTATTTGGATTTTTATTATTAATAATTCATTTAAATTAATTAAAATACATGAAAAATATAAAACCTAATGTTTCAAATCTTTTTATGCATATAATATCTATAATATTTCGTGCAAATCAGATTAGGGAAGAATTAGGATGATTGGATATGATTGAGAGCTAAAAAGCATGAAAAAAGATTGAAAAATAATGGCTTGAAAAATCAAATATTGCATAATCAATTCTTTGATTCTTTTGATCAGATTTTTGACCTAATTGGTTCCATACATAAGCATGATCAAGACCTAATCCTAAAAGACCACTCAGCTGCGCAAGAACCTGAAGATCAAACTCACACTTTTTGCCTAAAAACTTCAAAACTGAAAACAAGGTTAGAGGTGGATTCAGAGCAAGAAACCAATTGCAAAAGCTTCCTCGTGTCTCGCTGAAGCTAACTGGATAACTTTCCAACCCTTACACGCCCAGAACTAGTACAAGAGGTTCAAACCGTTTCAAATTATATGCATAATCGTGTTTCCATATTTAAGCATTTTCATTGCGTTTCTTTGATGAATTCATACTAATTGATATGTTCTGAAGCTAACCATCTACTTTGATTGAGTTTTTGTGTGCTATATACGATTCCACCATGGTTGTCTTTTAGGGTTCATGAAGCTTTAAATTGGGTTTTTTTAATTAAGGAAAAATTGGCATTCAAGACTTAGACCACTGAATCAAGCATGATTGGACGATCACAAAGCCACCCTCGCGCTCAATTTATGAGCATCCCTGGGCTAATCGCTATTTTTTAATAGGGTGCCTACAGGGACATTTAAAAACCGTTGCCTATGTTTTGTTATATTTTCAGGAAAATAAGCCAAGGAAGAAGAAGGGTGCGTGGCCATCAGTAATTGGCTGGTTCAAAAATTCGCGCTAAAATCCACTAACGTTTTTGTTTTATTTGATATTAATTGTTTGTTGTATTACATACAAAATGCGTAACATGGCTCAGTGGCAGGCACAAGCATTGGCAAACTACAGGACCTGGGTTCGAGCCCCAGGTCCTCACCCCCTTTCATATTTTTCTTCATTTAATGTTCATATGCAGATTCAATATAGTGGACCACTATACACCCACCACATCAAGTCACCACGTGCCCACTGAGATGGATCAGAAGGTCCAGATTGGGAGAATACCGTGTACGTCAGTCAATGGAGATCCACGCCAGCGCAAAAGTCAACCAGGCCTGAAGATCATTGGGCCCAAATTGCTAAAGACCAACCTCCACTTTGGGGACAGACACCCCCCTAGGTTTGAATTTTTATTTCTTTTATTTATTTTACTTATTTTCAAATATTATTTTTTTTAATCAGTTTGTTAATTTAATATTTTCATAATATATATAAAAAACACATAAAAAATCAGAAAACAGAAAAATTAATAAATATTTTTATTTTAGTTTTTTTTGTAAATAAATTGCATAATTAATCTTAGTTATTAAATTAGGTTTAATTGTAATATTTTCATAATAAAAATCTAAAATTGGTAGAACTAGGGTTTAATTAATTTTTTATCCCTTTTTATTTTCGTTCATAATAATTAAATATTATTTATTTTTATAATCAAATTGCATGTAAAATAATTAGGTTTAATTTTAGGTTAAAATTTGATCTTTTCTTAATAAATTAAAAGCAACTAGAATTAAGGTTAGCATGTTATTTTAGTTAATTCTTTTTTTCATTAAAATCATAAAATACCAAAAAATACCAAAAACAATTTCTTTTCTTTTTTAATTAATTAATTTCATCATTTAATTTAATTTTGCAAAAAGGGTCCAACGCCCTCGTTTTTTAATTCTTATTTAATTCGCGTATTTATTTCTTTTTCGTATAATTTTTATGTACCTCTCCCAAGGCCATGTAATATTTTAATTTTCTCGCACTTTACTCTTCTTTAATTCTTTATTTTTCTGTCAAATCGGGTTCAAGAAATTTTGGCGATGTGGACCTGCGCCTTTTGTAATAGCTTAGAATCTTTTACTTCCCGCAACTTTTTAACTGTTAATCAAGGCATGCAAGAATGAATGACAAAATAAAAACAAACGCATAGATCACTTTGACATGAAAAGACAAAAATAAATGAAAACGACACACGAATCACACACCACCCCTAGGGTACGCCTCACTGTTGCCTTGCCTCGAAAGGTGATCGTCGAGTAAAGGATGTCTTAGTAAGTCCTCATGATCCGGGAACCTGGCATGAGGGTAGCTTCTAAGGTGTCTTCCCATTGCTCTGGTGATCACCATGTCCCGAACCTCGAATTGACCCGAACACCTCCAACGGTGGTGCTACCTACCTCTCAATGGTGGGATGGCACTACTTTAAAGGACATTTACACAGACGAATTCCTTAGGGTAGGTAGACGACTCTAGATACTTGCTCTAATTTCAAAAACAAATCAAAAAATACTTTTCGCACCGACACCTTTTCAAAAAGCTTTCGAAAGCAATTTTTCAAACACTCTTGAGGACTGATACAAGAGTCGAACTGGAATTTTCAAAGAAACTTTTTAAACCCACAGTTGAAAAGCAAACAAACCATTTTTGAAAACACAAGTGAGCAAGTATCTAAGAGCCCATGGATAACCATGGATAGAAAGGGTGCTAACACCTTCCCTTTCTATAATCTACCTCCCGAACCGAGAGCAATCTCTTTAAGGAATTTTTTTGTGCTTTTGTCCTTTCCATTTGGAGAAAATAAAAGACGGTGGCGACTCTTGCTTCCGCGACATTTCGCGAACCAGCGTTAAACAGTCAGTTCCAGATCCACCGATCACAGAACTGGCGACTCTGCTGGGGACTTAACTTAAAGTGAGGTGTACCTTAGGACTAAGATCAATGTGTTTTCAATTGCTTTCCTTGTGTGCTTTAAAATTGTGGGTTGCTTGGGAGTTCTATAGATCCTAACCCGGATCTGGGGATACCTTTCTTAGAAAGTAGCAACAAGGCTGTGAGGGAACTGTGCGGGGTATACCGACATGGTTGAAACAGTCTGCTACGTTGATGTGGCACTTTGGTGTGTACCGGTAACCCTTGAGTTCAGTCAAGGAGAGTACGGGGCCTCCGCGTGGTGTCGTGAAGCATCAACAGACCTTAGGAACCTTAATTGAACTATCTTGGCCTCTTTAGGGTAGTGAGATAACTGACTTTGGTGCAGTCCGAGGTTGGTTGATACTCGATACTACACTCAATTGAGGGTTGCTTTCGTGGAATATTTCAGTCGCCAGTTCAGTGGCTAAATCGAAACGATGAACAATGAAAGCAATCCCGTGATATTGGGACCCTTAGAACCCGGTTACTTCTAATAGGACAGGTTGAGCCCACCAACCTCAAGAGGGTACTACCCAGACCCCATGCTGGCCTTAAACCCTAAGGGCTTGTCTTGTGTGCCTTGTGTGCCTTACATGTTTGTCTTTGTAAATATCTGTGGTGTGTTTAATCATAGCATCATGACATCATCCAGCATCATACGCATTGACTAACCATTTCAGGGGTTCGAATTTTCATCTTTGTTCTTGTTTTGTAGGACATGGAAACTGTTCGTAGAAAGACAATTCAAATCAGTCTTGTAAGGGTCCCTCCTCAGCTTAAGGAACTTATATCCAGGATTCCCGAGAACTCTTCATTCAGTGAAAGACATGGAAGTCTCATCAGCTTGGTCAATACCAACATTGAGGAAGATATGATCAAGGTCCTGTTCCAATTCTTTGACCCTCTGCATCACTGTTTCACCTTCTTGGACTATCAGCTGGTACCTACATTGGAGGAGTTCTCCCGGCTCCTGAAGATCCCTATCCTTGATCAGCTACCCTACAACGGTACGGAAAAGGAACCCAAGCGTGAAGAGATTGCTAAAGCCTTGCACCTACAGTCATCTGACCTCAAGGGACATTGGGAAGTTAGAAGTGGTATCAAAGGGTTCTTAGCCAGGTTTCTGTTTGAAAAAGCCCATGAATGTTGGAACTCCCTTGACTTGCAAGCTTTTGAAGAAGTGGTGGCCCTCCTTGTCTATGGTTTGGTGTTGTTCCCTAACCCAGATCAGCTTATAGATATCAGTTCTGTCCAGATCTTTATGTCCAGGAATCCTATACCTACGTTGCTGGGGGACATCCTTCACTCATGTTACACTCGAACCATATGAGAAAAAGAGGTGTCCTTATGTGTTGCACTCCTCTCCTGGGAAGGTGGTTTATTTCGCACCTTCCACAATCAGTTTTGAAGAATGAGCGGGGTTTGAGATGGTCACAACGGTTGATGACTCTTACACATGCAGATATACATTGGTGCCCTAGGTCTAGAGAAGATGTCACTATCATTGATCGTTGCGGGGAGTACCCTAATGTTCCTTTATTTGGAATCAGAGGAGGTATTACTTACAACCCATGCCTGGCTTGGAGACAGTTTGGTTATGCTCTGAGGGATGGTCCACATGACATGTTAATTCCTGACATAGTTTTTGACTTCGACAATGATACTCAAGGACTTCGCCAGAGATTTATCAGAGCTTGGAGGATGCCCAGTAGGATAGACATCAAGACACTGGGGCACAGGAACTCCATCCCGTTGGAACCTTATCTCAAGTGGGTACGAGCCTGCTCCCAGAAGTTAGTGATGCCTTATCCCCATATGCTCCCTGTGATCAAAGAGCCGGTCTTGGAAGGAGAAGTGTCCTATACTATTCAGCACCCCGATATGCCCACATCCTGGGAAGAGATGCAGAAGAGCTGGATCCAGCTTAAGGAAGAACGAAATTCTCTTGAGACCAGTCTACATGCCAGTGAAAAGAAGGTCTTGGAGCTCACCCGCCTGTTGCATGAGGAGAGGAATCTCAACACTTACATAGCTCCGAAGAGGATGCGTAGCATATTTTGGGATTGATTTGCTTTTGTATTATTTTGCCCATGAGGCTTTGATGTACTAAAAAATTATTTCCTTAATGATAACGTGTGTTCCTTTTTGTCTACAACAAATTTGAACTTTCGAACCCTTGAATGCATTGCATAAACACATATCATTCATCATGTGCATAGCAGTTTTTTCCTCTTTTCAGGTTGCTTACAGTTCTTCGCTGTTTATTTCAGCATCATGAATCCTGACTCGTCATCAACTGAGACATCCATCAAAGCTCTTCAGGCGCAGAATGCGCAATTTCAGGAATTAATCAAGGGTTTGGCTCAAGGCCAAGAAGAGCTGAAGGCTCTGCTCCTGAAGAAGGAGAAGAAGAAGAAGAGAAGAACTGTTCTGTTTAGCTCGGGCCGAAGGTTTGGCAATACTCTGCAGAATGAAGAGGCTGGTTCTTCTATTGGCAAGAGTACTCCTCAAGCAGAAAAAGGTCCTAGTCCGGTAGTCTCCGACAACGAGACTGATTTTGATGAAGAGCAATATCCTCCTGCAGAAGACCGTTACAAGCAGCTGGAGGATAGGCTGAATGCTATGGAGATACAACAGGTACCTGGGCTGGATTTTGGAGATTTGGGTTTGTCTACTGGTGTAATCATTCCTCATAAATTTAAAGCACCATCTTTCACTAAGTACGACGGGGCGTCTTGTCCCAAGCTACATCTCAGGTCCTATGTTCGGAAGATTCAACCGTACTCAGCGGATAAGAATTTGTGGATCCACTTCTTCCAGGAGAGTCTTTCAGGGACTCATCTCGAATGGTTTTATCAGCTGGATGGGACCAAGGTTCGTAACTGGGAGGAGTTGGCTACTGCTTTCTATAAGCAGTATCAATATAATGCCGACCTTGCCCCTACACGTACCCAACTCCAGGGTATGTCGTTAGGTTCAAGTGAAGGTTTTAAAGAGTACGCTCAGAAGTGGAGAGACCTGGCTGGCAGGGTGCAGCCACCGTTGACTGATCGGGAATTGGTAGACATGTTCTTGGGGACCCTATCTGGGCCATTTTTCAACCATCTTATCGGGAATTCGTCTGCAGGGTTCACTGATCTGATTCTGACTGGAGAGAGAATTGAGGCTGGGTTGAAGTCTGGAAAGATTCCGAAGGGTGCATCATCTAGTTCTGAGAAGAAACCCTTCAAGAAGGAGGCTAGTGCTGTATATGGTTCCAAGAGACCGGAGAGATCTGAGCGCCGCCAGTCTGTCAGTGCGGTAATGATTGCCAAGCCTGTTGCCGCTTCTCGGCCGACCAATCCTCAAAGGGCTGAAAGACCCCGGAGAGAGTTTACCCGTTTGAGCATGACCTTGTCGCAGATCTTACCACAGTTGCTCTCAACCAACTTAGTGACCGTCAGAGAGGCTCCGAAGTTTCCAAATACTACATCTCCTAAGTACAACCCAAATGCCCGCTGTGTGTACCATTCTGATAGTATGGGGCATGCCACTGATGACTGTTGGGCATTAAGGAATAAGGTGCAAGACCTTATCGACGCGAAAGAGATACAGTTTGAAGCGCCTGAGAGGCCGAATGTGGTTACTGCTCATATGCCCCAGCATGGAGTAAATGCTGTTGACGAAGATGTTTACGCTGTTTCTGTGGATGATCTAGCTACTCCTTTGAAGACCGTCAAGAGGAACCTACTGCTGGCCGGTTTATTTCCGGGTTGCAGTGAGGGTTGCCTGTTCTGTGCTGTTTCCCTATCTGGTTGTCCCTTGCTGAAGATAGGCATCAAAAGCCTAATGGATAGCAAGGAGATTCTGTTTAAGAAGTCTGCTATTCAGTTGGTTCCGGTGGAGGAAGTTTCTGTGGTTACCATCTTCAATAATCCAATCAAGGCTCTCCCGAAGAAGCCTGTTCAAATCATGACTGTTGCACCTGTGGTTATCACTGTTCCGGGGCCTCTTCCCTATGTATCTGATAAAGCTGTCCCCTGGAATTACGGGGCAGATGTGTATGTGAATGGGATCAAACAAGAATTCAACACTGGCGCCAGCATCTGTGATATCACTGGCCCAACCAAGGTTACCCGCAGTGGCAGGCTCTTCTCGCCTGACATTGCACCGCCTGCTGCTCGAAGACCACTCCTTATAACTCCTACAAGTGTACCTGTTCCTGTTGCTGATCAAGCTGTTTCTCCTGCTGCCGAGTCATCCAATGCTCGGGGCAAAGGGATTGAAGTTGAGCCTGCCCAGATGGAGGCACCTATACCTATAACTGCTGAGGCCTCCCAACAAGAGATGGAGGAAATCTTGAAAATTATAAAGAAGAGTGACTTCAATGTTGTGGAACAGCTGGGGCACACGCCCTCCAAAATCTCTATGCTCTCTTTATTGCTGTGCTCTAAGGCCCATGCTAAGGCCCTGATCTCGTTTCTCAAGACGGCCCATATGCCACAGGAGACATCTGCAGTCCAGTTCACTGATTGCGTAGCAAATCTGACAGCAGACAATGGCTTGGGTTTCTCAGATGCTGACCTGACTGCGAAAGGAAGATACCACAATGATGCCCTGCATGTCTCTATCGAATGCAGGGGCACTACTCTGGCACATGTATTGGTGGATACTGGTTCGTCCTTGAATGTGCTACCCAAGAAGGCTTTAGACCGTTTAGATTGTGAAGGCCTGGAACTGAAACCCAGCAATATCATCGTCAGGGCCTTTGACGGTTCAAAAAGGATGGTTCATGGAGAGGTTGACATTCCGATTCGTGTGGGTTCTCAGGTGTTTGACTCTACATTTTATGTGATGGATATCCGTCCATCGTACTCTTGTCTACTGGGTCGACCTTGGATCCATAAAGCTGGGGCAGTGACCTCTACCTTGCACCAGAAGCTGAAGTACCCTGTCAGAGGGAAGATCGTCACTGTGCAAGGAGAGGAGGAGTATATGGTAAGCCACCTGAACTCCTTCAGATACATTGATATGGATGGGGAGTTTATTGAAACCCCCTTTCAGCATTTCGAGGAGGTGCTTCCAATTTCAGCAGTAGCAGAAACAGCGGTCGAGGAGAATGTTCCTTTGAAGATGGCTTCCCTGAAGGATGCCCGGGCTGTGGTTCAAAAAGGTGAATGTGCTAACTGGGGCAGGCTTCCAGACTTTACACAGAAAACTGACAAATTTGGGCTGGGTTTTACTGCAGAGGGTCAGAAAGCTATGCGGAAGGCGAAGACCAGAAGACCTCCTGTGTTCATTACAAATCCAGGAGTGAATGCTGTTGGTGAAGACAATGAAGTGGATGAAATAGAATTCAATAGCTGGATCTACCCGACGACCGAAGGCGGATTGACCAATTGGATTGCTAAGGACCATACTCCTGTTACTTTTGTTACGCAGTAATAAACTTCCTTGTTTTGTTATTTTGTAATAAACAATAATAAACTCTATGGCCCGGTGTCTTACCCGAGGCAGCGTGGTTCTATTTGTGAGGGCATATAAATTGTCATTTCATATATCATAAATGAAAATCTTGGACGTTTTCTCGCATTTCAAATCTTATGCTCCTTTTCTGTCTTTCCTTCCTTTACATATTTTTCAAAACAGCTGTATTTACACACACTCACTCATACAGGTCTCAATCCACCCTGGATCTCACTGGTAACGACCCTGCTACTGCCAGTTATGACTTCGAAAATCCGATCAACTTAGCCGAAGACGAAGGTGAAGATGATTGCAAAGTGCCTGGCGAGCTGGCAAGACTGTTACTTCAGGAAGAGAGGGCAATCCAACCCCATGAAGAGCCAGTGGAAACAATAAACTTGGGTACTGAGGCAGACAAGAAAGAGGTAAAGATTGGTGTTAACCTAGAGCTCAGCATGAAGCAACGGTTGACTCAAATGCTGCATGATTATATGGAGATCTTTGCCTGGTCCTACGAAGACATGCCCGGGTTGGATACCGACATTGTGGTCCATCACTTGCCAACTAAGGAAGATTGCCCTCCGGTTAAGCAAAAGGTCCGCCGTATGCGTCCAGAGATGTCTGAGAAGATCAAAGCCGAGGTTATGAAGCAGTTTGATGCCGGGTTTCTTGCAGTGACTTCTTACCCTCAGTGGGTTGCTAATGTGGTGCCGGTACCAAAGAAAGATGGAAAGGTCAGAATGTGTGTCGATTACAGGGATCTGAACAGGGCCAGCCCCAAAGATGACTTCCCTCTACCTCACATTGATGTCCTCGTTGACAATACAGCTCAGCATAAGGTGTTCTCTTTCATGGATGGCTTTTCAGGTTACAATCAGATCAAGATGGCACCTGAAGACATGGAGAAGACTACCTTTGTTACTCAGTGGGGGACCTTCTGCTACAAGGTCATGCCTTTTGGACTAAAGAACGCTGGGGCAACCTACCAACGCGCCATGGTTGCTTTATTTCATGACATGATCCATCATGAGATAGAAGTGTATGTTGACGACATGATCGCAAGGTCCCAAACTGAGGAAGAGCATCTAGATCATCTGCAGAAGTTGTTTGACCGGTTGAAACTATACAAGCTGAGGTTGAACCCGAACAAGTGCACCTTCGGGGTAAGATCTGGGAAGTTGCTAGGCTTCGTGGTCAGCGATAAAGGTATTCAAGTGGACCCTGCTAAGGTCAAAGCTATTCAAGAGATGCCAGTTCCTAGGACAGAGAAGGAGGTCAGAGGCTTTTTAGGACGCCTGAATTACATTGCTCGCTTCATCTCACACCTAACTGCTACTTGTGAACCAATCTTCAAGCTGCTGAAGAAAGATCAGGTAGTACGTTGGAATGATGAATGTCAGGCTGCTTTTGACAGAATCAAGGAGTATCTCCAAGAACCACCTATCCTTATGCCACCGGTTGAAGGGAGACCTCTGATATTATACCTAACAGTGCTTGACAACTCAATGGGGTGTGTGCTGGGGCAGCATGACGAGTCTGGCCGAAAAGAGCATGCCATTTATTACCTTAGCAAAAAGTTTACCGACTGTGAGACCCGATACTCACTGCTTGAGAAAACTTGCTGCGCTTTGGTATGGGCTGCTCGCCGGCTGAGACAGTATATGCTGACTCACACTACCTTGTTAATCTCAAAGATGGATCCTATAAAGTACATATTTGAAAAGCCTGCTCTGTCTGGGAGAATTGCAAGATGGCAAATGATCTTGACGGAATACGACATTCAGTACACAACCCAGAAAGCCATCAAGGGAAGTGTATTGGCAGACCACTTGGCACATCAGGCCATAGATGACTATCAGTCAATGAACTTCGAGTTTCCGGATGAAAGCATCATGATAGTAACAGATTGTGAAGTACCTGGACCGGATGAAGGACCTGAGGAAGGATCCCGATGGTCTATGCACTTTGACGGAGCCTCCAATGCTTTGGGTAACGGTATCGGCGCTATAATCATATCTCCACAAGGTACTCATACTCCACTCACTGCCCGACTATGTTTCAATTGTACCAACAACATGGCAGAGTATGAGGCGTGCATCATGGGTCTTCAAGCTACGATCGACCTAAGGATCAAGTTTCTGAGTGTCTTCGGAGATTCCGCTCTCGTGATCAATCAGATCAAAGGAGAGTGGGATACGAAACATCCGAATCTTATCCCTTACAGAGAATGTGTGTTGACCCTGATCCCCCACTTCACAGAGATAACCTTTGAACACTTTCCGAGAGAAGAGAATCAGTTGGCGGACGTGTTAGCTACAATGTCTTCTATGTTCAAAGTTAAATGGGATAATGAGGCTCCCCGGATCATCATCTGGAAACTAGACGAACCGGCATACTGTTGCAATCTCGAGACTGAATTGGTGACTGAGAAGCCTTGGTACCATGAGGTAAAAAGATATCTGGAAGCTCAGGAATACCCTGAAGGTGCCTCTATCAATGATAAGAAGTTTCTGAGAAGGTTCGCGGCAAAGTTTTTCCTTAGCAACGGCATCTTGTACAAGCGAAACCATGATTCAACCTTACTGCGTTGTGTGGACAAGACTGAAGCAGAAAGGATCATGGAAGAGCTACATGAAGGGACCTTTGGTACACATTCCAGTGGACACACTATGGCTAAGAAGATCCTTCGGGCAGGGTATTACTGGTCCACAATGGAAGCTGACTGCTACCAACATTCCAGGACATGCCATAAGTGCCAGATTTACGCAGACAAGGTGCATGTTCCTCCGGTTCCCCTGAATGTTCTGACTGCGCCTTGGCCGTTTGCAATATGGGGCATAGACATGATCGGTGAGATTAAACCTACGGCATCTAATGGGCATCGCTTCATCCTAGTGGCGATTGACTATTTTACAAAGTGGGTTGAAGCAGCGTCCTATGCTACGGTAACCAAGACTGTTGTGGCACGGTTCATTCGGCATAACATGATCTGTCGGTACGGCGTCCCAGAGAGGATCATTACAGAAAACGGTACCAATCTGAATAATAAGATGATCACTGAGCTCTGCGAGCAGTTCAAAATACAGCACCATAATTCTTCTCCTTACAGACCGAAGATGAATGGGGCTATAGAAGCAGCAAATAAAAATATCAAGAAAATCGTGCAGAAGATGACAGTGACTTATAAGGATTGGCACGAGATGTTACCATTCGCTCTACATGGGTACCGTACCTCAGCCAGGACGTCAACCGGGGCAACTCCTTTCTCTTTGGTTTATGGTATGGAGGCAGTCTTACCGATCGAAGTGCAAATACCCTCTCTCCGGATAATGAAGGATGCAAATATGAACGAGGATGATTGGATCCAGACACGACTTGATCAGCTCAACCTTATTGATGAAAAAAGACTTGTTGCTATCTGCCATGGTCAGACGTATCAGAAACGGATGATCAGGGCATTTAACAAAAAGGTCAGACCACAGGAATATCAAGTTGGGGATCTGGTGATCAAGCGAATCATCCTTCCTCAGAGTGATCCAAGGGGCAAATGGACCCCTACGTACGAAGGGCCATTTGTGGTTAAACATGTGTTCTCAGGAGGAGCCATGATTCTAACCAACATGGATGGTGACGACCTTCCTCACCCCGCCAATGCAGACATAGTAAAAAGATACTACGCATGAAAAAAGACCCGCTAGGCTGACATGCCTAGGCAAAAATTAGGGCTTCCCGGCGAACCAAAAGGGTTCGGGCAAAATGAAGGGATGAAATGAAAAAAAATCTGTACACCCGACAAGTCGAAAACCTGAAAAGGCGGCTTGGGAAAAAATGGGTATCCCGGTGGACTGAAAACCCGAAAGGGCGGTCCAGGCAAAAATTAGGGATAAAGCGTAATACTATGTCTCATTGGATCACTTTGCATCCAGAACCCGGTATCTATATCAAGTTCAGACAGCATCGATCAGTCAGCTTCACCTTCAACCAAGGTCATCAAGTGATGAGACGCTCGGAGTTATAAAGGCAATAGCAGAGTTGAAACCCAGTGGATCATTCATTTCACACAGCTGTTTTATTTTTTCTTGTACAAAATTTGTATAAACTCTTTTGTTCGGCGGTGTTCTCTTACTAGGACGTCAGCCTCTTGTACACAAAACGCCTATTTACAGGCCATCCAAAAATCAATACAAATATATTTTTCAGTTAAAAATTGCCAATTGTTTTTTCCTTTTCTATTTTGTTTTGCGAAGAACGTCCAAGGTTCAATTTGTGATATATGCATTGACAATAATTTGCTAACTCATAAATATTTGCATACGAAACAAAGGATTAATTACAGGTAACATTAGAAACAGGGGCAATAAAGAGTTGTCTAAGCAATCTAATTGTTCTATCCTCCAAGGTACCAAGATAGGTTCAACTAAAGAACATAACCGGCATATCTTAATTCCCCAGAGAGTACGTCAGCAAGTCCACATACTCTTCTCCAGCAAAGTTACAGTCAGTCTTAAGGAAGTTGGGTATACTCCCGTAGATCTCAACATTCCCCAGCAGCATATATACATATATTCTTAACAAACATCCCCGGCAATCTTGGTCTAAAGATTGTTCCCCGGCGGCATATCAAACATTCAAAGGAATCACTTCCCCCGCAGTTCAAAACTTCCCCAGGAGAGTCCAATCCAGTTCCCTAGGAAAGTTGGAATTTATCTCCCCAAGCAGTAAGCTTATCCCCAGTAGATTCTGGAAGCTTATCCTCGCGGAACACGAACGCGTCGTCCGACTTTATTCAAAGAGTTATTTCCCTACCAGGATATAACTGGGTTATCCTCAGCCAAAAGCCACGGAAAGAGCGTCCTCGACGAAGTCTTCTTATCCCTAGTGAAGTCTATCAGCACTTCCAACGCAACAAGAGTATCCCCAGCAAGGTATTATCAACACTCAACAAAGTATCTCTCTCCCCACAGAGTATCGCTTCCCAGCAAGATCGTCAGGGTACTTTTCCCCGCAGAGTTTTTCCATTCGCCAAGTTTATTCCCCAATGGAGTTATCTTCTCCTACCGGTATTCTTGCAGCTATCATCCCCAGCGGAAGCGAAATCTATTCTTCAACATCAGCCCAGGATATGACTTCCCGGCGCCCGTCAAGGATTTACTTTCCTAGACGAAAGCATACATTCCTAAACATCACATACATCATTATAGCATGCATAGACGCATCATATCTTACAAATCTCATTTATGTTGAGAACATCATTGCTTAGTCCATATCATGCATTGCATATGACTGACCTTTACCTTTCAGGAAAGATTCAGCTAAATTCTCAATCATATTTCAAAACTCTAAGACCTTATCTGGTTCAGTTAAATCGACTCCAAAGATTTCTTATCCAGTCCAAGGCCTTCTCTAGTCCAGCTAAATCGACCCCAAACAGATTTTTCTGATGAAGACTCAGTAGAAGTTATCAGGTTTTTCTCAATGTTTGCTTTTGAGATTATAATTGCCTATGGTTCTCTCCCCGATCCTGCGGAGATGATAATTCCACTCCAGGTTTTTCTCAATGTTTTCTATTGAGATTATAATTGCCTATGGTTCTCTCCCCGATCCTGCGGAGACGATAATTCCATTCCAGGTTTTTCTCAATGATTGCTTTTGAGATTATAATTTCCTATGGTTCTCTCCCCAATGCTGCGGAGACGATAATTCCATTCCAGGTTTTTCTCAATGTTTGCTTTTGAGATTATAATTGCCTATTGGTTCTCTCCCCGATCCTGCGGAGACGATAATTTCATTCCAGGTTTTTCTCAATGATTGCTTTTGAGATTATAATTTCCTATGGTTCTCTCCCCAATCCTGCGGAGACGATAATTCCATTCCAGGTTTTTCTCAATGTTTGCTATTGAGATTATAATTGCCTATGGTTCTCTCCCCAATGTTGCGGAGGTGATAATTCCATTCCAGGTTTTTCTCAATGTTTGCTTTTGAGATTATAATTTCCTATGGTTCTCTCCTCGATCCTGCGGAGACGATAATTCTATTGAGATTATAATTGCCTATGGTTCTCTCCCCAATGCTGCGGAGACGATAATTCCATTCCAGGTTTTCCCAATAATTGCTATTGAGGTTGTAATCGCCTATAGTTCTCTCCCCGATACTGCGGAGATGGTAATTCCCACCAAGATTTTCTCAACGATTGCGGTTGAAGTTAAAATCATCCAAGGTTCTCTCACCGTTCCTATTGAGGTAGTAACCACCCCTGGTTCATTCATCACCGTTTGAAGCTCCAGATTCAGCTCCTGTAACTAGTCAGGACACATCTATACCAAGCATCTGAAGACCAGCTCCTGCAACATGTCAGGTACTCATTTTTCTTTTGCAGGTACGCAAGTTCTCGCTAAGGAATATCTTACGCGATCAACATCCAGATGGCATCTATAAGCCCATCATCCTATTCATCAACCTCTAAATGGCATCTATAAGCCCATTCCACCATCACTGCTACTATGTGAGCGCAAATTTCTGGGCACTCTAGTGTTCAATCATCTTCCACCCTCGGATTACGAAAGGCACGTCGGCCAATCTGCATCCTCAGGTTTAAGAAGATTGAACAGGGGCAACTGTTGTACCCCAAAATTTGCCCTCCCATATTCTTCAAGAAATTGCCAAGTCAAGCTGCAAAATTCCCCAAGGGTTGCACAGTTCAAGGGCCTCATAAGCAGTCAAAATTAGGGTTTTGGTTCTGATCAAGAAAATGAAGTTTCCAAGGGTCCAATCAAGTCCCACATGCCTATAAACATGGTCAAGCATCCTCATACAAAGTTTCAAGACTTTCAGCACAAAATTGCACAGTCAAAACCCTAATTGCACTACAGTCAACTGTAGGGGCATAATGGTCATTTGGCAGTCAAAAGTTCAAATTTTTGGTCAACATCTCATTTTGAAGCCACAAACATCATTTGATCAATTCTTGATCATGATTCTCAAAGCTTGGCTCAAAAATCATCAAGATGCAAAAGTTTCCTTATTTGGACAGTTGAAAAAGTCAACTGTAAATTGACCAGGGCATAACTTTCACATGAATTATCAGAAAAATTCCATCCAAAGCTCATTTTGAATAGAAAGACATTTCCTACAACTCCTCTTCACACTTCAAGTCCAAGAAATGCTCTCACAAAAAGTTATCAATTTCAACATTATAGGTCATTTTCAAAAGTCAACAAAAAGGGACTTTAAGTCAAAGGCCATAACTTGAGATTTGTAAATCAAAATGACATGGGACCAAAGACATTGGTTAGAGGACTAAAAGACCTTTCCAAAATGTCCAAGAACATGAGCAAAGCTTAAAAATTGAGCAAGTTATGCCTTGTGGAAGTTGGGAAATTTTTGGATATTTTGAAAAGTCAACATTGCTTCAAATGACCTAAAATTGCTAATGGGCCTATTTTTCTTCCACAATTCATCATCCAAGGCATGTGCACGACCACTTGGCCCAAAGGGAAGTTTTTCTTCATTTTTATTTATTTATTTGGATTTTTATTATTAATAATTCATTTAAATTAATTAAAATACATGAAAAATATAAAACCTAATGTTTCAAATCTTTTTATGCATATAATATCTATAATATTTCGTGCAAATCAGATTAGGGAAGAATTAGGATGATTGGATATGATTGAGAGCTAAAAAGCATGAAAAAAGATTGAAAAATAATGGCTTGAAAAATCAAATATTGCATAATCAATTCTTTGATTCTTTTGATCAGATTTTTGACCTAATTGGTTCCATACATAAGCATGATCAAGACCTAATCCTAAAAGACCACTCAGCTGCGCAAGAACCTGAAGATCAAACTCACACTTTTTGCCTAAAAACTTCAAAACTGAAAACAAGGTTAGAGGTGGATTCAGAGCAAGAAACCAATTGCAAAAGCTTCCTCGTGTCTCGCTGAAGCTAACTGGATAACTTTCCAACCCTTACACGCCCAGAACTGGTACAAGGGGTTCAAACCGTTTCAAATTATATGCATAATCGTGTTTCCATATATAAGCATTTTCATTGCGTTTCTTTGATGAATTCATACTAATTGATATGTTCTGAAGCTAACCATCTACTTTGATTGAGTTTTTGTGTGCTATATACGATTCCACCATGGTTGTCTTTTAGGGTTCATGAAGCTTTAAATTGGGTTTTTTTAATTAAGGAAAAATTGGCATTCAAGACTTAGACCACTGAATCAAGCATGATTGGACGATCACAAAGCCACCCTCGCGCTCAATTTATGAGCATCCCTGGGCTAATCGCTATTTTTTAATAGGGTGCCTACAGGGACGTTTAAAAACCGTTGCCTATGTTTTGTTATATTTTCAGGAAAATAAGCCAAGGAAGAAGAAAGGTGCGTGGCCATCAGTAATTGGCTGGTTCAAAAATTCGCGCTAAAATCCACTAACGTTTTTGTTTTATTTGATATTAATTGTTTGTTGTATTACATACAAAACGCGTAACATGGCTCAGTGGCAGGCACAAGCATTGGCAAACTACAGGACCTGGGTTCGAGCCCCAGGTCCTCACCCCCTTTCATATTTTTCTTCATTTAATGTTCATATGCAGATTCAATATAGTGGACCACTATACACCCACCACATCAAGTCACCACGTGCCCACTGAGATGGATCAGAAGGTCCAGATTGGGAGAATACCGTGTACGTCAGTCAATGGAGATCCACGCCAGCGCAAAAGTCAACCAGGCCTGAAGATCATTGGGCCCAAATTGCTAAAGACCAACCTCCACTTTGGGGACAGACACCCCCCTAGGTTTGAATTTTTATTTCTTTTATTTATTTTACTTATTTTCAAATATTATTTTTTTAATCAGTTTGTTAATTTAATATTTTCATAATATATATAAAAAACACATAAAAAATCAGAAAACAGAAAAATTAATAAATATTTTTATTTTAGTTTTTTTTGTAAATAAATTGCATAATTAATCTTAGTTATTAAATTAGGTTTAATTGTAATATTTTCATAATAAAAATCTAAAATTGGTAGAACTAGGGTTTAATTAATTTTTTATCCCTTTTTATTTTCGTTCATAATAATTAAATATTATTTATTTTTATAATCAAATTGCATGTAAAATAATTAGGTTTAATTTTAGGTTAAAATTTGATCTTTTCTTAATAAATTAAAAGCAACTAGAATTAAGGTTAGCATGTTATTTTAGTTAATTCTTTTTTTCATTAAAATCATAAAATAACAAAAAATACCAAAAACAATTTCTTTTCTTTTTTAATTAATTAATTTCATCATTTAATTTAATTTTGCAAAAAGGGTCCAACGCCCTCGTTTTTTAATTCTTATTTAATTCGCGTATTTATTTCTTTTTCGTATAATTTTTATGTACCTCTCCCAAGGCCATGTAATATTTTAATTTTCTCGCACTTTACTCTTCTTTAATTCTTTATTTTTCTGTCAAATCGGGTTCAAGAAATTTTGGCGATGTGGACCCGCGCCTTTTGTAATAGCTTAGAATCTTTTACTTCCCGCAACTTTTTAACTGTTAATCAAGGCATGCAAGAATGAATGACAAAATAAAAACAAATGCATAGATCACTTTGACATGAAAAGACAAAAATAAATGAAAACGACACACGAATCACACACCACCCCTAGGGTACGCCTCACTGTTGCCTTGCCTCGAAAGGTGATCGTCGAGTAGAGGATGTCTTAGTAAGTCCTCATGATCCGGGAACCTGGCATGAGGGTAGCTTCTAAGGTGTCTTCCCATTGCTCTGGTGATCACCATGTCCCGAACCTCGAATTGACCCGAACACCTCCAACGGTGGTGCTACCTACCTCTCAATGGTGGGATGGCACTACTTTAAAGGACATTTACACAGACGAATTCCTTAGGGTAGGTAGACGACTCTAGATACTTGCTCTAATTTCAAAAACAAATAAAAAAATACTTTTCGCACCGACACCTTTTCAAAAAGCTTTCGAAAGCAATTTTTCAAACACTCTTGAGGACTGATACAAGAGTCGAACTGGAATTTTCAAAGAAACTTTTTAAACCCACAGTTGAAAAGCAAACAAACCATTTTGAAAACACAAATGAGCAAGTATCTAAGAGCCCATGGATAACCATGGATAGAAAGGGTGCTAACACCTTCCCTTTCTATAATCTACCTCCCGAACCGAGAGCAATCTCTTTAAGGAATTTTTCTGTGCTTTTGTCCTTTCCATTTGGAGAAAATAAAAGACGGTGGCGACTCTTGCTTCCGCGACATTTCGCGAACCAGCGTTAAACAGTCAGTTCCAGATCCACCGATCACAGCAACCATTTAAAATCATGTTCGATGCTAGTGACTATGCAGTTGGGGCTGTCTTAGGGCAAAGAAAAGACAAGAAATTACATGTCATTTACTATGCCAGTAGAACCCTAGATACCGCCCAACTTAACTACACAACTACAGAGAAGGAATTGCTAGTTGTAGTATTCGCAATCGCTAAGTTCCGATCTTATTTAGTTGGAGCTAAGATTGTAGTTTATACTAATCACGCAGCAATCCGATATCTGTTAAACAAAAAAGACGCTAAGCCGAGATTACTCAGGTGAATTCTCTTACTCCAAGAATTTGACTTAGACATTAAGGATAAGAGAGGCACTGAGAATTTAGTAGCCGATCATCTATCTAGGCTAGAACATTTGAAACCAGATCTAATACCAATAGACGATCACTTCACTTACGACGAATTGATAGCTAGGATGAACACAATGAGCAAGGATAACTCTGAAACCTATAAAGAATTTAAACCGGAAAAAGTCTCAATGATAAGAAACGTACCTTGGTACGCAGACATTGTGAACTATCTAGCTGCTGACATCATACCCCCAGACTTAAGTTTTCAACAAAAGAAAAAGTTCTTCAATGACATCAAAAGCTTTTATTGGGACGAACCACTCTTGTTCAAAAGAGGAATAGATAACATCTTTAGACGATGTGTTCCAGAGGAGGAAGTGGAAAGCGTCATCAAACATTATCATGCCGCGCCTTATGGTGGACATGCAAGCACATCAAAGACCTGTGCCAAAATCTTTCAAGCAGGCCTTTACTGGCCAACTTTATGGAGAGATGTCCACACTTACATCACCAAGTGTGACCGATGTCAACGCACTGGGAACATTTCAAGGCGTGACGAAATGCCATTAAGAAATATTCAAGAGGTAGAACTCTTTGACGTATTGGGTATAGATTTCATGGGGCCTTTTCCATCATCAATGGGAAATAAATATACTCTTGTGGCAGTTGACTATGTGTCCAAGTGGATAGAAGCAATAACGGCACCCACAAACGACACGAGAGTAGTGATCAAATTGTTCAAGAACATCATATTCCCTAGATTTGGAACACCCCGTCTAGTCATAAGTGATGGAGGATCGCACTTTATATCCAAGATATTTAATAAAATTTTAAACAAATACGGAGTCAAACATAGAGTAGCAACACCATATCACCCTAAAACCAGTGGCCAAGTGGATGTATCGAATATGGAAATCAAGCAAATCCTAGAAAGAACCGTGTCAATATCTAGAAAGGATTGGTCCGGAAAGCTGAAAGATGCACTTTGGGCCTATAGAACAACTTACAAAACCCTTATTGGAACTACCCCATATCAATTGGTCTATGGAAAATCCTGCCACTTACCTTTCAAGTTAGAACACAAAGCCTATTGGGCTATAAAATCCTTGAATTTAGACTACCTAAGAGCTGGAGAGAAACGAATTCTGGACATTCATAAGTTAGAAGAACTCCGCCTAAATGTTTATGAGAATGCCATCATCTATAAAGAAAGAACAAAGATATGGAACAACAAGAAAATTACTAAGAAAGAATTCAATGTAGGCGATCCTGTTCTTCTGTTTAATTCCAGATTACGACTTTTTCCTGTCAAGCTACGTTCAAGATGGACAGGTCCATTCGAGGTATCAAAAGTGTTAGTATCAGGAGTTGTAGAAATCAAGAATAACTCAAGCGCTCCTTTCGTGGTAAATGGACAACGACTGAAGTTGTATAGAGGAGGTGACCTGCCTATTGACTACTATAATCAGACTCTGATAGACCCACCAATCCCAACTTGAAAAGTGAGATCTTATCGTCAAGCTAACGACGTTAAACAAAGCGCTGCGTGGGAGGCAACCCACGATCTTTTTTCTTTATTTTTTAATTTTAATTTTTCTTTTACGTAATTAAAATTGTAATTTTGGACTGACTCATCTATCTTTTTCAGGACCAAGTGCTATTATATCACCTTTTTCAGATGGATTTCGTTGATGGACTCGATGTCATCTTCAGAGACGACGCTCAGAGGGAGCGATTTGCTACACTGTCTACTCGACCAATGCTTCCGACTAGATACCCTGATTCTGCTTGCATGGATGCACTAGGCATTGAGGCCAGTGTCCGTTATCTGTGCCATCAGGTCAATTGGGATGCATATGCTGACGAGATCCACGTGACCTACAGGAACCTCACCTTGGAGTTCCTCAGCTCACTGGAGTATGAGCCCTATGTTGGGACCAGAGAGGACCGTGGGCGGATTAGTTTTCGCATGTTCGGAGCAGAGTATGCTTTTACTTTGAGACAGTTTGGAGATCTGCTTGGATTCGAGACTACACTTACTGCCATCCCTGAGTTTCCTTTAGGGTATTTCATGAGCAGTCTTATAGACAGATTTTGGAGAGCTATTACCGATGGGGGTAGCCTCGACCCATCTGAGCAACTGTCTAAGAGGATTCATAACCCAGCTTTCAGGTACTTTGAGATGATTCTTTGTCATACCTTCTTCGGGAGGAGCTATTGCGATCATTTAGTGACTGCAGAGGAGATACTATTTTTATACTGCGCTAGTCAGTCGCGTCCCATTGCGAGTGGAGCTTTCTTGATAGAAAGTCTAGATATGGCTGCGTTATCCTCTGAGGGATACTTAGACGCTGGTGGGAATGTGACGCTGATTGCATCTGCTCTGGGCTTGGATAACTAGTTACTCCGCCTGACACCATACTGTGGTAGTACACACATCGACATTGACTTCTGCTTAGACCATGGACTTATGCACCGAGCTTCTTTTCATCCATATCAGTACAAGCTCCTTATTAACGATCAGACTGTCTACTATTTCACCCTGCCTGATCCACAGATGACCTGCGTCTCCAACCGGGCAAACTGGAACTACACTTTAGAGGGTTGGGGCGAGGCAGTTATAGACATCATTGACCAGCCAGAGCCAGAGTATTCACCAGAGCCAGAACCAGAGTATTCACCAGAGCCAAAGTATTCACCAGAGTCAGAGCCAGAGTTAGACGACCCGATCACTGAGGATCCGGTTACAGAGAATCCTACCCCAGAGTACACGCCTGCACCTGAGGTTGAGCATACCGTTGTTTATACTAATAACTTGACCTTACAGGAGCCCGACATGAAAGCGTAGATGGAAGCCATGAGAGCCGAGATGGCTACACTTCGCCAAGAGGTGGCTGATCTCATCCTATAGGTAGCGCTAGATGGTTCCACATATGCTGGCGAGATCGACAATTTGACACACGAGATTGCTGAGCTTAGACGCCAGGTGGCTGAGCTGCGAGGATGTGACCTTGCTGATATCTGATCATGAGACGTCCACCATTGTTATTATTATTATACTATTTTTATTTTATTTCTCAGACTTACTTTTTCTGTTTTTCAGTTCAGTTGCACTTCGTACTCACTTACATTTATATATATATATTGTGTGTTTATTTTATTTTCTCTTAACTTGTTTTATTTTATTTTGCAAAAAGTAGAAAATAAAATGTATGTTTATGATATACACATATATTTTACAAAAAAATATATTTTCACCTTAAAACGCTAGGTACACCCCAAGTGACAAGAGCAAGCCACCATTTTTGAAGCCCAATTGCCCAAAGAACAAAATTTGGCCCAGCTAGAAATTCAACAGGTCGTGCCCGTGGAGGGAGGGACCGCGCCCGCAGACCTCCAACGGTAAAAAAAACTGATACTTTTCGGAAAACTCACCATTTACTCCATTTTTTCCTATTTAAACCCCATTTTCTTCCTCATTTTACCCATATTTTCATACCTTACCTTCCATAATTTCTCCACTTCAACTAATTCTCTATTATATTTCTTTTCCCACTACAATCCTTCCAAATCTATAAAAACCACTATTTTCTTCCTCCACCATACTATTTTCCTTTCTCCAAATCGTTCAAAATAATCAAAATGGACTTCAATGGGTATGTTCTTCGAAACGGCAAACCGGGATCCACACAAAGGAAGTTGCTCGAAAAGCTACAGTCTACGGAAATTTACTCAACCGGGTATATTGACGAAGACTGTCTCTACACTTTAGGTATTTATCATAGTGTTTTTCATTTATTAGATAAAATAGGCATGCATAATATTTTCTCTGCAAAAGAACCTACCTACCCAAGGTTGACATATGAGTTTTTAAGTTCACTTATTTATAATGTCACACCTAACACTGCTAGTACCGTAGGTGGGATACAATTTAGAATGTTTAACCGTGAATATAGTTACTCCACTGACGGTTTAGCTGAGTTGTTAGGGATGCCTTTTGGGGAAGGTGTTATTTGTGAAGCACCCTTAGATACGGAATGGACAACCGCTGGCTATGCTTTCTGGCAAAGACTTACAAACCAAGAAGCAAATTCTTTTGATGGCCTGCTAGCCTCGAGTGTCCATAATCCGGCCATTTGTGTCTTCCAATACCTTTTAGCATCCACCATCTTTGCTCGGGAAAACCCGAACAAGGTGAATGCTAAAGAGTTAATTATTATGCAAGCAAGCCTCACCGACACCAAAATTAACCCGGTGCCCTTTATGATTGCTCACATGAGCTATGTCCGAAAAAAGGGGGTACCGATTTCTTTTGGTGGCCTGGTTACTACTATTGCTCGTGCCCTTGGCTTGGCCACCGAGCTTGCTACTTTAGAGCCACTTCCTCCTCGTACTGCAGGCCTAAAATTTTTGAAAGATACGCGCCTCTGCAAAGCGATAAGGGGAGGTGGCTATTACCTTATGATTGGTAATGCTGTTGTACCAAGTGTTGTCCTCCCCTTTACCCGTCGCACTGATGTTAGATTGGAGCATAACTGGACCTATGATTTAAGTGCTCCCGCTTTCACTGGTCCGTTACCTCCAAATATTCCTTTAGAGGAGGGGAAAAACACTGATGACGAGTATGACTTTCAAACAGAGTCACCTCCTCGATTTACACCATCACACATTGCACCATCTTCTTCTAACCCTCCTGCAGGTACCGTCCCGAGCTTCTATGTCACTGAGTACATGTGGAGAGAGAATATGGCTAGAGAGGAGAGGCGTGATGCCCTCCTTTCTATGATCCAGCAACAGGTTACCGACAACATGGCTTTCATGCAGGCGTCTCAAATTCAAAATGCCCTCTCTCTGACTACCATCATGGAAAGTCAATTGGCTTTCCAGAACCAGCAACACCGTCAGCAGACTAGCTTCGCTACTCACTTCCAATTAATGGAGGCCACACAAGGCACATTGATTGGTCGGACTAGGGAGTTACAAGCTGCAAATGCTGCTCTCACTGAATGCATGGCACAATTTAGCCTCGATAGAGATTGCCGCCGGTAGTCGTAGCCGTCGTTCTGGACGTTCACCTCAGGATGGCGAGGGTACTAGTGGACCTCACTAGTTTTACCAGGTACCTCCTACCTAGACTTGTTTTGGAACATTGGGGACAATGTCCAATTCAAGTGTGGGAGGAGAATTTTATCGCTTTTATCTCCTTTTTGTTATTTCTTTTTCCGTTATTTCCCTTTTCAGTACTTTATTTTTTTCAGTATCTTTTAGTTTTTTCCCTTTTAGTAGTTTAGCCGTTAAATAAAATACATGTGATTGACGAGTCATTTTGCGTAGTGTATCCTTAAGTTCTCCACCACTTCCTAGCCTTGAGAAATTTTTTTGCTAAAAATGAATACAACATGTTTTTTGTTAGTTTTTTGAGCCATAAGTAAAGTTTTTAGGGTTAGGATAGAGTGTGATTAGTCTTAGGTACCCTTTTTGAAAAAATCAACATCGTCTTTTACACCATAGACCTTGTAAATATTAGAGTTTTAATTCCGTCTTCTCCCCATGCTATGATTTTAATTTTACAAAACGGGTCCTAAGTAGTTTATTCTCGTAGTCGGCTCCGGCCTAAGCATGCGCTACGTGTAGGATCGATGAAAATAAGCGAATGATCTTTTTGCCTTGAAAATATATATATATATATATATATATATATATATATATATATATATATATATATATATATATATATATATATATATATATATATATATATATATATATATATATATATATATATATATATATATATATATATATATATATATATATATATATATATATATATATATATATATATATATATATATATATATATATATATATATATATATATATAAGCAAAAATGTATGGTTACGACCATGAATTGGGTGATCCTCACACGATCATTTAATTCCACTGGTCGCGAACATCCACAAAAAAATAAAAAGTGAAAAATAATAATAAAAGGCATTACCCATTATGGCTGGTTCAGAGGTATATGATGCTGAACTCGGTAGGGCAGATTACGATCTGATCCCCCACAACTATAATTGGGTAATAACGGGATTACACCAATTCTTGTACCAGAATCCCATTACAAAGATCAGAATCACTAACCGGTCACTACACTATGAGTATGTACGGATAACGGGCTTAATGTGATTACACCTGAATGAAAAGGACCTTACCTAGAAGAGAAGTCTTAGTATAGTGGGAGTAATAGGAGTTGACTTGTGTAGGAATAAGGTTTATGTCCGCATTCTGCGGTAAAGTGTCACTTCAATTTTTTTTTATTTTTTAGTTCAAATAGTTGGTACCTGTCGAACACACTCTCACTTGAACCTTACTGCTTTAGCTCGATAACTAGAAAAAAACACTTGTATCCCTTTGACTACTTCTAAGAGTTTTGCTTGAGGACAAGTAAAGGTTTAAGTGTGGGAGAATTTGATAACACTGAACCACACTATGTTTCTGACTCGAATATCACATGTTTTCCTTAGTTTTATTATTGTTTTTCTAGTATTATGCCCTTGTTTCCTTTGTTTTCAGGTCACATGTCCTTTCAGAGCCTTCAGAAAAGAAACGAGCGAAAACGCCATAAAAATAGGGTTTTTCCAAGAAAATACACACATGGCGTCCAGCTCCGCGCCAGCTACAGGGAACGCGCTGACATGGCACACTTTCACCCAGGGGCCAAATTGCCACATTCCCACGATCTCTCCATTTTCACTCACCGCTCCCGCAGGGAGGGTGGCCGCGCCCGCGGCCTTCACAAACCATTTCCCACTCAGAAGGAGTTGAAGGGCATGCTCGTCTTTGTAGAATTTCAGAATCTTCTATAAATAGCAAGTTCATTTCATTTTCGTTTTCATCCAAACTTAGATCCAGACAAGTTACTGCTTAGGCATATATTACTACTTTGTAAAGTGATAATCTTCTCACATCGGGAAGTTATCACACTTGAGTGTGCGAGATTGTATTCAAGTTTGGAGCAATTTGGTTGAAGTTTATCATACTATGTTTTATATTTCCACGACTTGTATCAGATTCAAGCCTCCGATTAGAGCAAGGTTCTAATTTAATTGCTTTCATTTATTTTATGCTCTTACCATAATCTACACGTTTTATAGACTCTAAATGCTCTTACCATAGTCTACACGTTTTATAGACTCTAAATGCTCTTACCATAGTCTACACGTTTTATAGACTTTAAATGCTCTTACCATAGTCTACACGTTTTATAGACTCTAAATGCTCTTACCATAGTCTACAAGTTTTATAGACTCTAAATGCTCTTACCATAGTCTACACGTTTTATAGACTCTAAATGCTCTTACCATAGTCTACACGTTTTATAGACTTTAAACGCTCTTATCATAGTCTACATGTTTTATAGACTTTAAATGCTTACCATGTCTAGCTAAATTTATTAGGGTTAGAATGTAAGGATCGAATCATAACTATGTTCTGTATGTCATGCTAATAGAAATACCTTTGGGATCTTTTAGCTTTTTAATACTGGTTTAAATGTGTTTAAAAGTTTATGGGTAAGATCGAAAGCCGTCCATACTCGAGATTAAGCCAGATTAGTTCTTGACAAAACGAAAAGAGCGAAAGCAGTTTGTTTGGTTAAGTATGATTACTTGATATAATTTTAGAAAACGATTTTGAAACTATTTGTGGACGCGTTTGTGGGATTAAAATCTGATTCTTGGTCAAAAGCCAAGGATCTCTTTAAGTTAAGTTTTCCAAATTAAAACACTTTTTCACTAAGTCAAAATAACTTGTTTCTTAAAAATAGGTTTACTTCTTTAACGCGTTAGGCACCCTTTATAAGTGACAATAAAGGAATTTAATTTAAAGAGTAAACTCGGTTCTTAGTATGCGAAAGCTACAAGTTCCTGTTAAACAGTTCTTTGCTATAAATGGAAAATATTTCCCAAAAGTAAATACTATACATGCATGCTAGGACATTGTCTGATCTCGTGATTTACATTCGATCCCGTTTGTTTTATCTCTTTAATTTTATTCGCTTTTATTTCCCTGTACTGAACTCAATCCCTTATTGATCTGCCTTAGATAAACACCTTAACAATAGAGTCGATAGATTGACAATTGGTATCTGTGGTTCGATAATCTTATATATTACTTCGATAGGCTGTGCACTTGCAGTTATAATTTAGACTATACAGTAAAAGCCCATCAAGTTTTTGGCGTCGTTGCCGGGGACCAACTTTGCCAAATTTCGTACCCTTTTTGTTATCCCGTTTAGACTAAGGCTACTTATTTAGCCGGTTGATGCATAGAAATCGTAGCACCGGTAACCTAATAGATCCTTTAGTAGAACCTGAACATTTCGCTTGAGCCCGTCTCTTTATACGAAAGTTAAAGAAAGCTATGGCCGAGGACCGTAATCAAAGACCGCTTAAGGAATTTGCCCAACCATCTAACGAGGAACCTAGTTCTAGTATAGTAAATCCAGCTATAACAACTAACAACTTCGAACTAAAACCCTCGCTATTACAATTAGTTCAACAAAATCAATTCGCTGGTCTCGCTACCGAGAACCCGAATCAACACTTGAAGGCATTTATCCAATTAGCCGACACCCTCAAAGCAAATGGTGCCACATCTAAAGCAATACGCCTAAGATTGTTTCCATTCTCTCTAAGAGGGAAAGCTCACGATTGGTTAGATTCCCTCCCTGCCAATTTGATAACAACTTGGGAGGACCTTAGAAGAGTGTTCCTTGCCAGGTATTTTCCCCCTAGCAAAACCGCTATTCTTAGAAACCTGATCACTAGATTCACCCAAAACCAGAGAGAATCTCTATTTGAAGCTTGGGAAAGATATAAAGACCTTTTAAGAGCTTGTCCACACCATGGCCTAGAGAAATGGTTGATCATTCACACCTTCTATAATGGACTCCATTATAATAACAAAATGTCTATCGACGCCGCCGCAGGTGGTGCGCTGATGAACAAACCTTACCCTGAAGCTTGTGCCCTGATCGAAGATATGGCCCAAAACCATTACCAATGGAGGGTAGAACGAGCGACAGTGGAGAAGAAGGAGACCCAAGGAGGGGTGCATGAGATAAGTAGCATGGACATGATGCAAGCTAAAATGGAGGCCCTAGCCTTAAGAGTAGATAACATATCCCAAAACCCTGCCACAGTAGCTGCACTCCACTCGGAATGCGAACTATGTGGAACCCAAGGACATCCAACTTCAGATTGTTACTTGTTGAATGAGTCTAGCTCAGAACAAGTCAATTACACCCAAGGAAACCCGTTCTCGAACACCTATAACCCTGGATGGAGGAATCACCCGAATTTTTCCTATAAGAACAACAATCCAATCCAACATCCTGGAACACCCAGACCGCAAGGTTTTTAACCTCAAAAATCAAACCAACCTATGCAAGTTGTGCCACCAAGACCAAATCTTAGGGAAACCCTAGATACTTTTATCACAACCCAGACTCAGCAAAACAAAGAATTTATGAACCAGAGCGCCCATACAAATGAACTAGTAACACAACTAGCAACTAAGTTTGACCAAATGATGACCCATCATAAGATGCTCGAGACTCAGATCTCGCAAGTGGCTCAAACACAAGCCACGCAAACCACACCTGGAAGACAATTCCCTTGACAAACTCAACCTAATCCTAAAGGACAAGCGAATGCTATCACTCTAAGAAGTGGAACCGCTTACGATGGACCAAAACTTCCAATGATGTGTGTACCCGAAAAACCAATAAAAGATAGCATACCTGAGGACCAAGTAGAGAAACCAGAGGAACCAAGAACCCAACAGAACCAGGTGGAAGAATCGAAAGATAAAACTTATACACCACCTCCACCCTATAAACCTCCAATACCATACCCACAAAGACTTAAACAAACCAAGATAGAAAGCCAATACCAAAAATTTATCAAAGTAATAGAGAAACTTCATGTAGATATTCCCTTTACCGAAGCGATTACCCAAATACCATCATATGCTAAATTCTTAAAAGACATCCTGTCAAACAAACGGAGACTCGACGATCCTAAACCCCTAGAATGTCATTCCATCTCTGAAAATAAACTTGCAAAAAAGGACAAAGATCCTGGAAGTTTTTCTATTGCTTGCATCCTAGGAAATCATATGATCGACAAAGCTTTCTTAGACCTAGGAGCAAGCGTAAGCTTAATGCCTTTGGCAGTCTGCAAGAGGTTAAACTTAGGAGAATTACAACCAACCAAAATGTCTTTACAACTAGATGATAGATCTGTCAAGTACCCACAGGGATATTAGAGGATATACCATTTAGAATAGGTCAGTTGTATATCCCAACCGATTTCGTGGTAATGGATATTAAAGAAGATGACGAAATCCCGATTCTCTTAGGAAGACCATTCTTGTCAACCGCCGAAGCTATAATCGAGTTAAGAAAGGAAAACTTACCTTTGAAGTAGGAGATGAAAAGATAGAATTTATCCTCTCTAAATTCCTTATGGCACTTGTGATAGGAGATGCATGTTATGCAATCGACATCATTTATGAATGCATAAACGAACTTGAGCAAGATGAATCCTTAATTAAACTACCACCAACACCCATTCTAGAGGATGATGGATATAAAGAACCTTACATTGATGACAACCTCTTTGAATGTTTAGCTCTTACACCCGATCTTATGCCGTGTCTTAAAAATCCATCTCTAGAACTCAAAGAACTACCCAAGAATCTAAGATATGAGTTTTTGGACGAAGAGATGAATCGCCCAGTTATAATTAATGCCACTCTAGGCCAAAATGAAACAAATTAACTCTTAGATACCTTGTGAAGATACCCTTCAGCATTAGGATATAAAATCTCTGACTTGAAAGGGATAAGCCCGTTCATATGCATGCATCGGATCATGCTAGAAGAAAATTCGAAACCCTCTAGAGAGCATCAGAGAAGAATAAATCCTATAATGAGTGATGTAGTTAAGAAAGAAGTTCTTAAGTTACTGGAAGCTGGTATAATATATCAGATATCAGATAGTGAGTGGGTAAGTCCTGTACATGTGATGCCGAAGAAAGGAGGCATCACGGTTGTTGAAAATGATAAGGGAGACAAAGTAGCAAAACGAACAGAAGGAGGATGGCGTATGTGCATCGATTACAGAAAGCTAAATAAGGCGACTAGGAAAGATCATTTCCCACTTCCATTTATAGATCAGATGCTCGAACGTCTAGCTAGGCATTCGTATTTCTGTTATCTAGATGGATATTCCAGATTTTTCCAAATCCCTATTCACCCAGAGGACCAAGAAAAAACTACATTCACCTGCCCTTATGGAACGTTTGCCTATAGGCGGATGCCCTTTGGACTCTGTAATGCACCTGCCACCTTCCAACGTTGTATGATGTCCATTTTCATGGACTATCTCGACGGAAGTATGGAAGTATTCATGGATGATTTTTCTGTATGTGGATTCGATTTCAAAATTTGTCTCTCGAACCTTGAGAAAATTTTAGAAAGATGTGTGGAAGTGAACCTTGTGTTGAATTGGGAGAAGTGTCACTTTATGGTCAATGAAGGAATAGTTTTAGGGCATATAATCTCCGAGAGAGGGATAGAAGTTGACAAAGCCAAAATAGAAGTTATAGAGAACCTCAACCCACCTAAAACCATTAGGGAAGTACGAAGTTTTCTAGGACATGCTGGATTCTACCGACGCTTTATAAAAGACTTCTCCAAAATAACAAAACCCTTAACTAACCTTCTTATGAAAGATGCTGAATTTGACTTTAATGAGAAGTGTCTTAAAGCCTTCAACATTCTAAAACAAACACTGATTTCAGCTCCTGTCATTCAACCCCCTGACTGGGAGCAACCATTTGAAATCATGTTCGATGCTAGTGACTATGCAGTTGGGGTTGTCTTAGGGCAAAGAAAAGACAAGAAATTACATGTCATTTACTATGCCAGTAGAACCCTAGATACCGCCCAACTTAACTACACAACTACAAAGAAGGAATTGCTAGCTATAGTATTCGCAATCGATAAGTTCCGATCTTATTTAGTAGGAGCTAAGATTGTAGTTTATACTAATCACGCAGCAATCCAATATCTGTTAAACAAAAAAGATGCTAAGCCGAGATTGCTCAGGTGGATTCTCTTACTCCAAGAATTTGACTTAGACATTAAGGATAAGAGAGGCACTGAGAATTTAGTAGCCGATCATCTATCTAGGCTAGAACATTTGAAACCAGATCTAATACCAATAGACGATCACTTCACTTACGACGAACTGATAGCTAGGATGAACATAATGAGCGAGGATGACTCTGAAACCTATAAAGAATTTAAACCGGAAAAAGTCTCAATGATAAGAAACGTACCTTGGTACGCAGACATTGTGAACTATCTAGCTGCTGACATCATACCCCCAGACTTAAGTTTTCAACAAAAGAAAAAGTTCTTCAATGACATCAAAAGCTTTTATTGGGACGAACCACTCTTGTTCAAAAGAGGAATAGACAACATCTTTAGACGATGTGTTCCAGAGGAGGAAGTGGAAAGCGTCATCAAACATTGTCATGTCGCGCCTTATGGTGGACACGCAAGCACATCAAAGACATGTGCCAAAATCTTTCAAGAAGGCCTTTACTGGCCAACTTTATGGCGAGATGTCCACACTTACATCACCAAGTGTGACCGGTGTCAACGCACTGGGAACATTTCAAGGCGTGACGAAATGCCATTAAGAAATATTCAAGAGGTTGAACTCTTTGACGTATGGGGTATAGATTTCATGGGGCCTTTTCCATCATCAATGGGAAATAAATATATTCTTGTGGCAGTTGACTATATGTCCAAGTGAATAGAAGCAATAGCGGCACCCACAAACGACACGAGAGTAGTGATCAAATTGTTCAAGAACATCATATTCTCTAGATTTGGAACACCCCGTCTAGTCATAAGTGATGGAGGATCGCACTTTATATCCAAGATATTCAATAAACTTTTAAACAAATACGGAGTCAAACATAGAGTAGCAACACCATATCACCCTCAAACTAGTGGCCAAGTGGAGGTATCGAATAGGGAAATCAAGCAAATCCTAGAAACAACCGTGTCAATATCCATAAAGGATTGGTCCGGAAAGCTTAAAGATGCACTTTGGGCCTATAGAACAACTTACAAAACCCTATTGGAACTACCCCATATCAATTGGTCTATGGAAAATCCTGCCACTTACCTTTCGAGTTAGAACACAAAGCCTATTGGGCTATAAAATCCTTGAATTTAGACTACCTAAGAGCTGGAGAGAAACGAATTCTGGACATTCATAAGTTAGAAGAACTCCGCCTAAATGCTTATGAGAATGCCATCATCTATAAAGAAAGAACAAAGATATGGCACGACAAGAAAATTACTAAGAAAGAATTCAATGTAGGCGATCCTGTTCTTCTGTTTAATTCCAAATTACGACTTTTTCCTGGCAAGCTACGTTCAAGATGGACAGGTCCATTTGAGGTATCAAAAGTGTTAGTATCAGGAGCTGTAGAAATCAAGAATAACTCAAGTGCTCCTTTCATGGTAAATGGACAACGACTGAAGTTTTATAGAGGAGGTGACCTGCCTATTGACTACTCTAATTAGACTCTGATACCCAACTTGAAAAGTGAGATCTTATCGTCAAGCTAACGACGTTAAACAAAGCGCTGTGTGGGAGGCAACCCACGATCTTTTTTCTTTATTTTTTAATTTTAATTTTTCTTTTACGTAATTAAAATTGTAATTTTGGACTGACTCATCTATCTTTTTCAGGACCAAGTGCTCTTATATCACCTTTTTCATATGGATTTCGTTGATGGACTCGATGTCATCTTCAGAGACGACGCTCAGAGGGAGCGATTTGCTACACTGTCTGCTCGACCGATGCTTCTGACTAGATACCCTGATTCTTCTTGCATGGATGCACTAGGCATTGAGGCCAGTGTCCGTTTTGACTATTTGTGGTCGTGTTTATTATGTTGTTGCGCATCATGCATTCATGGTATATTTTAGGACTTCAGTCCAGTGATGTTGTTAGAACAATTGGTCCAGTGATGATGATAAGACGTGAGTCCAGTGATGGCATCAATCCCATATTGTGGATTGAGTACAATATTATAATGTGCCTTAGTTTCAAGCGGGAATCAATCCTATTGGTGGGAATCTTTGGAGAAACGATGACTGAGTCATCTGTGAAGTTTTGGTACCACATGCATAAGTCAATAATGTTGCATTGTATTATATGTGACATTGCATAATGATTGACTAAGTGATGTTGATGAGATGATGATTTTGTGTGTTTGAGGATTGTTTGTTAATGCGATGTGTGATACGGTGGGAGAACTGACTTGAGGTTTTGCGTTTGTATTCGCAAATGTTTCGGTTTAGCAAGAGTCACCACCGACTTTTTATTTTATCCTAAGGAAAGGTTAAAAAGCACAGGAAAAACCTTTGAGATGTTTTCATGGGTTCGGGGAGTAGATTATAGAAAGGGAAGGTATTATCACCCTTTCTATCCATGGTTATCCATGGGCTCTTAGTTACTTGCTTAGATCACTTGCCTTTGCTTTTCAATTGTTTGAAATGGTTCTTTGTGTGTGTGGTTTTGAAAATGTTTTAAAAAGATGCCTTGTCTAGGCAACCATTGTAACAATTCTTTACTCGAATGTTTTACAAAGGTGTTTGTCTTTTTGAAAAGATGTTTCAATGTTTTTGAAAGTTGTTTTGAAAGTTGTGTTGTGGAGTGTGTTTTGAAAAATGGAAAGGATTTATTTTGTAAGTTGGTCAAGTAACCAAGAGCTATCTACCCTAAATTTCTCAAAGATCTTTCTCATGTTTTAACCCTTTTAACAGTGTTGTTTCACCATTGTATTTGGTGAACAACCTTGTGTTAGGATGTTAACGGGACGGGCGCGGGTCATTGTTTAGACCATGAATGCAATAGTGTCAAGTGTTTTTGGCAATTTTTCTTGAGGGACTATGATCATTTTGCTTTAGGCAACAAGATAGCGTCATCGAGGGACTATGATCATTTGATTTGTTTTTGTTTTGCCAAAGTACTTGACATGCAAATATGGCCCATTTTTGAAGGCAACAAGTGGAGTAACCCTAAGGGTGCAAGTGTGATTGGTGTTTGTTTTTCATGCATGCTTATCTTGAATTAGGTCAAGCTATTTGTTGATTTTATTTGCATACAAACCCTAGGTCTATCATGGCATAATTTGAAAGCTTTTAAATGCAGAAATTTAAATGCTAAGCTATTACAACAATGATTATGGGGATGGGGGTACAAGTTTGAATTTGGGGATACTTGACAAGAAATTAAATTCTAAGCTATTACATCCATATCGAATATACAAATATTTAATTGTACAATATTTAAATAAATACCATAAATATGCAAAATGTATTATGCACAAAATGATTTTTTTTATGTATGTGCAAGTATTTTTCAATGTGAAATATAAACAAAATAAAAAGGTCAAATTTTGAATATTTTTGTTATTTAGGGCAAAACCCTAGTTTTTTTGAATAAATATTATTATTTATTGATTATATACAATATATGTTAATTATATACAAAAATAAGAAGTATATTGTAAAAAAGTATTTTTGATATCAAATATTAATAAAAATAAAAATGTATTATTTTCATATTTTTGTCCTAAATATTTAATAAAATATGTATAAGTATATATTATATATATATATATTAAATATGCTAAGTATATACAAAAAATAAAATATTAATTAGTTACAAAAATGCATTTTTAAGAGAATGTTTTCAAAATGTAAATAAAAAATAATAACTAAAAAATATGTATATTTTTGTATTATTTTCTAGTGTTTTGAATAAAAAGGAAATATATTTATTTACATGTATATGCTAAATAAAACAAATAAATGCCAAATAAATGCAAAAATGTATGGAAAAATATTTTTGATATTTTTTATATTTGAGCAAAAAATATTAAGTCAGAATCAAAAAGAAAAAGTCAAAAATGATAAATATTTCACACAATGGGCCAGGGGGGTGTAAATTGGAAAAAGGGATGTAAACAACAAGCTGACTCAGGCCCAGCCCAAGCCAGCTTTGTCTTCAACCTCCAGCAACGTTCAAATAGAAAACGCGTGCGCCTCCTATGCAATCATCATCTCCTGATTCTTTGACTTTTAACAAAAACTCATAACACCAATAATGTAGAGCATCAAAAGACGAATTCAAACATATAAAATACTTGACCTAACTCTAAGAAACCAGGGAGAATTTCTTCACCCCCAATTTCTGACCTAATTTTTCTTCAATGTTCATGGCCAAAATTCTCACAGCATGCTTAATATAAATGAAAAGTAAATACATGGATGGCTTCAGGGCTATGAGTAGAACATGTTTCATTCACAAACCTAAGCTTAATCATGTCTGGATAGAGAGATAGAAGTCCATGGTTTTACATGTTTCAGCTTGAGTCGTGTACAACAATGTGGCCAACTTCAATGGAGTTTGAGCTTTTGTACAGCTTGCCTGAAGTCCAAGGATGCTTCCCAAGTACCTAGCTTGCTTTGAAACTCTCTGAATCGTGCTATGGAAGTTCACCTGCAAAACTAAAAAGTGAAAATGGCAACAGAGGTTAGGGATGTTACAGTTTGTATTTAGGGCTTGGGATAGTTTGTGTGGATGATATGGAATGTGTTTGGACAGGCTTGAGCAAAAACGCACGAGTGGATGTGGTTATGGAGGTCAAGTTGCAGAACTTTCCCTGTTTTGCAACAAAACAGGGATTCTGAGTATGAGCAGGTCTTAGGGATGGATGAGTCGTGCCTTAGGTCTATTTTTGTGTATGGAAGAGGTGTACAAAGTTTGTTTTGGCTGGTGTTTACAGGAATGAGAGATTGGCTTCAGTTTGCAAGCTTTCTTCTAATGTAAGCAAAGAAATGTCAAGTTGTGATATAGGCATGTACCAAGCTCTCAAGCATGCTGCTGCACTTTCTCTTGATCAGTGGGATATGTGTACAAACTCTTGCCTCAAAGATCTGGCCCATGCCTCCAAGATTTGGTATTTGACATAAAGCACCACTTTTCAAAAATGGCAAGTTTGCTTTTTCCATTTAAGGATTAATTGTAACACCCCAGTTTTAATTATTTGATTTATTTTAATGGGAAAATTATTTTATTGGAGTTAATAAAATAAAAGAATTATTTATTTTGGAATATTTGAAGAGAATAAAAGAAATAAGAAAATATTGGGTTTTTAAGTTATTGGGCTTGGATGTCGTTAGTAAAGAGTGGGGGTGCAAAAGAAATAAGGATATATATTTTGGAACTTAAGTTATTTCTCACTTTTTCACGATAACACAGAAGTTGGAGATAATTGGGATTGGAGCTCTGAAGAACGAAGAACAATCGCTCAAGAGTTCAAAGCTGCAATTTGATAAGGTAAGGGGGGCTACTACTCAATTTATATTTGCTTATGGGTTTAGATGCGATTGGTTGGGTAATCGTAGGATATCCCATTTCTCTGATGTTCTTAGTGATCGATAACTTTAGGGTCGAATTTCGTTAGAAAAGATTAGGTTCCCTAAAGGTTGTGAATCGATTAAGAAATTAATCCCTATTGTTGATTTAGATCGAAATTATATGATCGGGGGTTTCCCTTAGGTGTTCTAAGGATAACCTTGATGTTATCAGATTTCCCCAAAAGGACGAATAATCACTTTTAAGGTTACCTTGATAATTGTTGGTAATTATAAAATTAAGTTTTTGGATTAAATGATTTGAAAAAGGAATTATGTTTTCCAACGATTTTAGAAAACTATAACCTTGAAGGATTTGAGTTATTCAATTGTGGGAAATTGTTGAACATAAGTCAGAGGCATAGGAAATTGATGTTTTGGAAGCTTGATGTGTATTTGGATGTTTTTGTACTGCATTGAACTGCTGTAGAAATGTATTTTCATGCAAATATGTTGGCATATGAGCTGCTGCAGGTACAGGAAAATTTGGCACGCGCTCATCAACACGGGCCGTGTTGCACAACACGGGCACCCGTGTTGATCTTCTGTATTGGCAACACGGGCCGTGTTGCTGCACACGGGCACCCGTGTTGACCTCCTGTGTTGGCTTCTGAATTTTGTTTTCTGTGCTTTGTTGTGGTGTACAGGAATGATTTTGTTTAATGTGCAGTGTTTGTTAGTTTTAAACATGCTGCTTAATGATATGCATAGTATTGGGGAGGCTTGTGTCGAATAATGTTTGTATGTTATGATACCAACACTATGTGGATTTTATTGTCATGCTTTTAGATAATGTTATCAAGCATGGATTATGATATAACTTGATATGATTGGTTGGTGTTTAATAGTATGCTGAGTGATTACATGCTATTCATATCATGTTGTATTGGATATTGTTGATGTTACATGATATGGTTTATTGATGTTAATAGTATGCTGAGTGGTACATACTGTACATATCATGTTGCATTTGTTAATTCCCATTGTGTGGAATTAACATGGTGGCCAATATACGTGTCCGCGATTTAATGGAACGTTGAGGTGGTAGCCGTGTCCGCGATATAATGGAACGGTGAGTTATCCGTGACCCGAGATTTAATGGGGCGGTAGAATGGTACCACATGCATGGGTGTGTTGCATTACATTGAATATAACATGAATGGATGATTTTCCAATGTTGTATTTAATTGATTGTGTGCATGTATTGTTGCTAAATTGTTAACGATGTTTGATGTTAATTATAAGTATGAAAAGTAAGATATTATGAATATATGAATTGTAAAGGTTTTCGTAAACTATGAAACATGCTAACTGTTTGGGTGATGCTTATGGTTTTATGAATTGATTGTTATGAACGTATAATCAAAGGTATAATTGAGATGCTCACCCTTACTGTTGAATATTTCAGATTGAGGAGCTTCGTTCAGGTGCTTGGCGAAGGCTTGTTGTTTCTAGTTTATTTCCGTTTAAGTATTGTCCGGGTCATGCTCTGATAGTTGTAACTCCGGGAACGTTTGTTTGTCGAGCTGCTTTAGTCAGACTCGTTTATTTCCTTAGTATTTGGTTATAATATGATGTTGATATATTCCAGGTGTTAATCCCTGATGATTGAAAATATTATAACTTTGGTTTTATTAAATATAATATTCCGCTGTGTAAACATGTATGAGTTGCTTCTATGTTATGCATAACAGGAACTTGTTTTTATTAAAAGAGAATTGTGACATCCTCGTTAATACATGTACTCTGAATATATGATTTTAATTATTTACCAAATTTTATGCGGGGTTTTAGAGGGTGTTACAATAGTGGTATCAGAGCATAGTCGGTCGTTGCGACCAGAGTCTTGAGTCAGTCATTCCTTTTGTATGCGACTAGTGTAAGGCCACACTGTCGATACTATATTCTGATGAAGAGTATGTTTTAATTCTCAGGAATATGGCTGGAAGAGGTAACGGACGAAATGATGCTGCACTCGCTGAGGCTTTGGGGATGTTAGCTGGTGTACTTGCTGGAAATCCAAATGGAGGAAGGTGCTACTGTGTTTATGTTACTTGCTTCGTTAGATGCAACAGGAAAGGTCAAGAGTAGTGAATTGCCAGTGGTGTGTGAATTCCCCGAAGTCTTTCCGAATGATGTTGGTGAGTTACCTCCTGAGCGAGAGGTGGAAATTTCTATAGATTTGATTCCTGGTACGAGACCGGTGTCGATGGCACCATATCGTATGTCTGCATCTGAGTTGGCAGAATTGAAGAGTCAGTTGGAAGATTTACTGGAGAAGAAGTTTATTCGTCCAAGTGTTTCGCCTTGGGGTGCTCCGGTATTGTTGGTTAAGAAGAAAGAAGGTTCTATGAGACTGTGTGTTGATTACAGGCAATTGAACAAAGTAACCATTAAAAATCGGTATCCTTTACCGAGGATTGATGATTTAATGGATCAGCTAATTGGAGCCAGTGTATTCAGTAAGATTGACTTGAGATCTGGATATCATCAGATTCGTGTGAAAGCGGAAGATATTCAAAAGACTGCTTTTCGAACGAGGTATGGGCATTATGAATATTCTGTTATGCCGTTCGGAGTTACTAATGCACCTGGTGTTTTCATGGAGTACATGAACAGGATTTTTCATCCGTATCTGGATAAGTTTGTTGTGGTTTTTATTAACGACATTATGATTTATTCCAAGGATGACGAAGAGCATGCGGAACATCTCAGAATTGTGTTAGAGTTGTCGAAAGATAAGAAGTTGTATGCAAAGTTGTCCAAATGTGAGTTCTGGCTGAATGAAGTTAGTTTTCTTGGACATGTGATTTCTAAGGATGGTATTGCAGTGGATCCTACAAAAGTAGAAGCAGTATCTCAGTGGGAAGCGCCGAAGACTGTTTCTGAAATCAGAAGTTTTCTTGGTCTTGCAGGTTATTACAGAAAGTTTATCGAAGGATTCGCAAAGTTAGCATTGTCGTTGACGAAGTTGACTCGTAAGGGACAAGCGTTTATTTGGGATTCTGATTGTGAGAAAGGTTTCCAAGAATTGAAGCGGAGATTGACTAGTGCTCCTATTCTGATTTTGCCGAATCCAGTGGAATCTTTTTTGGTTTATTGTGACGCATCTCTGATGGGATTAGGTGGTGTTCTAATGCAGAATCAACAGGTAGTTGCGTATGCTTCGAGACAGTTGAAGGTTCATGAAAGGAACTATCCTACTCATGACTTAGAGTTAGCAGCAGTTGTGTTTGTCTTGAAATTGTGGAGACATTATCTGTATGGTTCGAGATTTAAAGTGTATAGTGATCATAAGAGTTTGAAGTATCTTTTCGATCAGAAAGAGCTCAATATGAGGCAAAGAAGGTGGTTGGAATTCCTCAAAGATTATGATTTTGGTTTGAATTACCATCCTGGTAAGGCAAATGTGGTTGCAGATGCTTTGAGCAGGAAATCCTTGCATATGTCTATGATGATGGTTCGTGATTTGGATTTAATTGAACAATTCCGAGATTTGAGTTTAATTTGTGAAAGTACTCCGAAGTGTGTTCGTTTGGGTATGTTGAAACTTACTAGTGGTATTCTAGAAGAGATCAGGATCGGGCAGGAATCTGATGTTAATTTAGTTGATAAGTTGACATTGATCAACCAAGGTCAAGGTGGTGAGTTTAGAATTTATGAAAATGATGTTATGAGATTTGGCGATAGAGTTTGTGTTCCTGATGTTGCAGAAATCAAGAAGAGTATATTAGAGGAAGGAAATCGCAGTGGGATGAGTATTCATCCGGGTGCCACGAAAATGTATCATGATTTGAAGAAATTGTTTTGGTGGCCGGGAATGAAAAAGGAAATAGTTGAATTCGTGTATGCATGTTTAATCTGTCAGAAATCGAAGATTGAGCATCAGAAGCCGTCTGGATTTATGCAACCGATGTTTATTCCAGAATGGAAGTGGGATAGTATTTCTATGGATTTTGTATCCGGGTTGCCGAGGACTCCTAAGAATTGTGAAGCGATATGGGTTGTTGTGGATAGACTGACTAAGTCTGCTCATTTTATACCAGTGTGAATGGATTACTCAATGGAGAGATTGGCACAGTTGTATATTGAGAAAATAGTGAGTTTGCATGGAGTTCCTTCTAGTATTGTGTCAGATAGAGATCCGAGGTTCACTTCGAAATTTTGGGAAGGATTGCAGAAGGCTTTGGGTACTAAATTGAGGTTGAGTTCAGCTTACCATCCTCAGACTGATGGACAGACGGAGAGGACGATTCAATCGTTAGAAGATTTATTGTGTGCTTGTGTTTTAGAGAAGGGTGGAGCTTGGGATAGCTATTTGCCATTGATTGAATTTACTTATAACAATAGTTACCATTCGAGTATTAGTATGGCTCCGTTTGAGGCATTGTATGGTAGACGGTGTAGAACGCCTTTGTGTTGGTATGAATCTGGAGAGAGTTCAATAATTGGGCCAGAGATTGTTCAGCAGACTACTGAAAAGATCAAATTGATTCAAGAAATGATGAGAGCTTCTCAGAGTCGTCAGAAAAGTTATCATGATAAGAGGAGGAAGAATTTAGAATTCAGTGCTGGAGATCATGTGTTTATGAGAGTTACTCTGATGACGGGTATTGGTCTAGCGTTGAAATCCAAGAAGTTGACTCCGCGTTTTATTGGTCCGTTTCAGATTACGGAAAGAGTTGGAGAAGTTGCTTATCGTATTGCTTTACCTCCGAGACTTGCGAATTTGCACGATATTTTTCATGTTTCTCAGTTGAGGAGATACATTCCAGACCCATCTCATGTAATCCAAATAGATGATGTGCAGGTGAGAGATAACCTGACGGTAGAAACATTGCCTATGAGGATAGAAGATCGGGAAGTGAAACAGTTAAGGGGTAAAGAGATAGCATTAGTGAAGGTTGCTTGGGGAGGCCCAGCAGAGGGAAATGTTACTTGGGAACTGGAGAGCCAGATGAAAGAGGCTTATCCGGAACTGTTCGTCTAAGGTATGTTTTCGAGGACGAAAACTCTTTTAGTGGGGGAGAGTTGTAACACCCCAGTTTTAATTATTTGATTTATTTTAATGGGAAAATTATTTTATTGGAGTTAATAAAATAAAAGAATTATTTATTTTGGAATATTTGAAGAGAATAAAAGAAATAAGAAAATATTGGGTTTTTAAGTTATTGGGCTTGGATGTCGTTAGTAAAGAGTGGGGGTGCAAAAGAAATAAGGATATATATTTTGGAACTTAAGTTATTTCTCACTTTTTCACGATAACACAGAAGTTGGAGATAATTGGGATTGGAGCTCTGAAGAACGAAGAACAATCGCTCAAGAGTTCAAAGCTGCAATTTGATAAGGTAAGGGGGGCTACTACTCAATTTATATTTGCTTATGGGTTTAGATGCGATTGGTTGGGTAATCGTAGGATATCCCATTTCTCTGATGTTCTTAGTGATCGATAACTTTAGGGTCGAATTTCGTTAGAAAAGATTAGGTTCCCTAAAGGTTGTGAATCGATTAAGAAATTAATCCCTATTGTTGATTTAGATTGAAATTGTATGATCGGGGGTTTCCCTTAGGTGTTCTAAGGATAACCTTGATGTTATCAGATTTCCCCAAAAGGACGAATAATCACTTTTAAGGTTACCTTGATAATTGTTGGTAATTATAAAATTAAGTTTTTGGATTAAATGATTTGAAAAAGGAATTCTGTTTTCCAACGATTTTAGAAAACTATAACCTTGAAGGATTTGAGTTATTCAATTGTGGGAAATTGTTGAACATAAGTCAGAGGCATAGGAAATTGATGTTTTGGAAGCTTGATGTGTATTTGGATGTTTTTGTACTGCATTGCACTGCTGTAGAAATGTATTTTCGTGCAAATATGTGGGCATATGAGCTGCTGCAGGTACAGGAAAATTTGGCACGCGCTCATCAACACGGGCCGTGTTGCACAACACGGGCACCCGTGTTGATCTTCTGTATTGGCAACACGGGCCGTGTTGCTGCACACGGGCACCCGTGTTGACCTCCTGTGTTGGCTTCTGAATTTTGTTTTCTGTGCTTTGTTGTGGTGTACAGGAATGATTTTGTTTAATGTGCAGTGTTTGTTAGTTTTGAACATGCTGCTTAATGATATGCATAGTATTGGGGAGGCTTGTGTCGAATAATGTTTGTATGTTATGATACCAACACTATGTGGATTTTATTGTCATGCTTTTAGATAATGTTATCAAGCATGGATTATGATATAACTTGATATGATTGGTTGGTGTTTAATAGTATGCTGAGTGATTACATGCTATTCATATCATGTTGTATTGGATATTATTGATGTTACATGATATGGTTTATTGATGTTAATAGTATGCTGAGTGGTACATACTGTACATATCATGTTGCATTTGTTAATTCCCATTGTGTGGAATTAACATGGTGGCCAATATACGTGTCCGTGATTTAATGGAACGTTGAGGTGGTAGCCGTGTCCGCGATATAATGGAACGGTGAGTTATCCGTGACCCAAGATTTAATGGGGCGGTAGAATGGTACCACATGCATGGGTGTGTTGCATTACATTGAATATAACATGAATGGATGATTTTCCAATGTTGTATTTAATTGATTGTGTGCATGTATTGTTGCTAAATTGTTAACGATGTTTGATGTTAATTATAAGTATTAAAAGTAAGATATTATGAATATATGAATTGTAAAGGTTTTCGTAAACTATGAAACATGCTAACTGTTTGGGTGATGCTTATGGTTTTCTGAATTGTTTGTTATGAACGTATAATCAAAGGTATAATTGAGATGCTCACCCTTACTGTTGAATATTTCAGATTGAGGAGCTTCGTTCAGGTGCTTGGCGAAGGCTTGTTGTTTCTAGTTTATTTCCGTTTAAGTATTGTCCGGGTCATGCTCTGATAGTTGTAACTCCGGGAACGTTTGTTTGTCGAGTTGCTTTAGTCAGACTCGTTTATTTCCTTAGTATTTGGTTATAATATGATGTTGATATATTCCAGGTGTTAATCCCTGATGATTGAAAATATTATAACTTTGGTTTTATTAAATATAATATTCCGCTGTGTAAACATGTATGAGTTGCTTCTATGTTATGCATGACAGGAACTTATTTTTATTAAAAGAGAATTGTGACATCCTCGTTAATACATGTACTCTGAATATATGATTTTAATTATTTACCAAATTTTATGCGGGGTTTTAGAGGGTGTTACATTAATTCTATGTGCAATGACCAAATGCACAAAACAATGCTTGAACACAATGGTTAGGAATTAAATTTTTGAGTGTGAAGAGGTTTAGAGGCCTTCAAACTATCACAAACCCTGCTGACTTGAAAATGCAAATGTTATGAACAAGCTTTGGCCATGAACAAAAGTGAGTTTTGGCCAACTTTGCAAATTCGATTCTCTCTAACCACAAGGCTGTTTGATGAGTTCTTGGACAATTTGGGAAGCTTGGAATGTGTACTACAATCCATATTTTTAATGCAAATTAAAACTCCAAGTGGAACCATGTGAAAAATGGCCAAGAAGTTGGACAAAAATCCTGCCTAGAATAGGTCAAAATTTCTCTAAGTTAAAAATGTTTTGCACCCTTGTTCCAAAAATCATAACTTGAGATACAAGCTTCCTTTGAGAAAACTTTGTGAATAAAAGTTGTAGATTTTGAAATGTACTACAACTTTCATGTTTCAAGTTTTGTTTGAATCCATTTGCATCTTGATGAAAAAATGGGACAAAGTTAGGAAAAAATAAGGAAATTTCATAACTTAGAAAATTTCTAAGTTATGAAATTTCTTCATTTTAAACCCTAATTTGTCATTTTGGATTTCTTGATGAACAAGTTTCATAATTTGACATGTCTTGATGAAAAATGAATCTTGGCACTTGATTTTGACCAAAAAGTCAAAGTTTGACTTTTCAGTATACAGTCAAATTTTGATCAGTTGACTGGAAAATTCATCTGTCAATCCTGTGCATTTGAGATCTTTTTGAACTTGTTGAATGGGTCAAGACAATGCCATTGAGTCCTTGAGTCCATATGTGAGCTTGGTTTGCCATTGGTTAGGTCAAACAGTCAAAAATTGCCTTTGTGCAGTCAAAACCCTAAAAATGACCATTTTGCCCTTTTGGTGATGTGATCAAATTTCTTGTGGAATTGTGATCCAAACTTGACCAAATGGTTCATATGAGTTCATGATGTTGATGTGGGTCAAAAATCATGAGGTTTGACTGTCAATTGGCCACAATTGACTTTTTCTCCAATACAGTTGATTTATATGTCAACTGTCCAATTAACTGGGCAAAGATTGGAATCAAGGCTTGAAACTTGGTATGGATAAACTTGTAAGTCCAACATGAATCATGAAAGTCACTTTGGGCATTTTAGATCAAAACATATTTGTGCAAACTCAAACCCTAATTTGGGTCAACAATGCAAGGAGGGGTCGTGAGCAGAGCAAACCCTAACTTGATCTTGAGCTCCAAGAGTCTTGTGGTGAGAAAATGTTGATGAAAAGGGAGGGAAAATTTTGGGGTACAACAGTTGCCCCTGTTCAATCTTCTTGCACCTGAAGAGTTAGATTGGCAAGTTTGCCTTTCGCGTCTCGAAGGTAAAAGGAGATTGGACACTAGAGTGCCCGTAAATTTGCACTCGTCAAAACATGGATGCGGGAATGGGCTTAAAGATGCAATTTGGAGATGGGCTTAAAGATGCCATCTGAAGATGTGACAAAATCTTTGTCAGGGGATGGGCTTAAAGATGCCATCTGGAATGTATGTTGTAGGTGAAAGAAATGAGTATCAGAAAGGTGTCCATGTTTTAGAACATCTCATAGTTGGGGGTCTGAATAAGCAATAGATTGACATCCGTATCTGGAAGCATCCGTAAACTGTTTTCAAACGTTTAATCTGAACAAGCGATAGATTAACATCCGTGTTTGGAGAATCCATAAACTGTTTTCAGAAGTCTTGAATCTGAACAAGCGATAGGTTAACATCCGTATCTGGAGAACCCGTAAACTGTTTTCAGAAGTCTGAGCTTATCAATCTTATCCTGAAAAGGGTAAAATATTAGCTGAAACACAAAGTTATGTTGCATGAAATGTATAATGCAATGTATGTTATATCAATATTTATGATATGAATGTAATGAATGCGCATGTAAGCTGATGAGTTGTCTTGCTGAGGAAGACGAATCCTGGATAATGAAATCTTTGACTGCTGTCGGGGAAAGTAAATCCTTGACTGCTGCAGGGGATTGAAAATCCTTTGATCGTTGAAAATGAGAAGTCCTAGGACCGCTGTTGGGGAATCAGGAGCTTGGGTTGTATGCCAATCTACTGGGGTTTTAAGGATGAGAGTCTTCATTCTGTTAACGATTAACTGTTATCTGGTCGATCTCCAGGCTTTCACAGAAACTTGCATTGCTATCTGGTCGAAATCAAGGCTTCCCCATAACTTGTATTGTTGAGCTGCTATCCGGTCGAATCCGGGCTTCACGGCTTGTGTTAAAGATATACCATTATCTGGTCGACTCCAGGATTCGTAGTATTCTTGGTTGCTGTCTGGTCGTAGTCCAGGCTTTACAGAAACTTGTATTGCTATCTGGTCAGAATCCAGGCTTCACAATAACTTGCTAAGCTATTATCCGGTCAAATCCGGGCTTCACGGCTTGTGTTAAAGATATACCACTGTCTGGTCGACTCCAGGTTTCATAGTATTCTTGACTGTTGTCTGGTCGTAATCCAGGCTTCACAAAAAATTGTATTGTCATCTGGTCGTAATCCAGGCTTCACAATAGCTTGCTAAGCTGTTATCCGGTCAAATTCGGGCTTCACGGCTTGTGTTGAAGATATACCACTATCTTGTCGACTCCAGGTTTCGTAGTATTCTTGACTACTGTCTGGTCTTAATCCAAGCTTGGCAGTAGTCTGACATTGTTATTCGGTCGTACTCCGGGCTTCACAATATGCTGTAGAGATCCAGATACTATCCGGTCAAATCTGGGCTTCATAACTTAAACTTTGTGAGAATTTGATCTTTGACGACTGCAACTTCCAACAGGAGATGAAGGAACTTTTGAACGACCGATCCATTTGAAATGTAATTTGTTTTGGAGAATAAATCCTTGACAAATGTTGGGGAAATTAACCCATAACCGAAGCTGGGGATATAAAAAATCTTTTGGTTACTGAGGGTGAGAAATCCTTGTTGACTGCTGATTGCTTGAGGAGCAAGATCTTCAGTTGTTGATGGATCCTAGGACCACTGCTGGGGATTGAAAATCCTTGGTGACCTGTGGGAAATGAGAATTCTGATGATCTCTACTAGGGAGTCCAGAACCTGGGAGACTCATGTTGGAGGAGTAAAACTGAGAATCTTTAATCTGATGGGAAGTATCTCTGTGGGAGAATGTTCACTAATCTGGTTCCGCTGGGGATTGATAGTTGGAAGTTTTGGCTCCGCTGGGGTTTAACAGCTTTGACTTCGCTGGGGATAGGATTTTCAGATTTTAGGGCTCCACTGGGGATACTGAAACTTAGCTCTGAGGGGAATTAAGCTCTGGAAGGCTCTCTTAGCTGGGGAAGTCAGTTTTGAGAAAGCTTCTGCTCTGCTGAGGATCTTGAAGTTTAACTCTGTTTGGGGAATTAAGTTCTGGATTTTAACCTTGTTGAGGAATTTGGAGTTTAATTCCGTTGGGGATTTCTTCTGAAAGGGCATCAAGATATCTATCTGTACCTTTCAACCTATCAGCAATCATCTTTCTTGATTCGTAAGAGAATGATTATGTTCAAATGCATATGCCTATTTAACAAAACATTGGACGTTTCTCAAATAAAACATAAGTGTGAAAAAGAAACAGAAGACAAGGCAAATTTCTGTATTTGGAAAAGTATTTGTATTGAATTTTTATGGGTATCTTTGTACAAAGGAGACAGACAACCTAGTAAGAGGATGTTGTCGTAAAAAATTGAAAATTTTATACAAAAGAAAGATGGCTATGTATAATAATTCCATGGGATTCCATTCTGTTATAGCCTTCACAACTCTGAATATCTTGTCCATTCAATGCATCATCCGCCGATGATTGGATTGATCAGAAGCTCGGAGCTTGTTGATGAAGAGATTGTTCTTTAAAGTGATCCGACGAGACATAGTCATACGCTTTAATTCCCTAACTTTTTCCTGGATCGCCCTTTCGGGTTTTTGATCCACCGGGAAACCCTTTTTTGCCCAAGCCGCCCTTTTGGGTTTTCAACTTGCCGGGTGTACAATTTTTTTTGTTTTATCCCTAATTTTTGCCTGAACCACCCTTTCGGGTTTTCGGTTCACTGGGATGCCCATTTTTTCCCAAGTCGCCCTTTCGGGTTTTTGACTTATCGGGTTGTTTCATGCGTAGTATCTTTTGACTATGTCTGCGTTCGCAGGGTGTGGCAAATCATCGCCGTCCATGGTGGTCAGAATCATTGCACCACCAGAAAATATGCTCTTGATCACAAATGGTCCTTCGTAAGTAGGAGTCCATTTACCCCTGGGATCACTTTGCGGCAAGATGATCCGCTTGATCAGAAGATCTCCGACTTGATATACTTGACATCTGACTTTCTTGTTAAAAGCCTTGATCATCCGTTTTTGGTACGTCTGACCATGGCAAACAGCAGTGAGTCGCTTTTCGTCGATTAAATTGAGTTGATCAAGTCGGGTTTGAATCCAATCGTCTTCACTCAAACCAGCGTCCTTCATAATCCTTAAAGAAGGAATCTGAACTTCCATGGGTAGGACAACTTCCATGCCATATACCAAAGAAAATAGGGTTGCCCCTGTCGAAGTACGTTCCGTGGTACGGTATCCATGCAGAGCAAACGGTAACATCTCATGCCAGTCCTTATAGGTAACTGTCATTTTCTGAATGATCTTCTTGATGTTTTTGTTCGCAGCTTCAACAGCACCGTTCATCTTCGACCGATAGGGAGATGAATTGTGATGATAAATCTTGAACTGTTCGCATAGAGCGGTGATCATAGTATTGTTCAGATTGGTTCCGTTGTCTGTGATGATCCTGTCGGGGACACCATACCGGCATATGAGGTTTTGCTTGATGAAGCGGGCAACCACATTTTTTGTAACGGAGGCAAAAGAAGTTGCTTCGACCCACTTGGTGAAATAGTCAATAGCGACCAGGATGAAGCGATGTCCATTGGATGCCGTGGGCTTGATCTCTCCAATCATGTCAATGCCCCACATTGCGAATGGCCAAGGAGCTGTCAGAACATTGAGGGGAACAGGAGGAATATGAATCTTGTCAGCGTAGACTTGACATTTGTGGCAAGTACGGGAATGTTGATGGCAGTCAGCTTCCATGGTAGACCAATAATAGCTTGCCCTTAGAATCTTCTTAGCCATCGTATGCCCGCTCAAGTGGGTGCCAAATGTGTCGCTGTGTATCTCAGTCATGATTAACTCTGCTTCGGCTTTGTCTACACATTGGAGTAAAACACAATCATGGTTGTGCTTATAAAGGATGCCATTGCTTAGGAAGAACTTGGCAGCAAATCTCCTTAAGAACTTCTTGTCATTTACGGAAGCTCTTTCAGGATACTCTCTAGTCTGGAGATACCTTTTGATTTCATGAAACCAGGGTTGTTCCACTACTTCTTTGGTATTAATCTCGTAACAATGCGCAGGTTCATCCATTCGCTCGATGGTGATTTGGGGAGCCTCGTTATCCCAGTTGAGTCTAAACATGGAGGACATTGTTGCCAGAGCATCTGCAAGCTGATTTTCTTCTCGCGGGAAGTGCTCGAAGGTGATCTGCTCGAAATGAGGCAGCAATGTCAAAACATGTTCTTTGTATGGGATAAGATTAGGATGTTTGGTGTCCCACTCTCCTTTGATTTGACTGATAACCAAAGCCGAGTCCCCAAATACGACCAAAGATTTGATCCCCAAGTCTATAGCAGCCTTGAGACCAAAGATGCAAGCTTCATATTCGGCCATGTTGTTGGTACAGCTGAAACAAATTCGGGACGTGAAAGGTGTATGGCAACCTTCCGGGGAAATGAGTACCGCACCGATACCGTTTCCAAGTGCATTTGAAGCACCATCAAAGTACAGGGTCCATCGGGATCCATTTTCAGGTCCGTCATACGGTCCGTTACCTTCAATGTTGTCCAAAGTCATGATGTCCTCGTCCGGGAAGTCGAATCTCATGGATTGATAATCTTCGATAGCTTGATGAGCTAGATGGTCAGCTAGTACACTCCCTTTTATAGATTTTTGGGTAGTATACTGGATGTCATACTCAGTCAGGATCATTTTCCATCTAGTGATTCTTCCAGATAAAGCAGGCTTCTCGAAGATATACTTGATCGGGTCCATTTTGGAAATCAACAAAGTGGTATGAGTCAACATATACTGCCTTAGTCGGCGAGCAGCCCATACCAAAGCGCAGCAAGTTTTCTCGAGCAGTGAGTAGCGAGTCTCACAGTCGGTAAACTTTTTGCTAAGGTAATAAATGGCATGCTCTTTTCGACCAGACTCGTCATGTTGGCCCAGTATGCACCCCATTGAGTTGTCCAAAACAGTCAGATACATGATCAGCGGCCTTCCTTCGACGGGTGGCATCAGAATAGGAGGTTCTAGCAAATACTCCTTGATCTTACCGAAAGTAGTTTGACAATCATCGTTCCATTCGACTACCTGATCCTTCTTTAATAGTTTGAAGATTGGCTCGCAGGTAGACATCAGGTGAGAGATGAACCTGGCGATATAGTTTAAGCGTCCCAAGAATCCTCTAACCTCCTTTTCAGTACGGGGAGCAGGCATTTCTTGTATAGCTTTCACTTTTGCTGGATCGACCTCAATGCCTTTGTTGCTGACAATAAATACCAGAAGTTTACCAGACCTAACTCCAAAAGTGCACTTACTTGGATTCAGCCTGAGTTTGTACTCCTTCAACCTGGCAAATAGCTTTTGCAGATGTTCAAGGTGTTCCTCCTCTGTTTGCGATTGAGCTATCATGTCGTCTACGTAAACTTCGATCTCATGATGTATCATATCATGAAACAAAGCTACCATGGCGCGCTGATAAGTTGCCCCTGCGTTCTTCAGTCCGAACGGCATCACCTTGTAGCAGAAGGTACCCCATTGTGTAACAAAGGTTGTTTTCTCCATGTCTCCGGGGGCCATTTTAATTTGGTTGTAGCCCGAGAATCCGTCCATGAAAGAAAATACTTTGTGCTGAGCTGTGTTGTCAATCAAAATGTCGATATGCGGTAGCGGAAAATCATCTTTAGGGCTAGCCCTGTTCAAATCCCGGTAGTCCACACACATTCTGGCCTTGCCGTCTTTTTTAGGTACTGGCACAATGTTAGCAACCCATTGTGGATAGGATGTAACAGCCAGAAATCCAGCGTTGAATTGCTTCATTACTTCAGCTTTAATCTTCTCAGACATGTCGGGCCTCATTCGACGGACTTTTTGCTTGATCGGTGGACAATCCTCTCTTGTAGGGAGACGGTGAACCACGATATCTGTGTCCAACCCTGGCATGTCTTCATAAGACCAGGCAAAGATTTCAACGTACTCATTCAACAGCTGTATTAAGCGCTCCTTGACACTTGATTCCAGATTGGCACCCACTTGTACTTATTTCCTGTCTTCCTCTGTTCCTAAGTTGACTGTTTCCAACAACTCTTCATGAGGCAAGATGGCCCTCTCTTCTTGTTGTAGAAGTCTGGCTAGCTCTCCTGGTACTTAACAATCTTCGTCATCTTCGTATTCAGCCTGGTTGACCAAATCTTCAGAGTTATTGAAGGATACAACAGAATAGTCACCCATAGAATCCAGAGTGGATGGGTACCTGCATTTGTGAGTGTGGGTGTGTGTAAGGGATAGCCATCCTTAAACAAACAAAAATGCAAAAGGAAAGAAAATGAACACAACAGTTTATAAATGAAAAACGTCCAATGATTCATTAAACATGGCATATGAATATGAAGAGAATCAAAACCCTTACAAATGGACCTACATGCCCCGGGCAAGGCATGAGGTGAAAAATAGTGTGCAGATTGTTTTAGTAATTATTACAGACCAACAGGAAATGTTTGAAAGATAAATTACTGATCGATGAAAGTAATGGGAACGAAGTCTTTCGCCTCCCAGTTGTGCAGTCCCCCTTCGATGGTTGGGAAGATCCAATCTTCAATGTTGGCCTCTTCGTCTTTGTCTTCCAAAGCATTGATTCCATGAGGAGAAATCTTGATGGGTGTTCTTTCAATTTTTGAGCGACGCGTAGCTTTTTGCCCCGCAGCGATAAATCCCAAACCAAACTTGTCTGTCTTGTGGGGAAAGTCAGGAAACTGACCCCATGTTGAGCTCTTTCTCTCCTTCATTGCAGCCTTTGCGTCTTTCAGAGATGCCATCCTGGCCACCTGCTTGGGTACCTCAGCTACTGCCTTTGCTACTGCAACCTCGGGAGCAATTTCCTCAAAGTGTTGAAAGGGTGTTTCGATGAATTCGCCCTTCACTTCCACATACCGAAAGGAATTCATATGGCTGATCATGTACTCCTCCTCACCGTGTACAGTTATGATTTTTACCTTAACAGGGTATTTCAGCATCTGATGTAGAGAAGAAGTGACTGCCCCAGCATTATGTATCCACGGCCTTCCTAGCAAGCAAGAGTAGGATGGGCGGATGTCCATCACATAGAATGTTGAGGGGAACACTTCAGTGCCTACCTTGATAGGAATGTCGACCTCCCCATGCACCATCCTTCTAGATCCGTCAAAGGCCCTGACAATAATATTACTTGGTTTCAGCTCCAAGCCTTCACAATCCAACCGGTCCAGAGCTTTCTTAGGCAGCATGTTTAGAGAAGAACCAGTGTCGACCAAGACATGGGCGAGAGTGGATCCTCGGCATTCAACTGACACATGCAATGCGTCATTGTGCTTTCTCCCCTTCGGAGTCAGATCAGCATCAGAGAAACCCAGGCCGTTGTCGGTGGTAAGGCTGGCTACACAATCCTGGAATTGATCGGCTGAGGTTTCTTGGGGCACATGGGTTGTCTTCAAAAATCTTATCAAGGCCTTGGCATGAGCCTCCGAGCAAAGCAACAAAGCTAACTTGGAGATCTTCGAGGGGGTTTGCCCCAGTTGTTCTACCACATCATAATCACTTTTCTTAATTATTTTCAGAATCTCCTCCATTTCTTTCTTAGAGGTTTCAGGGATGACCAACGGCTGAGCCCTCGTCCTGACGAGCTCTTCTTGGATCCCTTTCCCTTTATCAGCAGCAGCAGGAGGGACAACCACAGGAGTAACAACTTCTTCAATCATTGGCGTTCTTGCAGATAGTTTTACCGGTGCAGGGGTAACCTTGGGAACAGCTGAGGGTCCAAAGATTGCCTTTGGAGGGGAAATCTCTGGAGAGAAAATTCTTCCACTTCGGGTAATCTTGCTCGTACCGGCAATGTTTCCAATGTCGGTAGTTTCTTCGTCAGAGCTCTCTTCAGTTATCTCAATTTGCTTAACACTGTGGTAATAGATTTCTCCACCATAATTCCACGGTATCGATTTGTTAGATTTGTATGGGACAGGCCCAGGCATGGTTATCTTCAAGGGAACAATCTTCGTAGCGGATGTAATCTTAACAGGTCTTTTGGGGACCTTGGAAAGATTGGCGGAAATGGTGATTATTGAAACATCATTGATAAGGGTTGGAGTAACGGGAGTCTTTTCGAAAAGAGTGCCACAATCTCTTCAAAGGCTTGTAGATCCAAAGAATTCCAACACTCTTGTGCCTTCTCAAACAAGAATTTTGCCAAGAAGACCTTGACACCACTTCTAGTCTCCCAATGCCCCTTGATGTCAGATGGTTGCAAGTGTAGTGCTTGAGCAACATCTTCAGGCTTTGGTTCTTTTTCCGTACCGTTGTAGGGTAGTTGATTAAGAATAGGAATTCTCAGGAGTTGAGAAAATTCCTCCAAAGTAGGCACTAATTGGTAGTCGGGGAATGTGAAACAGTGGTGAAGGGGGTCAAAGAACTGGAACAACACTTTCACCATGTCTTCTTCAATACTGGTGTTGACTAGGCTGAGCAGTCTACCATGTCTTTCACTGAAGAGAGAACTTTCTGGAATTCTGGATGTAAGCTCCTTGAGTTGAGGAGGGATTCTCACAAGGTTGGCTTGGATAGTTTTCCTGCGAAGAATTTCCATGACCTACAAACACAAGAACAAAGATGAAGATCCAAACCCTTGAAATGGTTAGTGGATGCATATGATGCTTTATGATGTTCATGATGTATGCACAAACATATGTACAAGCAAGTCACACAAAACCCTAGTTTCAGGCTTGCATGGGGTTTCATAGGTAAGTACCCTCTTGAGTTTAGTTGGCTTAAAACCTGTCCTAAAAATAGTAACCGGGTTCTAAGGAGCTCAATATCATTGGATTGTTTTCCATGTTCATTGTTTTGGTTTAGCCACTTAACTAGCAACCAAAATATTCCAAGAAAACAACCCTCAATGAGTGTAGTATCGAGTATCTACCAACTTCGGACTGCACCAAAGCCGGTCATCTCACTACCCCTAATAAAAGGCCAAGATGGCCAAGTAAGGTTCTAGGTCATTAGTGCTTAGTGACATCACTCAGCGGCCCCGTACTCTCCTTGATTGAACTCAAGGGTTACCGGTACTCACAAATATGTCGCACTAATATAGCTATTGTTTCAACCGTGTCGGTATACCCTGCACAGTTTCCATAACGTATTGATATCTATGAATGTTTCCCAAATCCGGGTGTAGGATTTCAAGCCCAAACAAGAGAACCAAAATGTAAAGCAATCAAAGCAAACAATTAGTCATGCAAAAGGGTGATCTAGGCCCTAAGGTTACTCCACTTTTAAATTTATCCCCAACAGAGTCGCCAGTTCTGTGATACGGTGGGAGAACTGACTTGAGGTTTTGCGTTTGTATTCGCAAATGTTTCGGTTTAGCAAAAGTCGCCACCGACTTTTTATTTTATCCTAAGGAAAGGTTAAAAAGCACAGGAAAAACCTTTGAGATGTTTTCATGGGTTCGGGGAGTAGATTATAGAAAGGGAAGGTATTAGCACCCTTTCTATCCATGGTTATCCATGGGCTCTTAGTTACTTGCTTAGATCACTTGCCTTTGCTTTTCAATTGTTTGAAATGGTGCTTTGTGTGTGTGGTTTTGAAAATGTTTTAAAAAGATGCCTTGTCTAGGCAACCATTGTAACAATTCTTTACTCGAATATTTTACAAAGGTGTTTGTCTTTTTGAAAAGATGTTTCAATGTTTTTGAAAGTTGTTTTGAAAGTTGTGTTGTGGAGTGTGTTTTGAAAAATGGAAAGGATTTGTTTTGCAAGTTGGTCAAGTAACCAAGAGCTATCTACCCTAAATTTCTCAAAGATCTTTCTCATGTTTTAACCCTTTTAACAGTGTTGTTTCACCATTGTATTTGGTGAACAACCTTGTGTTAGGATATTAACGGGACGGGCGAGGGTCATCGTTTAGACCATGAATGCAATAGTGTCAAGTGTTTTTGGCAATTTTTCTTGAGGGACTATGATCATTTTGCTTTAGGCAACAAGATAGTGTCATCGAGGGACTATGATCATTTGATTTGTTTTTGTTTTGCCAAAGTACTTGACATGCAAACATGGCCCATTTTTGAAGGCAACAAGTGGAGTAACCCTAAGGGTGCAAGTGTGATTGGTGTTTGTTTTTCATGCATGCTTATCTTGAATTAGGTCAAGCTATTTGTTGATTTTATTTGCATACAAACCCTAGGTCTATCATGGCATAATTTGAAAGCTTTTAAATGCGGAAATTTAAATGCTAAGCTATTACAACAATGATTATGGGGATGGGGGTACAAGTTTGAATTTGGGGATACTTGACAAGAAATTAAATTCTAAGCTATTACATCCATATCGAATATACAAATATTTAATTGTACAATATTTAAATAAATACCATAAATATGCAAAATGTATTATGCACAAAATGATTTTTTTTATGTATGTGAAAGTATTTTTCAATGTGAAATATAAACAAAAATAAAAAGGTCAAATTTTGAATATTTTTGTTATTTAGGGCAAAACCCTAGTTTTTTTGAATAAATATTATTATTTATTGATTATATACAATATATGTTAATTATATACAAAAATAAGAAGTATATTGTAAAAAAGTATTTTTGATGTCAAATATTAATAAAAATAAAAATGTATTATTTTCATATTTTTGTCCTAAATATTTAATAAAATATGTATAAGTATATATTATATATATATTAAATATGCTAAGTATATACAAAAAATAAAATATTAATTATTTACAAAAATGCATTTTTAAGAGAATGTTTTCAAAATGTAAATAAAAAATAATAACTAAAAAATATATATATTTTTGTATTATTTTCTAGTGTTTTGAATAAAAAGGAAATATATTTATTTACATGTATATGCTAAATAAAACAAATAAATGCCAAATAAATGCAAAAATGTATGGAAAAATATTTTTTATATTTTTTATATTTGAGCAAAAAATATTAAGTCAGAATCAAAAAGAAAAAGTCAAAAATGATAAATATTTCACACAATGGGCCAGGGGGTGTAAATTGGAAAAGGGGGTGTAAACAGCAAGCTGACTCAGGCCTAGCCCAAGCCAGCTTTGTCTTCAACCTCCAATAACGTTCAAACAGAAAATGCGCGCGCCTCCTATGCAATCATCATCTCCTGATTCTTTGACTTTTAACAAAAACACATAACACCAATAATGTAGAGCATCAAAAGACGAATTCAAACATATAAAATACTTGACCTAACTCTAAGAAACCAGGGAGAATTTCTTCACCCCCAATTTCTGACCTAATTTTTCTTCAATGTTCATGGCCAAAATTCTCACAGCATGCTTAATATAAATGAAAAGTAAATACATGGATGGCTTCAGGGCTATGAGTAGAACATGTTTCATTCACAAACCTAAGCTTAATCATGTCTGGATAGAGAGATAGAAGTCCATGGTTTTACCAGTTTCAGCTTGAGTCGTGTACAGCAATGTGGCCAACTTCAATGGAGTTTGAGCTTTTGTACAGCTTGCCTGAAGTCCAAGGATGCTTCCCAAGTACCTAGCTTGCTTTGAAACTCTCTGAATCGTGCTATGGAAGTTCACCTGCAAAACTAAAAAGTGAAAATGGCAACAGAGGTTAGGGATGTTACAGTTTGTATTTAGGGCTTGGGATAGTTTGTGTGGATGATATGGAATGTGTTTGGACAGGCTTGAGCAAAAACGCACGAGTGGATGTGGTTATGGAGGTCAAGTTGCAGAACTTGCCCTGTTTTGCAACAAAATAGGGATTCTGAGTATGAGCGGGTCTTAGGGATGGATGAGTCGTGCCTTAGGTGTGTTTTTGTGTATGGAAGAGGTGTACAAAGTTTGTTTTGGCTGGTGTTTACAGGAATGAGAGATTGGCTTCAGTTTGCAAGCTTTCTTCTAATGTAAGCAAAGAAATGTCAAGTTGTGTTATAGGCCTGTACCAAGCTCTCAAGCATGCTGCTGCACTTTCTCTTGATCAGTGGTATATGTGTACAAACTCTTGCCTCAAAGATCTGGCCCATGCCTCCAAGATTTGGTATTTGACATAAAGCACCACTTTTCAAAAATGGCAAGTTTGCTTTTTCCATTTAAGGATTAATTCTATGTGTAATGACCAAATGCATAAAACAATGCTTGAACACAATGGTTAGGCATTAAATTATTGAGTGTGAAGAGGTTTAGAGGCCTGCAAACTATCACAAACCCTGCTGACTTGAAAATGCAAATGTTATGAACAAGCTTTGGCCATGAACAAAAGTGAGTTTTGGCCAACTTTGCAAATTCGATTCTCTCTAACCACAAGGCTGTTTGATGAGTTCTTGGACAATTTGGGAAGCTTGGAATGTGTACTACAATCCATATTTTTAATGCAAATTAAAACTCCAAGTGGAACCATGTGAAAAATGGCCAAGAAGTTGGACAAAAATCCTGCCTAGAATAGGTCAAAATTTCTCTAAGTTAAAAATGTCTTGCACCCTTGTTCCAAAAATCATAACTTGAGATACAAGCTTCCTTTGAGAAAACTTTGTGAATAAAAGTTGTATATTTTGAAATGTACTACAACTTTCATGTTTCAAGTTTTGTTTGAATCCATTTGCATCTTGATGAAAAAATGGGACAAAGTTAGGAAAAAATAAGGAAATTTCATAACTTAGAAAATTTCTAAGTTATGAAATTTCTTCATTTTAAACCCTAATTTGTCATTTTGGATTTCTTGATGAACAAGTTTCATAATTTGACATGTCTTGATGAAAAATGAATCTTGGCACTTGATTTTGACCAAAAAGTCAAAGTTTGACTTTTCAGTATACAGTCAAATTTTGATCAGTTGACTGGAAAATTCATCTGTCAATCCTGTGCATTTGAGATCTTTTTGGACTTGTTGAATGGGTCAAGACAATACCATTGAGTCCTTGAGTCCATATGTGAGCTTGGTTTGCCATTGGTTAGGTCAAACAGTCAAAAATTGCCTTTGTGCAGTCAAAACCCTAAAAATGACCATTTTGCCCTTTTGGTGATGTGATCAAATTTCTTGTGGAATTGTGATCCAAACTTGACCAAATGGTTCATATGAGTTCATGATGTTGATGTGGGTCAAAAATCATGAGGTTTGACTGTCAATTGGCCACAATTGACTTTTTCTCCAATACAGTTGATTTCTATGTCAACTGTCCAATTAACTGGGCAAAGATTGGAATCAAGGCTTGAAACTTGGTATGGATAAACTTGTAAGTCCAACATGAAGCATGAAAGTTACTTTGGGCATTTTAGGTCAAAACATCTTTGTGCAAACTCAAACCCTAATTTGGGTCAACAATGCAAGGAGGGGTCGTGAGTAGAGCAAACCCTTACTTGATCTTGAGCTCCAAGAGTCTTGTGGTGAGAAAATGTTGATGAAAAGGGAGGACAAATTTTGGGGTACAACACGATGATATGATGATATGCTTGTTTGTATTGCTGATGTAAAGGTGTGAGTGCAATATATGTAATATGACGATATGTGGAATCCATGATACTTTGTTGTTGTTCTACTACTATATCTATTCCATATATCTTTTATAATAACTTGTGATTATTCACCATTTCTGCTTGGAAATGTCGCCTTTATTTTAAAAATATTGTTATCTTTCATACAACAAATTTATAATATTTTTCAATAAACTATATGTTATTATGAAATAGTTTAATTTTAATATAAAAGTCATTTAATTACAATAATATATTTAGACTATATTTATTATAATAAAATATCATGACTATGTATTAATTTTATTTAATGTAATTATTATTAAATTTTTTGTAATAAATTTACATTAATATTTATCTTTCAATTACAATTTTTTATTATTAATTATTATTAATATCTTACTTAAAATTATAAATTGTATTTAAATATAATTTATCAATTTTACAATAAAACCCAAAAAAATGTTGCATGGAAAATTTTCAATTTTCTTTGTTTCAAATTGTTGGATCATGAAATTATGTTTTATATAATTATGTGTACATCTTTAGGGGTGGCAAAACGGGCCTGGTCTGTCAAACATACCCATTTTGTGTGTATTTTTTAGCGGAACATACTAGGTTTTAGGTCCACACCCTCTAATATGTTTGTTCTGCCCCTCCCCATTTTTTTGCGGACGTGGACATTAACATAAAAATTTACAATTTTTAGGCTTAAATTGTTAAATGTCTGTATGTCTGCTTCATCCCACACTAGTTTTTTTTGTGAAGCAGGGTAAGCTTTTAGCTCTGCACCCTCAATAAAGCACCGCATGTGCTATTTTTTGCGTGCTTTTATGGGACATGTCTTAACGAGGTGGACATGCCTGTTTTCCACTCATATACATCTTGATCAAAAGATTTCTTTGTGAAAGAGATTTAACTCAGGAATCCATTATAAATATATAAACTTAAAAGTATTGCTAAATTACAATGTAATTCCTTTGATTCCAAGTTCAATTATGACTAATTGCAAGGTTAAATTTGCCTTATCAAACCATAATCTATTTGGTATTTAATGACGCTGAAGTGGCACACCCAAATTTTTTGTTGGTATTTTACAATTTTTTAAATTTTTTTACATGTACAATACATAACCATAATTATTTAATGTGAAGTTGAAACGAAGAGTTAGGTTATGCATCATTTGCAGTTCCAATATAAATCAATTGTTGTGCAATCATAAACACTACAACTTCCATAATGGTGCCTTTAAACTTTCGATATTGTCTAACTCAACCAGAAATATAAGATTCATACCCTAAGCCATTAGTTATCCTTTCTTCAAGTTTGAAATCATCGGGTAGTCGTAGCTTAGAGGGACTGGTCAGTTATATGTTTATGTTTATTTTGAATATTACAAATTATGTGTCTTATCGTTCTTATGTTGTATCTGATTCTAAGTTTTTCGTGTTGTTGTTAGAATCAGGAAGCTGGCTGATAACTGCACAAGTCTGCAAGGTTTTTTTTTGTGTTCAATGTTGTAGGTGGTGGAACTAGATATGGTTTGAGTTCTCTTTTGTTGGAGCGTCTTTCTGTTGATTACGGGAAAAATTCCAAGCTGAATTTCACCGTTTATCCTTCTCCTCAGGTTTCAACCCCTGTTGTTGAATCATATAAAATATTCTTTCAACTCATTCCCTCCTTGAGCACACATATGTTACTTCTCGACAACAAAGCCATTTACGACATTTACAGGGGCTATTTGATATCGAGAGTCCCACTTTCAACCCATCACAATTTCATATCGTGATGTTGATTATCCTAAACATAGCTTTGTTTTGATATTGATATTTTTTAAACTATAGAATCATTCCATTTCAGTATCACCATTCTTAATATTTGTATTCATCATATCAGTTCAAGTTATAAGGTCCATGATGTATCCTGTGTATCAAATATTTTATGAGCAGTGCTATTTGATACTATTCATTTATCAACGAAATTGAACGACAACTAAATCAATGTATGAATTAAATACAAAAGAGAGAAAATAAAAAACTTCACTACAAATGAATAGCACTATAAAGATTCAATCTAAAGGTTGCAAATAGTTCGTTCATATTTGTGCTTATCGTAACAATAACCATTTCCCATATTTTATTTATAAAAAATTAAGGTAATGTATTATTGGTCTTTTGTTAATAAAATTTAAGGTAGTAATTGTTAAATTGTAATTTATAGTGTCAAAAAGGTTAGATTTGTTTTAGATTTAAATAAATTTGATTTAGATCTAAAATAGAATAGATTTGATTTAGTACCAAAATAGGTATTTTGGGCTTTTATAGTTTTGGGCTTAGGGTGCAAGCTAAATCTATAAATAGAGGGAGTAACCCCTATTTTTAATCAAGTCAATTAAGTTGTATTCGCAGAATTTGCAGTTGCAAGTGAATAACAAAGTTTTCCACAGTTTGTGGGCAGAGAGAAACTCTGCAGAAAAATAATTGTCTTCTTTCTTTTCTTTTCATTATCATAATTCATTGTCATTCTGTAGAAATTCATCATAGATATTTGGTGGGTTTCCAACATCTGGTATCAGAGCTCAGTTTCGATTCAAGGGAAGTATCAATCAAGAACGATTGAAGAATTCACAATGGTGAATTATCGCAATGCAAATTATCCAGTAACTCTACCAATTCTGAAAGTAGACAACTATGAGAGTTGGTTCAAACAGATGAAAGTCTTATTCAGGTGTCAAGGTCTTTGGGATCTTGTAAAAGATGGAGTCTAAGCGCTTGGAGAAAACGCTTCAGAAGAAGAAAATAAGAAACACACATAAATTGAGAAGATGAGTTATAAAGCACTATTTATAATTCATCAATGTGTGAGTCCATAAAATTTTGAAAAAGTAAGTGATTTATAATCTGCAAAAGAAGCTTGGGATGTTCTTAAGAAGTCTTTTGGTGGTGCAGAAAAGGTGAAAGAAGTGAGGTTACAAACTCACAAGAGAACGTATGAATTGCTTCAGATGGAAGATAGTGAGCATATCTAATTTCTTCACTAGGGTTACAAAACTAGTGAATCAAATCAAGGTATATGGAGAAACATTAACAACAAGAGTTGTTGTTTCGAAGATCTTGAGATCTTTGGCTCCTAAGTTCGACCACGTGGTGGTGGCTCTATAAGAGGGGAAAGACTTATAGAAATTAACAAAGGAATAGCTTCAAGGGACACTTGAATCTCATGAACAAAGAATAAATGAAAGAGATGCAGGAAATTCGAAGAGTGATGTGGCTTTGCAGGCACATTCAGCAAAAGAAAACAAAGGCAAAGGAAAGTGTTTCGACAGAGGTAGAGGAGGCTACAACAAATCAAATGGTAGAGGAAACCAGAACGAAGAAAACTTTTCGAATCAAAGAAGACCATACCAAGGCAACCAAAGAGGTGGTGTTGCAAACAGAGGAAGAGGTGGTGGTCGAAAACCTGATAAGAGTCACATTCAATGTTACAATTGTCAGAAGTATGGTCACTATTCGAGTTATTGTCTAGAAAAGCGAAAGAATCAAGAAAGTGATGCAAAGCTTGCAAAACATGGAGATGAAGAGATGATGCTAATGGTCACAACAAGAGATGAAGATAGATTCAAGGACCAATGGTACTTGGATTCAGGATGCTCATCACATATGTCTGGAAGGAAAGACTGGTTTGTCAACATAAAGCCCTCAATGAAAAATATGGTAAAATTCACAAATGACAATACCCTAGCAGCTTAAGATATTGGTGATGTTATGATTATGAGGAAAGATGGAAAGAGGTCAGTAATTTCCAATGTGTTGTACATACCAGGCATGAAGATCAATTTTCTCAGTATAGAGCAGTTGGTTGAAAAGAATTATAAAGTGTCGATCAAAGATAAGATGATGAGAGTCGTCGATGCAAATGGAAGATTAATCTTGAAGGCTCCTATGTCTCAGAATTGAACCTTCAAGATTGAACTAAATGTGATGGAGCACAAGTGCCTTTCGAATGCAACTAGCAGAGATGAATGGATATGGCATTATCGACTAGGCCATCTCAACTTCAGAGACATCAGATATTTGAAGATAAGAAATATGGTTTCAGGATTTCCATAAATCGACATTCCAAACAAGGTATGTGAGGAATATGTACATGCGAATCAACACAAGAATAGCTTCAGCAAGGATGCAGAAAGCAGGTCGGAGGCTATTCTTGAAGTTATATACTCTGATGTATGTAGACCAATCCAGGTGGATTCGATGGGAGGTAACAAATACTTTGTTAAATTCATAGATGATTTCAGTCGAAAGCTGTGGACTTACCTGATCAAGAAGAAAAGTGAAGTGATCGAGGTATTTTCCAAGTTCAAGTCTATGGTCGAAAGGCAAAGTGGTCAAAAAACTCAAAGTTTTGAGAACTGGTGGTGGTGGAGAGTATGTGTCGAAAGACTTCGATAGGTTGTGTGAAAAGGAAGGGATTGTGCATGAGGTGGTGCCACCCTATACTCCACAAAAAATGTAATTACAGAAAGGAAGAATCGAACCATCATGAATATGGTGAGAAGTATGTTGAAAGGCAAGAATTTACCTAAAGAGTTTTGGGGTGAAGCTGTTTCGACTGCAACATACATTTTGAACAGATGTCTTACGAAGAAGCTAGAAGGAATTACTCCAGAAGGATGTTGGTCTGGTGTGAAGCCTAGCTTGATTCATCTGAAGGTATTTGGATCTATTGCACATAGACATGTGCCAGATCAGTTGAGAAGAAAAGTTGATGACAAGTCAAATGATTCTAGTTGGATATCATTCAACAGAAGGCTACTAGTTGTTCGATCCAGTGAAAAAGCATATTGTGATCAGCAGGGACGTGATCATAGATGAGCTTAAAGAATGGGATTGGACTGAAAATGTCTAGAAAGATTCAGTGGGAATCCTACTTGAAGAACCAAAAACTCAAGTCGAAAGAGAAGTTCGACAAGAGGAACCAACAATTATAGATCAACCAAGTACAAGCAGGCCTCAAAGAACAAGATGCATGCCTGCAAGATTGCAAGATTATGTGATTACATCAGATGATGTGATAGATAATGAAGGTGAGTTGGTACATTATGCTTTCTATGCAGATGTCGAACCTGTTAATACATCTGAAGCATTGAAGGATTCGAAGTGGGTGAAAGCAATGAACGAAGAAGTGAAGTCTATCAAAGACAACAACACTTGGTCACTTGTCGAATTGCCTCAAGCCAAGAAAGTAATTGATGTCAAGTGGGTATACAAAGTGAAAACGAATTCGAAAGGGGAAGTAACTCGACATAAAGCAAGGCTTGTAGCGAAAGGATTTCTACAGAAAGAAGGAATAGACTTTGATGAAGTTTTTTCATATGTTGCTAGGATCGAAACAATCAGGTTGGTTGTTGATCTAGCAGAAATAAACAGTTGGCACATATGTCAGATGAACGTAAAGTATGCATTCCTAAATGGACCCTTAGACGAAGAAGTTTATGTTAAACAACCAGTTAAGTTTGTAAAACATGACAAAGAGAGAAAGGTGTACAGGCTGCATAAAGCCCTGTATGGATTGAAACAAGCTCCAAGAGCTTGGAATAAGAAAATTGATAGTTTCCTAAGGGAGAAGGAATTTGTGAAGTGCGCAACTGAACATGGAGTATTTGTAAGAAGAAGTAATAGTGAATTGCTTATACTATGTATCTATGTAGATGATTTGTTGATAACAGGTAGCTGCAAAAGTGAGATTGAAGACTTCAAAGGTGATCTCAGCAAGGAATTTGAAATGTCTGATATGGGTGAGATTTCATATTTCCTTGGCATCGAATTCTACAAGAGCAGTAGAGGTTTGATGATGCATCAAAGAAGATATGCAAGAGAAATTCTCAAGAGGTTTGAGATGGAAGAATTGAACTCAACTTCGACACCTACAGAACCAAGATTACAACTTTCGAAAGATACAGATGAAGATGATGTCGACCCAACCCAATACAGAAGACTTATTGGATCACCGAGATACCTTGTCATACAAGGTCTGACTTAGCATATAGTGTAGGTATGGTAAGTAGATTCATGCAGAAGCCAAAGGTATCACATCTAGCAGCAGTGAAGAGGATACTGAGGTATCTCAAAGGAACACTTGACTATGGCATTTTGTTTCCTACAGCTGATAAAGGAAAAGAATGCAAGTTAGTGGGATACACTGATTCTAGTTGGTGTAGTGATGCTGAAGATCGAAAATCAACAGCATGATATGTGTTTATGCTAGGTGGTGCACCAGTTTCTTGGAGTTCAAGAAAGGAACCAGTAGTGGCATTATCATTATGCGAAGCATTATACATAGTTGCTTCTCTTTGTGCATGTCAAGCAACTTGGATGATGAACTTGGTCGAAGAGATAACAGGGAAAGATCATGAAGCAATTGCCATGAAGATCGACAACATATCAAATATCAATATGGCGAAGAACCCAATAACATATGGTCGAAGTAAGCACATCGAAATAAGGTTCCATTATCTTCGAGAACAAGTAGCAGATGGGAAGATGAATTTGGAACACTGTAGAACTAAGAATCAGATTGCAGACATCATGACGAAGAGAGTGCAAGTCGAAGTATTCAGAAGGCTAAGAGTCATGATGATTATAGATAGTTTAGACACAATGAATTAGGTGGTGTGTTAAATTATAATTCATAGTGTCGAAAAGATTAGATTTGCTTTAGATTTAAATAGATTTGATTTAGATCTAAAATAGAATAGATTTAATTTAGTACCAAAATAGGTATTTTGGGCTTTTATAGTTTTGGGCTTAGGGTGCAAGTTAAATCTATAAATAGAGGGAGTAATCCCTATTTTTGTAATCAAGTCAATTAAGTTGTATTCACAGAATTTTGCAAGTGAATAACAAAGTTTTTCACAGTTTGTGGAAAGAGAGAAACTCTGCAGAAAAATAATTGTCTTCTTTCTTTTCTTTTCATTCTCATAATTCATTGAGAAACTCTGTAGAAAAATAATTGTCTTCTTTCTTTTCTTTTCATTCTCATAATTCATTGTTATTCTGTAGAAATTCATCATAGATATTTGGTAGATTTTCAATAGTAATTTGTTATTGATTTTATGATATTCTTAAATCTTATTTCACACTTAAATGTTGTAATTGATGATAGGTATAACTATTTATTACTCAATTAATTTCACACTTTAAATGTAGTTTAAATAGATGGAATGATAAAATAAATAAATAAATTATGGTAAAGTATGAATCGTTAAATATTGATGAGACAATTGAATTAATTTTTAAAATTTTAATAACTTTAAATTATAATTACTATAAACATAATAAAATGAATGATATGTAATGCATTTAATTGTATGAAATGAAAAGTATTATGATAAAAAGTAAAAATTGTAATAATATTATTACAACTTTAAAAATAACAACTTTAATTTTAATTAATTATAATAAATATATTATTAATATATTTTATTTTTCTATAATTTCAAATTTGTAGTAAATTGTAATAATTTTACATTTTTTTTAATAAAAACAATTTCTTTCCTTTTGAGCAATCTCTCATATGTTTGTTTTATTAAGAACATAATATTAATTCGTATTATATTTTTTTTACAATCTTATTGATATACATTATTATATTAGTATTATTTGGGATCTTATTTATAAAAATAGATTCTAAATTTTTTTGGGTTGTTTTTGTGTAGTTGTAAAAAATATTACAAATATTTATTTTTAAAATATGTCATTTATGTGTAATAAATATAATCATTAATGTTAAAAGATTTATAAATAAGAAAAATTCATGCTAAACTATAAACACAAATATCTTGTTATTCTAACTATTTCAACTACATAACTTATTTCAAAATATCATGAAGTATAGATATTCATTTAAAACTGAAATTTGACGGAAAACTATCAGACATTATAAGTTTGTAAAAATTGTAAATATGATATAATAAGGACTAAAGAAATATTAAATTTTTTTTACGTATTTTTAAGAAATATTAAACATAAAAACTAAAGTATCAGTAAAAATCACGATTACCCTTCTTACTACAAATTATAATTATTTTTTTATTTCAAAGTTAAATATTTAGTTTATCATTCTAAAACATAAGAATAAAAATTATTTTGTAATTAATTAGATCTTTATTTGAGATAAAATATATTTTGAAATTATTTAGATTTTTATAGAAAAGTTAATAAAACAAAACAAAATCAATTGAGATTTTGTAATTTTTTAAACTTATGAAATAACTAAAATTTTTCAGAATCTTTTCAAATTAACTTTATAATTGTAATCGTGATAAGAAAAATGTTAAACGGTAGTCATGAAAATTTAATGATAGATGATAATCATAAAATATTAATTATAAAAGGTAAAAATTTATTGATATATTCATTTTTATAACTTGAATAAGTTATAATTATTTTTATAAACGAGAATAAGTTATAAATAATTTTATAAACGTAATAAATTCAACTATTTATATAATTATTAGTATAAATGAGAATAAGTTACATATATTTTTATAAATGGACACACATGTTCAAGATGCTTATAAACAGAGAAAAAAAAGTTACAATAATTTTATAAACGATAGTAGATTATAATTATTTTATATAAATTCATGGTATAATATAATTTCCATATAAATTCATATTATAATATAAAGTATTAAATACTTATATAACATTTTATTTTATAAATTTATTTATGAATTTGATTTTATATAATATTATTAAGATTTAATTATTGAAAAGTCGCACTAAATTGAAAAATATTTATTAAAAATCAGATATAATAAGATATAAGAAATAAAATAAATAATTTTAAAATATTATGTATGATTCATTGTAATAATAAATGTTAAATTATTATTTAATATTATAATTTATTTTTTGATATTATTAGATTTTATTTTTTATTTTTTCTCTATTGATATATACAATAATAAATGTTATATTATTATTTAATATTGTAATTTTTGATTGTCAATAAGAAATTTATTTTAATTAGTTATAATATTTATTTTTCTTGACAATAAATTTATTAAACATTAAAATAATAAATTTAATACATATCACTAATATATGATATTTATTTATACTATTGAATAAATAAATTTAAGATGACACGACAAATATTTATTTTTATAATTATTTTTATAACTATAAATATTTTACAAATATTTTTTTAACGATAAATATTCAACTAATTATTCAATTGTTTTTAACATGAATAAGTTAAAAATATTTTTATAAATAGTTACACGGGTTCAAAGTATTTATAAACGAGACAAATTTTACATGATGATATAATTATTTATAGAAACAAAAATAAGTTACAATAACTTTTATAAACAAGAATAAGTTACAAATATTTTTATAAACGAAAAAAATTCAACTATTGATATAATTATTTTTAACATGAATAAATTAAAATATTTTTATAAATTGTTACACGGGTTCAAGACATTTATAAATGAGAAAAGTCTACATACTTATATATTTAATTTTACAAATGAAAAATAAGTTACAATAACTTTTATAAACAAGAATAAATTACAAATATTTTTATAAACGGAGAAAATTCAACTATTGATACAATTATTTTTATAAACGGAAATAAGTTTTAATAATTTTTATAAACGAGAAATTCAAATTTGATAAATAATTATATATTATAGATATATGAATGTTAACCAACTAAATACATAAAATAGATTCACGGGTAGATGTGAATGTATCCATGAGATAATAGTTATAGAATGTTCATTTTTTAAATCTTTCTTTTACTGTTGTTTTATATAATTGAAGTTAGAGAATCGAATATATAATTTATTATCGATACATATCAATACTTAAAAGTTAGTCTATATTATAAATACGGTTTGTGACTAAGTGAATGTTAATCAATTGAAAAAATAAATTCAAATATTATAAATAATAGTATAATAGACGTGTAATATGAATTTAGACGAGATCTTATATGATAGCACAAATTTCTTACTAATATTACATGAAGTCACAAATTAAATAGTCAAAATATAAAGTACTAAGGTGAAAGGAACTTGATCCCTTTAGAGATTGCACTAAAAATTGCAGAAAAGCAAAATCATCGTAATAGATGATTGTCTCCGATAAATGTACCCTATAAAATATATATATATATATATATATATATATATATATATATATATATATATATATATATATATATATATATATATATATATATATACTCTATCACTTAATATTCATAAAAGTGCAAATTTAATTTTTTATTTATTTTAGAGATTGCACTAAAAATTGTGAAAATAATCAGCATATTAGACCTTAAACGCATATAAAAAGTGAATTTAATTTATTTTTTTAAGAGAATACATTAAATTTTATTCTTCTAAATATGATTGTCTTCGATAAATATAATATATAAAATATAAAAACTCGTCATATTAGACACTATGTGCATAAAAAGTAAATTTAATTTAATTTTTCTTATAGAATGCTTTAAACATTTTTCTCTTAAATACGATTATCTCTAATAAAAATAATTTATAGAAAACAAAAAATATAAGAGTTCTACATATTACTTCTATGTTTTAAATATATATTTTTCTTTTATGTATAATATATCGTCTTTTTAATCAATATATTTTAATCATATTTAAACTTCAATACAAAAAAAATAAAATGTATCCATGTGCATTGCACAAATCATTGTGGTTTTTTTTTGTTGAGTAATTTAGTAATTGAAGTTCACTTTAATAGATGATAAGTGGGACGCTGTAAATTTAAATATGTGTTTTTGCACTTAATGTTTCCTAAATAACTACCAATTAAGTTACTTTACCAGGATATTGTAGTGTTTTTTATGACAAAAAATATTAACTTTGTGAATGGCTAGGATTTGAGCCCAAGTCCATAACCACTAAACTACAGCCACCATATGATGTATTAACAAACTATATTTGGTCTTTTTTAATAATATGAATTTTGGTGTCTTTTAATAATACGACAAAAAACAAATCAAGTTTGTGGCTGCTGGGATTCGAGCCCAGGTCTCCACGGCCACAACGTGGAATTCTTACCACTAAACTACAGCCACCATGTGATAGACATATTTAATTTTCTTTAGTAAATATCTATAAATATAGGCGCATTTAATGTCTTTATTTTAAAATGAAATCTAGACATATTTAATGTTTTTATTTTAAAATTGTCCATACATTAATTATTTAATGTTGTTTGTTTGTATCATCTCTTTTATATAAAATCAAAAAAAATTATATTCACTTAAATGTCAATCTTAATAAATGTAAAAATTATCTATTTTATTTATAAATATGGTCGGAGTAGTATTAATGAACAATATTTTAAAGACTTTTAATAGTACTATCATAGTTTCTATAAATACACCAATTTTGACCGCGTGTGAATTAATTATGTTTTATTTAATGAGTAAAATGACAATTTTAACATATATGCTTGATAAGTGGCAAAATAACTTAACGTCCAGACCCAAGTAGGTGTTGGATAAGAGAAAAAAATATTTGACTTAAGTTACTTCGATAATAAATAAATAAAACTTTATTATTTTGGCCATTAAAAAAGAAAAGAAAAATATAAAAAGTGGTCAAACTAATCTAACTCTTCAAATGTTGTTTAATGGAAGTTTATTCCATATTATTAATTAGTTAGGAGTTCAAAAACTTTAAATTTGTATCTTCAAAACACGTTTCATAATCAATTATAAATGTGATTTAATCGATTATTTATTGTAATTTATTAATTAAATGATTAAATAATTGATTGTTTAATATGTATAATCGACTATAAATACGGTATAATCGATTATTTATTGTAATTTATTAATTAAATAATCAATTATTTAATATGTATAATCAATTAGATGTATAAAATTCTTTCACTTGTCTTCAAAACACACTTCACAATCAATTATGAATATGATTGAAAAAGCTATGAAGCATTTGTTCATTTGATGAAGTTTTTTCTCCCTCTGTGTGTTGAGAATTGATGTGAAATCTCTTATAGAGTATTAGTTTCTCCAATTACTATATTGTTGTTGTTATGTGCTTCCCAAGTAGCTAGACAAAGACAATATATTTTCTAAGAAGTGTTGGAACAGCTGTCAATTTTTTGGGTTTTTTCTCGCCAAGTGTTAAGTTTGATTTAAAATCTCCGTAAGTTTGACTTCTTGCTATATTGTTAAACTTCTTAGATCCCTAAATGAAGCCGAGATGATGCTTCTCTCTGAAAGTTGTTATCCCTACGAAGTTTCACAATTTTTCCTAAGAGAAGTTTACGCAACCATTACTCTTAATATTGAAGAATGTATTTGGGCTCCCCTCGACAATGTGATGTTGTTTTCACCATTGAAGTCGGTTTGGAATCCCCAGTTAAAGTCTAGACGATAAGACATTGTCTTCCCTAGCGATGTCTGTATGATATTCTACGATGAAGCCTGGAGAAGGGTGATATATCCCTGCATCTGTATTGGTTTATTGCTATCATATTTGTGCTTTGATTATTTTTCAAGTCATGTTTCTTCCCAGTGAAGTTAAGCAGTGAAGTAGGATTTTGTTTCCTCAGTTGGTGCTTACTTATGGAATCTTAATCCTGAATGTGATTTAGCCGAGTGTTGACTTTACCCAAGTTGATTTTGTCTGGTTATTCCCAGTAATGTATGGTAGTTTTGTTAGCATATGCATGATAACGGTCATACATACATCATGCATAGTTGAATTAAAATTCATTGCTCATTTGCATTCATTATTGTTTTTGTTGGCATATTACTCTATTTGCAGAGTTATGTTACCCTCTCTCCAATAGATTGTCAGCCTTAAATAGAAAGTGTATATCCTTTCAATTTCCCCACTGAGTTATCCCTCATGGAAGAATTTTGATTTAGCCTTCTTATTCATCTCATTATCTGGATGGAATGTGATCCCCATTTGAGCTTATTCCTCATTGGCTACTGTTTTAGTTGACTGTTTCACTCTGGTTCATTCCTGGTTTGAATCTGTAGTCCCCGACAATATTGTTATTTTGATTTCTGTAGGCTATGAGCCCTGGATTGAGAACGTGCATTCATTTTGCACGAGAAAAATTTATCTCCTCAGCAGAATGTATTGGCATTTCCCCATAGAAGTCAAGATTCTTTTCCCAACGGGATTTTTATAATAGTAAGTGGAAGGTCTCTTTATTTGAGCAACCTGTACTTCCCCAATAAGTCTGTTAGTTCCTAGAGAATATTACTCAAATGGATGGCTAGTCTTTTCAATATGATAGAGACGGTTCATTGTGAAATTACTCCAATGGATGACTAGTCTTTTCAATATGATAGAGATAGTTCATTGTGAAATTACTCCAATAGATGGCTAGTCTTTTCAATATGATAGAGATAGTTCATTGTGAAATTACTCCAATGGATGGCTAGTATTTTCAATATGATAGAGACGGTTCATTGTAAAATTACTCCAATAGATGACTAGTCTTTTCAATATGATAAAGACAAATTGTTGTGAAATTACTCCAATGGACGACTAGTCTTTTCAATATGATAAAGACATTTTGTGTTGAAATTACTCTAATGGATGACTAGTCTTTTCAATATGATAGAGACAATTCATAGTGAAATTACTCCAATGGATGGAAAGTCTTTTCAATTCGATAGAGATAGTTCGTTGTGAAGCTTTATTACTCTAATGGATGGCTAGTCTTTTCAATTTGATTGAGACAGTTTATTGTGAAACTTTATTTACTCCGATGGATGGAAAGTCTTTTGAATATGATAGAGACAGTTCGTTGTGAAATCTTTACAAGTGGTAGTCTCTTTATTTGAGACAGCTTGTATATTACCCTTTCTGGGTGAAACATCTTGGTTAAATTTTCAACAACTTGAATATGACAGAGACAGTTCGTTATGAAGTCATGGCATTTTTATCTAACACTTAGAGAAATTTTTAACAAGTTTGGTCAGATTTTTGTCCCAACTTCTTGGCCAATTTTCACCAGGTTCCAATTTTATTTAGCCAAAATGGTAAACATGAAAGTTGTAGACAATGTTTCAAGCTTTCAAAAATGTCCAAGAACACATTTTTATCATGCTTGATCTAGGAGATTCGAAGAGATGAAGTTTGGCATCCATTCTTAAATTATAGGTCATTTTCATGAAGAATACATAATCAAATCCTCATGCCATACTGCATAATTTTGCTTTGCATGCCTCTTAACTTGCAAATCTCACCATCATTAAATGTTTCACAAACTTTTGAGTCATTATCCACTTGGTTCAAGCTTTGTCCAAAACAATTTCCATTAATGGAACAAAGTTCACACTTCTATTTTGGAAAAGTTGCTTTAATCACTTTGTCAAGTCTCCTTGAGCCTCTCACTTGCTCCCTCTGCACACACTCAACAAAAAAGCCATAAGCAACATGTTGAAGTGCCTATCCACTTTAGATTTTCTTATACTTCACATTGAAACCATGTATTTCAAAGATTGCTTCATTTACAATCCAACCAAACCACAACATGTGATCTTACAAATCTGATCAACTCCTTCCCTTCAACCTTTCTCTATAAATAGAGAGGTCCATTTTCAAGCTAGACACGAGTTCAATAGTCCTAAAACACCCACAATAACTCCCAAAGTCATAATTGCCTTGAAACTCCATTTGTTTTGCAATTTCTGACCTTAAACATCAAACACCCAATCCACTCGTGCGTTTTCACTCTAAACCATCCACAAAGCTTCTATAGCTCATATAGAACCTACCTAAGACCCTACTTCATCACTGTAACATGATCTTCATCATCCTCCATTTTCAAAAATAGAGCTTTGCAACTTGACTTGTCCAGAAAGATTCAGACACTTTCAGCACAAAGTAAGCATTGCAATAGCTTCCTGGGAGTTCAGTGAAGCTATCCAAATCATCACAACATCTCCATGAGTGCTCCAACTTCAAACATGATTCTTACTTTTGAGGTAAGTTTTCTAAAATTTGAACTTTCTGTACAAGCATCATTAATGTTTACTTTCTGAATAAAAAATGTAGACATCATTGCCCTGAAGCTAACAATGTGCTTACATTTCATTTATCTTGCCTGAGCGATGAGAATTTTGAAGTTGAAGTTTCTGAAAAATTAGGATTCAGTTTGGTACCAATAGAACTTCTCATTCATCTTTGATTTATAGCTTAAATAACTTACATGGTTGGTTTCCTTGTTTAAATTCACGCAAGTTTGATGTTTACATCATTCAATTTGGTTGAGAAATGAGCATGTTCAGAATTTCAAAAGTGATGTTCATGGATTCTGGCGCGAGAAATTCTAATTAGTTTTTATTTTTACGCTATAAAATATTTTTCAAATTGATATTAATTATTTCCTAAACAATTAAAAACCATTAGACTTAGGTTTTATTTTAAAAATCTCCCTAAATTGACTTATATTTTCTTTAGGTTTTGTTTAAAATAATTAATTAACTTCTCTTGTAATTAAAACTAATTAGTTTTTTTTAGGTTAATGAGCAAATCTTTTTCAATCCAAAATCACCAAAAACAAATTCTTTTTTCCTTTTCCTCTACTTCATATTTTTGCGTATTTCATTATTTTGCATTATCATTTATGAAAATGGTTTGTAATAGATAATTAGGGTTTATTGCTTGCCATCCTCATTCATAATTTGTACCCCCTATTCCCAAAGCGTTGTAATAGAGTAGGACATTTAATTTCCGCAATTTACCGTTTTCCTTACTACTGTTAGTAATTAGGATTTGTATGACAAGATTAAAAGCAAACATAGTAAAACCCTAATTCAAGATAAAATAATTGAATCAAACACACTTCGAACACATGCACCTCTAGGGTTAACCCTACTTGTTGCCTAGGATTTAAACAGTCATGTCCCTCGAACGTGGGATGCTTTAGCAAAGACCCTCGATTAAAAGATCGTAGTCCCTCGATGACCCTACGATGTTGCCTATGGTAAATAATCTTAGTCCATTACAACAATTGCTAAAATTTCCTACAAGTTGCCTTCTATGACTGTACGATGACCCACGTCTGTCTCTAACATCCAATGATAAGGCTTCCTACTAACTAATGGTAGGATAACAATATCTAAAGGAGGAGGAAAAGAACAAAGACTTTATGAGTAGGTAGATTGCTTGTAATTTCTTGCTCACAAAGTAGAACAATCTTTACACCTCACATTTTCAAAATACTTTTCAAAACAAACATTTTGTATACATTCTCAACGATACGAGAATCAATACAAAATTTCCTTACATTGGCATTTTAAAAACATTTTTCCAAACACTCTCTTTCAACAAATGTTTTCAAAACAAACATTTTCTATACATTCTCAATGATACGAGAATCATTACAAAAATTGCTGCACTTAGGCGTTTTCAAAATATTTTCAAAACATACACAAACACAAAGCATTATTTCAAAGTGAGCTATCAATTAAGAGCCAGTAGATAACTATAGATGAAAAGGGTGCTAACACCTTTCCTTTTCATAACCTACCACCCAAACTAAAGAAAATTCTCAAAAGGCCTTTCTTGTTCTTTTCACCCTTTCCTTTATTGGATAAAAGAAAAGTTGGTGGCGACTCTTGCTATCCGCAACATTTGCGATAAAACACAAAACCCAAAAGTCAGTTCTCCCACCATATTATAGAACTGACGACTCTACTGGGGAAATACTAAAAGTGGGGTTACTTTAAGAGCTAGATCACCTTTATTGTTTTACTTGTTTGCCTTGTTTGCTTTACATTTTAGGGTTATGCTTGGGTTTATTTCTTGTATAGATCCTATATCCGAATCTAAGGGCATTTTAGGTAAGTAGCAATAGATCGCGAAAACTATACGGTGTAGACCGATATCGTTGAGGCGATGACTACGTTATTGTGACACATTTGTTGGTACCGGTGTCCCTTGAGTTAAATCAAGGAGAATACGGGGTCACTGTGTGGTGTCATAAAGCACTAACTGATTGTAGAACCTTAGTCGAATAACTTGGCCATTAAAAAGTAGTGAGATAGCTGGCTTTGGTGCAGGCTGAAGTTGGTTAATACTTGATACTACAATCATTGAGATCAGACTTTTTATGCTGAAACAATTCCCGATGAAGAAATATCAGTGATATTGAGGCTCATAGAACCCGGTTACTTCTTTTAGGACGGGTTGAGTCAACTAAAACTTCAAGAGGGTACTTACTTATAAACTCCTTGCAAGCCTAAAACTAAGGCCTTGTGTGTTTTGTTTGTGTATGATTAATTATTCAAACATGACATAATGACATCATGACATCATGCCATGGCATTTTCACTAACCATTTCAAGGACCTAGGAATTTATCTTTGTTCTGTTTTTTAAGTTATGGCTTCTGCTCGCAGAAACACTATCTGAATCAGCTTTGTAAGGGTGTCTTCTCAACTTAAGGAGTTAGTCTCAAGGGTTCCTGGAAATTCTCCATTCATCAAAAGGCATGGTCGACTACTCAGTTTGGTTACTTTGGGTTTTGAAGAAGATATGATGAGTGTTCTATTCCAGTTCTTTGATCCTGCTCATCACTGTTTCACCTTTCCAGATTATCAACTGGTACCCACAATAGAATAATTATCTGAGTTGCTGGGAATACATGTTCATGACCGGACACCTTTCACCGGTTTATAGAAAGATCCACAACCTGAAGAAATTGCATCAGTCTTACATTTTAAGCAGTCCGACATTGTAGCTAATTGGGAAACAAGGAGTGGAGTCAAGGGTTTTCTAGCTAAATTTCTGTTAGAGAAGGCTCGACTATTTTTGGAGGCTACAAATTTTCAAGCTTTCGAAGAAATCTTGGATTTATTGATCTATGGTTTGATGCTATTCCCTAATCCAGACCAACTCATAGATGTGAATGCTGTCAAAATTTTCCTTTCTCGTAACCACATACCTACTTTGCTCGGAGACATTTTGCATTCTCTTCACACTCGTACTACGAGGAAGAGAGGGGCTCTTATGTGTTGCATACCGTTGCTATCTAGGTGGTTTATTTCGCACCTTCCCTTATCAGTATTGAAGAATGAACAAGGTTTGAGGTGGTCTTAAAGGATGATGTCGCTCTCTCATTCGGATATCTATTGGTGTTCCCTATCTCGTGAGGTTGTTACTATCATTAACCACTGTGGGGAATTCCCTAATGTTCTGCTCCTTGGCTTTAGGGGAGGTATTACTTATAACCCTTCTTTGGCTCTATAAAAATTTGGTTATGCTCGAAGAGATGGTCGTCATGACACAATTATCCAGGGTATTGTATTCAACTACGAGAACGATGTTCAAGGTTATCGTCAAAGGTTTATACGAGCTTGGGGCATGGTAAGCAAGATCGATAGCAAGAATTTGGGACATAATAACTCTATCCCTTTGGAGCCTTATCTCAAATGGGTGTGAGCTCGTGCTTAAAACCTCGTGATGCCATATCCAGCTATCCTACCAGTGATTATTGAGCCCATTGCCAAAGGGGATATTCCTTATACCATTCTCCATCTTGACATGCCTACTGACCTCGAAGAATTTCAGAAGTCCTTGGTTCAACTTAAAGGAGAACGAGACACCTTTGAAGCTCAATTCTATACAATCGAGAAGAAAGTGTTGGAGCTTACAAAGTAACTTCACGAGGAGCAAAGCCTTAATGCATACATTTGTACGAAGAGGAAGCGTCCGTGGGAGACTTAAGTCTTAGGTTTTAGGAGTTCATGTTGTTGTCTCTCTAAGACATCCTTTTTGTTTTTTCATTGTAAGCCCAAGGGGCAATTGTAATTTTTGAACTTATTAATGCAATCTTTGTTCCGGTTTGGCTAGCAAATTTAAATCTCCTAAAGGTCCTTGAAAACATTGCATCCAAATATCATGTATCTTTTCATAAGAAGGTTTTCCGATACAGGTTTCCTCATCTATTTACTGTTTATTTCAATATAAGATGGCTCTTGAGCAAACCGTCAAAGATCTGCAAAATCAACACGCACAGTTTCAAGAGGCACTCCTAAACCTAGCCAAAGGGCAACAAGAGATGATGGCATTCCTCGTCACAAAAAAGAAGACTAAGAAACTGGTTGTTATCAAGAAGGTTCAAAGATCCTGCCCGACTGTCTCAAGCAGATGATGTCTCCTCCGAGGAAGACGACAATCAAGACGAGGATGCTAGAAGCACCAGGGTTGGGGGTGGAAATAACCAGATTTCTGAGGATAAAGATTACTCCGACGAGCAGTACCCACCAGCGGATGACAAATAAGAATAGATGGAAGACCAACTCAAGGCTGTGGAAATCTAAAAAGTTCCCGGATTAGAGTTTGGAGATTTAGGTTTGGTCCCTGGGGCGGTCATCCCTCACAAATTCAAGGTCTCTGTCTTCATAAAATATGACGGGATCTCTTGTCTGAAACTCTATTTAAGGTCATATGTCTGCAAGATTCAACCACACATTGCCAACAGGAAGTTATGGGTTCATTTCTTCCAATAAAGCCTATCTGGAACACAGTTGGAATGGTTATATCAACTTGAAGGAACCAATATTCACACATGGGAGGACTTGACTGCTGCCTTCTATAGACAATACCAATACAATGGTGACCTTGCACCAACTCGCGTGCAATTACAGAGTATGACTATGGGCTCGAATGAAGGCTTTAAGGAGTATGCTAAAAAATGAAGGGACCTGGATGGAAGGGTGCAACCCCCTTTGACTGACCGAGAATTGGTGGACATGTTCATGGGCACTCTGACGGGTCCATTCTTTAATTTGTTGATTAGGAGTTCTTCATCAGGGTTTACTGAGTTAATTTTGACCGTGGAAAGATTTGAAAACGGTATCAAAAGTGGGAAGATCCCAGTGGCCTCAACCTCCAATGCTGTAAAGAAACCATTTGTTGGTAAGAAGGAAAATAATGATGTTTATGACCAGAGGAACCGTATCAAGAATGATCATCATTAGTCGGTAGGAGCAATATTAATTTCTAACCCCGACCTCATTTTAACGACCGCAACAACAAAATAATCAACATAGGCCAGACGCCCCGAGGAGGCAGTTCACTAGGATCAACAAGCTATTATCTCAAGCTTTACAACATCTGTTGAAGGAATATTTGGTAATGCTGCGAGATCCTCATACTAACCCCAATACTTCCTCTCCCAAATATAATCCAAATGTGAAATGCACCTATCATTCAAATAGTCTTGGGCATGACACCAACAGTTGTTGGGCATTGAAGAACAAGATCCAATATTTGATTGACAACAAAGTGATTGAGTTTGACCCTCCATAGACCCCTAATGTGATTACTGCACCCATGCCCAGTCATGGTAAAGGTGTCAATTCCATTGACGATGTCTCCTTTGTCTCCACCATCAGTGATTTGACTACTCCTTTGATGATCATTAAGAAGAACCTGTTGCGAGCTAGTTTATTTACAGGCTGTTTTGAAGGTTGTTACCACTGTGTGTCCCAAATTGATGTATGTGTATGGTTGAAGAAAGGTATTCAACATTTGATCGACAGTCATGAAACTATGTTCGAGAAAACTCTATCTATGAAGAGTTTGTGCGAAGATATGTCTCAAGAGCTGAGGCATGAAGATGTTTCCATAATCACCATTTCTAATACTCCTATAAGGATCACCTTTAGAGGCCCTGTAAGAATTTCTAATGAGCCAAAGGTAGCTCCATTGATCATTACTACACCAGGGCTAGTCCCTTATTCCTCTGACAAAGTTGTTCCTTGGAACTATAGGGCTGAAGTTTATTATCATGGTGTCAAGCAAGAGCCATGGATTACTGAAAATGAAGATCCTAAAATTACAAATATTGTCGGAACTAGTAAGGTCACTAGGACAGGAAAGATCTTCTCTCCGGAGATCTCTCCTCCAATAACTACTACAACACCTGTTCATATTCCTGTTGCTGGGTCAATTGCTGACGCCCGAGGCAAAGAGAAAGTGACTGACCCTGCCCAGACGGGGGCACCCTCAAAAGATGTTACAATTGAAGACCATTCTAGACAAGAGATGGAAGATATTCTGAATATCATTCATAAAAATGACTACAAAATAGTTTAACAACTGAGGCAGACACCCTCAAAAATATCCATGATGTCCTTGTTATTGTGCTCTGAAGCCCATGCCAAGGCTCTGTTGAAATTTCTAAAGAATGATTATGTACAACAAGAACCACTGCTGATCAATTTGAGAATTGTGTAGCAAGCCTAAATGCTGACAATGGTTTAGGCTTTTCTGATGCAGATTTAACTCTGATGGGAAAGAATCATAACAAGGTCATGCACATCTCTATTGAATGAAAAGGCACTACTTTGGCGCATGTGTTAGTAGATACAGGGTCCTCCCTAAATGTTTTACCTAAAGGTGCTTTGGATAGACTGGATTATGATGGGATGGTGCTGAAACCCAACAATATTGTGGTAAGAGACTTTGATGGTTCAAAAAGAATGGTTCACAGAGAGGTTGATCTTCCAATCAAGGTGAGATCTCAAGTCTTCAATTCAACTTTCTATGTAATGGACATCCGTCCGGCCTATTCCTATTTTCTAGGACGCCCATGGATTCACGGGGAAGGTGCAGTTACCTCTACATTACATCAAAAGCTGAAGTCCTCAGTGAAAGGGGAGATTTTCACAGTTTGTGGAGAGGAAGAATATATGGTCAGCCATTTAAATTCTTTCAAATATGTTGAAATGGATGGTGAATTCATTGAAACTCCTTGTCAGAAATTTGAGGTAATCCCCCCGACAATTGTTGTTGCTAAAGCTACTATTCTTGAGATCTCTAAAAACACACCAAGAATGGCTTCCTTGAAGGATGCTAGGGCTGTGGTAGAAGATGGAGGTTGCACTATCTGGGGACAACTTCTCGATATTCCTTATAAGTCCAACAAATTTGGGTTGGGTTTCACCTTATAAGCTCAGAAGATGGTTCAATGTGTTCGTGTTGGAGGACCACCTCTCTGTATCAACAACAATAAAGTCAATGCTTTGGAAGACACTGATAGGTACTGTGGCCTAGACGATTGGATATTCCCAACTACTAGAAGTGGACTCAACAATTGGATGGCTAAGGACTTTGTACTAATCTCCTTTTGTCATGAGTAATTATTATTTCCTATTTTTATTGCTTTAAGAAGTTTGTCTGTATAATTTATTTTAAAATAATGACTTTAAACCTTGTGTCTTGCCCGGGGCACAATGGTCCATTTGTTAAGGGTTGTCATTTCATATATCATATGCTCATTTAATGAAAACATTGGACGATTTTGCATTCAAATTTTGTGCTCCTTGTCTTTCTTTTACTTTACTGCACTTTCAAATAGCCATGTGACCTTACACTCACACACACATATGCAGATCCACACCCACTCTGAATCTCATTGACAACAATTTTGCTATTGTCGTTTATGACTTTGAAAATCCAATCTATCAAGCCGAAGAAGAAGGTGAAGAATATTGTGAGATACTTGGAGAACTCTCCAGACTCCTGATACAAGAGGAAAAGGCTATCCAACCACATGAAGAGCCAGTCGAGGTGATAAAGTTAAGTACTGAGGCAGATAAGAAAGAAGTCAAGATTACCGCCAACCTGGAAGACAATGTCAAGAGTAGATTGGTTCAGATGTTGCACGACTATGTTGAGGTATTTGCTTGGTTATATGAAGACATGTCAGGGCTCGATATTAATATCGGGGTTCATCGTCTGCCAATGAAAGAGGGTTGTTCTCTGATCAAATAAAAGGTTCGTCGCACACATCCTGATATGTCAGAGAAAATCAAGGTTGGGGTAATGAAACAGTTCAATGCAGGTTTCTTGGCAGTAACGTCGTATCCCCAATGGGTTTCTGATATCGTTCCAGTGCCGAAGAAAGATGGTAAGGTCTGTATGTGTGTAGACTATAGGGATCTGGATAGGGCAACCCCCAAAGATGACTTCCCACTACCATATATTGATGTCTTGGTTGACAACACTGCTCAACACAATGTATTATCCTTCATGGATGGCTTCTCAGGGTACAACCAAATCAAAATGGCGCCTGAAGACATGGATAAAACTATCTTTGTCACACAGTGGGGCACCTTCTGTTATAAGGTCATGCCTTTTGGGCTGAAGAATGTGGGCACAACTTATCAACGTGCTATGGTGACTTTATTTCATGACATGATTCATCATGAGATAGAAGTCTATATTAATGACATGATAGCAAGATTACAAACCGAAGAAGAACAACTCGATCATCTTCACAAGTTATTTGAAAGGCTGAAAAATTACAAACTAAGGTTGAATCCAAACAAATGCACCTTCGGGGTAAGGTCTGGAAAGCTCATAGGCTTCGTCTTCAGTGGCAAAGGTATTGAGGTTGATCTCGTAAAAATCAAAGCTATCCAAGAAATGCCAGCTCCCCGTACTGAGAAGGAGGTTAGAGGTTTCTTGGGACGACTAAACTACATCGCCCGATTCATTTCTCATTTGACTGCTACTTGTGAGCCACTCTTCAAGCTGTTGAAGAAAGATCAAGTAGTAAAATGGAATGACAATGCCAAGTAGCTTTTGATAAGATTAAAGAGTACCTTCAAGAACCTCCAACTCTGATGCCACCAGTTGAAGGAAGACCTATGATCATGTACCTGACTGTGTTAGAGAATTCAATGGGGTGTGTGATGGGGCAACATGGCAAGTCTGGTCAAAAGAGCATGCGATATACTACCTTAGCAAAAAATTTACCGACTGTGAAATAAGATATTCACTGCTCGATAAAACTTGTTGCGCTTTGGCTTGGGCTTCTCGTAGACTAAGATAATATATGTTGACTCATACTACTCTGTTGATCTCTAAAATGGATCCCATCAAGTACATACTTGAGAAGCCAACTCTCTTCAGAAGAATAGACCGATGGCAAATGATCTTAACGGAATACGACATTCAGTACACCACTTGTGATATGGTTGGAGAACTGACTTGAAGGTTTTGCGTTTGATCGCAAATGTTGCGGTTAGCAAGAGTTGCCACCGACTTTTATTTTATCCAAAAGGAAAGGTGAAAAAGCACAGGAAAGACTTTTAAGATTATTTCTTGAGTTCGTGGGGTAGATTATGAAAGGGAAGGTATTAGCACCCTTTTCATCCATGGTTTTCTATGGGCTCTTAGTTACTTGCTAGATCACTTGCTTTTGTTTGAAATTGTGCTTTGTGTGGTTTTTGAAAGTATTTTGTAAAGAGGCCATTGTTTAGGCAATCTTTGTAATGATTCTTGTTTGTAAGAATGTATACAAAGATGTTTGATCTTTTGAAAATGTTTTCAAGTTTGTAAGATGTTTGAAAGTGTAAGTGTTTGTTTTGAAAATATCAAGGATGTTTTGTTTGAAATTGAGCAAGTAATTAGTAGCATTCTACCTACTCAAAAGTCTTTCTTGTTCATTTTCTTTTCCTTTGATATTGTTATCTTACCATTGATTTGGTAAGTAACCCTATCTTTGGATGTAAACGGGACGGGCGTGGGTCATTGTATAACCATGATTAGCAATGTTGCAAGGTATCTTATAATTATCTTTTAGGGACTAAGATCATTTGAAAGGCAACTTAGATAGCGTCATCGAGAGACTATGATCTTGTATTTTGTTTGTTTTTGCTAAGATACCTCACATGTGTAATATAATCATTTTGTAAAGGAAACCAAGTGGATTTACCCTAGGGGGTGCTTGTGTGCAAGTGTATTGTTTTCATGCTTGATTTTGTCTTGGATTAGGGTTTTCTAAGTATTGGTTTTAGTCTTTCCATACAAACCCTAATTACTAGCATGTTACATATAAAGCGATAAATTGCGGAATTTAAAGTTACTATGCTATACAACATTTGTGGGAGGGGGTATACAAATTCATGAATGAGGATTGCAAGAATTTAAACCTAATTAGTCTATTACAACCATATTGAATTTGTATAAATGTACAAGAATTTAAATGAATATAATGTACAAAATGAATAAATGTACAAAAATGTGAAGTGTAAAGTAAATGGATATTTGTTTGGATTTTTAGGAAAAGGTAAATTGTTTTAACCTAATTAATTAAGGGGAAAAATAATTAATTAACATAATAAAAAGTAAACTCTAAATTTACTAAGAAAAGATTTTTAAACAAAACCCTAAATCTATTAATTAAAAATAAAAGAAATTAAGTTTTATAAGAAAAGTATTTTTGGTATTTTTTTGTCTTGAAAATAATTATAGTATTATAAAAATATTTTTGGCCCCTTTTTTTATTAAAATAATATATTTTAATAGGTGTAAAAGAAAAATAAATGCTAACCTAGTTTTAATTAAATTTACAAGATAATTTGTAAAAAAAATAAATAAAGTATGATTAATAAAATAATTTTTTGTGTGAGAAAAATAAATAAACTAAGTTAAAATATAAATCTATTATTTTTTGTATTTTTACGATTTTTTAGGAAAATATTTAAGAAAATAAATAAAATGAAAATAAGAAAATAAAATAAAACTGGGCCAAGATGCAAATAGCCTACAGGGGGTTAGAAAGAAAAAAAACAAAAAAAAACAGACCCAAGGAGGCCCAGCGCGTGCAAAAAAGAAAATCAGAAAACAAGAAAATGTGAAAAATCCAAAAGGGTACCACTGGGGCTCGAACCCAGGTCCCAAAGGTTACAGGCGCGCGCTTCTACCACTGGGGTGGCTATACATCTGTTAACATAAGCAAAACAATAAATACATATGGAAAACATGTTCCATGGCCTGAACTTCATCCTCAACCTCACGCCCATCCAAAGCTTCTGTAACTCATTCAAATCTCAACAAAAATGAAAACTGTAAACATGAAACTTGTAGCAAATTTCCTCACGCTTTCATAAATGTAAAGCATTAAAACTATAGATCAAAGATAAGCATGAATTTCATTAGACCTAAATTGAACCCTAAAAATCTCAGAAATTTCAATCTTAAAATTCTCTAAGCTCAAGAAAAATTAATGGAAACTATGGACATGGTTAGCTTTAGGGCAATGATATCTACATGTTTTGTTCACAAATAAATCATTGATGATGCCTGTATGAGAAGTTCCAAAGTTAGAAAACTTACCTTGCAAGAGGGTATCGGGTTTGAAGTTTGAGCAACTTTCAAGGAGTTCCAACGGTTGGGTTAGCTTCCTCAAGTTCCCAGGAAGCTAATGGTATGCTTAGCTTGAGCTGAAAAGGCCTGAGGAGTTCTGGAGAAGTCCAAGTGCAAAGCTCTGTTTTTGAAAATGGAGGATGGTGTTAATGGTGTTACAGTTCTGTAACAGGGTGTGGGATCAGTTCTAAATGATGTTTAGAAGCTTTTGGAACCAAAAGGCTTGAAAACGCACGAGGGAGTTATGAGTTTCAAGTTTTTGGTCAGTTTGTGTGAAAATGGAGGTATGAGATATGATTCTGAGTTCTAGGTGTTTTTAGGGCTTGAGCATTCGTGTCTTTGGTGTAAATAATTTGTGTATCTATAATAAAAAGGATTGGAGTGTGTGATACGGTGGGAGAACTGACTTGAGGGTTTTGTGTTTTATCGCAAATGTTGCGGTTAGCAAGAGTCGCCATCGAATTTTCTTTTATCCAAAAGGAAAGGTGAAAAAGCACAGGAAAGACCTTTGAGATTGTTTCTTGAGTTCGGGGGGTAGATTATGAAAATGGAAGGTATGGGCACCCTTTTCATCCATTGTTTTCCATGGGCTCTTAGTTACTTGCTAGATCACTTGCTTTTTGTTTTGAAATTGTGCTTTGTGTGGTTTTTGAAAGTATTTTGTAAAAGAGGCCATTGTTTAGGCAATCTTTGTAATGATTCTCGTTCGTAAGAATGTATATAAAGATGTTTGTATTTTTGAAAATGTTTTCAATGTTTGTAAGATGTTTTTGAAATGTGTGTGTTTGTTTTGGAAAATAGCAAGGATAGTTGTTTTGAAATGGATCAAGTAACTAGAAGTAATCTACCTACTCAAATGTCTTTCTTGTTCATTTTCTATTCCTTTGACATTGTTGTCTTACCATTGATTTGGTAAGCAACCCTATCTTTGGATGTAAACGGGACGGGCGTGGGTCATTGTATAGCCATGATTAGAAATGTTGCAAAGTATCTTAGCATTTTTTAGGGACCAAGATCATTTTTGTAAGGCAACTTAGAATAACTTCATCGAGGGACTATGATCTTATATTTGTTTGTTTTGCCAAGATACTTCACATGCGTAATATGGCTATTTTTGTATAAGGCAAACAAGTGGAGAAACCCTAAGGATGCTTGTATGCAAATGTGTTATTTTCATGCTTTAATTTTGTCTTGGATTAGGGTTTTCTATTTGATTTGTTTTGATCTTTCCATACAAGCCCTAATTACTAGCATGGTATGTAAAAGCGGTAAATTGCGTAATTTAAAGATTACTACGCTATTACAACATTTTATGGGAGGGGGGAATACAAATTGTGAATGGGGATTTGCAATAATGTAAATCTAATTAAGCTATTACAACCAAATCGAATTTATACAAATATTTGAATAAACAATATACAATATAATTTAAATATGCAATGTTATGCATATGTAAGGAAAAGAAATTGTTTTATTTTTCATATGCAAAAGAATTTTGACCTAATCCTAATATCTTAAGAAAAGGAAATTAATTCTTGAAAAATGACTAACCCTAATTTCTAATTTAAAAGAAAACAAAGTTCCTTAAGTATTATTTTTTTTGTGTATTTTTTGTCTTAAAAATAATAGATAATATTTTGTGAGATACTTAGTCTTTTATATATCAAAATAGATATTTACAAGTATGAAAGAAAAGGAATAAAATATACTTAAGTTTACTTTATTTTAAAAGTTTGTTTAAGAAAAATAATTAGTATATAATTAAATAAAAAAAAATTATGTGAAAAATAAAAATAAAATAAATCAAGATGCAATATTTATCATATTTATATTTTTTATGATTTTTATGTGTTAAAGAAAATATTTAATAAAATAAAAATGAAAATAAAAACAAATAAATAAAATGTATGGGCCACGGGTATACTGAGGAAATAGGGTATAAGCATCTGAAACAAAATATGAAGCCCAGTAGTTGAGCCCACACTGCAAAAATGAGAGAAATGGCCAAAAAATGAGAAAATATGCAAAAAGGCAGGCACCAAGGCTCGAACCCATGACCTTGGCATTCTCAGCGCGCTGCCTTGCCACTGGGGTGGCTGTACATCCGTTAGTTCATATGAAAACAAAAATACATAACATGAATCCCTTCCTTGCCCTGTACTTCATCTTCTTCCTCAAGCTGGCCAAAACCTCTGTATCTTTCTCATTTCTCCATGAAAATGGAAACTTCAAACATGAAAATGATAGTACTCTTTCCCACGATTTCAGACATGTAACTTATGGAAACTAATAATCAAAGATCAAAACGGATTTTAAAGGCCCTAATTTTAAACCTAATTTTTACAAAAATTTGAACTCTAAAATTCTCTATACACAATGAATATAAATGAATTTTATGCACATGGTTGGCTTTAGCACAATAATATCTACATTTTCCTTTCACAAATCGTGGCTAATGGATGCCTGTATGAAGAGATAAAAGTTGGAGTTCTTACCTCTTTCAGCTGAGATCGTGAATGGAGTTTGAGTGAGTTTTATGAAGGCCTAAAGATTCCTTTAGCTTGCCTGAACCTCCCTGAGGGTATTCCAATCCTTGCCTTGCTTTGAAAGTGTCTGAATCTCTCTATCTAAGTCAACCTGTAAGCTTGAAAAACAAAAATGGCAGATGGAGAAGGAGGTGTTACGATGGAGGGGTGATGGTCTGGAACACTTAGATATGAGGTAGGTAAAGTGTTTGAGTGATTAAAACTTAAAACACACGAGTAAATTTGTGGATTGCTATGCTTGGTTTCAAACTTCAAGTTTTTGACAGGTTTTTGGTGATATGGAGCTTTTGAGTGTTTCTGGCCTTGAGATATCGTGTCCTAAGTTGTAATGTGTTTGTGTATAAGTATAGAGAAGGTTTCTAATCCACTCCACAACAGATTTCTGAGTTGTAGCCTTTTTGCCCTCTTACTTGTTTTTTAAGAAAGGTGAAGAGACCACTCCCTACATGCTTGTACAGGCCTGCTTGGAGTTGGTACAAGTCCTAGAAAACTTGCTCTTGGTTTATAGGACTTGTCTGTGCATAGAAAACAGGTCCAATGCTCAAGAAATGAAAAGTTGCAAAAGTTATGCTTTTCCAAAATGGCAATGGCAACTTTGTGCCATTTATGGAATTAAAACTTGGACAAAGACTCTTGTGCTTGGATTAAGGCTTTATCAACTGATTAAGAATTAAATTATGAAGTGAGAAACAAGTTTGAGACACGTAAAGCAAGAATTAGGCAGCATAGGTTCAGATTTGAATTTTGTTCTTCATAAAATGACTTGAAATCAAAGTGAGAAATTGCCAACTTCATCTCTTTGATTCTCCCTACTTAAAAATGATCTCAAGGAGTTCTTGGACATTTTGGAAAGCTTACAATGTGATCTATAACTCATCCTTGAAATGCATTTCCATATTTCTCTTGGAACTAGGTGAAAAATTTCCATGAAGTTAGGTCAAAAAACCTGCCTAAATTAGGGCAAAATTTCACTAAGTTATTTTAGTTCATGAGCATGTATTCACAAAATTATATCTTGAGATCCAAGCATATTTAGGGAAAAATGTGTGAAGAAAAGTTGTAGATTTCATGGAGGTCTACAACTTTCATGTTGGGAACTTTCTTTGAATCATCTTGTATCATGGTTAAAAATTGGCTTAAAGTTGAGAAAAAATAAGAAATTTTCTATACTTCAAATTTTTTCTAAGTTAAGAAAATTTCAAATTTCAAAACCAAATCTTAAATCTTTGATTCCTTGATGAACAAGTTTCATATTTTGACATGTTTTGATGAATTGTGATCCTTGGCACTTGATTTTGACCAAAAAAGCCAAAGTTTGACTTTTCAGTATACAATTGACTTTTGATCAGTTGACTGAAAAATTCATCTGTCAATCCAATGGATTTGTAATGTTTTGAACCATGTCAATAGGTCATGATTATGAAATTAAGCCCTTGGAATCATGCTTCAAACCAATTGGTCATTTGCTAGGTCAAAAATAAAAAATTGCCCTTTCTCAGTCAAAACCCTAATTTTGACCATTTTTCCCTTTTGATGATTTGATGAAATTTCTTGAGGATTGTGGTCCAAACTTGATCAAATGATACATATGAGTCTAAAATGTTGATGTGGATAAAAAATTATGAAGTTTGACTGTAAATTGGCCATGGTTGACTTTTCCCCAATACAGCTGATTTTTAGGTCAACTGTTCAATTGACTGATCAAAAATGTGATTCAAGGATTGAAACTTGTCATAAGTAAACTTAGGGGTCCATAATGATGTTTGAAAGTCATATGAAGCATTTATAGTCCAAAAATCCTTGTGCAATCTCAAACCCTAATTTTGGGTCATCAGTGCATGATGAGATGTCTTGAGCTGATCAAATCCTAATCCGGTCTTGAGTCAAAGAGATCTTGTGAGAAAAGTCTTGATAAATGAGAGGGAAAATTTTGGGGTACAACAGCTGCCCCTGTTCAATCTTCTTAAACTTGAAGAGTTAGATTGGCGAGGCTTTGCCATTCGTGACTCGAAGGTGAAAAATGATTAGACACTAAAGTGCCCAGAAATTTGCACTCGACGGTGTGTAGTTGAAGGAATGGGATTAAAGATGCCATTTAGAGAGGTGATAGAATCTTGTCGGAGATGGGCTTATAGATGCCATCCAAGAACATATGTTGAATTGTAAGTTATAAGTTGAAAGAATAAGTATCAGAATGGTGTCCGTGTCTGGAGCGTATCTGAACTATATCTGAAAGGTTGTATCTGAATGAGTATCAGAATAGCGTCTGTGTCTGGAGCATATTTGTATTGTATCTGAAGTCTGAATCTGAATGAGTATCAGAATGACATTCGTGTTTGGAGTGTATTTGTACTGTATCTGAAAGTATGAATCTGAATGAGTATCAGAATGGCATCCGTGTTTGGAGCGTTCTATACTATATCTGAAAGTATGAATCTGAATGAGTATCAGAATGGCATCCGTGTTTGGAGCATATCTGAACTGTATCTGAAAGTTGAATCTGAATGAGTATCAGAATGGCATCCGTGTCTGGAGCATATCCGTACTGTATCTGAAAGTTGAATCTGAATGAGTATCAAAATGGCATCCGTGTCTGAAGCGTATCCGTACTGTATCTGAAAGTTGAATCTGAATGAGTATCAGAATGGAATCTGTGTCTGGAGCGTATTTGTACTGTATCTGAAGTCTGAATCTGAATGAGTATCAGAATGGCATTCGTGTTTGGAGCGTATCTGTACTGTATTTGAAAGTTGAATCTGGATGAGTATCAGAATGGCATCCATGTCTGGAGTGTATCCGAACTGTATCTGAAAGTTGAATCTGAATGAGTATCAGAATGGCATCCGTGTCTGGAGCGTATCCGTACCGTATCATGATTGCATATTGTTAATGGTAGCTGTTAATCTTATCCTGAAAAGGGTAAAATGTTAGCTGAAACACAAAGTTATGTTGCATGAAATGCATGATGCAATGTATTTGCTTTATCAATGTTTATGATATGTGGATGCAATGTATGCGCATGTAAGCTGATTTGCTGTATTGCTGTTTGATTGAGGAAAATAAATCCTTGAATGCTGCTGAGGATATGTTGAGTTTTCATGTCTTGAAGTTGAAGTACTGACAAACTCTTGTTGAAAGAAGTAAATCTGTGGTGAGGGCCATGCCATGTACTGCTTGTAAGATCTGCTTGGGGAATCCTGAGAAATTTGACGATTTCTATTGGGGATTAGTAACTTGAAGTTTGGTTTCGTTGGGAATTTAAATGACATACTGTGGGGATTTCTTGGGTAATAGCCTAGAGACATTTTCCTATTCTTTCAACCTATCAGTAATTTTCTTTCTCATTTTGTTTATTTGTAAACAGTAATTATGTTCAAATGCATATGTTCATCAATGAATCATTGGATGTTTTTGCAGACGAAACACCGTCGTAAAGAAAAAGACAAATAGTTTTTTGTACTTTCAAAGGGATATCTTTGTATTGATTTTGAATAAATATTTGTACAAAGGAGACAAACATTCTAGTAAGAGAATGATGTCGTAAAACAAGAAAAATTTATACAAAGAAAGATAGCTATACGTAATAATCCCATGGGGTTCCCATTCTGCTATAGCCTTCGCATTCTCTGAGTATCTTGTCTATTTATTTCTTCGTCCGAAGATGATTGAATTGATCAGAAACTCCGAGTTTGTCAGTAGAAGCCAGAGGTTGTCCGTCAAGTGATCCGACGGGACATAGTCATACGCTTTAATTCCCTAACTTTTTCCTGGACCTCCCTTTCGGGTTTTCAGTCCAACGGGAAACCCTTTTTTGCCCAAGTCACCCTTTCGGGTTTTCAACTTGCCGGGTGTACAGATTTTTTTTTTATTTTATCCCTAATTTTTTCCCGAACCTTTTTGGTTCACCGGGATGCCCTTGTTTTGTCTAGGCGTGTCATCCTAGCGGGTCTCTTATGCGTAGTATCTTTTGACTATGTCCGTGTTCGTAGGGTGTGGCAGGTCGTCGCCATCCATGGTGGTCAAGATCATTGCCCCACCAGAAAATATGTTCTTGATTACAAATGGTCCTTCATAGGTAGGAGTCCATTTGCCTCTGGGATCACTTTGTGGCAAGATGATACGTTTGATCACTAGATCTCCAACTTGATATACTCGGCGCTTGACTTTCTTGTTGAAAGCCTTGATCATCCGCTTTTGATACATCTGACCATGGCAAACAGCAGTAAGCCTCTTTTCATCAATTAAGTTCAGTTGATCAAGTCGAGTCTGGATCCAATCGTTTTCATTCAATCTTGCATCCTTCATAATTCTCAGAGAGGAGATCTGAACCTCAATAGGCAAGACAGCCTCCATGCTGTAAACCAAAGAATAGGGTGTTGCCCCGGTTGATGTGCGAGCCATGGTACGGTACCCGTGGAGAGCGAATGGTAGCATCTCATACCAATCTTTGTACGTAACCGTCATCTTTTATATGATCTTTTTAATGTTTTTATTTGCAGCTTCGACAACACCATTCCTCTTTGGCCGATAGGGAGAAGAATTGTGATGCTGAATCTTGAATTGCTCGCACAAGGCGGTGATCATAGTGTTGTTAAGATTTGTACCATTGTCAGTGATGATCCTTTCCGGGATACCATACCGGAAAATAAGGTTTTGCTTGATGAAGCGGGCAACAACGTTCTTGGTAACGAAAGCGAAGGAAGCTGCTTCAACCCACTTGGTAAAGTAATCAATGGCCACTAGGATGAAGCGGTGTCCATTGGAGGCTGTCGGCTTGATCTCTCCAATCATATCTATTCCCCACATAGCAAAGGGCCAAGGAGCCGTCAAGACATTCAGAGGAACCGGAGGTACGTGCACCTTGTCAGCATAAATTTGACACTTATGACAGGTCCGAGAGTGTTGATAGCAATCTGCTTCCATGGTAGACCAATAATAACCTGCCCGTAGGGTTTTCTTCGCCATCGTATGCCCACTGGAGTGGGTGCCAAAAGTACCTTCATGTAATTCAGCCATGATCTTTTCAGCCTCAATCTTATCTACACACCGAAGCAGAATGGAGTCATGATTACGTTTGTACAGAATGCCATTACTATGGAAGAACTTAACAGAGAATCTCCTTAAGAACTTCTTATCATTGATCGAAGCTCCTTCTGGATATTCTTGAACCTCGAGATACCTCTTGACCTCATGAAACCAAGGCTGGTCCACTATTTCTTCAGTATTAATCTCGTGACAGTGTTCTGGTTCATCCATTCGTTCGATGGTGATATGGGGAGCTTCGTTATCCCAATTAAGTTTAAACATAGATGACATTGTGGCTAGAGCGTCTTCTAGATGATTTTCTTCTCGCGGGAAATGCTTGAAGGTAATCTTCTCAAAATGTGGTAGCAATGTCAAAACACGTTCTTTGTAAGGGATAAGGTTTGGGTGCTTAGTGTCCCATTCCCCTTTGATCTGACTGATGACTAAAGTTGAATCTCCAAACACATCTAAAGATTTGATTCCCAAGTCTATGGCAGCTCTGAGACCAAAGATGCATGCTTCATACTCCGCCATGTTGTTTGTACAGTTGAAGCAAAGTCTGGTAGTAAAGGGAGTATGACACCCTTCTGGAGATATGAGTATAACATCGATACCATTACCAAGTGCATTGGATGCCCCATCAAAGAACAGGGTCCATCGAGATCCTTGTCCAGGTCCGTCATATGGTCTGATTTCTTCACAATTGTCTAATGTCATGATGTCTTCATCTGGGAATTCAAACTTCATGGATTGATAGTCTTCTACAGCTTGATGAGCAAGATGATCAGCTAACACACTGCCCTTTATAGCTTTCTGGGTAGTATATTGTATGTTGTATTCTGTTAGGATCATTTTCCATCTCGCTATTCTTCCAGAAAGAGCAGGTTTTTCAAAGATGTATTTTATCGGATCCATCTTAGATATCAATAAGGTAGTATGAGTCAACATATACTGTCTTAGCCGGCGAGCAGCCCATGCTAGAGCGCAACAAGTTTTCTCGAGCAGTGAATATCTGGTTTCACAGTCGGTAAACTTTTTGCTCAGGTAGTAAATAGCGTGCTCTTTTCGGCCAGACTCGTCAGGTGTCCCCAATACACACCCCATTGAGTTTTTTAAAATAGTCAGATACATGATCAGTTGTCTTCCCTCGACTGGTGGCATCAAAACATGAGGCTCTTGTAAGTACTCTTTGATCTTGTCAAAAGCAACCTGACATTCATCATTCCATCTGACTACTTGATCTTTCTTCAATAGTTTGAAGATTGGCTCACAAGTAGCTGTTAGGTGGGAAATGAATATGGAAATATAGTTTAAGTGCCCCAAGAATCCTCTGACTTCCTTCTCAGTACGAGGAGAAGGCATTTCTTATATTGCTTTAACCTTGGCAAGATCGGCCTCAATACCTTTGTTGCTGACGACAAAGCCTAGGAGTTTACCGGACCGTACTCCGAATGTGCACTTGTTTGGATTCAACCTCAGCTTGTACTTCTTCAATCTCTCAAACAACTTTTGCAAGTGATCCAAATGCTCTTCTTCTGTTTGTGATCAGGCTATCATATCGTCTATGTAGACCTCTATTTCATGATGTATCATGTCGTGAAATAAGGCTACCACAACGCACTGATAGGTTTCCCCATCATTCTTCAGTCCAAATGGCATCACCTTGTAGCAGAATGTGCCCCACTGTGTGACAAATGTTGTTTTCTCCATGTCCTCAGGTGCCATTTTGATTTGGTTGTAACCTGAGAATCCGCCCATGAAGGAAAACACTTTGTGTTGCACTGTATTGTCAACCAGGATATCAATGTGGGGGAGTGGAAAATCATCTTTGGGGCTTGCCCTATTCAAATCTCTATAGTCCACGCACATTCATACTTTTCCGTCCTTTTTAGGTACGGGAACAATGTTGGTAACCCATTTAGGATAGGAAGTGACAACCAAGAATCCAGCATTGAATTGTTTCATGACCTCCGCTTTGATCTTCTCTGACATATCAGGTCTCATGCGGCGGACTTTTTGTTTTACTGGTGGACAGTACTCTCTTGTAGGTAGACGATGTACCACGATGTCTGTATCAAGTCCCGACATGTCTTCGTACGACCAGGCAAAGATCTCAACATAATCATGCAATAGCTGAATCAGACGCTCCTTGACACTTGGTTCTAGATTGGCACCCACTTTGACCTCTTTTTTATCCTCATCAGTACCTAGATTGATTGTATCTACAGGTTCCTCGTGAGGCTGAATGGCTCTTTCCTCTTGTTGTAGTAGTCTGGCCAGTTCCCCTGGTACTTCACAATCTTCATCACCTTCGTCTTCGGCTTGGTAGATTAGGTCCTCAGAGTCACAAAAGGCCATAGTAGTATTGTTACCCATGGGATCCAAAATGGAGGGGTGTAACGCCCGTAATTTGATTAATTATTTAATTAAATTATTTATAGAATATTTGTGAAGAAGTATTATTAAATTGGATTTATTTTATTAAGTGGAGAAATAATAATATTAGAGGTATAATATTACTGTTTGGTGAAATAATGTTAGAAGCTAATATTATAAATGTGGGCCTATATGGTGTGAGTGGAAGTAATAAGGGGGTGTAAGTTTGGAACCCACTAAGGAATAATATAATAATATTAGGTTATTTTATTATTTGTGAGAAGAATAGAAGGAGGAAGCAATAAGAAGAGAAATAAGGATTGTGAAGAACGTGAAGTTGCTGGAAAAAGTGGAAAACGGAAAGAACAAGGATTCAAATCGGAAATTGTAGAGCGACCTTCAATCCAAGGTAAGGGTGGGGTTCTGGATTTATAATTGGGTTCATGATGTTTGATATGTGGGGTTAGAGGATTGCTGTTTTTGTTCTTGAATTGGATGATGTATGATGAAGATTTGATGAATTTGAATGAATAATGACTTTATGATGTTGTTTAATCAATGTAGTATTATAGGCTAATGATTAGGTGATGAATTACCATGTTTATGATGAGGTTGTAGGACTGTAATTAGATTCCCATAGTGAATTACAGTGGAAAACGCAGAAAATTATGCAGGAGGAACCATGATGTGTCGACCTCAAGCTGGATGAGTCGATACATGTTCGATGTTAGACTTAGGATGAGTCGATTCATGGAGGGTTTGCATCGATACATGTTCAATGTTAGACTCAGGATGAGTCGATGCATGCAGGGCTTGCGTCGATGCATGTTAGTTGCAAGACTCAGGATGAGTCGACCGGTGAAGTGCATGTGTCGATACATGCTGTATTGAAAGCCAGAATGAGTCGATCCATAAGGAGGATGTGTCGACTCATAGTATACAAATGAAGCAGGATGAGTCAATCCAAGGAGTTTTATGTCGATACATAATGTCGGATTTCTTTTGACAGAATTGACTTTTAATTGCTGTAACTTGAGTTTTAGGATGCTGTTTGAGATGTCGCTCGAAGCGTTGATTAGCTAACGCGATGAACTCTATTCTAGATGATTTAGATGATGGATAAGAAGTGTAATCCTAGTAGATAATTTAGGATTTAGAATTAATTCCCGTAGATGACTGTTGTGCTGTTTTTGGACAGAATGATGAACATGAGATGTTTAGAGGTTGCTGTTAGGAATTATGACATCAGTATTAGTGACAACAACGATATAAATTAGCAGAATAATAGGATGGCTTACTGTATTATTAATATACAACTGAGTATTAGTGAGATGTTATTAATAAAGTGGTGTTTGATAATTTATGATGAACAAATGACGTTTGATAAATAAGTGATGTTTAATAAATTATTTTGAGATGTTTATGAGATGTTGTAATTGAGATGTTTTGAGATGTTTATGAGATGCTGTAATTGAGATGTTTTGAGATGTTTATGAGATGCTGTAATTTGGATGTTTTGAGATGTTTATGAGATGCTGTAATTGAGATGTTTTGAGATGTTTATGAGATGTTGTTATTTTGAGATGATTGAGATGTTGTTGTTCTGAGATGTTTATGAGATGTTGTTGTTCTGAGATGTTTATGAGATGTTGTGTTTTGAGATGATTGAGATGTTGAAATTACATTCATGAAGAGTCACATACATTGAATTTTTGAGATGGAGCTTATGCTCGTTGAGATGGCCTGGATTGGCAAATTTTAAGATGAAGGCTATGCCTTGTTAATGCCTCTATTATTTGGCAGATTTTTGAGATGAGAGTTCTTCTCCAATGGTACCACATGCATTTGCATAGTTTTGAGTCGCATTATATGATTGAGTAATGAAGTGTATTTGATGTTGATGAATGAGTATATATGCTGTAATTATTGTTGATTATGAGATGAGAAGTGGTGACATTATTGATCTAATTTAATATATTAATTATCATGCGCTTTATTATATTGTTAGATATCTCACCCCTTCTGTTTGAATGTTTCCCCTATGTTGGTAATGTGCAGGTAATCGAGAGTGAAGGCCGTATACCTTCAATAGATTGAGTCAGTGTCATTGCTCTGATATGTAACACTCGGGGGGATGAACGCTTGCTGATTTTTGATTGCTGATTTTTAGTTGTTGGATTTTAAATTATTTATTTACTAAATATGAGATGTTTTGAAGTTGCTGTTTATTTAAAGATGTTATTGAAGAATTCCGCTGCTTAGTTGTTGAATTATTTAATGAAAGATGTTATATTGATGGTTCATCCGATGTTTTGAAAATGTGTTATATATCCATGATGAATGTAATGAATTTGTTAGAAGAATTTGTGACGTCCCGATTCGTTTGTATGAATGAAATTTTATAACTCTGATTTTATTTTGCATAATTGCTTGGGGTAGAATTGGGGTGTTACAAAGTTGGTATCAAAGCAAAAGGTTGGTCCGGCCTTGTCGTCGAGTCTTAGTTGTCTAACAATCGAGTATTGTTATTTTGAGTTCTAACAGTTGTTTGTGTTGTAGTGAGAAGTTGAGATGGCTGGAAGGAATGATGCTGCTCTTGCTGCTGCTCTAGAAGCAATGGCTCATGCGATGGAAAATCAACCGAATGCTGACGGGAATGCTGGATCTCGTAGCTTGGCGACTTTCCAGAGAGAGAATCCACCTACGTTCAAGGGAAAATATGATCCTGACGGAGCATTGGAATGGTTGAAAGAGATAGAGAGGATCTTTCGCGTGATGGATTGCACTCCAGCGCAGAAGGTTCGTTATGGGACTCATATGCTAGCAGTCGAGGCTGATGACTGGTGGCTAGAGACTTGCCAGAAGTTAGAAGCTGCAGGTGAGAATGTCACTTGGGCTGTGTTCCGTAGGGAGTTTTTGAGAAAGTATTTTCCTGAAGATGTCCGTGGTAAGAAGGAAATTGAGTTCCTTGAGCTGAAGCAAGGGAATTTGTCTGTTGTTGAGTATGCTGCCAAGTTTATTGAGTTGGCTAAGTTTTATCCGCATTATGCTGAGGAAAATGCTGAGTTTTCGAAGTGTATTAAGTTTGAGAATGGGTTGCGCCCGAAGATTAAGAAGGCAGTTTGATATCCGAAGATCCGTGTCTCTGCTGATTTGGTTGATAGCTGTAGGATTTTTGAGGAAGATAATAATGCTCATTATGATATTATTAGTGAGAAGAGGGGTAAGCACCCACAGAGTCGTGGTAAGCCTTATGATGCCCCAGCTGGTAAGGGTAAGCAGAGAGTTTCTCATGGTCAGAGGACTAGTGGGGGAGATGCTCCTGCTAGTGTGATTTGTTTTAAGTATGGGAAACCTGGACACAAGAGTAATGTGTGCACTGCTGAAGTGAAGAGATGTTACCGTTGTGGTAAAAACGGACATGTTGTATGTGAGTGTGAGCACAAGAATGTGGTTTGTTTCAACTATAAAGAGGAAGGGAACATTGGTAGCCAGTGTCCGAAGCCGAAGAAAGCTCAGTCTAGTGGTAAAGTGTTTGCTTTGGTTGAGGACCAGACAACTGCTGAAGACGGACTTATTAGAGGTATATGTTTCATTAATAGTACTCTTTAATTACTATTATTGATATTGGTGCTACGCATTGTTTTATTGATGCTGATTATGTTGAAAGATTGGGTTTTGTGTTGTCTTCTTTGAATGGAGAAATGGTCGTCGATACTCCAGCCAAGGGGTCGATGACTACTTCTTTCGTGTGTGCTAAGTGTCCCTTGTCGATCTTTGACAGAGACTTTGTTGTTGATTTGATTTGTTTTCCGTTAAGAGGTTTGGATGTGATTTTGGGTATGAACTGGTTAGAGCATAACTGTGTTCATATTAATTGTTATGACAAGTCAGTGAAGTTTTCTACTCCCGAAGAAGAGGAAGATGGTCTGTTGTCTGCTAGACAGTTGAGAAAGTTGATGCAAGAGGAAGTACATATGTTTTCGTTTATCGCGTTGTTATCTGTAGGGACTCAAGCTATAATTGATGAATTGCAGGTGGCATGTGAATTTCCTGAAGTTTTCCCTGATGAGATTCCTAATGTACCGCCAGAGAGGGAAGTTGAATTTGCAATTGATCTTGTACCTGGTACCAGACCTGTGTCTATGGCACCATACAGGATGTCTGCATCTGAATTGTCAGAGTTGAAGAAGCAATTAGAAGAGTTACTTGAGAAGAGGTTTGTAAGACCAAGTGTATCATTGTGGGGAGCTCCAGTGTTGTTAATGAAGAAGAAAGATGGAAGAATGAGGCTTTGTGTTGATTACAGACAACTGAATAAGGTGACGATTAAGAACAAGTATCCGCTTCCAAGAATAGATGACTTGATGGATCAATTGGTGGATGCTCGTGTGTTTAGTAAGATTGATTTGAGGCCAGGTTACCATCAGATTAAAGTGAAGGATGAAGATATTCAGAAGACGGATTTCAGAATGCGTTATGGACATCACGAGTATTCAGTGATGCCTTTCGGTATTACTAATGCTCCGAGAGTATTCGTGGAATATATGAATCGTATCTTTCATACTTATTTGGATCGGTTTGTAGTGGTGTTCATTGATGATATTTTGATTTACTCTAAGTCAGAAGAAGAGCATGCTGAACATTTAAGAGTAGTATTGCAAGTTTTGAAAGAGAAGAAGTTGTATGCAAAGCTGTCCAAGTGTGAATTTTGGCTGTAAGAGGTTAGTTTTCTTGGTCATGTGATTTCAGGTAGTGGCATTGCTGTAGATCAATCAAAGGTTGATGCTGTATTGCAATGGGAAACTCCAAAGTCAGCTACTGAGATTAGAAGCTTCTTGGGAATAACTGGTTATTGTAGAAGGTTTATTGAAAGGTTTTCTAATTTGTCACTTCCGTTGACTAAGTTGACCTGTAAAGGTAGGGCTTTTGTTTGGGATGTTCAGTGCGAAGAAAGTTTTACGGAATTGAAGAAGAGGTTGACGTCGGCTCCGATTTTGACGTTGCCTAATCCAGGAGAGCCTTTTGTAGTGTATTGTGATGCTTCTAAGATGGGTTTAGGAGGTGTGCTTATGCAGAATGATAAGGTAGTTGCTTATGCGTCGAGGCAGTTAAGGACTCATGAGAAGAACTATCCTACGCATGATTTAGAGCTTGCTGCTGTTGTCTTTGTGTTGAAGATTTGGAGGCATTATCTTTATGGTTCTATATTTGAAGTGTTTAGTGACCATAAGAGTTTGAAGTATTTGTTTGATCAGAAAGAGATGAATATGAGGCAACGAAGATGGTTAGAATTGTTAAAGGATTATGATTTCGGTTTGAATTATCATCCAGGAAAAGAAAATGTGGTAGCTGATGCGTTGAGTCGAAAGAATTTACATATGTCAGCAATGATGATTAAAGAGTTGGAATTGATCAAGCAGTTCAGAGATATGAGCTTAGTTTGCGAGGTTACTCTGTGAAGTGTTATGTTGGGTATGCTGAAGATTAATAATGAATTTCTAGACAGTATCAGAGAAGCTCAGAAGTTGGATGTGAAACTGGTAGATTCGATGGTTGGGATCGATCAATCTGAGAATAGTGATTTTAAGTTAGATGAGCAAGGCGTGTTAAGGTTTCGTAACTGGATTTGTATTCCTGATGATGCTGAGATGAAGAAAGTGATACTTGAAGAGAGTCATAGAAGTAAGTTGAGTATTGATCCAGGAGCTACGAAGATGTATCAAGATTTGAAAGGTTTGTTTTGGTGGCCTGGGATGAAGAGTTATGTGGCTCGGTTTGTGTATGCGTGTCTGACTTGTCAGAAGTCGAAAGTTGAACATCAAAAGCATGTAGGATTAATGCAACCGTTGGAAGTTCCTGAATGGAAATGGGATAGCATTTCAATGGACTTTGTGACGGGGTTGCCTAGTACTTCAAGAGGACATGATTCAATTTGGGTGATTGTTGATAGGCTTACGAAGTCAGCTCATTTTATTCCTATTAACATCAGTTTTCCAATGTCGATGTTGGCTGAGATTTATGTTAGTGTGATTGTGAAGCTGCATGGTGTTCCTTTGTGCATTGTGTCAGATAGAGATCCAAGATTTACTTCTGATTTTTGGAAGAGTTTGTAAGAAGCGTTGGGTTCTAAGTTGAGGTTGAGTTCAACATATCATCCTCAGACAGATGGTCAGACTGAACGGACGATTCAATCGTTGGAAGAATTGTTGAGAGCATGTGTTCTTGAGCAGGGAGGTTCGTAGGATACTTATCTTCCGTTGATAGAGTTCACTTATAATAACAGTTACCATTCCAGTATTGGGATGGAACCTTTTGAAGCGTTGTATGGTCGAAGATGTAGAACTCCGTTATGTTAGCATGAATCTGGTGAAAGTGTAGTACTTGGACCTGAACTTGTTCGTGAGACTACTGAGAAGGTGAAGTTGATTTGAGAAAAGATGAAAGCTTCACAAAGTAGACAAAAGAGTTATCATGACAAGCGAAGGAAGGATTTAGAATTTCAAGCTGGTGATAATGTCTTTATGAGAGTTACACCTGTGACTGGTGTTGGGCGAGCGTTGAAGTCTAAGAAGCTCACTTCTCGTTTTATTGGACCGTATCAGATTTCAGAGAGAGTGGGGAATGTTTCTTACAGAGTGGCTTTACCGCCTAATCTTTTGAATTTTCATAATGTGTTTCATGTGTCGCAACTTCAAAAGTATATTTCAGATCCATCTCATGTGATTAATATGGACGATGTGCAAGTACGGGATAATCTTACGGTGGAGACGATGCCTGTACGGATCGCGGATCATGAAAAGAAGACTCTGAGGGGCAAGGAGATTGCCTTGGTTAAAGTGGTTTGGCTAGGAGCTGCTGGTGAAAGCATGACTTGGGAGTTGGAGAGCAAGATGCGAGACTCATATCCTGAATTATTTGATTGAGGTAAATTTTCGAGGACGAAAATATTCTAAGTGGGGGAGAGTTGTAACGCCCGTAATTTAATTAATTATTTAATTAAATTATTTTTAGAATATTTGTGAAGAAGTGTTATTAAATTGAATTTATTTTATTAAGTGGAGAAATAATAATATTAGAGGTATAATATTACTGTTTGGTGAAATAATGTTAGAAGCTAATATTATTAATGTGGGCCTATATGGTGTGAGTGGAAGTAATAAGGGGGTGTAAGTTTGGAGCCCACTAAGGAATAATATAATAATATTAGATTATTTTATTATTTGTGAGAAGAATAGAAGGAGGAAGCAGTAAGAAGAGAAATAAGGATTGTGAAGAACGTAAAGTTGCTGAAAAAAGTGGAAAACAGAAAGAACAAGGATTCGAACCGGAAATTGTAGAGCGACCTTCAATCCAAGGTAAGGGTGGGGTTCTGGCTTTATAATTGGGTTCATGATGTTTGATATGTGGGGTTAGAGGATTGCTGTCAAACTTCAAGATTTTTTGTCAACATCCTTATTTTGAAGTATATTTCATCATTTGATCAAGGGTTGATCATGATTCATCAAGGATTGCTCATAATTCATCAAGACTCAAAAGTTGCTAAATTAGGGTTTTGTAGGAAAAGTCAACTCAACTTTGACCAAGCATAACTTTCTCATAATTTATGAGAAATGACCCATCCAAAGCTCATTTTGAATAGGATGCAATTACCTACAATCCATCTTTAGCTCCCAAGTTCAAAATATGCACTCACAAGAAGTTATGAATTTGGACATTATAGGTCATTTTGGAAAGTCAACAAAAATACCTTTTGGGTCAAAGCTTCTTACATGAACATGGAAGATCCAATTGAGATGAAACCAAAGAGGTCTCTTAGGGGACATACTAAGCTTTCTAAAAAGTCCAAGAAAACCCTCATAAGGTTAAAATTGAGTGAGATATGCATTGTCAAAGTTGGACAATTTTTGAAAAAATGCATGAAGTAAATATTGACCAAACTTGGATTTTTTTCCAAATGGGCCTATCTTTTCAAGTTTGAAACTCATTCCTAATATGGTCCAAGACCTCTAAGCCTACCCATACATTTTTCTACTATTTATGCTATTTATTTTGATATTTTATTCATTAAAATTCAGAATTAAATAAATAAATAATAGAAATAATATAAATTTTGATGTGAATCCATTTTGGGAAAGTTTTAGGCTGGTTTATGTCAATTGATTTCGTGCAATAACTCTTCAAATATGTCCAGGTTCATTCACATGTGAAAATGGCATAAAATCATCAAATATGGCATTTTTTTTCAAATTTTGATCATGGTCTTAAAACACAACATTATGAGGGAGATTCTTTCCATGCTTTCTTGTATCCTCATTCTCCTCTATAAATATAGAGCCATACAAGCTTGAAAGGGACGAAAATCCTCTCTAAAAAGCTCTCAAAAAGCTCTTCAAAAAGCTCTCTAAAAGCTCTTCAAAAAGCTCTCCAGAAATCAAAGAATTGGTGCAAGTCATATCTCGAGATTCCGGTCTCTCTCAATTGACATCAAGCCTCAAACCATTCTCTTGAAGTCCTCAAGAATCTTACAAGGCCCAAGAGCAATCCATCACACGCCTATCACGCCCCCCATTTGACAACACCGGTTTGGTAAAATTTTAAACTTTGAATCTCTAATTTTAATCACATTTTATGGTATGCTAACGTTTGTTTGAGTTTATATAGAACAGTTATGGATGGTTGAATCATAGGTTCCATGCAAGAATAAAAAAACACCATAGTTAGAGCATGAAGCTTTCGAAGATTTGGGCCTAGGGATTTCTGATGATTGCACCCCCTGTTTACTTTTGCTACTAGGCCCATCTTTATTTTCATGTTTTATTCGTTTTGTTTATTTCTTTTAATCCCTTTTAGTTTTGATCAATAAACAAATATAAAAATCACATAAAAATAGATTTAGTATTTTTTTTCTTAATTAAATTTTAATTTTAGGTAAAACTTTAATTTCTTTTTGTAAATAACTTAAAAATAATTAGAATAAATAGGTTTTATTACTAACTTAATTATATTTTATTTTTTCCTAAAATAACTAAAGAAACCAAAATAGGTCATGTAATTATTTTTATTAATTAATTTAATTAACTAATTAATTGCATATTTAATTTAGAAAACTTATTTCTTTTATTAAAAACAACAAAAAAACATTTTTTCTTTTAATTAGGTTAGAAGGGTCAAAACCTTAAATTCTCGTCAATCTTAATTCTTCCCGCGTGCTTTATTTTTATTATTTACCATATTGATGTAACTGCCTACAGTTTGTAATAGTTTAATTAGGACGTTTATTTACATTTATCGCTTTATTTTCAAAGGGTTTGTTTTTGGCTATGTAAATACCCGAAGCCTTGTAATAGCGTAGTTTAAACTCCGCACTTTAATTTATGCAAATATTTAACTGTTAGATGTATGAATAACTAGGGTTTGCATGATAAGAATGTATGACTAAATTTAAAACAGTTAGATCACCCTAAATATGCAAAGATAAATAAACTGAAATTGAATCATTCGCACATGCGCACTCCTAGGGTACACTCCCACTTGGTTGCCTTCAGTAAATGGTCATTGAGTATAGGATGCTTTAGTGGTCGTCCTTTTGTCTAAACAAAGATCAAAGTCCCGATTCAGAAAAGTTGCCTCGGAATGGTTGCCTCGGAATTGTTGCCTCGAATAATTGATCTAATACATTAGGGTTATTACTAAGACGTCCTAACATTGCTTTAGTGACTGTGCGTCCCTTTCGAACTGACCCTCAAACTCAAACGACGGTGCTACCTACTCACTAATTGTGGGATAGTGTTGTCTAAAGGAAACGAACATAGAACGATTCTTTTTTCGAGTAGGTAGATTAGTTCTTAGATACTTGCTCATCCAAAACAAACTTTTTTTCACACTTACACTCCTTTTCAAACAAAGTTTTCAAAAACACTTCATTACACTCTTGAAGACAAAAGCAAGAGTTAAATCGAAGTCGAAACAAAAACTTTTCAAAGCACACGAACATAAAGAAAACAATTTTGAAAATGATGAGCAAGTAACTAAGAGCCCGTAGATAACTACGGATAGAAAGGGTGCTAATACCTTCCCTTTCTATAATCTACCCCCCTGTATTCAGAAATATCTCGAAAAAGGAATATTTTTTATGCTTTTTTCCTTTCCTTGTTGGATAAAATAAAAGTCGGTGGCGACTCTTGCTTACCGCGACATTTTGCAAACACAAATGCAAAACGCAAACCAGCAAAATTTCCTTAACGAAATAGGGAAACCACGATCTCGGTTCTGGTCACCGTATCACAGAACTGGCGACTCTGCTGGGGAGTTAATAAGTGGGGTGTACCTTAGGAATAGTTCATCATATTGTTTTCAATTATTTGATTTGTTTGCTTTATTTTGTGGGCTTTGTATCGGAGTTACTATAGATCCTAACCCGGATCTGGGGGATACCTTTTAGGTAAGTAGCAATAGACTGTGAGGGAACTGTATGGCATAGACCGATACGGTTGAAGTAGTAGCTACGTTGGTGTGACGCATTAGTTGGTATCGATATCCCTTGTGGACGAACAAGGAGAGTATGGGGATGCTAATGGGTCATTAAGCATCAACTGACCTTAGAACCTATAATTGACCAACTTGGCCATATAAAAGTAGCTGTATGCTACACTCATTGAGACCATACTCTCGCGATGATTTCGGCTGCAAGAAAAGGTTGCTAAATTGGAATTATGACCGATCGAGGATGGTCAGTGATATTGAGATCCTCTAGAACCCGATTACTATTACTAGGACAGGTTGAACCAACTAAACTGAAAGAGGGTAATACCTAAACTCCATGCCAGCCTGAAATTTAAGGGCTATTGTGTAACTTATGTGCTTTCAACTTGAACTACTTGCACATGTTTGTTATCTAACAACTTGAGTTCCTTGCAGGTTTTGTTTACAGTCCTTATCCAATACCTTGGATTTATTGCCAGATTTACTTGTTTATATTACCTCGTACTTTTGCTTAAATGCATAACATACACATCATAACATCATGCCTTAACATTTCCTTAACCATTTCAAGGATCTCAAAGGTTTGTGATGCAGGTTATGATGAACCAAACGTCTAGCAAGGGGCAAGGGGATTTATTTTCCTCTAGCTAATGTCATCTAGAGATCAAAACACGATAATTTGAGTCAGTGGCTATGACCCACTCGATATAGTGAGCTTGACTATTGAAAAAGGACTCTTGATGACACAAAGTTTCTTCAATCAAAGCTGCAAAATTCAAATTCTAACAGTTTCTTGTTTACCCCGCAAGATCCTTGAAAACATTGCGTACATATATCATACATATCATTGCATAACAGGTCTCCCAGTACAAGTCTCTCATGTTCTCGCTGTTTATTTCAGCAATGGCTCTCCAACAAGACACCAGAGATCTTCAAGAAACTCAATTTAGGGAAATATTCCTAAACCTGTCCAAGGGGCAGGAAGAGTTGAAAACACTCCCCGTTGGGAACTTGGTCAAGAAAAGTCCTGAAGACAATAAAGACGAACGGCTAGAACAACTGCAAGTTGAGGTAGATGCAATAAGAACCCAAATGCTGGGGCAGACGACCCTTATCCAAAGCTTAGTCCGGGAACAAGAAGAGCTGAGAATCATTATCAACCAGCTTCATCAAGACAGATACAATAGTATGAAGTAAACAGTCGAGGCCAGGGACCAAGTCATTTATCATCCTCCAAGAAGACAAGGGTTTGGTTTGGTGAAGGGTGGACCTTTCCAAATTGCTACTACATCACGAGTCCAACGATAACCTCGCCAAAAGCAACGGGTTGATCAGAGTAAGCCAGATACACCCAAAAGGCAGTTCACCAAGCTCAACATGCCGCTGTCTCAAGTTTACAGCACCTGTTGAGATTGAATCTGTTGACGCTAAGGGACCCTCCTCAAAATCCCCACATAGCCTCCCCAAGGTACAATCCTGATGCTAGGTGTGCATACCATTTCAACAGCCCAGGGCATGATACTGATGACTGTTGGGCATTGAAAAATAAAATTCCGGACTTGATTGATAAAGGAGTGCTGGAGTTTACACAAGATGGTCAGGCTGAGTTCTTCTACCATCCCTCCAAGGCACATCCTATGAAGTGACAAGACCAGACGAGAAGACTTTTTGTTCATTAGAATTTTCAATGTGTAATTTTCTTTTGATTGTTCAAACATTTATTCATGTCAAATTTTGTTACTTCATCAATGCATTGCATATGTCTATTTTGAATCAATCCATTCGTATTCACTATATTCAAATTGCTTTCATTTTTTGTGATGTTCAACTCTCGATTAAAAAATTCTAAGCCTTTAGAAGGAGGATGACAAAAATGATATCAAAATCTCTACAGTATGCTTTTGAACAGACCCCGCTGACGATGTACATGCGTTGTTTCAAATCCTAAACAGTGGAGTTATAAGGAAGATAATCCTTAGTCAACCCCTTTGAGCCAAAGAAGTTGGAGTTTTTCTTTTCAAACAAATTAAAACCCTTAATCACAACCTGGGGTGGGGTAGTTTTCTCAGTTAATCCAGGTGCACAATGAATGGCATCAAAGATGTTCTCCCAAACTAAAAGACGGTGATGGTTCCCTATAATCGTCAGGACAGGCAGTCGTTATCCCTCCAAATAAAAATTAAGTCAAAACCTATGAAAGGGACTTAAGAAAAAAACTAGGGCATCCCGTTGACTGTAATCACAAGAAAGAAACAGTTCAGGCAAAAAGACAGGGATAACAAAATCAAAAAGAAAAAGGTCCTACAAACTCTCAACAAAATGACTGCCTGTTCAAAATAATCTGTCAGTATCCGAACCATCACTGGAATATGAGAGCAAAGACTCTGAACGGGGTCTAAATGCACAATTAGCTGAGTTTAGGATCGAAGAACATCACGAAGAACGGGTGGGTACAAATAAAATTTGAGCCTTTATCCTTTGTTTCTTAAACCGTGAACCAGGCCACGTTATCACCCTTAAAAGTCCTAGCTGAAACATGGGTTAGTTCGAAAGCATACTGTTACAAAAGGTATCATGACTCTTGTAGGGCTTGCTGTAAATCCTGAGTTGACGTTACATTTTACAAAATTTTCCTATCTTACTAAAAAAATGCATTTTCAAAAACTTTAAGATAAACATAAGCTTTGCATTCTTAAAATAACATTGTTTGCATATGACTATTTGTTCAACAGCAGAGAAATTCGCACGACGAATATCTAGTGAACAAAAACCTTTTCAATAAAAAGGGTCACCTCAAGTGGAAAAAACACTTCCAACCAAGGGGCACGGCATGAGCATTGTCTATCATCTGGGGCAGTCAAGTCAAGATTCAGAGAATCTCTCAAAGATGCCAAATAGCCAGGGGCAAATCTCCATCTGAGTCACTTGGGGCATTAGACATGGATTCCCGCAACGAATCTTGCATGATCAAACGAACATCTTCTGGTAGTATGACAACACAACACTACCGACAATGACAACTCCCTACACTCTAAGAGCGTGGACATAGTCAGAAAATACTGCGTGTGAGCAAAAACCCGCTAGGTCGACTGGCCTAGGAAAAAATAAGGGCATCCCGATGAACCAAAAGGGTTCGGGCAAAAATTAGGGATAAAGAGAAAAATCTATACACCCGGCAAGTCGAAAACCTGAAAAGGCGGCTTGGGCAAAAAAGGGTATCCCGGTGGACTAAAAATCTGAAGATACAATCCAGGTAAAAGTTAGGGATTAAAGCGTACGACTATGTCCCGTCATCTCGTCACTTAGAAGACTTATCATTCCGATCGACAGTTACCAAGCACCTCATAGGTTGGGATAACACTCGATCCACAAGGCCTCCGCAGGCACCTTCTCCCGCAGATACATGGGCAGAAAAATCTCAATGTAAAGCCATCGTCATATCCTCAGCATGCGTCCCAGTAACATCTACACTTCCCGTAGAGTAAGAAAAGGACAGTGGTGTTAATTCTCCCCAACTGAGGCTCGCAACCACGAATGGGTCGGTAAGATTCTCCCCAAGGAGAGTTTATCTATCACCAGCACTGGAAGATTATCCCCAATGGAGTCTGGAAGATTATCCCCAGTAGAGTCTAAAAGATTATCCCCAGTGAAGTCGCCATTGGAAAATCATCCCCAGCGGAGTTCATTCCTTTCACAGACAGAAATTCAATCCCCAACAGGGTTCACTGTCACCAGCAACAGTAATTCATCCCCAACTGAGTTTTATTTCTCCAAATCAGCATATCTTCTAGCAGAGTATATACTCCCCACAAAGTCATTTCCTCGTCAGTCCATTCCCCAGCGGAGTTATTCTCTCCTGCAGGATTATTCTCCCAATCATCTTCGGTCGTTATCTCCAGCGAGCGAAACTCTTTATTCTCCAACAACAGTCAGGGATTTATTTTCTCAAACTCGGAAGTACCACAATAGCATTTCATGTTCATATATCATGACATGCGCATACATATTGCATACAACATAATTTCATTTATTTTGAGAACATCATCATACAATGCATGTCATGCATCATATACAATTAATCATGTACCTTTTCGGGAAAGATGGTTATCATCAACAACTTCCTGCAAGTTCAAGATTAACGCCGGAAACTAAATAGAGTAATTATCTACGCGATCAAATGCAGCTTTACACGGGTTCGTCACGAAGTAATCTTACACGGGTTTCTCCTAAATGCAACTTCACACGGGTTTATCCTAAAAAATCTTACACGGGTCATTTCTCATATATTTCTGAATGAAGTTTTACACAAACTCATCCCAACGTAACCTTACCCAGGTTCCTCCTGAAGTTTTACACGAACTTATCACAAAGTAACCTTACCCAGGTTCCTCCTGAAGTTTTACACGAACTTATCACAAAGTAACATTACCCAGGTTCCTCTTGAAGTTTTACACGAACTTAACTTATCTCAAAGTAACCTTACCCCGGTTCATTCTGAAGTTTTACACAAACTTATCACAAAGTAACCTTACCCAGGTTCCTTCTGAAGTTTTACACAGACTTATCCCAAAGCAACCTTACCTAGGTTCCTTCTCGGTCCCGATGTAGTTTCACCCAAACTCATCCTGAAGCAACCTTACCCAGGTTCCTCCTTACAATTTCCCGATGTAGTTTCACCCAGACTCATCCTGAAGCAACCTTACCCAGGTTCCTCCTTACAATTTCCTGATGTAGTTTTACCCAAACTCCTCGCAAAGCAACCTTACCCAGGTTCCTTCTCGGTCTCGATGTAGTTTCACCCAGACTCATCCTGAAGCAACCTTACCCAGGTTCCTCCTTACAATTTCTCGATGTAGTTTCACCCAGACTCATCCTGAAGCAACCTTACCCAGGTTCCTCCTTACAATTTCCCGATGTAGTTTTACCCAAACTCCTCGCAAAGCAACCATACCCGGGTTCCTTCTCGGTTCAGATGCAGTTTAACCCAAACTCCTCGCAAAGTAACCTTACCCAGGTTCCTTCTCGGTTCAGATGCAGTTTTACCCAAACTCCTCACAAAGCAACCTTACCCATGTTCCTTCTCGGTTCAGACGCAGTGTTATCCAAACTCCTCACGAAGCAACCTTACCCAGGTTCCTTCTCATAACCCTACTATCTAGGTTTCTTTTCTCTTATCTCCAGACAGCAGTCCACAACACTGTAAGACCCAGACCTATCAAACATGATCAATTTCACCTTTCCCTAGTAGGTCGCGGTGCAGCCTGTACACAACTAGATACACAGTTCACTTCCGCTTCCTCAAGCCGGAGTTAATTCCTCAGTTGAATAACGGATGACTGAAGTTCCTAAATGTCAGCAGAGATGATTCCTCAGTTGAATAACGGACGAGCTCCTAAATGTCAGCAGAGATGTTTTCGTCAGTTGAATAACGGACGAGCTCCTAAATGTCAGCAGAGATGTTTTCCTCAGTTGAATAACGGACGAGCTCCTAAATGTCAGCAGAGATGTTTTCCTCAGTTGAATAACGGACGACCTCCTAAATGTCAACAGAGATGTTTCCTCAGTAGAATACGGAAGATCAAAATTCCTAAAATTCGAACAGAGACGATTCACCAGCAGAATAACGGACGACCGAAGCTCATAAAATTCTATTTCTCTCAAGACAGAGATCAGCATTCCCCAGCGGAATTTTCCTCAACAACAGGTATAGAAGCTCTCGCTAAGGAATCTTTTATGCTATCGACACTCTTTTAGATGGCATCTTTAAGCCCATCCCCTCGTCAGCAATTTCCAAATGGCATCCGTAAGCCCATTCCCGACATCGCAAGATAAATACTATTTCATGCGAGTGCAAATTTCTGGGCACTCTAGTGTTCAATCCTCTTCCACCTTCAGATCACGAAAGGCACGAAAGCCAATCTACATCCTCAGGTTTAAGAAGATTGAACAGGGGCAGCTGTTGTACCCCAAAATTTTCCCTCCCATATTTCTCAAAATATGTCAAGAAAGATCCTCAAGTTGCTCAAGGTAGTCCAAGGGTTGATCATACAAGCTCTCTCCTAAGGCAGTCTACCTCAAATTAGGGTTTCATGTTACATCAAGATACTTAAGTCCAAGGGACCCTAAATCCTCAGCATTTTCATAATATGTTCTCAAGATCATCCATGTCAAGTTTCAAGCCTTGCAGAGGAAGTTTGCTCAGTCAATTGCTCAAAGGCCTGAAAATCAACTGTGTTAGGGCAAAAGTCAACTGTGGCCCACATCCAGTCAAACTTCAAGATTTTTGGTCAACATCCTCATTTTGAAGTATATTTCATAATTTGATCAAGGGTTGATCATGATTCATCAAGGATTGCTCATAATTCATCAAGACTCAAAAGTTGTTAAATTAGGATTTTGTAGGAAAAGTCAACTCAACTTTGACCAAGCATAACTTTCTCATACTTTATGAGAAATGAACCATCCAAATCTCATTTTGAAGAGGATGCAATTCCCTACAATCCATCTTCATCTCCCAAGTTCAAAATATGCATTCACAAGAAGTTATGAATTTGGACATTATAGGTCATTTTGGAAAGTCAACAAAAACACCTTTTGGGTCAAAGCTTCTTACATGAACATGGAAGATCCAATTGAGATCAAACAAAAGAGGTCTCTTAGGGGACATCCTAAGATTTCTAAAAATTCCAAGAAAACCCTCATAAGGTTAAAATTGAAAGAGATATGCATTGTCAAAGTTGGACAATTTTTGAAAAAATGCATGAAGCAAATATTGACCAAACTTGGATTTTTTCCAAATGGGCCTATATTTTCAAGTTTGAAACTCATTCCTAACATGGTCCACGAGCTCTAAGCCCACCCATACGTTTTTCTACTATTTATGCTATTTATTTTGATATTTTATTCATTAAAATTCAGAATTAAATAAATAAATAATAGAAATAATATAAATTTTGATGTGAATCCATTTTGGGAAAGTTTTAGGCTGGTTTATGTCAATTTATTTCATGCAATAACTCTTCAAATATGTCCAGGTTCATCCACATGTGAAAATGGCATAAAATCATCAAAAATGGCATTTTTTCAAATTTTGATCATGGTCTTAAAACACAACATTATGAGGGAGATTCTTTCCATACTTTCTTGTATCCTCATTATCCTCTATAAATATAGAGCCATACAAGCTTGAAAGGGACGAAAATCCTCTCTAAAAAGCTCTCAAAAAGCTCTTCAAAAAGCTCTCTAAGAGCTCTTCAAAAAGCTCTCCAGAAATCAAAGAATTGGTGCGAGTTATATCTCAAGGTTCTGGTCTCTCTCAATTGACATCAAGCCTCAAACCATCCTCTTAAAGCCCTCAAGAGTCTTACAAGGCCCAAGAGCAATCCATCACACGCCTAGCACGCCCTCCATTTGACAACACCGGTTTGGTAAAATTTTAAACTTTGAATCTCCAATTTTAATCACATTTTATGGTATGCTAACGTTTGTTTGAGTTTATATAGAACAATTATGGATGGTTGAATCATAGGTTCCACGCAAGTATCAAAAAACACCATATTTAGAGCATGAAGCTTTCGAAGATTCGAGCATAGGGATTTCTGATGATTGCACCCCCTGTTTACTTTTGCTACTAGGCCCATCTTTATTTTCATGTTTTATTCGTTTTGTTTATTTCTTTTAATCCCATTTATTTTTTTTATCAATAAACAAATATAAAAATCACATAAAAATAGATTTAGGATTTTTTTCTTAATTAAATTTTAATTTTAGGTAAAACTTTAATTTCTTTTTGTAAATAACTTAAAAATAATTAGAATAAATAGGTTTTATTACTAACTTAATTATATTTTATTTTTTCCTAAAATAACTAAAGAAACCAAAATAGGTCATGTAATTATTTTTATTAATTAATTTAATTAACTAATTAATTGCATATTTAATTTAGAAAACTTATTTCTTTATTAAAAACAACAAAAAAACAATTTTTCTTTTAATTAGGTTAGAAGGGTCAAAACCTTAAATTCTCGTCGATCTTAATTCTTCTCGCGCGCTTTATTTTTATTATTTACCATATTGATGTAACTGCCTACAGTTTGTAATAGTTTAATTAGGACGTTTATTTACATTTATCGCTTTATTTTCAGAGGGTTTGTTTTTGCCTATGTAAATACCCGAAGCCTTGTAATAGCGTAGTTTAAATTCCGCACTTTAATTTCTGCAAATATTTAACTGTTAGATGTATGAATAACTAGGCTTTGCATGACAAGAATGTATGACTAAATTTAAAACAGTTAGATCACCCTAAATATGCAAAGATAAATAAACTGAAATTGAATCATTCGCACATGCGCACTCCTAGGGTACACTCCCACTTGGTTGCCTTCGGTAAATGGTAATTGAGTATAGGATGCTTTTGTGGTCGTCCTTTTGTCTAAACAAATATCAAAGTCCCGATTCGGAAAAGTTGCCTCGGAATGGTTGCCTCAGAATTGTTTCCTCGAATAATTGATCTAAGACATTAGGGTTATTACTAAGACGTCCTAACATTGCTTTAGTGACCGTGTGTCCCTTTCGAATTGGACCTCAAACTCCAACGACGGTGCTACGTACTCACTAATAGTGGGATAGCGTCGTCTAAAGGAAACGAACATAAAACAATTCTTTTTTCGAGTAGGTAGATTAGTTCTTAGATACTTGCTCATCCAAAACAAACTTTTTTTCACACTTACACTCCTTTTCAAACAAAGTTTTCAAAAACACTTCATTACACTCTTGAAGACAGAAGCAAGAGTTAAATCGAAGTCGAAACAAAAACTTTTCAAAGCACACAAACACAAAGAAAACAATTTTGAAAATGATGAGCAAGTAACTAAGAGCCCGTAAATAACTACAGATAGAAAGGGTGCTAATACCTTCCCTTTCTATAATCTACCCCCCGTATTCAAAAATATATCGAAAAAGGAATTTTTCTATGCTTTTTTCCTTTCCTTGTTGGATAAAATAAAAGTCGGTGGCGACTCTTGCTTACCGCGACATTTTGCAAACACAAACGCAAAACGCAAACCAACAAAATTTCCTTAACGAAATAGGGAAACAATGATCTCGGTTCTGGCCACCGTATCACAGAGCTTATGCTCGTTGAGATGGCCTGGATTGGCAAATTTTGAGATGAAGGCTATGCCTTGTTGATGCCTCTATTAATTGGCAGATTTTTGAGATGGGAGTTCTGCTCCAATGGTACCACATGCATTTGCATAGTTTTGAGTCGCATTATACGATTGAGTAATGAAGTGTATTTGATGTTGATGAATGAGTATATATGCTGTAATTATTGTTCATTATGAGATGAGAAGTGGTGACATTATTGATCTAATTTAATATATTAATTATCATGCGCTTTATTATATTGTTAGATATCTCACCCCTTCTATTTGAATGTTGCCCCTATGTTGGTAAAGTGCAGGTAATCGAGAGTGAAGGTCGTATACCTTCAATAGATCGAGTCGGTGTCATTGCTATGATATGTAACACTCAGGGGGATGAACGCTTGCTGATTTTTGATTGCTGATTTTTAGTTGTTGGACTTTAAATTGTTTATTTACTAAATATGAGATGTTTCGAAGTTATTGTTTATTTAAAGATGTTATTGAAGAATTCCGCTGCGTAGTTGTTGAATTATTTAATGAAAGATGTTATGTTGATGGTTCATATGATGTTTTGAAAACGTGTTATATATCCATGATGAATGCAATGAATTTGTTAGAAGAATTTGTGACGTCCCGATTCGTTTGTATGAATGAAATTTTATAACTTTGATTTTATTTTGCATAATTGCTTGGGGTAGATTTGGGGTGTTACAAAGTTGGTATCAGTGCAAAAGGTTGGTCTTACCTTGTCGTCGAGTCTTAGTTATCTAACAATCGAGTATTGTTATTTTGAGTTCTAACAGTTGTTTGTGTTGTAGTGAGAAGTTGAGATGGCTGGAAGGAATGATGTTGCTCTTGCTGCTGCTCTAGAAGAAATGGCTCATGCGATGGAAAATCAGCCGAATGCTGACGGGAATGCTGGATCTTGTAGCTTGGCGACTTTCCAGAGAGAGAATCCACCTACGTTCAAGGGAAAATATGATCCTGACGGAGCATTGGAATGGTTGAAAGAGATAGAGAGGATCTTTCGCGTGATGGATTGCACTCCAGCGCAGAAGGTTCGTTATGGGACTCATATGCTAGTAGTCGAGGCTGATGACTGGTGGCTAGAGACTTGCCAGAAGTTAGAAGCTGTAGGTGAGAATGTCACTTGGGCTGTGTTCCGTAGGGAGTTTTTGAGAAAGTATTTTCCTGAAGATGTCCGTGGTAAGAAGGAAATTGAGTTCCTTGAGCTGAAGCAAGGGAATTTGTCTGTTGTTGAGTATGCTGCCAAGTTTGCTGAGTTGGCTAAGTTTTATCCGCATTATGCTGAGGAAAATGCTGAGTTTTCGAAGTGTATTAAGTTTGAGAATGGGTTGCGCCCGAAGATTAAGAAGGCAGTTGGATATCTGAAGATTCGTGTCTTTGCTGATTTGGTTGATAGCTGTAGGATTTTTAAGGAAGATAATAATGCTCATTACAAGATTATTAGTGAGAAGAGGGGTAAGCACTCGTAGAGTCGTGGTAAGCCTTATGATGCCCCAGCTGGTAAGGGTAAGCAGATAGTTGCTCATGGTCAGAGGACTAGTGGGGGAGATGCTCCTGCTGGTGTGATTTGTTTTAAGTGTTGGAAACCTGGACACAAGAGTAATGTGTGAACTGCTGAAGTGAAGAGATGTTACCTTTGTGGTAAGAACAAACATGTTGTATCTGAGTGTGAGCATAAGAATGTGGTTTGTTTCAACTGTAAAGAGGAAGGGCACATTGGTAGCCAGTGTCCGAAGCCGAAGAGAGCTCAGTCTAGTGGTAAAGTGTTTGCTTTGGTTGAGGATCAGACAGCTGCTGAAGACGGACTTATTAGAGGTATATGTTTCATTAATAGTACTCCTTTAATTACTATTATTGATACTGGTGCTACACATTGTTTTATTGCTGCTGATTGTGTTGAAAGATTGGGTCTTGTGTTGTCTTCTTTAAATGGAGAAATGGTCGTCGATACTCCAGCCAAGGGGTCAGTGACTACTTCTTTCGTGTGTGCTAAGTGTCCCTTGTCGATCTTTAACAGAGAATTTGTTGTTGATTTGATTTGTTTGCCATTAAGAGGTTTGGATGTGATTTTTGGTATGAACTGGTTAGAGCATAACTGTGTTCATATTAATTGTTATGACAAGTCGGTGAAGTTTTCTACTCCCGAAGAAGAGGAAGATAGTCTGTTGTCTGCTAGACAGTTGAGAAAGTTGATGCAAGAGGAAGTACAAATGTTTTCTTTTATGGCGTCGTTATCTGTAGGGACTCAAGCTATAATTGAGGAATTGCAGGTGGTGTGTGAATTTCCTGAAGTTTTCCCTGATGAGATTCCTGATGTACCGCCAGAGAGGGAAGTTGAATTTGTAATTGATCTTGTACCTGGTACCAAACCTGTGTCTATGGCACCATACAAGATGTCTGCATCTGAATTGTCAGAGTTGAAGAAGCAATTAGAAGAGTTACTTGAGAAGAGGTTTATAAGACCAAGTTATCATCGTGGGGAGCTCCAGTGTTGTTAGTGAAGAAGAAAGATGGAAGTATGAGGCTTTGTGTTGATTATATACAACTGAATAAGGTGACGGTTAAGAACAAGTATCCGCTTCCAAGAATAGATGACTTGATGGATCAATTGGTGGATGCTCGTGTGTTTAGTAAGATTGATTTGAGGTCAGGTTACCATCAGATTAAAGTGAAGGATGAAGATATTCAGAAGACGGCTTTCAGAACGCGTTATGGACATTACGAGTATTCGGTGATGCCTTTCGGTGTTACTAATGCGCCGGGAGTATTCATGGAATATATGAATTGTATCTTTCATACTTATTTGGATCGGTTTGTAGTGGTGTTCATTGATGATATTTTGATTTACTCTAAGTCAGAAGAAGAGCATGCTGAACATTTAAGAGTAGTATTGCAAGTTTTGAAAGAGAATGAGTTGTATGCAAAGTTGTCGAAGTGTGAATTTTGGCTGAAAGAGGTTAGTTTTCTTGGTCATGTGATTTCAGGTAGTGGCATTGTTGTAGACCCATCGAAGGTTGATGCTGTATTGCAATGGGAAACTCCAAAGTCAACTACTGAGATTAGAAGCTTCTTGGGATTAGCTGGTTATTGTAGAAGGTTTATTGAAGGGTTTTCTAAGTTGTCACTTCCTTTGACTAAGTTCACTTGTAAAGGTAGGGCTTTTGTTTGGGATGTTCAGTGCGAAGAAAGTTTTACGGAATTGAAGAAGAGGTTGACGTCGGCTCCGATTTTGACGTTGCCTAATCCAGGAGAGCCTTTTGTAGTGTATTGTGATGCTTCTAAGATGGGTTTAGGAGGTGTGCTTATGCAGAATGGTAAGGTAGTTATTTATGCGTCGAGGCAGTTAAGGACTCATGAGAAGAACTATCCTACACATGATTTAGAGATTGCTGTTGTTGTCTTTATGTTGAAGATTTGGAGGCATTATCTTTATGGTTCTAGATTTGAAGTGTTTAGTGACCATAAGAGTTTGAAGTATTTGTTTGATCATAAAGAGTTGAATATGAGGCAACGAAGATGGTTAGAATTGTTAAAGGATTATGATTTCGGTTTGAATTATCATCCAGGAAAAGCAAATGTGGTAGCTGATGCGTTGAGTCGAAAGACTTTATATATTTCAGCAATGATGATTAAAGAGTTGGAATTGATCGAGCAGTTCAGAGATATGAGCTTAGTTTGCGAGGTTACTCCGCGAAGTGTTATGTTGGGTATGCTAAAGATTAATAATGAATTTCTAGACAGTATTAGAGAAGCTCAGAAGTTGGATGTGAAACTGGTAGATTTGATGGTTGGGATCGATCAATCTGAGAATAGTGATTTTAAGTTAGATGAGCAAGGTGTGTTGAGGTTTCGTAACCGGATTTGTATTCCTGATGATGCTGAGATGAAGAAAGTGATACTTGAAGAGAGTCATAGAAGTAAGTTGAGTATTGATCCAGGAGCTACGAAGATGTATCAAGATTTGAAAGTTTTGTTTTGGTGGCCTGGGATGAAGAGTGATGTGGCTCGGTTTGTGTATGCATGTTAGACTTGTCAGAAGTCGAAAGTTGAACATCAGAAGCTTGCAGGATTGATGTAACCGTTGGAAGTTCCTGAATGGAAATGGGATAGCATTTCAATGGACTTTGTGACGGGGTTTCCTAGTACTTCAAGAGGACATGATTCGATTTGGGTGATTGTTGATAGGCTTACGAAGTCATCTCATTTTATTCCTATTAACATCAGTTTTCCAGTGTCGAAGTTGGCTGAGATTTATGTTAATGTGATTGTGAAGCTGCATGGTGTTCCTTTGTGCATTATGTCAGATAGAGATCCAAGATTTACTTCTGATTTTTGGAAGAGTTTGCAAGAAGCGTTGGTTTCCAAGTTGAGGTTGAGTTCAGCGTATCATCCTGTGTTGGGGTTTTTGGGAGCTTCTTTCAAAGTTTCCAAATTGGATTTCAGAAGGTGCGGTAAAACCTGGGATAGAGTCATATTGATTCTGGTGAATTGTCGGACCGGCCTTTCCACCCTTGGTTGATTACTTCTTGGTTGATCAGATGTAGGCTTTGGGATCATAACAGCCTCTACCATTGGTCGGAGTTCGACTCTCCCTTGGTTCCTTTGTGGATATACAACAGCTACTTCTTTCTTCCCAATGAAAGGCTTCCTCATGGCTGTAGAGGCAGATGAATCCTTCTGAATCTTTCCACTTTTTATGCCTGCTTCTACCCTCTCTCTGGTCAGTATTAACTCAGTAAATCCTACTGATGAGCTTCCAATTAAATGGTTGAAGAAAGGGCCTGATAGAGTGCCTAAGAACATTTCCACCAATTCCCTTTCAGAAAGAGGGGGTTGCACTCTCCCAACTAGATCTCTCCATTTCTGCGCGTAATCCTTGAAACCCTCATTGGAAGCCATAGCCATACTCTGAAGTTGAGTGCGGGTAGGCGCCAAATCAGAATTATATTGATATTGCTTATAGAAAGTTGCGGCAAGGTCTTCCCAGTTGTGGACGTTGGCCCTTTCCAGTTGGTAAAACCAGTCGAGTTGTGTTCCAAATAGACTATCTTAGAAAAAATGCACCCACAAGTCTTTATCGGCGGAGTGCGGTTGGATCTTTCTCACATATGATCAGAGATACATCTTAGGACATGACACCCCATCGTATTTTTCAAACAAAGGCACTTTGAATTTCAGAGGAATCACGATCCCCGACACTAGTCCCAATTCTTCAAAGTCTAGACCTGGCACCTTTTGTATTTCCATAGCGCTCAAACGCTCTTCAAGATGTCTGTACTTATCATCAGCTAGAGGATACTGTTCCTCAGAGTAGTCTTCCTCCTCTTCATATTCTGACGGAACCGCTGTTTCCTTTCCTTTCCCCTCTCCTTCACCGTATGTTATTGCAAAATTCAAGGTTCTTCTAGTCTGTCCCTGAAACCTTCTCCCCATGTTTAAAACCCCAGTGGCTTTCTTTGCTTTCTTTTTCTTTTCTTCAGCTAGCAGAGTCTTCAACTCTTCTTACCCCTTGGCTAGGGTCATGAGCAATTGTTGAAACTGTGTGTTTTGAGCTTGGAGATCTTTGACTGTCTGTTCGAGATCCATCTTACTGAAATAAACAGTAGAGAGATGAGGAAACTCGTTGCAAAAGACCTGTTTATGTTATGATGAATGATATGTGCATATGCAATGTTTTCAAGGATTTTAAAGATTCAAGTTCATTTTAGACAAAAAGGAAACACACGTTATATTAATAAGATAAAGCTTGAGTACATCAATGCCACTTGGGAAAAATAATACAAAACTCTAAGATAAAAAATTAGTGTGCATCCTCTTTGGTGCAATGTAGGCATTTAGAGTTTGCTCCTCATAAAGTAGCCTAGTGAGTTCCAAAACCTTCTTCTCGCTTGCGTAGAATTGGGATTCGAAAGTATCTCTCTCTCCTTTGAGCTGTATCCAATCCCTTTGTAAGTCTTCAAGAGATGTGGGCATGTCAGGATGTAGGATAGTGTATGGAACATCTCCCTCCTTAACAGGCTCAATGATCATCGGAAGAATGGTAGGATAAGGCATCATAAGACTTTAAGAGCGGGTTCGTACCCACTTGAGGTAAGGCTCAAGAGGGATGGAATTCTTGTGTCCCAAAGTCTTGCTATCCACCTTGTTTAGCATCCTCCAAGCTCGGATGAATCTCTGGCGAAGACCTTGACCGTTGTTGTCGTAGTCGAATACAAAACCTTGAATCAGCATCTCGTGCGGGCCATCCCTTCGAGCGTAACCAAACTGTCTTAAAGCTAAGCATGGGTTGTAGGTAATACCTCCCCTAACGCCAAGTAGAGGGACATTAGGGAATTCCCCACAACGGTCAACAATGATAACATTCTCTTTGGATCGAGAGCACCAATGAATATCTGAATGTTTGAGCATCATTAACCTTTATGACCACCTTAATCCTTGCTCATTCTTTAAGACTGATTGGGGAAGATGAGAAATAAACCATCTTTCCAGAATAGGCGTGCAACACATAAGGACACCTCTTTTCCTCATTGTGCGAGTGTGAAAAGAGTGTAGGATATCCCCTAGTAATGTAGGCACCGGATTGCGTGACATGAAGATTTTGACGGCACTCACATCTATGAGTTGGTCAGGATTGGGAAACAAAACCATCCCATAGATGAGGAGATCCACAATTTCCTTAAAGGCTTGCAAGTCTAAGGAATTCCAACAGCTTTGGGCTTTCTCAAATAGGAACTTTGCTAAGAAGCCTTTGACACCACTTCTAGTTTCCCAATGAGTTATGACATCAGATGAGTGCAAGTGCAGAGCTTGAGCAATCTCTTCTGGCTTTGGGTCTCTTTCCGTACCGTTGAAAGGTAGTTGATTGAGAATGGGAATCCTCAACATTTGGGAGAATTCTTCCAAAGTAGGCACAAGCTGGTAGTCGGGAAATGTGAAGCAATGGTGCAAAAGGTCAAAGAACTGGAAGAGCACCTTCATCATATCCTCATCTGTGTTGGAGGTGACCAAGTTGAGTAGACGACCATGTCTCTCAGTGAATGGAGAATTCTCAGGGATCCTTGAAGCTAGCTCCTTAAGTTGTGGAGGAATTCTTACAAGGTTGACTTGGATATTTTTCCTGCGAAGTGAATCCATATGCTACAAAACAAGAACAAAGATGAATCTCCCAAATTCCTTGAAATGGTTAGTGATGTTTATGATGCTCATGATGTCCATGATGTTATGTACAAATATGCATATACAATCAAAGCAAACAAGTTCTTAGTTTAGGCTTGCATGGGGTTTCATAGGTAAGTACCCTCTGGAAGTTTAGTTGGCTTAAACCTGTCCTAATAATAGTAATCGAGTTCTAAGGAGCTCAATATCACCGGATTATTTCCTTGGTCATTGTTTCAGCTCAAGCCTCTTTAATGGCGACCAAAATATCCCAAGAAACCAACCCTTAATGAGTGTAGTATCGAGTATCTACCAACTTCGGACTGCACCAAAGCCGGTCATCTCACTACATCCTAAAGGCCAAGTTGGTCAAGTAAAGGGTTCTAGAAGTCCATTAGTGCTTCATGACATCACTCAGCGGCCCCGTATTCTCTTTGATTAACTCAAAGGCTACCGGTACCCACAAATATGTCACACTAACATAGCTATTACTTAGACCATGTCGGTATACCCCGCACAGTTTCCACAACGTATTGCTATTTACCTATAATGTATCCCAAATCCGGGTAGAGGATTTCAAACCCAAATAAAGAACCATAATGTAAAGCATGCAAGTCAAACAATGTAAGCAAGTAAATGTGATCTAAACCCTAAGGTAACTCCACTTTTAGAATTTTCCCAGCAGAGTCGCCAGTTCTGTGATACGTTGGGAGAACTGACTTGAGGGTTTTGTGTTTTATTGCAAATGTTGTGGTTGGCAAGAGTCTCCACCGACTTTTCTTTTATCCAAAAGGAAAGGTGAAAAAGCACAGGAAAGACCTTTGAGATTTTTTCTTGAGTTCGGGGGGTAGATTATGAAAAGGGAAGGTATGAGCACCCTTTTCATCCATGGTTTTCCATGGGCTCTTAGTTACTTGCTAGATCACTTGCTTTTTGTTTTGAAATTGTGCTTTTTGTGGTTTTTGAAAGTATTTTGTAAAAGAGGCCATTGTTTAGGCAATCTTTGTAATGATTCTCGTTCGTAAGAATGTATATAAAGATGTTTGTCTTTTTGAAAATGTTTTCAATGTTTGTAAGATGTTTTTGAAATGTGTGTGTTTCTTTTGGAAAATAGCAAGGATAGTTGTTTTGAAATGGAGCAAGTAACTAGAAGTAATCTACCTACTCAAATGTCTTTCTTGTTCATTTTCTATTCCTTTGACATTGTTGTCTTACCATTGATTTGGTAAGTAACCCTATCTTTGGATGTAAATGGGACGGGCGTGGGTATTCGTATAGCCATGATTAGCAATGTTGCAAAGTATCTTAGCATTTTTGAGGGACCAAGATCATTTTTGTAAGGCAACTTATAATAGCGTCATCGAGGGACTATGATCTTATATTTGTTTGTTTTGCCAAGATACTTCGCATGCGTAATATGGCTATTTTTATATAAGGCAACCAAGTGGAGAAACCCTAAGGATGCTTGTGTGAAAATGTGTTATTTTCATGCTTTGATTTTGTCTTGGATTATGGTTTTCTATTTGAATTGTTTTGATCTTGCCATACAAGCCCTAATTACTAGCATGGTATGTAAAAGCGGTAAACTGCGTAATTTAAAGATTATTACGCTATTACAATATTTTATGGGAGGGGGGAATACAAATTGTGAATGGGGATTTGCAATAATGTAAATCTAATTAAGCTATTACAACCAAATCGAATTTGTACAAATATTTGAATAAACAATATACAATATAATTTAAATATGCAATATTATGTATATGCAAGGAAAAGAAATTGTTTTATTTTTCATATGCAAAAGAATTTTGACCTAATCCTAATATCTTAAGAAAAGGAAATTAATTCTTGAAAAATGGTTAACCCTAATTTCTAATTTAAAAGAAAATAAAGTTCCTTAAGTATTATTTTTTTGTGTATTTTTTGTCTTAAAAATAATAGATAATATTTTGTGAGATACTTAGTCTTTTATATATCAAAATAGATATTTACAAGTATGAAAGAAAAGGAATAAAATATACTTAAGATTACTTTATTTTAAAAGTTTGTTTAAGAAAAATAATTAGTATATAATTAAATAATAAAAATTTATGTGAAAAATAAAAATAAAATGAATCAAGATGCAATATTTATCATATTTATATTTTTTATGATTTTTATGTGTTAAAGAAAATATTTAATAAAATAAAAATGAAAATAAAAACAAATAAATAAAATGTATGAGCCAAGGGGTATACTGAGTAAACAGGGTATAAGCATCAGAAAAAAAATATGAAGCCCGGTAGTTGAGCCCACGCTACAAAAATGAGAGAAATGGCCAAAAAATGAGAAAATATGCAAAAAGGCATGCACCAAGGCTCGAATCCATGACCTTGGCATTCTCAGCGTGCTGCCTTGTCACCGGGGTGGCTGTACATCTGTTAATTTATATGAAAACAAAAATACATAACATGAATCCCTTCCTTGCCATGTACTTCGTCTTCTTCCTCAATCTGGCCAGAACCTCTGTATCTTTCTCATTTCTCTATGAAAATGGAAACTTCAAACATGAAAATGATAGTACTCTTTCCCACGATTTCAGACATGTAACTTATGGAAACTAACAATCAAAGATCAAAACGAATTTTAAAGGCCCTAATTTTAAACCTAATTTTTACAGAAATTTGAACTCTAAAATTCTCTATACACAATGAATATAAATGAATTCTATGCACATGGTTGGCTTTAGCACAATAATATCTACATTTTCCTTTCACAAATCGTGGCCAATGGATGCCTGTATGAAGAGATAAAAGTTGGAATTCTTACCTCTTTCAGCTGAGATCGTGAATGGAGTTTGAGTGAGTTTTATGAAGGCCTGAAGATTCCTTTAGCTTTCCTGAACCTCCCTGAGTGTATTCCAATCCTTGCCTTGCTTTAAAAGTGTCTGAATCTCTCTATCCAAGTCAACCTGCAAGCTTGAAAAACAAAAATGGCAGATGGAGAAAGAGGTGTTACAGTGGAGGGGTGATGGTCTGGAACACTTAGATATGAGGTAGGTAAAGTGTTTGAGTGATTAAAACTTGAAACACACGAGTAAATTTGTGGATTGCTATGCTTGGTTTCAAACTGCAAGTTTTTGACAGGTTTTTAGTGATAGGGAGATTTTGAGTGTTTCTGGCCTTGAGCAATCGTGTCCTAAGTTGTAATGTGTTTGTGTATAAGTATAGAGAAGGTTTCTAATCCACTCTACAACAGATTTCTAAGTTGTAGCCTTTTTGCCCTCTTACTTGATTTTTAAGAAAGGTGAAGAGACCACTCCCTACATGCTTGTATAGGCCTGCTTGGAGTTGGTACAAGTCCTAGACAACTTGCTCTTGGTTTATAGGACTTGTGTGTACAGAGAAAACAAGTCCAATGCTCAAGAAATGAAAAGTTGCAAAAGTCATGCTTTTCCAAAATGGCAATGGCAACTTTGTGCCATTTATGGAATTAAAACTTGGACAAAGACTCTTGTGCTTAGATTAAGGATTTATCAACTGAGTAAGAATTAAATTATGAAGTGAGAAATAATTTTGAGACCTGTAAAGCAAGAATTAGGCAGCATAGGTTCAGATTTGAATTTTGTTCTTCATGAAATGGCTTGAAATCAAAGTGAGAAATTGCCAACTTCATCTCTTCGATTCTCCCTACTAAAAAATGATCTCAAGGAGTTCTTGGACATTTTGGAAATCTTGCAATGTGCTCTATAACTCATCCTTGAAATGCATTTCCAGATTCCTCTTGGAACTAGGTGAAAAATTTCCATGAAGTTAGGTAAAAAAACTTGCCTAAATTAGGGCAAAATTTCACTAAGTTATTTTAGTTCATGAGCATGTATTCACAAAATTATATCTTGAGATCCAAGCATATTTAGGGAAAATGTGGGAAGAAAAGTTGTAGATTTCATGGAGGTCTACAACTTTCATTATGGGAACTTTCTTTGAATCATCTTGTATCATGGTGAAAAATTGGCTTAAAGTTGAGAAAAAATAAGAAATTTTCTATACTTAGAAAATTTTCTAAGTTAAGAAAATTTCAAATTTCAAAACCAAATCTTCAATCTTTGATTCCTTGATGAACAAGTTTCATATTTTGACATTTTTTGATGAATTGTGATCCTTGGCACTTGATTTTGACCAAAAAAGCCAAAGTTTGACTTTTCAGTATACAGTTGACTTTTGATCAGTTGACTGAAAAATTCATCTGTCAATCCAATGGATTTGTAATGTTTTGAACCATGTCAATAGTTCATGATGATTTAATTAAGCCCTTGGAATCATGCTTGAAACCAATTGGTCATTTGCTAGGTCAAAAATCAGAAATTGCCCTTTCTCAGTCAAAACCCTAATTTTGACCATTTTGCCCTTTTAATGATTTGATCAAATTTCTTGAGGAATTATGGTCCAAACTTGATCAAATGTTACATATGAGTTTAAAATGTTGATGTGGATAAAAAATTATGAAGTTTGACTTTAAATTGGCCATGGTTAACTTTTTCCCCAATACAGTTGATTTTTAGGTCAACTGTCCAATTGACTGATCAAAAATGTGATTCAAGGCTTGAAACTTGTCATGAGTAAACTTAGGGGTCCATAATGATGTTTGAAAGTCATATGAAGCATTGATAGTCCAAAAATCTTTGTGCAATCTCAAACCCTAATTTTGGGTCATCAGTGCATGATGAGATGTCTTGAGCTGATCAAACCCTAATCCAGTCTTGAGTCAAAGAGATCTTGTGAGAAAAGACTTGATAAATGAGAGGGAAAATTTTGGGGTACAACAGAGTGCATTGGCAAGTCAAGTACAAGTTACAAGCTTTTGGCTAGGTTACTTGAATTTGAAGAAAAGAGGGAAACCAAGTTTCAATGCGTAGTACAAGCATGGGCTGGGTGATTGTAAGTGTCTAAACCATTTCTCATGAGTTATAGGACTTGTGTGATCAGAAGAGAACAAGTGCAAGGCTCAAGAACAAGTTTTGTGCAAAAAGTTACTATATCAAAATGGCAATGTACACTTTCTTTTAAAAATGGATATAAAGCATGGCCATGCATTGAATGCTTGAAGTGAGACCTCTAACAGCTGTGTAAACCATTAATTATGGAGTGCCTAACAAGTTTGAGGCCTAAAAAGTAGAGATTATGCAGCATAGTTTGAATTTTGAACTTGGTTTATCACAAAATGACTTGTAATTTAAGTGATAAAACCCTAACTTCATCTCTTCGATTCTCCCTACTCAAGAATGATCTCAAGGAGTTCTTGGACATTTTGGAAAGCTTGTAATGTTCTCTACAACCCATCTTTGAATTTATTTTGAAGATTACCCTTGGAACTATATGAAAAGGTGCCATGAAGTTGGGTCAAAATCCTGACCAAATTAGGGCAAAATTTCACTAAGTGTTTTGTTTCATGACCACATGTTCATAAAATTATAACTTGAGATCCAAGTATTTTTGGAAGGAGTTGTGTAAATAAAAGTTTTAGATTTCATGGAGATCTACAACTTTCATGTTGGAAGTTTCTCTTGAATCATCTTGCATCATGGTGAAAAATTTGTTCAAAGATGTGAAAAAACATGAAATTTCCAACACTTAGAAAAATTTCTAAGTTTAGAAATTTTGACTTTTCAAAATGAAATCTTGACTTTTTGATTTCTTGATGAATAAGTTTCATATTTTGACACGTTTTGATGAATTGTGATCTTTGGCATTTGAATTTGACCAAAAAGTCAAAGTTTGACTTTTTAGTATACAGTTGACTTTTGATCAGTTGACTGAAAATTCATCTGTTAATCCTTTGAACTTGAGCAATGTTTTGAGCCATGTCATTAGGTAAAAATGATGCAATTGGACTCTTGAGATCATGCCTTAAACCAATTGATCATTTGCTAGGTCAAAAATCAGAAATTGCCCTTTCCTACTCAAAACCCTAATTTTGCCCTTTTGAAGATTTGATCAAATTTCTTGAGGAATTATGGTCCAAACTTGATCAAATGATACATATGAGTTTAAAATATTGATGTGGATCAAAAATTATGAAGTTTGACTGTGAATTGGCCATAGTTGACTTTTTCCCAAATACAGTTGATTTTTAGGTCAACTGCTCAATTGACTGGGCAAAAGTGTGATCCAAAGATTGAAACTTGACATGAGTGATCTTGGGGGTCCATAATGATCCATGAAAACAATATGGGGTATTGGAAGTTCAAAAATCCTTGTGCAAACTCAAACCCTAATTTTGGTCATTAGTGCTTAAGGAGGTGTCTTGAGCTGATCAACCCTAGTGCAGTCTAGAGCCCAAGGAGATCTTGTGAGAAAATTCTTGATAAGTGAGAGGGAAAATTTTGGGGTACAACAGCTGCCCCTGTTCAATATTCTTAAACTTGTAGAGTTAGATTGGCGAGTTTTGCCATTCGTGATTCGAAGGTGGAAGATGATTGGATACTAGAGTGCCCAAAAATTTGCACTCGATGATGTGATGGTAGAGGGAATGGGCTTAAAGATGCCATTTGGAGAGAAGATAGAAAGTTGTTGGAGATGGGCTTGTAGATGCCATCCAGAAATGATTGTTGAACCGTATCTGTAAGCTGAAACTGAATGAGTATCAGAATGGCGTCCGTGTCTAGAGCGTATCTAAATTGTATCTGGAGATTGAATCTGAATGAGTATCAGAATGGCATCCATATCTGGAGCGTATCTGAACTGTATTTGAGAGTTGAATGAGTTTCAGGATGACATCCGTGTCTGGAGCGTATCTGAACTGTATCTGAAAGAGACTCTGAATGAGTATCAGAATGGCATCCATGTCTGGAGTGTATCTGAACTGTATCTAAAAGTTAAATCTGAATGAGTATCAGAATGGCATCCGTGTCTGGAGCGTATTTGAACTGTATCTGAAAGTTGAATCTGAATGAGTATCAGAATGACATCTGTGTCTGGAGCGTATCTGAATTATATCTGAAAACTTTGAACATTGTTAATGGTAGCTGTTGATTAATCTTATCCTGAAAAGGGTAAAATGTTAGCTAAAATGCAAAGTCATGTTGTATGAAATGCATGATATAATGCATTCGTGTTATCAATGTTTATGATATATGGATGTGATGTATGCGTATGTGAGCTAATCCGCTGCACTGCTCGTTGAATTGGGAAAATAAATCCCTGACCGCCACTGAGGATATGGAGTGTAAGTCTTCATGTTGTGAAGTTGAAGTGTTGGTGAATTTCCTCTTAGAGAAATAAACTCTGTTGTAAGGGAAATGTCGTGTACTGTTTGTAAAATCCTGTTGGGGAATCCTGAGAAATTTGGTGACTTCTACTGGGGATTGACAACTGGAAGCTTTGTTCTGCTGGGGATTAAACTGCACACTGCAGGGGATTTTATGGAAATAACTTAGAGAGATTTATCTATCAGTGATTATCTTTCTATTTTGTTTATTTGTAAACAGTAATTATGTTCAAATGCATATGTTCAAAAATAAATCATTGGACGTTTTTGTAAACAAAACACAAGAGTAAAGAAAAACATGTAGTGTTGTACTTTCAAAAGGATATCTTTGTATTGACTTTGAGTAAGTATTTTTGTACAATGAGACAATCATTCTAGTAATAGAATTCCGTCTTAAGAAAATGAAAATTTAAATACAAAGAAAACATAGCTATGTGCAATAATCCCATGGGGTTCCCATTCTGCTATAGCCTTCATATCTCTGAGCATCTTGTCTATTTGTTGCCTCATCCGAGGATGATTGAATTGATCAGAACCTCTGAGTTTGTCAGTTGAAGCCAAAGGTTGTCCGTAAAGTGATCCAACGGGACTTAGTCATATGCTTTAATTCCCTAAATTTTGCCTGGACCGCCCTTTCGGGTTTTCAGTCCACCGGGATACCCTTTTTTCCCAAGCCGCCCTCTCGGGTTTTCAGCTTGCCGGGTGTACAATTTTTATTGTTGTTTTTATCCCTAATTTTTGCCCGAACCTTTTTGGTTCGCCGGGATGCCCTTGTTTTCCCTAGGTGTGTCAACCTAGCGGGTCTTTTATGCGTAGTATCTTTTGACTATGTCTGTGTTCGTAGGTGTGATACGGTGGCAGAACCGACTGCTAATACTGGTTTGCGTTTTTTCTTCGCAAAATGTCACGGTAAGCAAGAGTCTCCATCGACTTTTATTTTATCCAATCAGGAAAAGGAAAAAGAACAGAAAAAACCTTTTTTGAGATGTTTCTGAGTGCGGGGGGTAGATTATAGAAAGGGAAGGTGTTAGCACCCTTTCTATCCATGGTTTTTCATGGGCTCTTAGGTACTTGCTCATTTTGAAAACTACTTGTGTATGCTTTGTTTTGAAAAGTTTTGTTTTACTTCGTGTTAACCCTTGTTTCTGTCCTCAAGAGTGTTACGAAGTTGTTTTGAAAACTTTGTTTGAAAAGTGTTTGTGTGAAAAAAATTGTTTGTTTGAGCAAGTACCTAGGAACTAATCTACCTACTCGAAAAAGGTCTATTCGTTTTCCTTTTAGACAATGCTATCCCATTATTAAGAAATAGGTAGCATCGTCGTTGGAGTTTTTTAGGGACATTTGAAGGGACATGTACGATCACAAAAGCAATGCTAGGAAATATTAGTAATCATCCTAAAGCCTTTTTCCGAGGCAACATCCGAATGGGTCATTTTAGATCTTTCGGGGCTAGAGGACAACCACTAACAAACCCTATACTTCATGACCGTTTACCGAAGGAAACCGGAGTGGAGTAAACCCTAGGAGTGAGCATGTGCGAGTGTAATTTTCAGTTAATTTATATTTTCACATTTAGGGTTTTCTACCGTATTAATTTTCAGTTAGTCTTTCCATACAATCTTATTAACATTCATCTAAGCAGTTTATAGTTTGCGGAATTAAAAGTGCGAAAAGTTTAAAGTCCTAGCTATTACAGGGCTTTTGCAGATACATAATTATTTTGACCGAAAATAAAGATGCGGAATTGAAACCCTAATTACTATTACAAACTCGGAGCAGTTACAATAATAATAAAAAGGAAATTAAAAATGCGCGCGGCGAGTTAAATGCGAGAATAATTGAAGAACCCTAAGAAATATAATTGAAAAAGATTTAGGTTATTTTTTTGAGAAAAAATAGATTATGTACAAAATTAAACCCTAATTCTAATTATATTTAATTATGAAAAGAATTAAATTGCCCTAATTTTAATTAAACTAATTAATTAAAGAAATAAAATATTTTATAAAAAATGATTTTTAATGATTTTGTGATTTTTTGATTAAATGAAAAAAGTGATTTTTTGGGTTATTTTGTAAAAAAGAAAATAATTAACAAAATAATTAAAATAAGAAAATAAAATAGAAAGGAAAGAGATTTGGGCCTGTGTTGTGAGTAATCCAGGGGGTATGTTGCTGAATTGTTTAGGCCCAAGAAGGCTGAGCCCAATCCTACTCCTGATTATGTGCTGCTCCCTTCTGAGGGTGTACCATGGTCTTTGATGTGTGGGACGTTGGATCTGATTGGAGACAATCTAATGGCTGGATGGTGGTAGTGCATAATGGACGTCTTGTAGCGTAATGCATGGAACCTGCGTTCAAATGTTAAGAAAATAAAGAAAATTGCTGGGACCTGGGATCGAACCTAGGTCCTCCCACTCAATACAACGCGCGCCTTGCCATCTGGGCTATCATGTTTAGTTGTTAATATGATAATAATAATAATATATATTATATAAAACAAAGTGAATGAACTGAAAAATGCGCGAAATTTGAATTGCCTAATCAGGCTGGGACACGCCATCGTCTTCCTCACAAATCTGTCGCTTTAGGTTAGGGACTTTTACCTACGGCCAAACTCCATGGCTATAGCACTGCAAGTTTCAAAAATCAACAGCAAGCATGATAAATTAATTCTAAGCACATGGATCAACTCGTCTTGATGCCATGAGCATCATGGTACCCTTTTCTTGGGCTAATTAAACATGTATGATAAAACCCTAAAATGGCCAAACAAACCCTAGCCATGGCATTCATCAATATATGCATCAAAACACAAAATTAAATAAACCAAAAACATTCCAAATGATAATACAAACACAATGATATGCTTAAAAGTGATTAATCATGCGTAAATTATCAAACTCAGATTCAAGAAATAAGCCAAACCGTGAGGATCATGTAGGCTGATTCTGGGCTCGTGGAGGCGTGCAACCGATTGGAAAATGTTCTGGAGATTTCCAGGAATCTATTAGGAGCTTTGGAATGGCTTGAATTGACCTCTAGGTTAGAAAACAATTCACCATTTTCTTGCAAATTTTTTAGTTTTGTTCTGGGGTTCTCACGACTGCAATCCTTGTTCTTTTGGCTTGTGTATGTTCTATATATGTAGTAGAACTGATTAGGTTAACAAAAACAAATTAAATCTTTGTGAATCATGAAAATTTGATTTGATTTTGCTCTTGTACTATATCTTTCCAAAACAAGCATAATCATGCCAATTTTTGCTTCAATCATCCCTTGCACGATTTGATATGCTATGCCAGCCTAATTGGATTTGATTCCTACAAAAAATACTATCAAAACCAATCTTTTTACATTTTTTGCAATTTATTTGATTTAATTTAACTTTTAAATAATAAAAAATCAAAATAAGTAAATAAATAAATAAAGCAAAAAATGTGTGGATGCTGATTAGGGTCGTGGACCATGTCACAAACAAGATACAATCATGAAAAGCTAGGCCCATTTGACAAAAAATGCACTTTTGAGCACATTTGACTTTTGACAATTTTCCAAAAATGGCCAACTTTTACAATGCATATCTCCTCCAATTTTAACCCTAGAGAGGTGTTCTTGGACTTTTTAGAAAGATTAGGATGTCCCCTAAAAAACCATTTTGGTTTCATCTCAATTGGGTCTTCCATGTTCATGTAAGAAGCTTTGACCAAAAAGGTGTTTTTGTTGACTTTTCAAAAGAACCTATAATGTAGAAATTCATATCTTTTGATGAGTGAATATTTTGAACTTGTGGGATGAATATGAGTATTAGGGAATTGCATCCTCTTCAAAATGAGCCTTGGATGGAAAATTTCTGATAAAGTATGAAGAAGTTATGTCTGGTCAAAGTTTGGTTGACTTTTCCTATGAAACCCTAGTTTAGCAACCTTTGGGTTTTGATGAATTTGGGGGAATTCCTTGAGGAATCATGATCAACCATTGATAAAATGATGTATATCTATTAAAAATGTTGATGTTTACCAAAAATCTTGAAGTTTGACTGTATATGGGCCACAGATGACTTTTGACCTAGTGGAGTTAATTTTCAGGCATCTGAGCAGTTGACTGAGCAAACTTCTTGTGCAAGGCATGAAACCTGACATGGATGATATTGAGAACATATTTGGACTATGGAAGGCATTTGGGACCTTTGGACTTCAACCATCTTGATGAGGAGTGAAACCCTGGTTTGAAGCTTGTTGCCTTAGGAGGAGGATTTGTCTGGTCAATCCTTAGTCATCCTTGAGCAATTGAGGACCTCTAGAGGCATGTCTTGAGTGAAATGAGAGGGAAAATTTTAGGTTACAATAGCTGCCCCTGTTCAATTTTCTTAAACCTGAGGATGTATATTGGCTTGTCTGACTTTTGTAATTTGAAGGTGGAGGATGATTGAACACTAGAGTGCCCAGAAATTTGCACTCGTTTGAGATGGTGCTGGACTGTGTAGGTAGTATCAGGAATGGGCTTACAGATGCCATTTGGAGGATATGACGGAAGGTCATCAGAGATGGGCTTAAATATTCCATCCAGAAGATATGACGGAGAATCGTCGGAGATGGGCTTAAAGATGCCATCTAAAGGATGTTGATTTCTCGAGATATTCCTTTGATGAGAATTCCTGTTCCTATCATTGAGGAGGAATCTGCTGAGGAATGTTGGTCTCTGTCTTGGGAGAAATGGAATTTTAGGAACTTTAGTTATCCGTTACTCTACTGGGGAATCATCTCTTAGTCGAGGAGATGAAAATGAACTGCTATCTGGTCGTGCTCCAGGCCTTACAGTGATTTGCTGAGGATAATAAGACTGACTACTATCTAGTCGTGCTCCAGGTTTTACAGTGACTTACTGGGGAGATGAGATTAAATTTGCTATCTGGTCATGCTCCAGGCTTTGCAATCTCAAAAACTGTTATCTGGTCGTGCTCTAGGCTTCAGAAGGAATTAAGTGGTTATTCGGTCGCATCCGGGTTTCAACTTGAATTTAAGGCATACTAACATCCGGTCATTTCTAGGCTTCAATAGTAATTGGCCGAGTAAACTGCTATCTGGTCGGATTCCAAGCTTCGTAGTACCTTATACTGTTATCTGGTCGTGCTCCAGGTTTCACAGTGTCTTTTAGTGTTATCTGGTCGTGCTCCAGGCTTCATTAATTTGGGGAAATTAAGTTGTTATTCGGTCAGTTTCTGGGCTTCATAGTTTTTTTTAACTGGAATAGAAATCTTAGTATCGATTTGATTGAACCAGGGAAAGGTCTCGAGTTGTCTTCAACTGGGAGAGAAATCTTAGTATCGATTTGACTGAACCCGGGAGAGGTCTCAGATTAACTTTGACTGGCATAGAAATCAGGGGAATCTTAGCGGCGATTCGGCTGACCCAGACAAAAGTCTTAGAACATCTTCAACTAGAATAGAAACCTTAGTGTCGGTTTGACTGAACCAGAGAAAATCTTGAAAAGTGTTGGAATATCTTCAATTGGAATAGAAACGTTGGTGTCGGTTTGACTGAACTAGAGAGAACTTGTGAGAACTTGATTGCATCTTTCCCTGAAAGGTAAAGAGTTAGTCGTATGTAATGTCATGATGTATGAAATGTATTGAGTAATCATGTTCTCAAAATAAATGATATTGTGTTGTATAATATGTATGCACATGCCATGATGTATGGATATGCAATGCTATTGTGATATTCTCTAGCTGGGGAAAATAAATCCCGAACTGCTGCTGGAGAGTATAAGGAGTGGAGTTCTTCGTTTCCCCTGGGGATAGTGACCGAAGATGATTAGCTGGGGATTTACATCCATTATGATTGAGAACATTATGTCGGAGGAGACTCTGTCTGAGAATAATCCTGCGGGGGAATGACTTTGTGGGGAAAGAGAGATACTATGTTGGAAGATCTGCTGATTTGGAGAAATAAACTCAGTTGTGGATGAACTTCCATTGCTGGAGAGAAGAGCTCTGTGGGAGATTGAGCTTCTCTATCAGAGAAATAAACTCTGCTCAGGAGATGGATTTATAAACTGCTCATGGTTATAAAACTCGACTGGGGAATGCAGATATCAGCTTTCTGAAGGAACCTGTTGGGGAAGGAATTCCTGCTTGGGGATACGGAGGACGAACCTTGGTTGTCTCGGCTCTGAGGAATATAGGTATCACTGGCTTGTATGTGATAGTGACTTCGCTTCCAACTGTCTCTGCCCCTTGTACCATCATGGACGGGGTAACTGTCGGTATTTAGGTTTTGTACCAGTTTCTTTGAGTTCTTAGTAACTGTCTTTCTGTTTTATATGCAGATATTTGTGAACAGTAATCATATTCAAATGCATATGTCAAGAATAAAACATTGGATGTTTTTTTGCAAAACAAAACAGAAAAAACAAACACAGAGTTTTGTACTCAAAAGACGCTTTGTATTGATTTGAAATTTGCCTATAACAGGCGTTTTTTACAAGGAGGCTGATGCTCTAGTAAGAGAACGCTGCTGTAAAAAGAGAAATTATTACATAAATTGTGTACAAAAAGAAAACAGCTATGTGTAGTGATCCCATTGGGTTTCAATTCTGCTATTGCCCCTATGTCTTCGAGCATCTCATCACTTTGTTGCTTGTCCGAAGTTGACTGGATTGATCGGTACCGTTTGAGCTTGATATCTGATTACTGAGGTCTGATCGCAAGGTGATCCAATGGGACATAGTGATACGCTTTAATCCCTAATTTTTTCCTGGACCGCCCTTTCGGGTTTTCAGTCCACCGGGATACCCTTTTTTGCCCAAGCCGCCCTTTTGGGTTTTCGACTTGCCGGGTGTACAAATTTTTTCATTTTTTATCCCTAATTTTTACCCGAACCCTTTTGGTTCACCGGGACGCCCTTATTTTTTCCTAGGCATGTCAACCTAGCGGGTCTTTATTATGCGTAGTATCTTTTTACTAAGTCCGCATTGACAGGGTGTGGAAGGTCATCACCATCCATGGTGGTCAGAATCATGGCTCTACCAGAAAATATGTTCTTGACTACAAATGGTCCCTCATAGGTGGGAGTCCATTTTCCCCTGGGATCACCTTGCGGCAGTATGATGCGCTTGATTACCAGATCCCCTACTTGATACACTTGTTATCTGACTTTCTTATTGAAGGCCTTGATCATCCGTTTCTGATATGTTGTACCCCAAAATTTGCCCTCATGTTTTTCCAAGATTTTCCTCTTGCATAGGTGGTTATAAACCTTTGCCTAAAGACAAGGAAATTTTTCAATTGATGGTTAAGTATCCTTTTATTGGCACCTATAAAATTCCCTTCGATTGGCATCTCCAAAGTGCCTTTCGATTGGCATCTCCAAAATGCCTTTCGATTGGCATCTGCATAGCGCCCTTAGATTGGCATGGACAAAAGATCCTTCGATTGGCCTTTTAACAAGGTCTTTCGATTGACGTTTTAGAAAAGTCTTTCGATTGGAATCAGAACAAAGACGTCTTCAATTGGCATCTTAACATCGCTTTGATGGGTCTAAACTTAAGGAAATCGAAGAGAACAAAACAAAGTTTTCAAGCGGTCAACAATGCTCTTCGATTGGCATTTCAACAAAACCTTTCGATTGTCCTTGTAACAAGATCCTTCGATTGGCATTTCAACAAGGTCTTCGATTGGCATGGATACAAGGCCTTCCGATTGGCCTCATGGCCAAGCCATTCGATTGGCATGGCAATGAATCCTTCAATTTAACATCTCAAATCAGGCAGCTTCGACAGGCATGTTAACCAAGCACCCTTCGATTGGTATGGACAAAGGCCCTTCGATTGGCATTCCAAAAAGTCCATTCGAAGATGCATTTAGAGGGGCCACTCGAAGCGTGCATAAGAAGTCCATTCGAAGATGGCAACTCATAGGCCAATCAAAGAGAAATGTTAGAGGGTATTCGAAGGGGTCAAGTGTCCAAGTTCATCCAAGATTTCCAAAGAGACATAATTTTTCAAAAAAGGAATGCTTTTAATTCGTCTGATTCTTGTCTCATGGCTTTAAAGGCCTGTTTAATTGGTTGTCTCTTGCCGTTACTGGACCATCATACTCCTATAAATACAAGGGCAAGCTTACAGCGCCAAGGGCGAACAAAAAAGAGGTGAGAGAGGGCTGCAGCAAGGAGAACAAAACTTTAAAAATCACAACAAAAAGTGCTGGATCGAATTCATTGTTCCAGACATCCTCAAAGCAGTCTAGCTATCCCAATCACTTCCTGGGAGTGTAGGCAAGCGAAATCGATTAAGAACCAGTCTTTTCCAGTACTAAAACACGTTGTAAGTCATCCACGGTCTTGGTTACTTCTTGAAATCGAATTGTGTGATTTTGGCCCTTATAGCATGAAATAATTATACATTGTTACTCCTTAACACGTCTGCATGCTTTTTGTACTATTTGATTGCGTTTTCATGGCCTGTATTGGAATATGCCATTGTTAGGGTTTTCATAGCTCGATTTGGGATTTCATCATATAGGTAAAATTGGTCCATGAAAGGGCCATCATTGAACTCAGCAGGTCCAGACGAAGCCATTCATGGCTTTAGTTTTGATTTATCTTACCCATGCTTGATTTTGAGAAATGACAGGGATATAGCGACATACATATGTCCGTAGGTAAAAGTTTCCAACTTTTACCAACGGAGAAAGGTTAGGGATAACCTGCGTGGCATCTCTCCATTGGACTATTCAAACTTCTGGCGCGTGTTTTTTATTATTATTTTCCATTAAATCTTTGTTTTGTGTATTATTATTATTTCTTATCTTATATACAACAAAAAGAAAATGGCGCAGTGGTAGTGGAGTGCATGCAAAAAGCTTCAGGACCTGGGTTCGAACCCCAGTTCCCCCCAATTTCTTCATATATTTTTCCTTTTCAGGATCTAGCGCGTACACAAACCAATGGTCCACCATACATCCTCACAATCCAGCCAGCCAAGTGTCAGGAGACCAGATCCATAGGCCATCAATGGAGGAACACCATGGAGCCTAGTCAACGCAGAAGCATGTGATCTTGAAGGTCAAACGGACCTCCCTGTCTTTGGGCCCAGAATTCTGATTCTTGCACCCCTATCATTTTTCAGGCCCATTCTCTCTTTCTATTTCCTTTATATTTTATTTTATTTCATTTAATTTATTTATTTTATTCTACTAACCAATTAAATTATTTTCTTATTATCAAAAAATCACAAAATTATACTTTTCACAAATTAGACTTAGGATTATTTTTTATCAATAAATTTATTAATTTAATTAGATTTTAATTTTAGGTAAAACTTTAATTATTTTGTAAATAATTAAAATTAATTAGAATAATTAGGTTTTTATTTCTAACTTAATTTTCTTTTCTTTTCCTAAAAATAACAAAAACCAAAAATAGGCCATTTAATTATTTTCATTAATTAATTTAATCACTAATTATTTTTGTATTTAATATAGAAAACTTAATTCTTTTCTTTAAAAAATATTAAAAACAACAACAAAAACAATTTTTCTTTTTAGGTTAGGAAGGGTCAAAACCCTAGTACGCTCTCGTTCTAATTTTCAATCGCGCGTGCTTTTTTTGTTTTATTATTTACCATATTATTGTATCTGCTCACAAGTTGTAATAGTTAATTAGGATTTTTATTCTACTTTTATCGCTTTATTTTCAAAGGGTTTGTTTTTGGCTGTGTAAATACCCGAAGCCTTGTAATAGCTTAGTTTAATTCACGCACTTTAAATTCCTCAAATATTTAACTGTTAGATGTATGATATAGGGATGCATGACAAGAATGTATGATTAAATTTAAAACGGTTAGATAACCCTAAAATGTGCAAAGATAAATAATATGAAATTGAATCACTCGCACATGCGCACTCCTAGGATACACTCCTACTTGGTTGCCTTCGGTAAACAGCCATTGAGTATAGGGTGCTTTAGTGGTCGTCCTTTTGTCCAAAGATCAAAGTTGCCTCGGAAAGGTTACCTCGGATATTGTTGCCTCGGATAATTGATCTAAGACATTAGGATTATTACTAAGACATCCTAACGTTGCTTTAGTGACCGTACGTCCCTTTCGAATTGACCCTCAAAACTCCAATGACGGTGTTACCTACTCACTAATAGTGGGATAGCACTGTCTAAAGGAAACAAACATAGAACGATTATTTTTTCGAGTAGGTAGATTAGTTCTTAAGTACTTGCTCAGACAAAACAAACTTTTTTTCACACTTACACTCCTTTACAAACAAAGTTTTCAAAAATACTTCATTACACTCTTGAAGACAGAAGCAAGAGTTAAATCGAAGTCAAAACAAAAACTTTTCAAAGCACACAAACACAGAGAAGCAATTTTGAAAATGATGAGCAAGTACCTAAGAGCCCGTAGATAACTACGGATAGAAAGAGTGATAATACCTTCCCTTTCTATAATCTACCCCCCGTACTCAGAAATATCTCGAAAAAGGAATTTTTCTGTGCTTTTTTCCTTTCCTTGTTGGATAAAATAAAAGTCGATGGAGACTCTTGCTTACCGCGACATTTTGCGAACACAAAACGTAAAACGCAAACCAGCAATTCCTTAAAAAAAGGGAAACACGTCCCGGTTCTGGCCACCGTATCACAGAACTGGCGACTCTACTGGGGAGTTAATAAGTGGGGTGTACCTTAGGATTAGTTCATCATAATGTTTTCTATTGTTTGATTTGATTGCTTTATTTTTGTGGGCATTGTATCAGAGTTACTATAGATCCTAACCCAGATCTGAGGACACCTTTTAGGTAAGTAGCAATAGACTGTGAGGGAATTATACGGCATAGACCGATACGGTTGAAGCAGTAGCTACGTTGATGTGTCACATTAGTTGGTACCGATATCCCTTGTGGAGGATCAAGGAGAGTATGGGGCTCCTATATGGGTCATTAAGCATCAACTGACCTTAGAACCTATAATTGACCAACTTGGCCATAGAAAGTAGCAGTATGCTACACTCATTGAGACCATACTCTCGAGATGGTTCTGGCTGCAAGAAAAGATTGCGTGACTAGAATTATGACCAATGGAGGATGGTCAGTGATATTGAGAACCTCTAGAACCCGATTACTATTATTAGGACAGGTTGAACCAACTAAACTGCAAGAGGGTAATACCTAGACCCCATGCAAGCCTAAACTTAAGGTTGTTTGTGTGACTTGTGTGCTTTCAACTTGAACTACTTGCACATTTTTATTATCTGACAACATGAGTTCCTTGCAGGTTTTGTTTACAGTCCTAATCCAATAACTTGGATTTCTTGCCGGATTTACTTGCTTACATCACCTCACACTTTCGCTTAAACGCATAGCATACACATCATAACATCATGCCTTAACATTTTCTTAACCATTTCAAGGATCTCAAGGGTTTGTGATGCAGGTTATGGTAAATCAGACGTCTAACAAGGGGCAAAAGGGGATTTATTTTCCTCTAGCCAATGTCGTCTAGAGATCAAAACACGATAACTTGAGTCGGGGGCTATGACCCACTCGATATGGTGAGCTTGACTCTTGAAGAAGGACTCTTAACGACACGAAGTTCTTCAATCAATCTGCAATCAAATTCTAACAATTTCTTGTTTACCCCGCGAGATCCTTGAAAACATTGCATACATATATCATGCATATCATTGCATAACACGTCTTCCATTACAGGTCTCTCATGTTCTCGTTGTTTATTTCAGCAATGGCTCTCAAACAAGACAACAGAGATCTTCATACTTAAGAAGCTCAGTTCAGAGACATATTCCTAAACCTATCCAAGGGGCAGGAAGAGTTGAAAACACTCCTCATTAGGAACTTGGTCAAGAAAAGTACTGAACACAATAAGGACGAACGGCTGGAACAACTGCAAGCTGAGGTAGACGCAATGAGAACCCAAATGCTGGGGCAGATGGCTCTTATCCAAGGCTTAGCCCGGGAACAAGAAGAGTTGAGAACCATTATCAACCAGCTTCATCAAGACCGATACAACAGTATGAAGCAAACGGTCGAGGCCGGGGACCAAGTCATTGATCAACTTCCGAGAAAGGGTTTGGTTTGATGAAGAATAGACCTCTCCAAGTTGCTACTACCTCACGGGTCCAACAATAACCTCGCCAAAAACAACGGGTTAATCAGAGTAAGCCAGATACACCCAAGAGACAGTTTACCAAGTTCAACACGCCGCTGTCTCAAGCTTTACAACACCAGTTGAGGATGAATCTAGTGACGTTGATAGGAGCTCATCTGAATCCCAAGACTTCTTCGCCTAACTATAATCCTGATGTAAGGTGTGCATATCACTCCAACAGTCCGGGGCATGATACTGACGACTGTTGGCAGTTGAAGTACAAAGTTCAAAACCTGATTGATGAAGGATCTTTGGAATCCACACAAGATAGTAAACTGAAATGTTTCTGTCAATCCTCCAAGGCTCACCATTTGAAGTGACAAGTTCTGACAAGAGAGGCTTTTGTTCATTAGAATTTTCAATTTGTAATTTTCTTTTGATTTGTTCGAATATTTATTCATGTCAAACTTTGTTACTTTATCAATGCATTGCATATGTCTGTTTTGAATCAATCCATTCGTATTCACTATATTTAAATTACTTTCCTTTTTGTGATGTTCAACTCTCGATTAAAAAACTCAAAGCCTTTAGAGGGAGGATGACGAAAATGATACCACAATCTCTACAGTATGCTTTTGAACAGACCCCGCTGACGATGTACAGGCGTTGTTTCAAATCCTAAACAGTGGAGTTATAAGGAAGATAATCCCTAGTCAACCCCTTTGAGCCAAAGAAGTAGGAGTTTTTCTTTTCACACAAATTAAAACCCTTAATCGCAACCTGGGGCAAGGTAGTTTTCTCAGTTAATCCAGGTGCATAATGAATGGCTTCAAAGACGTCCTTCTAAAACGAAAGACGGTGATGGTTCCCTATAATCGTCAAGATAGGCAGTCATTATCTCTCAAAATAAAAGCCCAATAAGTCAAAACCTATGAAGGAGACTTAAGAAAAACTGGGGCATCCCGCTGGCTGTAATCACAAAAAGAAACAGTTCAGGCAAAAGACATGGATAATAAAATCAAAAAGAAAGAGGTCCTGCAAACCCTTAACAAAAAGGAAATGACTGCCTGTTCGAAATAAATTGTCAGTATCCGAACCATCACTGGAACATCCGAGCAAAGGCTCAAACAAGATCTAAATGCACAATTAACTGAGTATATGACCGAAGAACATCACGAAGAACGGCTGGGTACAAATAAAATTTGAGCCTTTATCCTTTGTTTCTCGAACCGTGAACCAGACCACGTTATAACCCTTAAAATTACTAGCTGAAACATGGGTTAGTTTGAAAGCATACTGTTACAAAAGGTATCCTGACTCCTGTAGGACTTGCTGTAAATCCTGAGTTGACATCACATTTTACAAAAATTTGTTTTACTAAAAAAATGCATTTTAAAAAATTTCAAGACAGACATAAGCTTTGCATTCTTAAAATAACATTGTTTGCATATGACCATTTGTTCAACAGCAGAGAAATTCGCACGACGAATATCTAATGAACAAAAACCTTCTCAATAAAAATGATCACCTCAAGTGGAAAATACTTCCAACCAAGGGGCACGACATGATCATTGTCCATCATCAGGGGCAGCCAAGTCAAGATTCAAGGAATCTCTCAAAAATGCCAAATAGCCAGGGGAAAATCTCCATCTGAGTCACTTGGGGAATTGGACATTAATTCCAGCAACGAATCTTGTATGATCGAACGAGCATCTTCTGGTATCATGGCAACACAACACTACCGACAGTGACACCTCCCTACACCCTGAGAGCATGGACATAGTCAAAAAAGTACTGCGCATGAATGAAGACCCGCTAGGTTGACTGGCCCAGGCAAAAATAAGGGCATCCAGACGAACCAAAAGGGTTCGGGCAAAAATTAGGGATAAAAAATGAAAAAAATTTGTACACCCGGCAAGTCAAAAACCCGAAAGGGCAGCTTGGGCAAAAAAGGGTATCCCGGTGGACTGAAAACCCGAAAGGGAGGTCCAGGCAAAAATTAGGGATCAAAGCGTACGACTATGTCCCGTCATCTCGTCACTTGCCTACCAGAAGAAGACTTGTCATTTCGATCGAAAGTTACCAAGCACCTCATAGGTTGGAATAATACTCGATCCATAAGGCATCCGCAGGCACCTTCTCCCGCAGATACAGGGGCAAAAAAGTCTCGATGCAAAGCCATCGTCATATCCTCAGCACGCGTCCCAGTAACATTCACTCCCTGCAGAGTAAGAAAAAGACAGTGATGTTAGCTGTCCAAAACAGGATACCACTCTCCCCAGCTGAGGCTCGCAATCGCGAATGAGTCAGCGATATTCTCCCCAAGCAGAGTTTATCTATCACCAGCACTGGAAGATTATCCCAAATGAAGTTTGGAGAATTATCCCCAGTAGAGTCTAGAAAAATTTCCCAGTAGAGTCTAAAAGATTATCCCCAGTGAAGTCGCCACTGGAAAATCATCCCCAGTGGAGTTCATTCCTTTCACAAACAGAAATTTAATCCCCAACAGGTTTCATTATCACCAGCAACAGTAATTCATCCCCGGCTGAGGTTATTCTTCCAAATCAACAGGTCCTCTAGCAGAATATGTCCTCCCCACAAAGTCATTTCCTCGTCAGTTTATTCCCCAGCGGAGTTATCCTCTCCTGCAGGTTTATTCTCACAATCATCTTCATTCACTATCCCCAGCGGAAACAAAGAATTCAACTCTTTTCTCCAGCAGCAATCCAAGATTTATTTTCCCCAGCTAGAGAGCATCATAAAAACATTGCATGTCCATACATCATGACATGTGCATACACATCATACAAGACATTCTCATTTATTTTGAGAACATCATTGCTTGATACATATCATGCATTACATACAACTAACCTTTACCTTTCAGGAAAGATACAATAAAATTCTCACAAAATTCAAACTATGAAGCCTGGAGTACGACTGGATAATAGTTTAATCCCCAGTAAGTCACTGTAAAGCCTGGATTATGACCAGATAGTAGTCGGTCTTATCACTATGAAGCCTGGACCACGATCGGATAGTAGTTCATTCTCAACTTTCCTCTTCAATAGAGATGATTCCTCAGTAGAATAACGGACGACCGAAGTTCCTAAATTTCAACAGAGATGATTCCTTAGTAGAATACGGACGACCGAAGTTCCTAAAATTCAACGGAGATGATTCCTCGGTAGAATAACGGACGACCGAAGTTCCTAAATTTTAACAGAGATGATCCCTCAGTAGAATAACGGACGATCGAAGTTCCTAAATTTCAACAGAGATGATTCCTCAGTAGAATAACGGGCGACCGAAGTTCCTAAATTTCAACAGAGATGGTTCCTCAGTAGAATACGGACGACTGAAGTTCCTAAAATTCAACAGAGATGATTCCTCAGTAGAATATGGACGACCGAAGTTCCTGAAATTCAACAGAGATGATTCCTCAGTAGAATACGGACGACCGAAGTTCCTAAATTTCAACAGAGATGATTCCTCAGTAGAATAACGGACGACCGAAGTTCCTAAATTTCAACAGAGATGATCCCTCAGTAGAATAACAGACGATTGAAGTTCCTAAATTTCAACAGAGATGATTCCTCAGTAGAATAACGGACAACCGAAGTTCCTAAATTTCAACAGAGATGGTTCCTCAGTAGAATACGGACGATCGAAGTTCCTAAAATTCAACAAAGATGATTCCTCAGTAGAATACGGGCGACCGAAGTTCCTAAAATTCAACAGAGATGATCCCTCAGTAGAATACGGACGACCGAAGTTCCTAAAATTCAACAGAGATGATTCCTCAGTAGAATATGGACGACCGAAGTTCCTAAAATTCAACAGAGATGATTCCTCAGTAGAATACGGACGACCGAAGTTCCTAAAATTCAACAGAGATGATTCTTCAGTAGAATAACGGACGACCGAAGTTCCTAAAATTCAACAAAGATGGTTCCTCAGTAGAATAACGGACGACCGAAGTTCCTAAAATTCAAACAGAGACGACTCACCAGCAGAATAACGGACGACCGAAGCTCCTAAAATTCTACTTCTCTCAACAAAGATCAGCCTTCCCCAGCGGAATCTTCCTCAACGACAGGTATACAAGCTCTCGCTAAGAAATCTCTTATGTGATCGACACTCCTTCGGATGGCATGTTTAAGCCCATCTCCCATCATCAATTTCCAAATGGCATCTATAAGCCCATTCCCGACATCGCAAGACGGATACCACTTCATGCGAGTGCAAATTTATGGGCACTCTAGTCTTCAATCATCTTCCACCTTCAAATCACGAAAGGCATGAAAGCCAATCGACATCCTCAGGTTTAAGAAGATTGAACAGGGGCAGCTGTTGTACCCTAAAATTTACCCACATGTTTTCCATGATTTTCCTCTTGCATAGGTGGTTATAAACCTTTGCCTAAAGACAAGGAAATTTTTCAATTGATGGTTAAGTATCCTTCGATTGGAACCTACAAAATGCCCTTCGATTGGCATCTCCAAAGTGTCTTTCAATTGGCATCTCCAAAAGGCCTTTCGATTGGCATCTCCATAGCGCCCTTAGATTGGCATGGACAAAAGATCCTTTGATTGGCCTTTTAACAAGGTCTTTCGATTGGCATTTTAGAAAAGTATTTCGATTGGAATCAGAACAAAGACATCTTCAATTGGCATCTTAACGTCGCTTCGATGGGTCTAAACTTAAGGAAATTGAAGAGAACAAAACAAAGTTTTCAAGCCGTCAACAATGCCCTTCGATTGGCATTTCAACAAAACCTTTCTATTGTCCTTGTAACAAGATCCTTCGATTGGCATTTCAAAAAGGTCTTCGATTGGCATGGATACAAGGCCTTTCGATTGGCCTCATGGCCAAGCCATTCGATTGGCATGGCAAAGAATCCTTCAATTTAACATCTCAAATCAGGCAGCTTTGACACGCATGTTAACCAAGCACCCTTTGATTGGTATGGACAAAGGCCCTTCGATTGGCATTCCAAAAAGTCCATTCGAAGATGAATTCAGAGGGGCCACTCGAAGCATGCATAAGAAGTCCATTAGAAGATGGCAACTCATAGGCCAATCGAATAGTAATGCTGAAGGGTATTCGAAGGGGTCAAGTGTCCAAGTTCGTCCAAGATTTCCAAAGAGACATAAATTTTTCCAAAAAGGAATGCTTTAAATTCGTCTGATTCTTGTCTCATGGCTTTAAAGGCCTGTTTAATTGGTTGTCTCTTGTCGTTACTGGAGCATCATACTCCTATAAATACAAGGGCAAGCATACAGTGCCAGGGGCGAACAAAAAAGAGGTGAGAGAGGGGCGCAGCAAGGAGAACAAAACTTGAAAAATCACAACAAAAAGTGCTGGGTCGAATTCATTGTTCCAAGCATCCTCAAAGCATTCTAGCTATCTATGATACGGTGGGAGAACTGACTTGAGTTTTGCGTTTTTTTCCCGCAAATGTTTCGGTTGAGCAAGAGTCGCCACCGACTTTTTATTTTATCCTAAGGAAAGGTTAAAAAGCACAGCAAAAAACCTTTGAGATGTTTTCTTGGGTTCAGGGAGTAGATTATAAAAAGGGAAGGTATTAGCACCCTTTCTATCCATGGTTATCCATGGACTCTTAGTTACTTGCTTAGATTAACTTGCCTTAATTTTCAATTGTTTGAAATGGTGCTTTGTGTATGTGTTTTGAAAATGTTTTGAAAAGAGGCCAATGTGGTGGCAACCTTTGTAATGATCCATGTTAGGATGTATACAAAGGTGTATGTCTTTTGAAAAAGTTTTCAATGTTTTTTGAAAGTTATTTTGAAAGTGTAGTGATGTGTGGTTTGAAACATAGGCAAGTGTTTTTGCAAGTTTGATCAAGTAACTAAGAGTGGTCTACCCCTAAATTTACTCAAAGATTTTTCTATGTTTTTAACCCTTTTAACAATTTTGTTCCACCATTGTACTTGGTGGACAATCTTGCGTTTAGGATGTGAACAGGACGGGCGCGGGTCATCGTATAGACCATGATAGCAATGTTGCAAAGTATCTTAGTTTTTCTTTTGAGGGACTAAGATCATTTTTTTTTGTAAGGCAACTTTCGAAAGCGTCATCGAGGGACTATGATCTTTTGATTTCGTTTGTTTTACCAAGATACTTTACATGCGTAACATGGCCCATTTGTGAAAAGGCAACAAGTGGATATAACCCTAGGGGTGTTAGTGTGCAAGTGTGTTTTATTACATACAAGAGTTTTTCTTTGAATTAGGATTTTCTATTTCATTGATTTTATCTTTCCATACACGTCCTAATTACTAGCAATAAGAAGCGGAAATATAAAATCCTACGCTATTACAACAATTAAGGGGTGGGGATACACATTTGTACATGGGGGGTTCAACGAGAAAAATAGACAAAAAAGAAAATAGCAAAAAGCAAGATAGAGGGAGAGAGAGAAGGAGCCAGCGCGCTGCTGAGAGGTCATCAGAAGTTCTGACTCAGATCCGCTGCCAGATGATCAACCTCTTGGTTAAACTGTATGAGTCAGAACTTCTGACCCTGGCACCTGCAAAACAGAAACCTGTTAGTGGGGAAATCAGAAGTTCTGACCCCCTGCGCTGCAAAACAGAAGTTTGTTAGTGGAGAAACCAGAAGTTCTAATTCTGCTGGAAAGACAATAACTCTCAAAGGTTCTGATATTATTGACAGCAAAACAGGCTTCAGATGTGCTAACGTCAAAGTCAGCACTTGGCTTTTCCATGTACTAATTAGAACATCTGCAATTTTGTTGTTATTCCACAAAACAGGAAACATATTTGGAACAGATCCAACAAATGTCAAAATGTTTCAGAGGGCAGAACCAACAAGGTCACATGCAAGTCCTACACTGGCTCAGAACGTTCTGAGGTATGAAAATCCTCAGAATATAAACAGCAACAACATGATATTTACATTATGTTTATTTGAGCATGCACAGCTGATGATGCTTAGTAGCGTGATGAAGGTCAGCAGGTGCTTACCTGGCTGTTGGAAAAGTTTGTGGATGAAAGCTAGCTTTTGGCTCTAGTGGTGTTCTGGACAGATTCTTTTTGAAAAGGGTAGGTGAAGGTGTATGCGTATATAGGGTCAGAAGTTTGAAAAGGGGTTTTTGGTTCACAAAGAAAAACTGGGTATTGGATAAAGTTTGAAGGTGAGAAATTCAAAGTTATGAAACAACTGGGGATTTTGGCAGAGTTTCACAACACTATCTTGCTAAAGATTTCTGTTTCTCTCTTAGCAATTTTTCTGTTTCTTGAACGCCCCTTTTTCAGTGGACAATGACTCTCTATTTATAGGCAAAGTTCTTGTGGGTGTCTTGAACATTAAAGCGCCAACAGAGTTTGAATTGTTCTTTGACAGAAATTCCTGGGAAGTTGTGATAACAGATAGCCTTCAACCTAGGTTGCAGCAACAGGCGTGGATTAGAGTGAAGTGACCTCTTAAGTGGGCGGTGGCGTGTAGACCCATGCCAGAATCTGCATAAAGGCGTTTTCCAAGCCACACGTGAAGGGATTACTTGGATGAATGTTCAGGAGTGGTTGGAAGCATTAATGAGCATTAAATGGTGATAAGACTTATCAACATCAATATTCTGGTAAGGGAAACCAAACTTTGAACCAGCAGTTCTGTTTCAACAAGAACAGCATAAACCATGCTCTGGCCTTGGCTTCCTGTTGTCTTATTAAGTTCTGGGGATTCTCCTGATTTTCTGATACGTTCCCTGGATTTGCTTCTGGACCTCCTAGGCTTAGATATTCTGTATCAGTGTAACACCCACTCTTCTGACCTTTTCATCTTCTGATTTTAGCATGTTCTGAAAGAGCCTTCAGACTTCCTTGCTTCTTTTGCATTCCTTTAGCAAATTCTGGCTGAGCTTGCGTAACTGCTGAAAGAGTCATGTTCTGTCTGAGGCTTACATATTGAACCACGTTTACAACTTCTGATTGAGCTGATGTAGCTGCTGAAGAGCCAACTTCTGACTGCACTGAGCCAAGCTTGCAACTTCTGACTGTTTCTTATCTGGAATTGGTCCAGAAGTTCTGAAACGCTGATTTTTTTCTTAAACACTCATTTTTTAGAGAAAAATTCCAAGTACTTAGAATTTAATTTTTCTCAAGCTAAAAGCGTTGTCTTTAGAGCTTGTGTGATCATCTTGCTCTTGTAAGTGGTTTGCTTGGGCAAAAATGACAGTTCTGGACTTGGATTTGTTTCAGAGGGACCTTTAAAATCCAAGATGATTTCCTGAAGAAAGAGAGGGCAAATTTTGGGGTACAACAGTTGCCCCTGTTCAATCTTCTTGAACCTGAAGAGTTAGATTGGCAAGTTTGCCTTTCGCGACTCGAAGGTAAAAGGAGATTGGACACTAGAGTGCCCGGAAATTTGCACTCGCATAGTAGAGTATCAGCAATGTGATGGCGGGAATGGGCTTATAGATGCCATTTGGAGAGATGGTGGATAGGGGGATTGGCTTATAGATTCCATTTGGAAGTGTTGATCGCATAAGAGATTCCTTAGCGAGAACTTGCGCACTTTGAGAAAGACAGATGTTTTCCTGGCTTGTTACAGGTGTTGATCTTCAATCTCTTCATGCAGATATGCCCTGGCTAGATGCAAGTGTCGAGTCTACAATCGATTGCTCACAGATATGCCCTGGCTGGATACAGGTATCGAATCTGGAATTAGTTGTCAACAGATATGCCTTGGCTGGATACAGGAATCGAATCTGGAATTAGACGGTTGATAGATATGCCCTGGCTGGATACAGGAATCGAATCTTCAAACTCCTCAGATGTACCCTGGCTGGATACAGGAATCGAATCTGGAATTGTGACAGTTGATAGATATGCCCTGGCTGGATACAGGAATCGAATCTTCAAACTCCTCAGATGTGCCCTGGCTGGATACAGGAATCGAATCTGGAATTGGTCATCAACAGATATGCCCTGGCTGGATACAGGAATCGAATCTGGAATTAGTTGTCAACAGATATGCCCTGGCTGGATACAGGAATCGAATCTGGAATTAGACGGTTGATAAATATGCCCTGGCTGGATACAGGAATCGAATCTTCAAACTCCTCAGATGTGCCCTGGCTGGATACAGGAATCGAATCTGGAATTGTGACAGTTGATAGATATGCCCTGGATGGATACAGGAATCGAATCTTCAAACTCCTCAGATGTGCTCTGGCTGGATACAGGAATCGAATCTGGAATTGGTCGTCAACAGATATGCCCTGGATGGATACAGGAATCGAATCTGGAATTAGTTGTCAACAGATATGCCCTGGCTGGATACAGGAATCGAATATGGAATTAGACGGTTGATAGATATGCCCTGGCTGGATACAGGAATCGAATCTTCAAACTCCTCAGATGTGCCCTGGCTGGATACAGGAATCGAATCTGGAATTGTGACAGTTGATAGATATGCCCTGGATGGATACAGGAATCGAATCTTCAAACTCCTCTGATGTGCCCTGGCTGGATACAGGAATCGAATCTGGAATTGGTCGTCAACAGATATGCCCTGGCTGGATACAGGAATCGAATCTGGAATCTCTTCAGACGTGCCCTGACTAGATACAGGAATTGAGTCTGGAAACTGATCACTCATAGATGTGCCCTGGCTAGATACAGGAATCGAATATGGAATTGTGACAGTTGAAGGTAGTTGTCTTTTGGTTTGTCTTTTTCCCTGAAAAGGCAAAACATCAGTTGTATGCAATGTCATGATGTATGAAATGCATGATGTCATGATGTTCAAAATGAGATAGTGTCGTATGCACTTTATCATGTATGTAAGCAAGATGTATGAAATGTGAAATGTTTATGAATGTATTTTCGTCTAGGAGAATAAATCCTTGACGATTGGCTGGGGAATTAAATCCTGGGCTGACGTTGAAGAGTAGAGTTCTTCGTTTCCGCTAGGGATGATGGTTGCGAGAGAATACCGGTAGGAGAAGATAACTCCGTTGGGGAATAAACTTGTTGGAGAGATTACCCTGAGGGGAATTGCTCTGTGGGAAGAGATACTTCGCTGAAGTTTTGATGAGAGCTCCGTTGAGGATTTCAATGATGGACCCCGCTGGGGATAACAATGATAAACTCCGCTGGGGATTCTATTGATAAGTTATGTTGGGGGACTTTGATGAACTCCGCTGGGGATAGGAAGAACCTTGCCGAGGGCGATCTTCCGTGGTGATTAGCTGAGGATAACCCAGTTATAAGCCCTTGTGAGGAATAACTTTGAATAAAGCCCGGGAGAGACGTCCATACTCTGCGGGGGAATAGCTTCCAGAGTCTACCGGGGATAAGCTCCAAGACCTGCTGGGGATATGGATTCCAATTTTCCTGGGGAAACTTTTCAGATTGTACTGAAAGAAAGAAAAAAGGTTCCACTGGGGTGCCTGTATTCTGCCGGGGAACAATCTTAGATCAAGACTGCCGGGGATGCTTGCTGATGAATGCCTATACTCCGTTGGGGAACGTTGATATCTTCTGGGGATACCCAACTTCCTTTAGGCTGGCCGTAGACCAACTCTGCTTGAGGAGAGTATTGCTGACTTGCTAGGGGAACAGGGTGCCTATTATAGGGCTGATGATAGACTAACTCTTCCTGGGGAGAGTATTGCTGAATCTTGTCTTACTTTGTGGGGAGTTGAGGTAATTTGGTCACATTCTTCAGTTGAACCTACCTTGGTACCTTGGCGGACAGAGCAACTAGACTGCCTGGACAACTTTACATTGCCCCTGTTTCTGATGTCACCTGTAATCAATCCTTTGTTTCGCATGCAAGTATTTATGAGTTAGCAATTTAATGCCAAATGCATATATCAAAAATGAACATTGGACGTTCATCGCAAGACAAAACAAAAAAGGAAAAACAATTGGCAATTTGTTTGGAAAAGTGAACTTGTATTGATTTTGAAATTTGCCTGTAAATAGGCATTTTTTGTACAAGAGACTGACGTCCTAGTAAGAGAACGCCGCCAAATAACACAAAGTTTATACAATTTTGAAAAGGAAACAAAACAGCTATGTGAACAATATTCCCACTGGGTCCCAACTCTGCTATTGCCTTTATGTCTTCAAGCGTCTCATCACTTTGCTGCTTAGTTGAAGATGAAGCTGATTGATCGATGCCGAAGTCTGAGCCCGATAGTTGATGCTGAAATCTGGATGCAAGGTGATTCAATGAGACATAGTGTTACGCTTTATCCCTAACTTTTGCCTGGACCGCCCTTTCGGGTTTTCAGTCCACCGGGATACACATTTTTGCCCAAGCCGCCTTTTCATGTTTTCGACTTGCCGGGTGTACAGTTTTTTTTCATTTCATCCCTTATTTTTGCCCGAACCCTTTTGGTTCGCCGGAAAGCCCTTATTTTTGCCTAGGTATGTCAACCTAGCGGGTCTTTTATTCATGCGTAGTATCTTTTTACTATGTCTGCATTGGCGGGGTGAGGAAGGTCGTCACCATCCATGGTGGTTAGAATCATGGCTCCTCCTGAGAACACATGTTTAACCACAAATGGCCCTTCGTACGTAGGGGTCCATTTGCCCCTGGGATCACTTTGAGGAAGGATGATGCGTTTGATTACCAGGTCCCCAACTTGATACTCTTGTGGTCTGACTTTCTTGTTAAATGCCCTGATCATCCGTTTTTGGTACGTCTGACCATGACAGATAGCGGTGAGTCTCTTTTTGTCAATTAGGTTTAATTGATCAAGTCGAGTCTGGATCCAGTCATCTTCATTCAAGTCTGCATCCTTCATTATCCGGAGAGAGGGTATCTGGACTTCAATTGGCAAGACTGCCTCCATGCCATAGACCAAGGAAAAGGGTGTTGCCCTGGTTGACGTCCGTGCTGAGGTACGGTACCCATGAAGAGCAAATGGTAACATTTCGTGCCAATCTTTGTAGGTCACTGTCATCTTCTGCACAATCTTTTTGATATTCTTATTAGCTGCTTCTACGGCCCCATTCATCTTCGGCCGGTAAGAAGAAGAGTTGTGGTGCTGTATCTTGAATTGCTCGCAGAGCTCAGTGATCATCTTGTTGTTAAGATTGGTACCATTGTCCATAATGATCCTTTCCGGGACGCCGTACCGACAGATCAGGTTATGCCGAATGAAACGTGCCACGACGCTCTTGGTTACGGTGGCGTAGGAAGCTGCTTCTACCCACTTCGTGAAGTAATCAATTGCTACCAAGATGAAACGATGCCCGTTGGATGCCGTCGGTCGGATCTCGCCGATCATATCGATGCCCCACATTGCAAAAGGCCAAGGTGCCGTTAGGACGTTCAGAGGAACCGGAGGGATATGCACCTTATCAGCATAGATCTGGCATTTATGACAAGCTCGAGAATGTTGGTAACAGTCGGCTTCCATTGTGGACCAGAAATATCCTGCCCGAAGGATTTTCTTTGCCATGGTATGTCCACTGGAATGTGTTCCGAATGCACCTTCATGTAGTTCTACCATGATCTTCTCTGCTTCAGTCTTATCCACACAACGCAGTAAAGTTGAATCATGGTTTCGTTTGTAGAGAATACCGTTACTGAGGAAGAATTTTACCGTAAACCTTCTCAGGAACTTCTTGTCATTAACTGATGCGCCTTCGGGGTATTCTTGAGCTTCCAAATATCTCTTCACTTCATGATACCAGGGTTTTTCGGTTACCTCTTCGGCCTCAAGATC